>OV702284.1:263410737-264610737 GCA_916181665.1 Avena sativa | reverse complement strand
GACCTCGAAGCAGCGTCATCGGTAATAGGAGAGTCACCCTCGAAGTTAGAAGTGTGAAGAGACTCGGAGGAGCTTTGGTTGCCGCCATCGATGGTATTCATCGGTACGAAGACGTTGACGTCGACTAAGTCGTTAACTCTGGTGTCATAACCCGCGAGTGACAACAAGATGGACTCATGGTTTATCTCCTTGCCATCGTCATCTACGTCGGGAATGCCAGAGGTTACCGTGTTGATGTCGGCATCCTCGTAATGTGCCTTAACCATGGACAACGCCATCCTTGCACCGGCCCGTGCACATGAAGCTTTCCAGCTTGTGATACGCTCGGGGGCTCGGCGCAGGATCTCCGAGAACTTCGCCACAGAGTCTGATGCCTTGATGTTGATCTGGAGGGGCTTGGCAATCTCTTTGGCTTGCGCAATGGCGGTGTTGATGAAGTTGCCGGCAATAACCATGCATTCCTTTGCCGGAGGAGGCGACCGGGTTAAACCCATAGGAGCTACAAATTCCGACAAGGAGCACATGAGTTAAAAAATTCAGAGTATCTAAACTACAAAAATCCAAGACAGAGAATCACTTACTGGAGATGCTAGCCTGAGCTTGCCATAGGGTATCCGCCAAGGAGTCCCGTTCTTGTTGGAGGAGCTCGTACACCTCATGATGGCGTTGATTCTGCTCGTCGGCAGCTTTCTTCTGATATCTTAAGATTGAGATCTCCTCCTTAAAGTGGTTCATCTCCTCGGTGGCGGAGTCCTGTAGGGCTTTCATCGATTCTTCATCCATCTTCAACATGTCCTTCCTCTCCTGCTTAAGGATCTTGTTCTCGCTATCCAGCTCCTGAATTTGCTTGGATTGCTCGACAATGTACTTAGCATTGACAATGGTTTCTATAAGTCAGAGAAAGCAAAGTACACAGTGAGTACTCGGAATACAAGTTTAAATCGGAATACGAAAAAGAAAGGAAAAACAGACGCTTGCTCTTGATGATCTGTTCCTTCAAGAAGGCAGTTTTAGCCTTTTTGGCTTCCAAGTCCGCGCTTATCTTCTGGTACTTGTCGTTGGCCATGCCCCTCCGAGCATTCTCGTCCTGTGGAAAAAAGAAGAATTAAAAGTTGTTTGGTCTACTTGGAGCATCTAGTCGGAAATTTTCCACCTAGACGCTCGGGGGCTACAACGAAAGTTTTTAACTTAGCAATATGCTTAATCTTTCTTTAAGCATCTAGTCGGAACTAATTCAGTTTTCGATTAGAAGCTTGGGGGCTACAGTATAAAGTTTTTAACTTGGATGTATGCTTAGCTTTTCTTTAAGCATCTAGTCGGAACTAATTCAGTTACAACTAGAGGCTTGGGGGCTACAGTATTGAAATTTATACTTGGGGGCTACAGTGAGAAGTTTTCTAGCTTAGTCACTCTTAGAGCATCTAGACGCAAAGAACTATGGTTATCCGTCTACATCCTCGGGGGCTATAGTGGGATATTCATATTAAAAGTAAAAGGCAAATAAAACCTACAAGTGCAATGATCTTGAGGTTGGTATCACTCTCAGCCAGCAGCTTGCCGAAGGATGCACTGTTTCTTTGCAAGATCTCTGCTTGCCGGAGAAGCTCCTCTAGACCGCATGTCGGAGATGTCGGCGCCACACCAGGAACCAGAGCAGTGCTACCCGGTGTAAGTACCAGATAGACTATCTTTGGATATTCTATAGTTTTCTTGAGTGCGGGGGCGCCGCCTCCGGCAGAAGTACCAACTTCCACCACCGCATTACCGCTACCGATGGCATCCTTAGCCGGCGCTTCAGCCATTTGGTGTGCGGCACTCTCCTGCGTCGCTTGCTCGCCGACAACAGCGAGCTCGGTAGAGGCACCTGAGTCCACTTCCATGGCGGAAGGGACAGATGCTTCCTTAGCTTGTGAGCTTGCCGGAGCGTAGGAAGGCTTGACGATAGGAGTGACAGGGGCGATAGCGGGAGATGCGTCGCGATGCAGCATGTCCTTGATGGTTCTAGAAGCCCCCGATGTTTTGGAGGTCTTCTTCAATCTGGTTGTGGCTTTCTTCCTGAAACGTGCAAAATGCATAAGTATGGGAATAAGACAGACAAATAGACAATGTCGGAGAGAAAGAAGCTTACACAAGAGGGGGTGCTTTGGCAAAGGGGATCCCGGTAATCTTTCTTTTCTCCGCCTCCAGGGCGGCGGTAGTCTTTTTGGAGGCTCCACCCTCCGTCTTCTTCTTCTTGCCTCCGTTGGCAGCGTCAGAGGTGGAGCTCTTCCACTTTCGCGCCAATGGAGCATCGTCGTCGGACACGACGGTGACTTCCTTCATCTTTGGATCATAGATTTGAGGAGCCATGCTGTCCTTATCTATGTCGCTAAGCTGTAAGGTGAAGAACCAACGTGTTAGATGAAATGTCAATTGCTAGACGGAAGAACGGGAGTATATGTCATACACGGAAAATAAACAGTTACCTTTGGGCACTTGCTCTCTACGAACATGTCGTAGGTGATGGTGAAGCCACCCTTCTTGTCCTTCACCTTGACGATGTCCTTGAGACGTAGCTTGATGGAGTCGCTCGAGAAATTGTCCACAGAGATGCGGAGGCTATCCCTTCTATCGCTGGTATACTCGTGCATCAGCTTCGAGCGGTGCTGTAGAGGCTGGATTCGCCTGATGAACCAACACATGTCTAGGTCCAAGCTGGTCAAACCCGTCTCTACGAACCACTCTATCCGCCTTATGGCACGGGAAGCGTCGATGTCGGAGGGAAGGGAGGCCTGGGATCTCCATGTCGAAGTTTCGGCGGCGGCTCCATCGACGAAGTCCGGGTATGTTATTTCTTGGCCGGCCAGAGGGATATTTGGGCCGTAGAATTAAGTACGCTGCCAGTTCTTGCAGGACTCGTGGCCGACAATGTCGGGGAACCGCTGGCCAGGACGGATCTTGAAGCTAATGGTGCCACAATTTCTAAGTTCATCCTTGCTGGCCCCGGCTTTGCGCTTGGCGGTGAAGAAATACACAAAGAGATCTAGCCTAGGCTTAATCCCTAGGTAACCCTCGCAAAGCGCCGCGTAATTGCTAAGCGCTAGGATACTATTGGGAGAAAGGTTTTGGGGCTATACTCGGTAGTGGTTCAAGACAGCAAGGAAGAAGTTAGAGATGGGCAGGGAGACGCCGCGTACCAATTGTACTTTGAGGTACACCTTATCTCCGGCTTGGGGAGAAGGTGTGACCTCGCCGGTCGGCGCCGCTCGCAGGCGAGCCCCTGTGTCGCGGGAAGGTAGCCCTCGACGATCAGCTCCTTGATGTCCCGGTCCGTGATGTCCGAACCACGCCAATCGCCTTTGTGGGAGTCGTTGTCCTCCTCCAGCAGCTCCAGCGCTGCTGGATTATGGTCGCTGTCGGTGGTCTCGACCACCGCAGAGACGGGGATGACCAGGACCTCTGGGGGCACGACGGCGGAGCTCGCCGACTTCGCCGCGGCTTCGCCCGACGTCGCCATCAAGGGAGTAGAACTACTGCTGGCCATTGCGTTTGTTTGGAGGTGACTGGCGAGATTGGGAGTTAGGGTTTTTAGCAAAGCTGCGCGGAGAGCTCGAGGGGGCACTCGCTGGAGGAAGAAGATGATACGAGGAGAGAATAAGGTGAAAAGTAAAAATTCCACCGCAGTTACTATTTATGATCTTCAGCATCAAGATTCGTGCAGCCTGATCGGACGGTTGCCGCGTAGACGACATGTGCGCGAACGTGCGCGGAAATTTCACCACATCCCAACCATCGCCGCCAACGGTTCGTATCGCTCGCGCGGGAAAAGTGGACATGATTACGTTCTCTGCATGTGTGAGTTACGAGGCATCGCTGACCTATGTCTGTGTCACCCTAGCTGTCATAGGCAGATGAGCCATCACATCAGAAGATTCTGGCATGAACGGATCTAGTACGGCTATGGAAGAGTACGATGGAAGGTTCAACAATTCTCCGGCTTACTAATTGAAGATGGAGAAAACCTTGCAGGGTTCTTTGGGAGGACTACAAGATGTTGCTTGACGATTTGCCGACATCCATCTAGACGGAGCATTCCACTTAAAGAGGAAAGACGATGCAATATCTCAGAGTTCTCTAGGGGCTACTGTTGGGGATATGCTATATGGGTATCCTCATAGCATGTCTCCTATCCGGATAACCCGGGTGGCCCACAGTTGGTAGCATGGCCCATGGCCTGCTGGGCGGCCTAGTTAGATGGATCCAGAAGGGAGGCCCATGCTGGATAAAGGAAGCTACAGTGGAGTCACCAGCGTACCCGGAGCCTTGGAGTACACGACACGCAAGACTAGTAATAGACGGTGTAGGACTCTGTAACCTGTCCGGCTAAGACTTTTCCCTGTAACCCTAGGACCTGGCGACTATATAAGTCGGGCCTATGGGAGCCTTTAGGGCACAACTTCAGACAATCTGAGACAACCTCGCGCAGCGAACCTATCTCTGTAACTCGGCGTATCGCTCTTATAGTGATTTATAGCAGGAGTAGGATTACGCCACCGTTGTGGGATCTAAACCTGGGTAAGCTGTGTTACCTCGTACCCGTCAACCGTCTGCCTTCCCCCACGTCTCTAAACACGCACTGTGAGGACCCCTCCATG
Organism: Avena sativa; assembly: GCA_916181665.1. Lineage (NCBI taxonomy): Eukaryota > Viridiplantae > Streptophyta > Magnoliopsida > Poales > Poaceae > Avena > Avena sativa. The sequence continues at coordinate 264,606,103 of OV702284.1, read as the reverse complement.
GCGTACTGGTCGGCAATACCACGACACTCGGCACGTTCGCAGAGAGGTCGGGCATGCTCGGGCTGTGTGGTCCAGGGGCTGGCTGCGCTTTGGCATCGGACAGGGGGTGGCGGTGGACAGTGGAGTGCCTGCTAGACAAGGTTGGCGAGGCTAGTGAGGCTCCTAGCTTTCTGTCGACATTGGGGTGGCAAGTTGGGCTCGACATGCTCACCATTGATGGCAATGGCAAGCTCACAGTGGTGCTAGAGCTTGTTAATTGGGCTAGATGATCTACTAATAGCTTGTTGTGAACCAAAGAGGGAACAAGTTAGGCCAAAATCACTGCTCACAGTAGTGTTTGATGTTTGTTTGTTTTGTGTCTGTAAGGTGTTTGATGAAATGGTCGAAAGAGATTCAAATTTGAATTTTTGATTCAAACTTTGTGGGTGTATTAGGTACATACTAGGGAGTCTCTGGTTAGCTGGAAAGGTCAAGGGGTACTGGTTTGGTTGGTTTTTGAAAATGGGTGATCTTCCCATATGCTATATGTTGGGCCACGCACAGATTAAAACAAAAACTTTTTCCTCTAACGTGGTGATCCCAAGATCTAGCTAAGGTAGAAGGCCACGAATTTTACCACTAGACGCGCGGTTGCGGATTACTGATGAAGCGCGTCAGTTGATGCAGTGCAGTCCTCACGATCCGATCGTCCTGGTGCTGATCGCACAGCACCTCTGCTGGTATCCACACGTACAAGGAGGAGCACCGGCGGCGAACTGCTAGGTTCGTTACGGCGGCTGGACTGCTGTGGAGCTAGGATTTCCAACACATGGAATGACCTAACCGAACAACGATTAACCTTTCTGGGTTACTGTGCTCCACTATATATAGGGAGTGAACGTGGGCTCTGCTCACGCGACCCATTCACTAAAGCCCATATAACACTAGTCACCGTGAGTCCAACTCACTAACTCAGTCCTAATCTGGTTTAGGTCCAACCCAACCAGATTACAGATTCGGATCCAATCCGAACTTGCTCCCGCTCTTAAGTGTGTGACCCCGCAGGCTCATGGCTACTTGGACACGATTAGAGTCCGACTCACAATCGATCAGTCGGCAGCGGCTCCTAGCAGAACGTGCTGACTCCCAAGTACCAAAGAGTCATGACGACTTGCCTTTCCAATGCGACTTACGTCTGAGTCCCTTTTGCCTCACGATATACCTTGTCAGACTATAGGCGAATATATGTCATCCCTTAAATAGTCCGACTCTCTTCTCGATCCGAGATAATTGATTCACCCGATTAACTCTTAGTCGATCGCCTCGGTTAACACTTAACCGAGTCGTGCATGGCCATGCTTTCCGAATCATATCTCACGAGAGGGCCCAGAGAATATCTCTCCAAGTGGAGGGGCAAAATCCCATCTTGGTTATTCACATCACGCAGCTTGATTCTCAGTCGACCCGAACTCTGCCTTTATAACTGCCCAGTTACGGATCAGCGTTTGACAGAACCTAAGTCGGTGATCCTCAACTCGGACTATGCAACAACCTCAGGTCTAAGGATTACATTGATTGAGATATACAAATGACAGCTTAGTTCGTTGTACCTCAATATGGGTCAATCCGACTCGCTAAACTCTTTAGCCTAGTCTGTGTAAGTTGGAATAGCATCTCCATGCCCATGACAAGTGGAACCGAGTCATCAAGCCAACTTTCACATTGGTCTAAGTTGTGTGTCCAGCACAACCTCAATGACCAAGGATATTTAGTACAAACAACATGAATGCATAGTTCCACAACTGAATCACATATTCAATGATACACATCAGATGTTTATACAAGGACTACTTAATAACTTTATGAATACAATGGGAAATATCATCATACATGATTGCCTCTAGGGCATATTCCCAACAGTCTCCCACTTGCACTAGAGTCAATCTTTCGACATCACATGTCTAAGCATCTAATGCCCATGGCTCTCAGGTGCGCCTCATGCTTCGGCTGGGGTAACGGATTTGTCAACGGATCCGCAATATTTGCATCCGTGTGTACCTTGCATAACTTGATATCACCCTGATCCACGAACTGGCGAATTAGGTGGTACCGCATGAGTATGTGCTTGTTCTTCTGGTGTTGTCTAGGTTCTTTGGCTTGTGCAATAGCACCATTGTTGTCACAATACACGTCCAACGGATTGGACGAGCCCTGAACCACACCAAGATCCATGAGGAAATTCCTCATCCAAACAGCTTCCTTTGCTGCCTCCGAGGCGGCAATATACTCAGCCTCTGTTGTAGACGCAGACACAGTCTCTTGCTTAGAACTTTTCCAGCTCACAGCACCTCCGTTTATAATAAACACGTATCCGGATTGCGAGCGAGAATCATCAGAGTCGGTGAGATAACTCGCATCCGTGTAACCCTTTACACTGAGTTCATCTTCACCACCATAAACCAAGAACATATCCTTAGTCCTTCTCAAGTACTTTAGGATATTTTTAGCCGCTGTCCAGTGGATCTCTCCAGGATCAGCCTGGTACCTGCTCACAACACTTAGAGCATAGGAAACATCCGACCTAGTACAAATCATGGCGTACATGATGGATCCAACTGCAGAAGCATATGGAATCGCACTCATCCGACTTCGCTCATCAGTTGTCGAAGGACACTGAGTCTTGCTAAGTTTTACACCATGGGACATCGGTAAGAACCCTTTCTTAGACGATTCCATGTTGAACTTCTTCAACACTTTGTCCAAATAAGTACTCTGACTCAATCCAATGAGCCTCCTTGATCTATCTCTATAGATCCGGATTCCGAGGATGTATGTTGCCTCACCCAAGTCTTTCATTGAGAAACTCCTTTCTAATGATTCCTTGGTTTCTTGCAACATCTGGACATCATTTTCAATCAGTAATATGTCATCCACATATAAGATTAGAAAATTTACTTTGTTCCCACTAAACTTCTTGTACAAACAAGAATCATGATCACTCTTGATGAATCCAAACGATTTGACTACCTCATCAAAGCGAATATTCCAACTCCGAGATGCTTGCTTCAACCCATAAATGGATTTCTGAAGTTTGCATACCTTGTCAGCATTAGCCGGATCGACAAAACCCTCGGGCTGTATCATATACACGTCCTCGGTTAAATTTCCGTTAAGGAAAGCCGTTTTGACATCCATCTGCCATATCTCATAGTCGAAATAGGCTGCTATAGCTAACATGATCCGAACTGATTTAAGCATCGCTACGGGCGAGAAAGTCTCGTCGTAATCAACTCCTTGAACTTGTCGGAACCCCTTCGCGACAAGGCGTGCTTTATAGACGGAAACATTTCCATCCATATCAGTTTTCTTTTTAAAGACCCATTTGCACTCGACGGGTCTTGCACCGTCTGGCAGATCAATCAAGTTCCAAACTTGATTTTCATCCATGGACTTTATCTCGGATCTCATGGCTCCAAGCCATGACTCGGAATCAGATCCCACCATTGCTTCCGAATAATTTGCCGGCTCATCACTGTCTAACAGTAACACATCACGAACACTTCGTAATCTTGCCGATCTTCATAGTACAGGTGCGGCTGCCGGCTCAGCTGCCACGATCGGCTCAACCTCTAAGGTTTTTGCCGACTCGCTACTAGCCGGTTCCTCTCGAATTTCTTCGAGTTGCACCGTGCTCCCACTTACTCCCCGACTGAGAAACTCTTTCTCAAGGAAGACACCGTTCCGAGCGACAAACACTTTGCCCTCTTCTCGGTTGTAGAAGTAGTAACCCAAGGTTTCCCTCGGATACCCCACGAAAATACACTTATCCGACTTGGTTGTAAGCTTGTCCGACTGAAGTCGCTTGACAAATGCTTCACAACCCCAAATCTTAAGAAAAGACAAACTTGGCTTTTTGCCTGTCCACATCTCATGCGGTGTCTTCTCTACCGACTTTGATGGTACTTTGTTTAGTGTGAACGCCGCTGTTTCTAGACAATAACCCCAAAATGATAAAGGCAGATCTGTCCGACTCATCATTGATCGTACCATGTCCAACAAGGTCCGATTCCGCCTTTCCGAAACACCATTCCTTTGTGGCGTTCCTGGCGGAGTAAGTTGAGGAACTATTCCACAACTTTTCAGATGGTCATCAAACTCATGGCTCATGTACTCGCCTCCTCGGTCCGACCGAAGAAACTTTATTTTCTTGCCGAGTTGATTCTGTGCTTCATTCTGGAATTCTTTGAACTTTTCAAAGGCTTCCGACTTATGTTTCATCAAGTAGATATATCCATACCTACTCAAATCATCAGTGAAGGTAATGAAGTACTCATAACCACCCCTGGCTGTCGTGCTCATTGGTCCACATACATCACTATGTACTAGTCCCAACAAGTCGGACGCCCTTTCGCAACTCTTTGCAAAAGGTGTCTTGGTCATTTTGCCGAGTAGGCAAGATTCGCATGTCTCGAACGACTCCAAGTCGAACGAAGTTAGGAGTCCATCATCATGGAGCTTCTTCATGCGTTTCCAACTTATATGACCAAGCCGACAGTGCCAAAAGTAAGTCATATTCAGATCATTTGGTTTCAACCTTTTAACATTTATGTTATAAACCGACTCACCATCAAGATTCAAAATAAATAACCCGTCCTGGACGGGTGCAAAGCCGTGAAACATATCATTCAAATACAAAGAACAACCATTATTCTTGATATTCGACTCATAGCCTTGCCTCATCAAACATGAAGCAGAAATAATGTTTCGACTGAGCACTGGAACATAATAACAATTATTTAGTTCCATAATGAATCCGGAAGGTAAATGAAGTTGCATCGTGCCGACTTCCAACGCAGCAACTCTTGCTTTGTTGCCGACTCGAATATCAACCTCTCCTCTTGCTATGCTCCTAGTTCTTACCAGTCCCTGCAACGAGTTGCAGATGTGAATAACTGATCCGGTATCATATACCCAAGAACTATTAGGTGCATCAGCAAGATATATGTCTATAACATTGCATACAAGTGTACCTGAGTCGGAAGTCATACCTCCACTCTTGGCTTTGTCAGCTAAGTACTTGCTGCAGTTCCTCTTCCAGTGACCATCCGCCTTGCAGTAGAAGCAAGTGGATCCGGCTGAAGGAGATGGTTTAGTCCCTGAGGAAGCGCTTGGGACCGGGTCCTGAGCCTGCTTTCCTCCTGACTTAGCCTTCTTCTTAGTCCAAGAACTCTTCTTGAACTTAGCCTTATTCTGCACCATCAACACTTGACTGGTGCCCTTCTTGAGATCCGCCTCTGCCTGCTTGAGCATCCCATGCAATTCAGTGAGCTTCTTATCCATACCATGCATGTGGTAGTTCGAAATGAACTGCCCATATGCACTAGGAAGAGAGTTCAGAATTATATCCGTAGCGAACTCTTCGCTAATGGGGTAGCCAAGCCTCTCCAGAGACTGCACGTAACCAACCATTTTGATCACATGCGGACTCAGTGGATCACCATCCTTAAGCTTGCAACTCAGCAAAGCCTGAGAGACTTGATACCTCTCAGTCTTCGCCTGAGCCTGGAACATACTTTTGAGGCTTTCGATCATATCGTAGGCCTCAACATGCTCGAACTTCTTTTGCAAGTCCGGTTCCATGTGAGCAAGCATAAGACAGCTAATATCCGTGGACTCATATTTAGCCCTACGGTAGGCATTGGTGGCTGCGACAGTCGCATTCTCATTCGGCTCATCTGGAAGTGGGTTGTCTAGGACATGGTCCTTCTTTTCTTGTTTGAGAACAATTCTCAGATTTCGATACCAGTTGGTAAAATTAGTGTCATTTAGTTTATCTTTCTCAAGAATGGTTCTCAACGCAAAATCGGATATCTGAGAGTGACTGCTACTTGGTGCCATGATCTACAACAGAAAATATGCAAAACACTTAAGACATGTATTCATAAAAGAGCAAGCATATTAAACATTTTAATATTTTATGCTCCCACTAGAACCAACACCCCTCCGATGGTTACTTAGTGATTCAGGATCCTAAATAAGCAAGTCGGCTAGTGAGCTTTAGCATCACTGCTAGCCGCCAAGTGATCTAGGTAGACAACTCCTTGTCAATCGCATCTTATGCGACTCCTGTTGGACGGGTGGCATCACATGCCCCGGCTCCCATCCGACTTTTCCCCGAGTCCCACAACCGTTGTGATAGACCCGTCTAGCTTACCAAGTGTTTCTGCAGTAAGAGTCCGACTCGAACACACCTAGTCGGAAATAATTGGCAGCACCTCAATTTTATGAGCCCACTACCAAAAATGTCCGACTTGTGATAGTGCAAACACTGGCGGGAAAACCGACTAGACCTTCTTTGAGGGATTAATTTTTACCGACTATCTAATAGAGGTAAAACAGAGACATAACAATAACACAAAATAAAGCAATTATAATGTGAAATGGTATGGCTCTCTTCATGGCGATCTCCATCTCCACAAAGCCTGTAATCCGACCCGTGCCAACTCTTGTCACTTGCCGTCTTACACCATGTCGCCGACATGTACAACGCCTTGCATGCCTTCCGGGTTCTCAAACAGCTACACTAGCTTAGTAAAGTAAATTACATAGAGAATCCGACACGCAGGTCGTTATACAATAAAATGACAGCACCTAGGCTCCAGCCGGCTGACATAAACCGTGATTCGCAGATCACGTATGGATTACACACATACATTACATGCACATGAACCATACCATTCACAACTTCCTGCAAAAACAAGTTATGCATAGATACAATATCTACCGGCGTTGTAAAACTCGCAACGACATCTAAGGCGCTACGACAGGGCGAAGCCGGAGGTCCCGCTATCCGAACATGGATTTTTCCGAAAACGTAGATCTCATCTACGATCCGAACATGGATTCCGACCATCGTTCCGATTCGATCAAACTCTTTGATCTTCGATCACCGCTTCTGGATTTACGTGTCACAGTCTACCCCGATGGCGGAAGCCGACCGGTAGGGGTATGTCGTTCCACGACCTCAGCAGTATGATCACGGAAATCAGATCAACCATTCCCCGAGTACAGTTGATCCAATCAACCTCGTACAAAACCGATCTATCTCATAGATCGACCACCAAACAGCACATAGATCTCATCTACATCCTACCGCATATCACATATGCGTGATCTCGAGCCTAAAACCAGAAGCTATCGCTCTGATACCACTGTTGGGCCACGCACAGATTAAAACAAAAACTTTTTCCTCTAACGTGGTGATCCCAAGATCTAGCTGAGGTAGAAGGCCACGAATTTTACCACTAGACGCGCGGTTGCGGATTACTGATGAAGCGCGTCAGTTGATGTAGTGCAGTCCTCACGATCCGATCGTCCTGGTGCTGATCGCACAGCACCTCTGCTGGTATCCACACGTACAAGGAGGAGCACCGGCGGCGAACTGCTAGGTTCGTTACGGCGGCTGGACTGCTGTGGAGCTAGGGTTTCCAACACATGGAATGACCTAACCGAACAACGATTAACCTTTCTGGGTTACTGTGCTCCACTATATATAGGGAGTGAACGTGGGCTCTGCTCACGCGACCCATTCACTAAAGCCCATATAACACTAGTCACCGTGAGTCCAACTCACTAACTCAGTCCTAATCTGGTTTAGGTCCAACCCAACCAGATTACAGATTCGGATCCAATCCGAACTTGCTCCCGCTCTTAAGTGTGTGACCCCGCAGGCTCATGGCTACTTGGACACGATTAGAGTCCGACTCATAATCGATCAGTCGGCAGCGGCTCCTAGCAGAACGTGCCGACTCCCAAGTACCAAAGAGTCATGACGACTTGCCTTTCCAATGCGACTTACGTCTGAGTCCCTTTTGCCTCACGATATACCTTGTCAGACTATAGGCGAATATATGTCATCCCTTAAATAGTCCGACTCTCTTCTCGATCCGTGATAAGTGATTCACCCGATTAACTCTTAGTCGATCGCCTCGGTTAACACTTAACCGAGTCGTGCATGGCCATGCTTTCCGAATCATATCTCACGAGAGGGCCCAGAGAATATCTCTCCAAGTGGAGGGGCAAAATCCCATCTTGGTTATTCACATCACGCAGCTTGATTCTCAGTCGACCCGAACTCTGCCTTTATAACTGCCCAGTTACGGATCAGCGTTTGACAGAACCTAAGTCGGTGATCCTCAACTCGGACTATGCAACAACCTCATGTCTAAGGATTACATTGATTGAGATATACAAATGACACCTTAGTTCGTTGTACCTCAATATGGGTCAATCCGACTCGCTAAACTCTTTAGCCTAGTCTGTGTAAGTTGGAATAGCATCTCCATGCCCATGACAAGTGGAACCGAGTCATCAAGCCAACTTTCACATTGGTCTAAGTTGTGCGTCCAGCACAACCTCAATGACCAAGGATATTTAGTACAAACAACATGAATGCATAGTTCCACAACTGAATCACATATTCAATGATACACATCAGATGTTTATACAAGGACTACTTAATAACTTTATGAATACAATGGGAAATATCATCATACATGATTGCCTCTAGGGCATATTCCCAACACTATAGATTCAATTTTGAATTGTCATTTGAATCAAGTTGCCAAATGTTTCTGTAAGTTTGAAAGGTGGGCTTGGGTTCACTTTTACTTGGTCTAGCAAGGGGTGAAAAGAAATGGAATTGTTTCTGTTTGAAATCTTGGACTAGAAACACTCAAAGTGGCCTAGTGAGCAAGATTAGCAAAAATGACCATTTGCTTTATTTGGTTTATTTTTTATTTTCTCTTGATTTATTTCTGCTTGGAAATGATTTAGATGATGTTGTTTTTCATCTTTAAACCAATCCTTGATATTTAGAACAATCACACAAGTCCATTCATGCATTCATACAATCATCACATACACACATGCATTCATATGATGCTAATTAACAAAAGTTTTTGTTAACCCTAATTTTGGTGATTGGAAAATGATTACAAATCTACTCCAGATTTGCGGATCTGGGGCCTCCATCGCCCGCTACGGCGGAAGAGTCGGTGCAACAATTGGGTCTCCCGCGGACGGTATGTTTTAGGAGTAGGGAAGGAAGTGGAGTCAACAATTGTATATTGCCAAGCTACAGGTTTGGGTATACGGAAGTGTTGCAGGGAGGACTAACGCCTTCATGCCGCATACTCGTACCGGAGAGAACAAACCCAAAAGGAAAAGTCGCCTTTTCTAGGGATGCACAAATGAAAAGCTAGGTTTGATTATCCGAAACCCCGTCTACCGTGTGTAGCGGGCCGTGGTTGTATCCCAGCGGATGTATTGATTCTTGTGGGTAAAGTGCGCAAACTCTGCAGAGTCTAATCTATTCGAATAGCCGTGTCCACGGTCAAGGACGGTTGGAATGGCAAGTGCTAGGAGGACCCTTCGGATATGTTAAGATGAATAAAAAGGATGTGACTTGGTCACGAGGAAAGATAAGAATGAGTTTTGTTTTGACCGGTGATGGTAGAAGATGTTTTTAAAGGGTTTTAATATAAAACTGTTTTTAGTGTTTTTAACAAGGATATGGGGATATCCGGACTTTATAAAAGGAGGCATTTTTCCAAAGACTCTTTTTCAACAAAGATATAGAGGTGCCCTTGCTAGACTTTTTTGGAAACAACCATAGTGTAGAGCTATCTCGCCATAGCCAAGTATGCATTATCTTATTACCCTGTCTCGGTGGTTTGCGAGTACATTCAAAGTACTCACCGTCATTGTCCCTGGCTATTTACTTGGCCAGATTGAGATGTTACGAAGTGAAGAAGGTGCTGACGTCTATGCGAGCTAGGCCGTCTTCCCAGTCAGTCACCTGTTGGTAAAGGCATGACATGGGCCCTGCGCTTGAAGACTTCCGCTACTTGTGTTTTAACTGCCCTAATGGCCACTTTCTAAGTTTTGTACTCGTTACATTATGGATGTTGTAATGATACTAGTCGGTTATGCTCATGGCTCACTGATCATGGGAACGTGAATTGTACGCATAACGAGTATTCTCGGGCCGTAAATCCGGGGTGCAACAAGAAGGGTACATGAATGTGTCATGACTAAGTGGAATGATTGCATCATGTCCTAGGTCACTTGTTGGACGTTTAAAAGAAAGAAATCAAACTCCAAAATTGAATGTCAAAAGGCAAGTTTGAATAGTCAAACTCGGACAATGGTCCATGGTGGAGGGAGGAGAGCAAACCTCCTCTCCCTCCACCGCGCGCGCCAAGGAGAGGGAGTTGGGGGAGGATACGGCCTCCCCCTCCCCTAGATGCCCCTCCCTCTCATAAATAGAGGGTATGGGATGCCCACCCAAGACCACCTCAAGCCCTAGCCCCAAACCGTCGCCGCCCAAGCCACCGCTGTCGCCACTCTAGCCGCAGCCGGCCCCATCTCCTCCTCTTCGGCCTCTAAACCCTAGACGTCGGGGAACCCCTCTAATCCATCCTACCTTCTCTGGCTTACGAGAAGACCTATGGGATCTCCCCTCTAAACTCCGACACCACACCGTCATGCTGCCGGAATCGCGAGGAGAGAGCTACAACATCCGCTGTCTGCTGGAATAAGGGAGAGGAAAGTCTCCATCGGGTACCGAACGTGTGACCGACTGCGGGAGCACTGCCGGAACGCGGCGCGGAAGGATCGTCTATGCGATCTTGAGATCGGCAAGTGAACGACTACATCACCCATAAGAATCTGCTCTCGTTAACCGCTTTGGAATCTTCGAGGGTGAGTACTCTATCGACTCGTTGCTACAATCTAGTAGATAGATCTTGGCTTGTGTGTGTTCATGCGGTAGAAATTTTTTGTTTTCCATGCTACGAACCCGTATAGCAGCTGCCCCGGGTGGTACGAAGTGCCCCCAGCGGCCCAGCGCGTGAGGCGACCTGGTGGGTCAGTGCTTGGGAGCACGGCCGGGTGGGCTGACGTGGCCCACTAGCGCTGGCGCTACCTCTGCCTGGGTGGGCCGCCGGCCTTGGCCCGCCAACGGCAACTGGCTCCAAGCCGCCCCCACGCGGCAACCTTTAACCGCCGCTGCCCTGCTGTCTGCCTAGGCTGGGTCAAAACCGTCCCAGCAGCAGTGGTGGCTGTCCTTTTTCCCTATTAACCATTTTTCTGTAGTTTTTCTTTTTAGGTCAAATCCGTCCGGGGGTTTGGCCTATAAGTTGAATTTATAAATATTAATTTAATATTTATTTAAAATATATTAATTCACAATTAACATATAATAAATGCATATTTAAATTTCCATTTATCTGAAACTCCTTTTAGTCATTTTCCTTCTTTCTTTCTCTGAACACCTTTAGATCTCCCTAGAACAATTCTAGTTTCTCTCTCTTTTGGGATTCCTTCTTACAGGTAGATCTCCAAGCATCATAATGCACTGAAGCGTGCGTCCCTATGGTTTGGGAATGTCATAGACATGATCACTATCAGTGATCAACAATGGGACTGGGATGCCCATGATGACCCCTATGCACTCACGATTCTCCATCATTTTGACCTAAAACTATATGTGTTATGTTCCTTTTGTCTCTAGGATACTTTCATTATCCGAGATTTGATCATAGATATCTCCATACCGGATTCAGCCTCGTTACCCACAATGCTACTTTAAACTCATACCGATAAGTGATATCTCTGTGACCTAGTCACATGTTGCGCAACATATTAGATATAACTTATCCGAGTGGACCCAGAGTATCTTCCATCACATGGATGTACAAATCCCGCTCTTGACACATACACCTCAACCTGCCCCTCCGAGTACCTGACGACACCTTTATAATCACCTTTTCATAGAGTGACGTTTGATGCTCTCTAAGCACTATCGGGTGATAGTGATTAAATATGGTGTCACGATTTGAGGAAAAAGTCACCATATTTTTGACAATTGCAACTGTGAACTTTATGATATGATCGTGTTGCAACAATCATTTGCGGAACAGTGTCCACTATCTCATTCTCTAATGAGATAGCTCCATTGTCAATAGGTGCCGAAAAACCTACATGGTCATGAAACCTTTGACCATCCGTTAACCCATGAACTAGTTAAATAGAGGCTACTAGGGACCTATGTTTGTTTACATATCACACCTATATAAATGTTTCCTATTGATATAGTTATAGCATGATATAAAAGTATTATGAACTAATGCAATGTGCTTAAAACTCCTTTATTATTTGCCTCTAGGGCATATTTCCTTCAGTCTCCCACTTGTACTAGAGTACAAATAATCTAGTTGCATTGCTACTAATCATAAACCATAACTCATATGCGTTTATCGATCTTGCTGTTGATGGAAGTCTTACTTTACTAAATCTGTATTACTAGATTCATAAGGTCTTATTTTGCAAATCATTAATGTCACCTTTTGACATTAATCCCCATTATCATATAATGTTCTTTTAAAATTTTCGTGAAAAAGTGAGACTTCTGTTTTCTAGTATATACAATGTCGATTTATCAATCAACTGGATTTTCCAGATGTCATGTATAACTATAAACACACTTAGTATAAAGTCGAACTTTCTTCAAACCAAAATTATACTTGCTAATTCCGAAGTATCCTAATACTTCTATATCTTTATAGTGTCAACCCAAGTGTAACCCTTGCAACTTTGATTGTGACCATTTTTTCTTTGCGCTAAACTTAACTCCGATTCAGTTGTTAACTCGGAAATCATTCTGGAATATTTGTTCTTTACAACTAAGAACATGGGTCATATTATGTATATTTTCACCTAAATGATCTAATAATTTCTAATACCCAGCACATTGTTCACCAATATGTCAATCACATATTCAAGAACACTGTTATGCTCCCACTCAAATATTTCAACAATATTTGATATTCCAGGATGCCACTCATCTCCCACTCAAATTTTCAAACACATATCTATTGGGAAAACTCCTTAGCTCCCACTCAATTTAAAACCCTTCTCGATAATCTTGGCAAATCCAAAATTCTTTGATCTTGTAACAAATCGAGAATTTTTTCTGTTACAAGACTTCAGTAATTCCTGATTGATCAAAGCCTGTCTGTGTACCAGTTACAACCTTTATTTTCATACTCTTGGAGACTTTGCATCTTTGAACAGTCCTTAGTCAATTTCCAAAATTAGGCTTATTTGTTGAATGAATCCAATAGACATTAAGCATTTGTCAAAACAGCTTTATGACAAACAAGCTTTTATGTATTCCTTTTGAGTTTCATTTCCATCCTTTCAACTTTGCAGTTTACTAGGAAGGATTAAATAAATTCCATTACTTAATGAGATCAAGTAACTTTTACTTCATAATCTCAAATGTTACTTAATTTGGGATTTTATGACTCTAAGTCATTTCTTTTGTTTAGGTCCATCTAACTTTATTTTTAGTTCGTAGGTATGTCTAATTCCAATAATAAGTCAAGTGAATAAATAATGAAATTCTGTAGGGGCTAGAATAAAAATCTTGAATCCTACTTTTATGAAGTATTAGCTGAAACATATATGATCACATCATTTTGGTTTACCTCTATTTGTAAATATTGTTTTCCGAAACATATTTTGTTTTATATTCTTAACAATTTGGAGGCAAGGTCAAATCCTTTGCTTATACTTATGTCCTTCCACTAACACTTCTATAAGAAGACACTTTCTCAAATAAGTACCCCACTGAGACAAACAAACTTTATCCTTTTCGGGTATTAGTTTGGAATTTTCATTCATAGTATTACTAAGAACGCACTACAATTACTTACTATTCGCCATGATTTCAAACTATTGAAATCTCTATAAACTCGAGCTTGACATATCTCATTTGTTACTATTTTCGCGAATCTTTAGATGTTCCTTATGTTTCATTGAGAGTTCACTATTTCAATCTATAACTCTAATATCTAACGTTAATCCCAATGTAATTTATTTCAGACCATATGTATCTTATACACTATGATCATGATGTATTAGACACATCAATACCATTTAATTAGTCCAATCACCATAATTTGTGAAACTATTTGTCACAAGTCCTTATATGACAAATTGATATTAACTTGAATTCAAAGTCATTTCAATCAAATCATTGAGACTTTGACATTCTTGTTAATTCTATATCTACCTTGATTCTCAAACGTTGAACGATTCAAATTGTTATAGATTCACGTTTAGATATCTCTTGGCAATTCTTCATTCTTTATAAATGCTTTATTATCATATAGATTAAGAACTAGAATAACTTGTTTGTAATTTCAATGTGAATCATAAAAGAAATTATTCATAGAAAAAGTAACATCTGATTGTTTCTCATTAATATGAATAACTGTCTCGCAATAAGCAAGACACACTTGCATGGTTCACAAATTCAATTAAATTTTTTATTCAAATCTTCTAATCCTAATGATAAACTTCGAGGGAAGGAGTTCGGCCTTCAACTAGATTGCTTGCTGTCATCATGCCATTAGGGACTTGTTCCATCCACAACTCTCACGCAGAGGGTCCTGATTTTAAATAAACCAGGAGTAAGTATCCAATACTTCAAATTGCGTAAGTGTTCCATGGAAAATTTATATCTTGTATATCAACAAATACCTTCTCCGTTTACATCGTTCCCAGATTTGGGTTCGACCTTGATAGTCCTTAGCTTGGCTATGACTTCGCGAAAGGTATCCGGAATCCCTGTCGCGATATAGTCCTTGGTGATGTCCATATAACTGAGGGAAAGAGAACGCAACACCCCATCTATTGCAAGGTCTTCAGTCAGCAAGTCGCCTATAGCATCCATCAGATGTTCATGGAGCCTTTCCATGGTGCCTAGGTGGCTATCCAAGCTAGAGTCTTCATCCTTCTTTATGGAGAATGTTCTCATACTTCACGCGTTTCTCCTTAGCTGGAAACATACTCTTCAATCCATCGAGCATATCATATGTGTCGATTTCATGGAAGGGTACTCTCAATCTAGGTTCCATCGCATGGATAATGGTGTACTTGACTATCATAAAAGTCTCTTGGCTGTTGCGAAGAGTCTCATCTTCATTTTCGTCAGAGTCATCGGGGAAATCTTCTAGGGGTTCACGAAGGACATAGAGAATATTGTTTTCTCTAAGGATCCTTATGAAGCGTTGGTACCATTTGGTGAAATTCGACCCATCTAGCTTAAGTTTCTCCCCGTTCATAGACGGACCAAATGAGTTGTGAACTGAGGGGATGGGCATTGTCTACAAGATATTTGCAAAAGGAGACCAAGTTCATAATTAGGAGTCAAATTTGTAATCATATTAACAAAACGGTCTCCCACTGAAATAGTCATCCCTAACAACAATTTAAGTGATTACACGATCCCTTTACACCACATCATTCCCGATTGTCACAGCCTTTGATGCGTCTGCCAAGGTAGACATTCACCAATCTCAATCACATCATCCATATGACTTATGCTCGATCTTTTGATCTCTTTTGTTCTGAGGCCATGTATGCACATGCTAGGCTCACCAATTCTAACTAGTGTGTATTGCAGTGTAACATTTCTTACATCCACCGTATGCGAATGTAGATATGTCTGACACCGGATCGTCACATTCTTCCTCATATTGAAGAACTTTCTTGGTAGTGCACATACTAGGGGAACACTATCCTTGGAATTAATTTGGGTATCATCCTATTTAAATGCTACAGTTGTGTATCTAATATTAGCACTCAAACAAGATGCACACAAATATTATAAATTATATATAATCAAAATGTGTCATGACATGGTTGTCTTCACGCTCCATGATCTCCATCAGGTGCTCTGACATGATCTCCATCAGGCCACCAGTTTTGCGCCAAGTCCACGACGCCACCAGTCTTGTTGGTCATCATCATGATGACTATTACTATACTACTTAGCAATAGAAATAGTAAACTATCTTACCTTATTCACGACTGTAACCATATCACATCATAAAACCCTCCCTGCAACATAAAGTTAGATGCCTCTACTTTATCTATTGCAGATTTTAAGCGGTTGTTAAGGCTTTCGCAATAGAACGCTTCTACCTACGAACTTCCAACCACAACATGGATACAATAGTTGTTTATACTCACCCCTTTCGGTGTTTTCCATTGTAGATTCTATATCAACTACTGTGAGAGAGATAGACACCCGCGAGCCACTTATACGGTACGTATGTCGAGCGTAGAATCAGTCTCACATAAGAGTATGTGTAAGGTCGGTCTGGACCGCTTCATCTTATAGTACCGCGATATAAAAAATACACGTGGGAAGGTAACAACTATAGTATCAATGCCCACACTTCTACATCAGTCTAATCCGTACTAGAATACTACGCATGGATTAGGCTTTGATACCACTATTGGGGTTCCGGTGCAGAAAATCAAAAAAATACTATGCGGGAAACCCTAATTGCCCAAGATCTATCTACTAGTAATGCAATAACGGAGGAATACAACAGTAACATACCCTTGAATACCGAGATAGCGTTATGCTCATACAGAAGCATGGTTGATGTAATTGTACCCGTCTGACAACGTCGTGAAGCTTCTCGCAAGTCACTCTTGTCCTGGTCCTCGCACGATTGCTTAGAAGCTTCAATAGCCCAAACAAGTTGCCACATGCATAAGGTGCAACACAACGACTCCCGGGCTCGGATCCCGCCGAGGTTGCGGAAGTAGACCTCCTGGCTGGAATCCCGACAACACAACGACGTGTCGCAGAAGAGAACGCCTTTCGTGTGCAGTCCTGACTTGGGACCGCGCACTAGCAGAGGCAACTTGAGAGAGAGAGAGGGGAGTATTCCAACCAAAGGGAATATCTGAATTTATTGTGTGTTTAATCCCACCCATGAGAACCTCTTTATAAGGAAGAAGGGGTGTGCTTTTCTCAAAATCTTAGCCATGTGGGACTAATTTCTTCAAAAGAATAAACAGAAAACAGGGTCATAGCCGGATAGGCTCAGCCTAGCGAGAAAGAGGGAACCCGGGTGGGCCTAGGGCGCCACCGGCGCGGCCCAAATCGTGGGCGCCAGGCAGCAGCTGCCCCGGATGGGCCGGAGTGACCCTCGGAGGACCATCGCACGGGGCGACCTGGCGGGTTAGCGACCTGGGCGTGTGGCCGGGTGGGCCGATGTGGCCCAGCAGCGATGGCGTTGCCTCTTCCTGGGTGGGCTGCCGGCCTTGGCCCGCCAGCGGAAGCTGGCTCCGAGACACCCCCGTACGGCACCCTTTAACCGCTGCTCGCCCTCCTGCCTGCCTAGGCCAAGTCAAAACCGGCCCAGCAGCAGCGGTGGCTGTCCTTTTTCCCTTTTAACCGTTTTTTGTAATTTTTCTTTTTAGGTTAAATCCCTTCGGGGTTTTGGCCTAATAAGAAAATTGAGTTTATAAATTTAAATTTAAATATTTATTTAGAATATATTAATTCACAATTAACATATAATAAATTCATATTTAAATTCCCATTTATCTGAAACTCTTTTCAGTCCATTTCCATCTTTCTTTCTCCGAACACCTTCGGATCTCCCCAGAACAATTCCTGTTTCTCTCGTTTTTTGGGATTCCTTCTTACAGGTAGATCTCCAAGCGTCGTAATGCCCTTAAGCATGCATCCCTACGGTTGGGGAATGTCATAGACATGATCTCTATCAATGATCAACAACGGGACCGTGATGCCCATGATGATCCATATGCACTCACGATTCTCCATCATTTTGAACCTGAAACAATATGTGTTATGTTCCTTTTGTCTCTGTGATACTTGCTTTGTCCGAGATTTGATCATGGTCATCTCCATGCTGGGTTCAACCTCGTTACCGACAATGCTACTTTAAACTCATATCGATAAGTGATATCTCCGTGACCTAGTCACATGTTGTGCAACATATTAGATATAACTTATCCGAGTGGGCCCAGAGTATCTTCCATCACACGGATGTAAAAATCCCGGTCTTGACACATACGCCTCAACCTGACCCTCCGAGTACCTGATGACACCTTTAGAATCACATTTTCATAGAGTGACGTTCGATGCTCTCTTAGCACTCTCGGGTGATAGTGATTAAATATGGTCTCGCGATCTGAGGAACAAGTCACTATGCTTCTGACAATTGCAACTGTGAACTTTATGATATGACTGTGTTGCAACAATCATTTGCGGAACGGTTTCCACTATCTCATTCTATAATGAGATAGCTCCATTTTCAATAGGTGCCGAAGAACCTACATGGTTAGGAAACCTTTAAACATCCGTTGACCAATGAACTAGTTAAATAGAAGCTACTGGGGACCTAGGTTTGTTTATATATCACACCTATATCAATGTTTCCTATTGATATGGTTATAGCAAGATAAAATAAATATTATGAACTAATGGAATGTGTTTAATAAACTCCTTTATTATTTGCCTCTAGGTCACATTTCCTTCATGGACAAGAAGCACCTCCGCGCCTCGGCGTTGCGCAGATGCGGTAGGAACTCTCGCTGGTGCATGCCACAGATGGATAGGGCCGTCTTCCGCTCCTTGGCAAAACGCCTTGGCCATTACATGATGTTGGGTGAGTACCGGGATATTGCCCTCTTCCACCCCGGCAGTTGGCGGCACGAGGATTCCGTACCAAGCGAACTCGCTGGCCTCATACCAGTTCACACAAATCATGTCCATGGCGAGCGGCAAGGAGAAAGTGAGTGGAGGGCGGGCGTAAGTGGTGAAGGAGATGGGCGCCGGAGGGCTTTAAGAAGTTCTTGTCATCGATGATGGCACAAACGTCCAAGCACATGAGATGGTGGAGAAACCGCCGAGAAGATAGCATCAGGAATTGACAGACATTTGTATTTTGTTGACTTTTTTGAAATGCAAATTCCACTAGATGCAAGCATATTCAAACTACAAATTTATCTAGATCATCTTCATCTAGTACATTCAAGTAATCTTATGAACAATTCATACACCAATTCAAACTAATTATTACATTAATTTGTATCCAAATCTGTTCAATCTTCTTCATCTTCTCTTTGTTAATTTACATCACTTGTTTTGACAAAATCAATCAACATGTACTCCTACTTTTTTCTCCTCTCTCATTGCTTTATTTTCCTTATCCCATTTTTTCTCCCTCTAACAGCTGATCTCTCTCCCTCTTCATTTTTCCCAACTCAATGTCCTCATCTTCTTTCAACTTTGCCATGTTTGCCCGCAACACCTACCTATTAGTGGTATCCATCCACTTATGCACATCTTCCAACAAACTAGTGTATCTGACATCTGACTTGCTCTTCTCTTCAAACAAGTTCTTAACCAACTTGACATTTTGAATCTTCTTCTTGATCCTTAAATTATTGCTCTTCTCATACATATTCCACACAATGGATAGTGCATATTGTAGTGTCAAAGGCCACAAAGGATCAACCCAACTCACAAAGCCACAGTTTATACCATCCTAGCAATTTGAATGTGCAAAATTGAGAAAATTGTGACATTTCAATATGCAAAAATGACAAATCCTACCACAATACCTACATTGTGCTGTGAGCAGGCATAGAGGCGCCGACTTGTGTTCATCCCCTCGAAAGAAACGACCACGGGGGAGAAGCACCCACATCGCCGAGCCATGACGCATTGCTCGTCTCTTCGTCGTCCTAGCTTGGCATGTCCGACATCTGCGGCGGATGCGGAGCCGGAGAAGCGGTTGGTGGCGGCAGGCGGATCCTTGGCAGAGCCGATATGTTGGAGGTTGGCGCTGTCGGCTGTGGCGATTCTGGTGGTAGACGGTCCGTAAGGAGGCAAGCGCAGGGGAGGTGGTTGAGTCGACGGCGATGGTAATTCAAAGGGTCGGGAGGCAGGTGATGAGAGTTGGAGCGATTGAGGAATGAGTTTGTTTGGCTATCAGGACTGGCCCGTGGGCGAAATTCGAATGGCTTGAGGCGTGGGCACTCTAAGCATAGACCTTGTGGGAAGTGGTCAGCGTGGGATTGCCGATTGTTATATTAGGCTAAAAATGTCATAGACCTTATGGAAAGTGGCCGGCGTCGGATTGCCGGCTATTATATTAGGCTAAAAAATGTGCTGCCAGTGTGAGCCAAAAATTGAGCATGCATCACATAGAACTATTGGGGGAGATGCTCGTAGAAGTTTAAACCTTCTAGGAGGGAATGCCATGTTACAATTACTAGGAAAAAAGGTTGAGTGCGATGGGTCGATCATAAATTCAATATTAAATTGTTCATACATGCAAAAGGTGAAGCTCTATAGTCTATACGCGACCACTCCATATGAAACCTGGGCGGTGAGCCATTAAAATCTCCTAGGTTAGTAGGAATCAAAATCTAGTTCGCGGGAAATGAATTTAAGCCAATATTTCCATATCAATGTTTGGCAACGTGGGGTGCAGAATCCTGTTCCGTTTCCTCCACATGCGAAGCTCAAATGAAGCATGGCAATGGAACTCGATCGTGGCGCAAACAAGCCACCACAAATCTCTCGCTTACCGTCGCTATTTTAGGCGTACCGGCCCTTCAATTCAGGCACGAGTTTAGGACATGAATCGATCTCTCGTATGTGACATTTCCCTTGGCCTTCCTCTGTAGCTTTCGCTTCTTCTCCAATGGATTGCCCGGGGCGCTTAGTCGTCGTCCTCCTCCTCCTCCTCGCCTCGCTGCTGGCCGTGGTCGTTGCGCACCACGACACCGGCGTGCACAAGAACTACCTCATCATCGTGCGAAGTTCGTACGAGTACGACCATCAGTTGTACAAGGACGTGTCGAGCTGGCACGCCTCGCTGCTGGCGTCCGTGTGCGACCAGGCCAAAGAGGAGCTCGAAGCGGACCCGGCCAACGCGCCGCGCCTCATCTACTCCTACCGCAACGTCGTCAATGGCTTCTCCGCCCGCCTCACCATGGACGAGCTCGACAAGATGTCCAAGGCGGACTGGTTCGTCAAGGCCGTCCCGGAGAAGACCTACCAGCTCATGACCACGCACACGCCACGGATGCTCGGGCTGACCGGCCCGCTCTTCCCCGCCGGCGTGTGGAACAGGAGCAACATGGGCGAGGGGATCATCATCGGCGTCCTAGACGGCGGCATCACCCCGGGCCACCCGTCGTTCGACGGCACGGGCATGCCGCCGCCGCCGGCCAAGTGGAAGGGCCGGTGCGACTTCAACAGCTCCGTGTGCAACAACAAGCTCATCGGCGCGCGGTCCTTCTTCGAGTCGGCGAGGTGGAAGTGGAAAGGGGTCGACGACCCGGTGCTTCCCATCGACGACAGCGCGCACGGGACGCACACGTCGAGCACTGCCGCCGGCGCGTTCGTGCCGGGAGCCAACGCCATGGGCAGTGGCTTCGGCACCGCGTCCGGCATGGCGCCCCGCGCGCACCTGGCGTTCTACCAGGTGTGCTTCGTGGACAAGGGCTGCGACCGCGACGACATACTCGCGGCGATCGACGACGCCATGGACGACGGCGTCGACGTGCTCTCGTTATCGATCGGGGACGACAGTGCCGGAGACTTCGCCGCCGACCCCGTTGCACTCGGGGGATTCAGTGGCGTCATGAGAGGCATCTTTGTCTGCACGGCGGCTGGGAACAACGGCCCGGTCGCAGGGACGGTTGTGAATGAGGCGCCGTGGCTGCTCACCGTGGGCGCGGCCACAACCGACCGGAGGTGCTTTGCCGATGTTAAGCTTGGGAACGGGCTCGAGATCGGCGGTGAATCGTACTACCAGCCGAGCACCTACGTGAGCGTGCTGCGGCCGTTGGTAAGGGACACCGGCGCCGACGGCACGTGTTCGGACAATAGCGTCCTAACGTCCGAGCAAGTCAGCGGAAAGATCGTGCTTTGCTACACCGGCGGTAACCTGACCAACCTCCAGAAGGGGAGCATTCTGCACGACGCCGGCGCTGCCGCCGTGATCATGGTTTCCCCGGAGTTCGCTGGCTCGGTGATCACACCCAAGGCGCATGCCCTCCCTGCAGCGCAAATAGAGTACAAGTCAGCGGATAAGATCAAGGCATACATGAATTCCACTCTGAACCCGACGGCTCGGCTGGTGTTCAGGGGGACGGTGTTCGGCAACCCCAGGTCGCCGGTGGTGCCGTCATTCTCGTCACGGGGCCCGAGCAGACAAAACCCGTTGATTCTCAAGCCTGACATCACCGGCCCTGGAGTGAACATAATCGCGGGCGTGCCCATGCCGGACGGACTAGCCAAGCCGCCCAACGAGCTGGCACACAAGTTCGATATCATCTCCGGCACGTCCATGGCCACGCCGCACCTGAGCGGCATCGCTGCGCTGATCAAGAAAGCGCACCCGACGTGGTCTCCGGCGGCGATCAAGTCGGCCATGATGACGACGACGGACACGATGGATCGGCGCTGGATGCCGATACAGGACTATAACGGCCTGAAGGCCAACATGTATGCGCTGGGCGCCGGCTTCGTCAATCCCACGAGAGCCATGGACCCAGGACTGGTGTACAACCTCAGCGCCCATGACTACATCCCCTACCTGTGTGGGCTCGGGTACAGCGACCACGAGATGAACTCGATCATCCACCCGGCACCACCCATGACGTGCAGGCAGTTACCGGTGGTCCTTCAGAAGGACCTCAACTACCCATCCATCACCGTCGTCCTCGACACGCGGCCCTACTCCGTGAACGTCAGCCGCGCCGTGACAAACGTCGGCAGCGGCAAGGCCATGTACGTGGCGTTCACCGAGGCTCCGGCAACGGTGTCGGTGACTGTGACGCCCAACAGGCTCATGTTCACGGAGGTGAACCAGGTGCAGACTTTCACGGTGACCATCGCGAGCAAGAAGGGGAAGCTGAAGAAGCGCATCACGGAAGGGCAGCTCAAGTGGGTCTCGCTGAAGCACGTCGTGCGTAGCCCGATCGTCGTGTCCTCTAAGAAGTTCTTCCAGAAGAACACGACGAGTGCCGATCAGCACACAGCTAATTCAAAACTCACCGGCATGTAATTAAGTAGTGATTATTACTTCGTTAGCATTTAGCTTCGATCTTGAGGCCGGTGGATTTGGATGGAACACGTACGAGATTATATATGAGATAGTACGTAGATGTTCTGTATACTGCAAAGTGTGTGTGTGTGTGACACTTAAAGCTTGAGGATTACATCTCTAGGATCTTAGCTCAGGACCACTTAAAGCACGATGCAGGGACCACGAAGAGATCGAGGGAGACAACAAGCAGCTGGACGGTGGAGTAGAGGCTACCCTTGGGGGGACACTAGCTAGCGGTCGACCGCTGGAACATACTTGGATACTGTCGTCTATTCCCTTTTTGGAAAACAACGATTCCCCGCTCCACCTGATTTCCCGTTTCTTGTTTGCGGTTTGTTTGAGTTAACTTTTCCCGCTGTGATCAATTCCCTTTACTTGCAATTCCCTTTTCTCGAGCCTTACTCATTTATCACTGAAAAAGTTATATATACAATTCCCTTTTTGGGACGGTGATATTTTAGGGTAAAATAACAGGGAGGGGAATATGAATACCACTTTCAAAAGGATTGATCTGCCACTTTCAAACAATATACTTTTCTACAATTCCCTTCTTCCCCTTATTGCAAAATAATACTCCCGCAAACCGTTGATTCAAATTTGTCTAGATACGAGTGTATTTAGCACTGAAACTTGACTAGATACATCCATATCTAGATGAATCTAAGTCAAGATACGAGTGTATCTAGCACTAAAACTTGATTAGATACATCTATATCTAGATGAATCTAAGTCAACTAATATGGAGAGGGAGTACTAGAAACATTCGAATGTAGATAAATCCAAGTCAATTATTTTGGATTGTAGTTATCAATGCAGCAGATTTACTATTTATACGCACTTAGTGTGCCTTTTTTCCTATAATGAGAGAACCGACAGCTTCAGTGCATAGTTTCTTTTGCAAAAAGCAAAAAAGCAGTGTTTTTGTACCATCAAACAGATCAACAAACCAAGATATTTATAACCTCAGAGTAATATTGAAACAAAGAGTTCTTTACCAGTACTTGATTAATTTAATCAAAACGCAAAGAGGAAAAGTATCTGAAAAAACAAACATCTTTGTTTCTCTCTAAAATAAGCAAATAAGAACATCTTGCGTCTGCATTTGAAAAAGATAGTTCGCCATTGATCATGGCGAAAATGAAAAATAATACAAGATGCACTTGTGAAATTACTTCCCAGGATATATCTAAATCCTCTAGCTAAAAACTATAGAATACATTGACCATTTTCGATATGGTGTAGAAAGATTGCTGAAGCTCAGACGGCACTGAAATCATTGGCCTGTTTAGAAAAGGAGAATTTATACATGGTTAGGCAGGCATATTCTCACTCAGGTCATCAGCAAAGAATTCTGGATTTCATTTGAACTAACCATTGAAAAACTTTACCTCTGGTTTTAATATTGTCTGTTTGAGAACTAGAACCAGATCAGAACAAAACCATTCTCTCGATAGGATCTATTGGATCTAAAATACCAAAAAATAAAGTAAAACAATAAATAACAAAAATAATCAACAAGATAATGCATATAATCAGTATGAAAAAAGGAATATATTGTAACAACTATTGATTTGAAAAAATCTAACCCTGAGTACTTGTTTCACATTGTTCGTGCATCCATGGGTAGTAACCTTCTATCTGATATGTACAAAATGTTTCACACACATGAATAATGAAAAATAACAAACACATTTTTCCAATACAGATATGGAAAATAAAAAAGCTTTTAATACATTTTTCATACCTTGAAATCATATGGAATATTCTGTATTAGTAAAGACCAAAATTAAGACAAAGAGAAAAAACAGTACATTAAGATGGGTATTGTTATGGACATTTGGAATTAGATACACAAAAAAGAAAATGAATATTTCACTCACGTGCTTCTTCAGAATGTTCTTTGTTTCAGGTGGCATTTTCTCATTAAAAGGATGGGCAAGCATGTAATAAGTTAGACTTTCGCGAAGAGGCTTTGCGTGGTTCTGTAGAAGAAAAAGAAAACATAAATGAGTTGTATAATAAGGGGGTATTTACTACACATAAAAATGAAAAACAAAGATGATAAATATCATTTCTTAGAAAATATGGATGTCCGACTATATTGGTAAGTTAAAACAAAAATAGTGACATATTATTCCTGCTTTGATAACTTACTGGTTCAAAACACAAAATATTGCCGTCTTTCTGGTTTCGGATTAGTTCCATCACGAAAATCCCGCTATCAGAACTGAAAAATTTGGTAAGGAAGAAAAGATAAATTAATAAGCAAAACAATAAGATTGTATGTTTGAAATAACTAGAATCATTATTATGTCCTATATAGGTGAAAATGTATACATGAAAACATACTCCTTCTGTGAAGAGCATACACTCCTGAAAACTGATTCCATAGATTGAATGTCAACATGTGAATGCTTGTATGCTATCTTGAAAGCCATTTTGAAATTCTTTATGGCAACATTTGCATGATCGCAGATCAGATGGAATTTCGTATTTGGATATAAAACTTCAAATAGCTTTTGTCTGAAGTTCACAGTTAGAAGAAAATAAAAACCATCTGTGAAGAGTGGTAAATGTACCTGGATGGAAAAATAATGTCAAAAAAATTTAGTTACCAAGAGAAGAATTATTGAAGGCAACTTTTGCATATACATATAAAACTTAAAGACAAGAAAATGATATATAAGTATTGAAAACAACTTTTGTACATATATAAAACTTAAAGATAAGGAAGTTTAGAGTGATGATGAAATCTGACAGTGCCACATATGTTGTTTATCAAAAAAATACATATCTCCTTGATAACTTCATCAAACTCAGGTTGTATATTACATGTTGGTCACATTAATTATTTAATAAAAAAACATACAATTTCATCTAGTCAGCCTATTTTTTCAATCTAATAAAAATTGTTTAATTAGACTTGGTAAGTATGGAAATGCAACCTACATAAAATCATCCATGACAGGTTGGTAAGTTCTCATTCATGACCTTGATAATGAATAAAACAAATAATTTTCCATCTGTTTTGTTGATTACATGACCATCATCACAAAACAGATTAGTACTTTTACATGTGTTTTTGGTTATTACTTTTTTATTATCATCTTGCTAAAAATTAAAACATGCTGTAATTAGTATTAACTTACCAGATCCATGGTGTCAAGCATGAATCCAATCATGCCATTGCTTAGTTGATTGCTTAATTTCCCAGGATTTTCATAAGGCTTCTGGAATAATGCCTATTGAAACAGATAATGTATAAAGACACAATCCAGATTTCATGAAAATGAAAAAATAAGATATATAATAACCTAGATGATATTTATAAGAGACAAAAAGTAAAAAACTCACAGCAATATCAAATTCATAGTAGTATCTTTTCCAATGACCCGTTGGAAGTAGACCAAGATTTTTTTTCTCTGCATCTTCTACCATAACTGCCTTCCCGAGCATATTCATGACATATTTGTTTATGTTCCCATATACTTGCATACTTAGAGCAAAAACCCTGTGCTCAGCCCAGGTTGTTCCCATCCTAACAACATTTATGCTGCATTACCCAAGCACACCAGAAAAGAAAAAAAGAGGTTATAATGGTCAACTTGATTATATAAACAATTAAAGTTATAATGGTCAACTTAATGATATAAACAATTAAATAATTTTACTGGCAAGGGGCAAAAATATGTGTCTGTAGTAGTAAACAGAAACAAAATAGGAAATTGCAGAAAATGACATCAAGTAAAAAAACACTTTCTTACCTTTTAGCTTTGACTGTCCTCGGAACTCTTTCAGTAATATCAATGAATACATCTTTTTCAACTTGTGTTGATGTAAATGTGCATATTAACTTGTCAGGGGTTAGTTCTGAAACATTGAAAGTTCCATTCTCTTCAGTTGTGATCTGGGTGTTTCTTACTTTTGCCATGTGCTCAGCTTCAATTTGTAGTGTTGAACGCAGAAGCTCTCTTTCCCACTCTGCTTCAGTCATTGCGGGACAATCTTCTTCATTCATTGCAAAATTCATTCCAATGACTTGTTCAGGAGATTTAATCATTCTGTCATGATCCATCATGGAATCTGCCTTTGTGCAATCTGATGATTCAATTTGCTCATGTGAACCAGCCAAAGATGAAGTCCTAGCTACCAAGGGAATTTCAGAGCTTCCTAAATGGTCTTTGTTTAACTTAAACATCTTTGCTCTTTTCTTTAAAGCAATACAATGAGACGCCATATCATTTGTTGATATGTTTGATGTTCTCTTACAAGGATTCAAACCTGACTGCTCTACTGCTGCTGAATGATAGCTTGTTGTCCTGCTTCGAACATCATAATCCTCCATAAAATGTACCTTCTCATACACCAAACAATCTATGCCATCTTTAGACATGCTGAGATTCCTATGTGCTTCAACTTCCTCCAAAACATATGAGATAATGTCTGTTGTGGAATAGATGTACTCATCAAAAGATGCAGTATCATCCTTTTTGGGGTACATTGATTCAATGAGCTCTAGGTTGTATGGCAGATCTATCTCACTTGAAACTTGAATTGATTTTAGTGAATCAGTCAAACTTTTCGTGACACTAGAACGCCATTTACTGTATGCTTCCTCATTCAAAGTGTCCAATAATTCAATAGATGGTACAGGTAGCAGTAGCAGATGATTAGCTACACCTTCTTCTTTTTGCATGATCAATGAATCATTACTTATTACCATAGCCAGTGAGTCTTTATCAACATCTTCTTTATCTTTACCATGTGTTTCTCGAATGGTGGAGCTATCATCTTTCTTGTTGCCTTGTTTACTGCAATCTGCGACAACAAGTGCATTACCAGATTCTAAATACAGTGGCCTGGGTGCGTTGTTTACACCAGATGCACATAATTTTGAATTCAACTGGGAACAATAAGGGTGTTCAATGGGTAGAGGTTCATTTGACAGAACTTTACGAGTTTTGAAACTTGATGGATTATTGTTTCCATCCATTGATTTGCTAAACTGAAGCATACTCATAACTTTCAATATGTTTTCAACAAATATGGGCTCAATGCTTTGCATAATCTCATTACACATATTCGCCATGATTAAAGGCAACTGTTGTTTTACCTAACACAACCAAAACAAAACAACGCATATTAGAAAATATGAGGTGTAAATGTAATAGATCATTAATTAACAAGTCTTGGAAAGCACAAATCATACCACTGTATGATGATTCTCCGGACAAATTGATAATACAAAGTTCATAAGATCTTTATATGATTTTCCATCCATTTGCTGCCCTTTCTTATAGATATATCCAAATATCGTATCAGAAACATCTTTCAACTGCAAAAACATAAAACAAAGAACTTGCTGTAGTAATCCAAATAACAGGCAGTATAGAAGTAACTTGTACTACATACATAATAAAAGAATAAAAAAGAAATTTTGGTACTATTGTGTAGTAAAAGTAATAGTAACATTACCGGCAGTCTTCCGTACTGTGAATTAACTTTACATACACAATCCATTGTCTCGATCTTGGAAACTAGAGAAGTTGTCCAAATAGATAGTCGTGGCAAATCAGAATTTGATGGGGATGGTATTACATCAGCATCAATGAATTCAAAGTAAATTGCCTATAAAAACATAAATCACAAAACAAAAATGATTATTTCAACACATATGTGCACGGTTGGCCAAACATTCACATGCCAAATGATACTATTCCGTAAACAGATAATTTTTTGAAAAGAGAAATCCATAAAGGGAAAAATAAAAATTTACCATTAATGACAAAAGATTACCGCCAAGAACACATGTTGGCCTTTGTTTGAAAGTCTGGATACTTGATACAAGTTTTTCTAGAATGGCAGATGAGAAATCAAACAATATAATTTCATCAGCATTCTTGAATATATGTAGGTACATGGGGCTGAGACCATCATGACTTGAAGGGCAGAGGAATGCAGTCATTGCAAACATTGTGTAAATAAGTTTAAATTTATCCCCTATTAACTCAGGAGTGATAAGACTATCTAGTTCAGATATAGTTGGATACTGTCCTTTGCATTTTGTTAGGTCTGCAACAAATGATCTAAGTTCTGAATCTGCCTTTCCACCAATCTGTCTACCACCAATTGGAGTGCCAAGAACTTTATTAATGCAATCAGGAGTAATGATGAAACAAGCACCATTAGGCAACTTTAAAGACCTTGTTTGTGCATCAAAGTTTGTCACTAGATAAATTATAAGACCACGAGGCAATTGATCACAACTTAGATATAACAGATGCTCAAAACCAATGGAGTGCACAAGGGTTCTCTGAGCCAGTGTTAACCGCTTCATCATATTGATGAATTTCGGGAGCGACAACTTTGTCGCAAAGAGCTGTAATAATAATAGAAAGGGAAAATATGTTAACAGGAATACTCCCAACATTATTACTAGTGAATATAAAACATTACAGTAGGTATACCTTTGATAATTCTTTGTCATCCATATGTGTTTCTTGTGGCAAAATTCCAACAAGAAAAATAAAAGGATGTTGAAAAAAATATTCAGAATTCCAAAATTGGTATAACGGAAAATCTCCTGAACGATGAAATCTGTAGAACATAGGGAGCAGAAAATATGAGTTGGCAGGGGGACAAGAAAAGTGATCTGATTTTTTTTGTTAATGGCGAAAATTGGAGGTATAAACAATAGAAATCTTCAAAGAACACGGGATGATCCAGTGAGGGTCAAAAGTAAGTACCTGAAGGGAGAAAGGGGGAGGGGAGCACAGAGAAGGGGAGGATATCAGTGCCACCATGATTTATCCTTTCGGGTTTGCCTCATGTTTTGTATTCGGTCTAAATCCTACTACACGATCTAGAATAGATGAGGGGAAGTTGGGGGTAGGTGGAGGACAGAAAGAAGACGGAGAAGAACTATGTAGAAGGAGAGAGAAAGAAAGATTCTGTCTATTGTGGACAAATAACAAAAAAGACCCTGCCTAACATGCAAACTTTTTCCTATTTCTCGACCCTGACCCCCTACATAGAAATGGCAAGAATATGTAGAAAGGATAGAAGAGTAAATTTTGGGAGAAACAGGTACCAAAACTATAATTTTCAATTTTCCCCTTAACCTCTGCAAACCCTCGTCCATGTCCCTCGTTCCTCCTCCCTAGAGCCGCCAGAATCAACAACGTACTCATGTAGTCGTCCTCTGTTCCTTCTCTCCCCATCACGAGTGTAGAAAAGAAAGATCTAAGGTAGATTTAACTTAGCTATTCCACCACCCACCACCGACTAATCTATCTTCTTCTCAATTTTTTATCTAAAACAGGTCAAGTCAAATAGATCAAAGGAGAAAATCAAAGGCAAGAAAGAAAGGGGAAGGAATTTAGGGTTCCTCCATAGCAAGTACACATAGAGCACTAAGCTTGTGTATTGCGATGGATGGGATAGAAGAACCCAACAAAGAGGAAAGAGAACATGGAGATTCGGTAAAAGAGCAACACTGGAAGAAGACAAAGGTAAAAAGCAGAAACAAAAAAATCTAATCTCACATGGACAAAATATTTCAGTTCCCATAGAAATGCTATAGTTATTTTACATAAAGTTTCCTGTATATTCAATACATGTATATATATTCGAAAATTGATTTGCTATATGTATTACATCAGTGTGAGTAAAGAACAATACATATGTATGCTAATTTGTATGTCATCGATAGCATCACATGAAAATAGTTGCTTGTATATCAAAAATAAACAAAAAAATTGACTGTAGTGGAACTAAAATTCTTGTGTCTTCAGCTTGTTCACTGGTGAATGTAGAATTCCCGCTGCATGTAGACTTGCTGGTGCGTGTAGACTTGTTGTATTCACTGAAAAAAACTAAATTATTATGCATTCTTGAAATCATGAACTTATACGAAAAAAACTTATCTTTCAGGTGGAGTGCACCAAGTATGTCACTAACAGTTCAAAAGCAGGAATAGAATCCCCTACTTCAAGACAAATAATAGATTCGATGGGTATAAAACAACCAGTGGACACGATGCGATTCCTCGATAGATTTATACAGGTATTTTCCTTGCACACACATAATCATTTATATGTAATCTATTTTTAAGTAAGAAAAACTAGTAAAACATGGTCTGAACTAACTGAAAAACATGTACCTACACAAAACTGAAACATTATGCAGGCATTTCAACAAAGGCAGCGGAAGAAAACAGAGGTTGGAAGCAATGCAGACCTAGCAGTGGTCGAAGAAAGTTTGAATATGGCAAGTCATAATTCAACAAAAGTGTCTAGAATAGATTCAAGTTTTAAGCAGACTCTGCCAAAGCAGGATTATTTGTTTGATTTAAACAAGGTAAGCACTTAATATAAAAGTAGTATGAAAATGATAGTTATTATTGCAAATTTTATAACATTGTATCTGCCTATACAAAAATGTAGGAATTTTGCATGGATGATGAGAACATAGAAGTTGATACTGCTAGAACAGATCCAGATATGCAGCCTGAAGGTGAATCATTATGTCCTGAAAATGTCAGCACAGAACATGATGTTGGAGGACCATATGAAAATGCTAGCAAACAGACAGAAGGACAAATGCCTGGAGATATTCTTGATGAAGCATTAAACCCAGAGCCACCCACTACTGATGAAGTAGAGATGGATCGCATGTTTGCTAACAACATGTACCCAAGTATGGAAAAAAATTCAAAAGCTACTGCCCCTGAAGTTGGGATGGAATTCGATTCAAGAGATGAAGCATTCTACTTTTTTGCTGTCTATGCAAGAAGGATGGGCTTTGCAATAAAGAAGGATAGCACATATGAATCAAAGAAGACAAATACAATCCAGAGGCAAGCTTTCTCATGTAATAGAGGGCGTAATGACAATTATAAGGACAATGCACTGAAACAAAGAAGAACTTGCAGAGTTGTACAAACGAATTGCCAAGTCAAACTATATGTCAAGGAAGAACGCGGCAAGTGGAAAGTGACATTGGTTAGGCTAGAGCATAACCATGAATTGGCTCCTTCTGAATGGATTGTTAGATTTATGAAGTGCCACAGGACAATGTCTAATAGTGACAAGTTGCTGATTGAAATACTTCAGGAGACAAGAGTTCCTCCTAGGAATGTTATGAAAATATTTCGAGAAACTAGGGGAAGTTTCAGAGGTGTCCCATTCAATACACAATATCTTGCAAACGAACAATACAAGAAGAAAGATAAGCTTAAGAACAAAGACGTGGAGGAAGTAATCAAACTTTTCAAAGAAGCACGAAAAAATTTGCCTGGCTTCACACACAGATTTGATGTTGATGAAGATAATACTGTGAAAAGTGTGTTTTGGACAGACCAAATAGGGAAGGCAAACTACTCACAGTTTGGCCACTTCATATCTTTTGACACAACTTTCTCAACAAATCAATATGGAATGCCGTTCGCACCTATCATTGGAGTGGACAACTACGGGAAAACAGTGATATTTGGTGCGGGCTTGCTAAAAGATGAGAAGTCAGAAACTTTTGAATGGCTATTCAAGGAATTCGTGGATGTGATGGGAAACAATCATCCTGAGACAATAATCACTGACCAGGATTTTGCCATGGGTACTGCTATTAGTGAAGCACTACCTTTCACAATACATAGGTACTGCAATTTTCACATTGGAAAAAACATGAAGGAGAACTGTGTACAATTATTCGCGTTAAGAGGTACTTTACATGAAGAACTACGAGCCATAATCCGGAATTCCTTTACTCCTGAAGAGTTTGAATCTGAGTGGCATGCGGTGCTGCAAAAGCATAACGCAGAGGGTGAACCCTACTTGGACAGAATATTTTAAATTAGAGCACAATGGGTACCTGCCTATTTCATGGATAAACTTTTCCCATTCACATCCTCTACGGGAAGAAGTGAAAGCACAAACTCCCTATTCAAGAGTTATGTCAAGCGAAAAGACACAATCACCACATTCTTCAAAGAATACATGATCATCCAAGAAAAGAAACAATCAGATCTCGACCAACTTAGACTAAAAAGTGAGTTCAAGGAGTCGGGAAACTGGGGGTACAACCCTATGGAAAGAGAGGCAATGAAGATATACACAGACCCTATCTACGGCAAATTTGCCGAGGAAATGAAAAAGACAACAGCATACAACATTGAGGTTATTGTGCCAAGCAAGACATATCGTGTTGTAAGGGTCGCTCCCTATCGAAACGCTAAGTTCCCAAAAACAACATACATAGTTGAAATATCAGTAGATGCAAGTATCTACAGTTGCTCGTGCTCGAAAATGTTCCGAGATGGCATACAATGTTGCCATGTCCTAAAAGCAGCTCTGCTGAACGGTTTAACTAAACTACCAGTAAGCTTCATACACCCTAGGTGGACAACTGCATCAGGTCATGAGGTGGCTAAATTGACTGAAAGAAATGCCCAAACACAAACAGGTTCTGAGAAGACACATTTGGCTGTTAGACACGCAATTCAAATGAGTAAAGTGTCACACATTTTATCTAGTGTGTGCATTGATGATGCATCATATGACTTATTTGACAAAGGACTGAGTGAACTAAAAAAGTTCGTTAGCAATGACACCTTGCAGCGTATGCAGCAGAAATCTAAAGTTGTTCGGAAAAGGAAGAAAATTGATGATCCACTACAAGAGCAAGATGAAGTTGCACAAAATGATACGGACCAAAATCTACCAGCGGACTCCGAGTACACAATGCCTACCAATGAAGAAAACCAACAAGAAGGAACACCAATATACAAAGACCCCGCAAAGTCAGGAAATCAGCTTTTCAACCTTGGGCAAAGACCACAAAGTCACTATGAGAAAATTGCTAGAAAACTGAAAAGTAAAAGAAAACCAAGGTTGTGTGGTCGATGTAAGAAACCAGGACACACACGCCCAGGTTGCCCCGAAAACCAAAAGGTACTACACGTTTCATTCGCTACAATATTTATTTTCATGTAAAAATAAGAATTGAAGGAAAACAGAATTGAAGAAATATTTACTAACTACTTGTTTCATCAGACACAGGATGGGCAGACACATGATGGGCTTCATAGAGGATTGAATAGCTCACAAATATAAAAAGAAGCAACAGTGGAGTTAGGAAGATTGCTAGCAAAGAAGGATTAAAGAAATGAACACAGACAGTACTGGTTGGAAAAAAAAGAATGGAAATGTGAAAACCGACATTTGCAAGAATATTGTCTTTCATATTAGCTAGCCAAAAAATGAATGTAAATCTTGTTTGTTCCTTATTTATGAATGTTGTTCATTCGTTCGTTACGGATATGATGTATGTATTGATTCTGAAAGGTAAAATAAAAATACTAATCAGATTGTGCCATTTATCTTGAAAAAACATGTTACCTTAAAGGCTATTCATCTCCAACATGTATCTCCAGTTGCCAATCTTGTTTGATGGATGATTAAGCCATATCCATGTGAGAACCTTCCTAAGCTCAGGAATCTGGTCGTAAGTAATAGCTGGCACGACACGACCATTCCATAGTTCAAGGAATTTTAGCATGAAGAACCCACAATCATCTCTACAAAAACACCGTATGAAATATAAAAGAATGTCATCAGAAAAATATATAAAAAAGAGCATTGGCAAAACACATTTTCATAAAAAATAAACAAACAAATAAACATAACTCACTTGTTATTTTGCTTAGGGACGTCAATGTATTCTAGATCGTAATCTTGAATTTGTTTTGAAGATTTAGAATAATTTACCAGATACATTTTTTTGATGGCATCAACTAATGATGTTGCATGACTGATAAGAGACTCATCGTCATGATTCCGTGCAGAATCAAGCACTTCAAACCGCTTCTTTTCAAAATTCAAGAACAACGTGTACCAGTGACCACACGGTTATTTTTTTGTGCCAAGTTCTTGAAGAACAGCAAAAGACAACTGACACAACAAAAAATAATTTAAAAAACACAACAAAAGATTTGTATGAACACATAGGTAGTACAATTCAGTAACACGAGAACAGATATAAAAAAGGGAAGATGCATGTATAGAATATAAAAATAAGATGTTAGAAAACATTACCAGATTTTGATGGCTTAGCTTATACTTCTCATCCCTCCTAAAGTGTTTTCGTAGAATTTTGGAATCAAATTTATTTTCGAGTAAGTAAACAGTGACTATCCAAGGAAAGATTATCTTTTTTACTGGACACTCTTTTTGAAGCACAGCAATACCAACTTCTACAACTGTTGAAGATAGTTGTCCAGAGGGCATCACACTGCTGGCTAGATCACCAGTATACACCCACATTGGGTCAATATGCAAGAAATATGATCTGCATAAAAATTTAAGGAATAACACAGAAAAATATTAGTACCTATTTATATATGTGACAGTTGGAAAAAATATACAGAAAAGAATGAATATGAATATACTCTTTGATTTTTGACTCTTTGCGGCCACTATGGTGCTTTATAACTTGTTGGTACAGATGATCTTGTTCCTCCATGCTAACAATTCGGCTGTATGGTGGTAGCAAGAACTTTGAAGGTAGAACTACCCTTCCCATCCGTAACTTGGTCCTTGGAGTATTAGAGCCCAAATTAATTACTGTGGCTTGCAGAGGCATAGAAGGAGTAACATAAATGATCTCTACATCATCTGCACATAACAAATTAGTAGTTATGGAAAAACGAAAATAATAGTTACAAGAATATGTCGTAGTATAGTATGATTCTACGGATTCTCCCTTCTGCGGTCAACCGCATGCTAGGGTCACGCTTGCTAGGGTCCTTTCTTCTTGTAACATTTTCTATGCCTTTGTTATATTAGATGAATTTCTTACACTTAAGTTCAACAAAAATCTATTCAATTTGCAAAGCAAATCAAATGATTATTAGAATTTATGATGGCAGCGAATGTTTCTGTTGTTGAGAAGATTTTGCAGCAGTACCCATTGTGTTCATTGCTACAATACATATTTGATCTATTCTTTATATTGTCGCGTTCAGATAATATTAAGGTCACCATTCTGGTAGTGCATCCAAAGTTCAAAACATATCTACATTCCAAATGAATTTCCTAAAATATATTGGTCACATTTTATTTCATAACTGAGTACACCTTTCCACCTCTTGACCTGATCATTCAAGCCTATATAGACAAACTTCTAGAGTTACTTAGTTGCAATCATGAGATAACCTATAGAATAGGAGAGTCGAGTACAATGAGGCAGGATGCCAAATTATTATGCTTATGACATATAATGATGTTACTTTATAATGTGATTGCTTAATTTCATGCCAGGCTTAGAAAAAGTAGAAAAAATAGAGTCATTTGTATATGATCTAACCTTTCAACACAGCAGCAGGCAAGTTGAGATGAACATTTGATTCGAAATTATCATTTGCACAATGATCAACCTGTAAAACAACTTTATCTTCTATTGATGGTAAGGTAGAGTTATCACTGAATGGGATAACAACAGATGTACACGCTTCAGCTTTGTCTGGCGGAATATTACTTCGCCATTCAGCTTGTTCCACATCAACAGCAAGCCTTCCATAATTTTTTGTACTAGAATCTTCTTTAGATGCGTGCAATATTGTAATTTTTATTTTCTTGTTGGCATTGTTGCCACCAAATGCGAGAGTTTGTGTAGACTGAAGACATGGTGATGATCTATAATCTTTTGTACTAACAGCATCATTTAATATACTGCAAAAAAATAAAACATCACATGAAAAAGGATAAAAATAATACATACACGCACCTCAAATTAAAAAATAGAAAAAATGAATAATACCTCTTCACAACAACCTTGCTCTGCTTTCTATGATAACTTTGCACCCTTGGTTCAACTACACCAGGTCCTTGACAAGGAAAAACTTTGCTTGCTTCACCATCCGAGGAAAGAATACATAATTTTCTCTTTTTTATCCATTTGGCTCTAGGAGCTTTCGTATCATGCATGAGTACAGAATTAGCCAACTGCACTTAGTTAGGAGCTTGATTGAAATCATCAACTGAAACATTAGTGCCCAATAACTCTGATGAATTATCAACAAAATCAACCAGCGCCCCACATTTGACGCCATCAAAGTGCAGAAATCCAATATCATCAACATTGCTATCGGACTTGGCGAGGCATCCAACAAGTGAACCTTCCTCGTGAACTGGCACGTGCTTTGTCTTCTCGGGCTCTGAATCATTAACAACACCATCCATACATAAACATGATATTTCGGTAGATTTGTGTAACTTGGAGAAGACAACATCGTTACAATCTGGCTCGTGGTTGCACAGATTGTTCAAATCATCATCAACATCTCCCATGGTATGAGAAACATACAAAGATTCTCCCATGTTGACATCACAACTTATTCTTTGAATGATATACTGATGAGCATCATCGTTGTCTTCTTCATCATCATCAAAAATGCCCCCTTCTAAATCTGGGACATCATCAGATTTAGGACAACATTTCTCTTCACACTTTTCTCCTGGTTCAAAAGGTGGGACTTCAAGTCTTGCAGAATGTCCAATAATGTTTTCTTCTGCTCTAGAAACATCAGCACTTTTAGTTGAACAAACAGGAGGAGACTCTGAAATAGGTGTCAAAATGTCAACCATTCGTGTGGATGCAGCAACGGTTTCACGGTAGGGAAGCTCCGGGGGATTAAGTTTTTGAATGCCTCCATCAGACATTTCATGAACAGCAGGCGATGATTCAAAATTTTTGCTACAATGAACAGATGGTCCTGGTATAATTGGCGATGTCTTGTTACTTGCTGTCGCATCATCCATGGCTCCATCATTGGGAACATCACAATCAAGATTCCCAAAAGCTTCTTCCATTAAAACACACTCACTGTCATCCATCTCGGTCCAACCTTGCACAAGTTTACCCAACAGACCAGTCATGCCTGACGCAAAATCCCCAATCAATCTAGCAACTTTATCTCGGCGCTATATTATAAAACAAAAAAATGAATATTTCAATAAAACAACAATACAAAAATGGGGAAAATCAAATATGCAAAAAGATAAGGTTAAGAATAAAGAGAAAATAGATGACAACAAATATTTACCAGTTTTGTACAATTTGGAGCAGTATTTGTATCAATCCATTGTTCAAAACAAGCAGATCCACCAAAAAATTTAAGATTTGTAGCAAGGTGTGGCTTCAACTGAAAAATTAACAGGAAGAGTATAAATACAAAACAGAGAAAAATATAGTAAAAACAAACAAGGAGATAGTAAACATGTAGCATGTACATGAAAATACTAAAAGCTATGCAACAAAGAATTAGAGATAAGAAATATATATCAGATGACTTGCCTCCAAATTCCCATATCCCGACCCATCTCTCTTCAGATCAGCAATAAGCACGAATTCAATATTTGCTTTCGTCCATATATTAACAACAAAACGCCCATCGGGAAGATTGAGATTGAGTGATCTTACATCCAGAGAGTCAACATATAAAAGTTGCAAGTGGAACAAACAAGCAGCTGATGGGTTATGACCTGTAATTTCATCATGAAGTTTATCGCACACAAACTGACATAAATTCATATTCTGGATATCAGCAAAATTGTCCTGCAAAAAAAACTCAATTAACAATATTGGCAGAGCGAATAGACAGACAACAAGAAAACAAATCACCATGAAGATAAAAAATTGAATGATTTAAAATAACATTAACATAGGACAAAGAGAGATAGAATGTAACTTACCAAAATGGGATATACCCTGTTGCTTACTTTGTTGCATGTGGTTGGCCGCAACAAAGTACAAACAAGAACCATGATCCACAACTGTTTAAAACGATCATCAGAAACAGTCATCCCTTTTAACATTGTGAACACTTCTGAAATTTTCGGTGTAGTTGAATTTTCCGGAAAAAGAACTGGCCCAATACGTTCCTCAATCTTGACATCACGGCCATATCTTACAACCTGCTCACCACGCGGAAGACCAAGAGTGCGATACACAGAATCAGGATCCAAAGGGATTCTGCCGCGTCCAGGAATCACAAATTCTCTATTGTGCTTGTCATATAAGTGAGCAAGCCAGTTGATCACTGGATTGTGAAGAGTATGACACTTTATATCAAGCATGCTACCAAAACCCATATCCTTAATAGAAGTCTTCTGATCATCACTGAGTTGACCGACCAAAGTAACGATGGCTAAAGGTGAAGCCCGGTTTCTAGCGCGATCATTTGCCTTAGGCATTGCGCGGCCAGGGGCATAGTCAGTAATTAATTTCTTTTTCCCAGCCATCGAAAAACAACTACACCGGAACATAAAGACTAAAAGATATCAAATGAAATAGAAAAACATATATTCTAAATAAACTGATAAGAACATTAAAAAGTTGTAGCAGGAAATGATATGAAAGGTTTGTGAAACTCATTGAAAGCTATGATTTCTAGACTAAAAAGGCTAGACAACTAGAATAAATCAAACAATAAAATAAATGGATCATAAGAAGTTCAAGAAAGGGTTGATAATAACAGCAATAAAGGGTTGGTCAGACTGATTATATGGATTTGGTGAAAATAACTTGACAAGAACATCCAAAAATAAGGTTGGTTCCTCTCATTATACATGGTTGGTAACAAAATCATCTTACATGTTTGTCAAGCAATATTAATAGGCACGAAAAAATAGGTTGATAATAACATCACCACCAAGTTGGTAACAATGAAGTTGCAGGTTGGTCAAAAGGGAAAAACATAGGCACAAAGTGATTTTAGTACATACTATATAACTTCATAAGAACATAAAAAATAACGTTGGTTACTCTAATTATATCGGGTTGGTGATAAATGCCAAACTATTACTACCAAAAGGCAAACAATTAACTACATACTCATGAACTTGGTAAAAACATAAATTAAGGGTTGATTCCAAAAGGTAGGTTTAGTTGTCAAATGCCAAGCTTGTGCTACCAAAATCCAGCCGCTGTTTGGCAAAAAACATAATAAGTAAAACTACAATCCGTAAGTCCAACGGTGCCAAGCATGGTAACAACATACTAATTAGATTGATAAGAACATCACCAACAGGATGCTGACAGAATAAAATTCAAATGATAGATGAAACATGATAATTAGACACGGTAGTGACAAATAATAACATCAAGAAGCGTTGATGAAAATTGATGTTACATGTTGGTCAAATGAATTAATAGACACGGTAGTGGGAGATACTAATATATTACTAAGCACGGGAAAAATAAAGGGGAAGTGACTAAAATATATTGATAACTACATAAACAAAGATTTGGGTACAATGCATTTGCAAGTTGGTCAAAAAAGAAATGTCATCGACACTAGAGATTTAACTACACACTATGTAAACCTGATAAGAACAGCAATAAAAGGCTGGACGCACTGATTATATCGGTTTGGTGAAATAACTTGAAAATAACATCCAAAAATAAGGTTGGATACTCTCATTATTCGCGGTTGGAAACAAAAAATCATCTACATGTTTGTCAAAAAATATTAATAGCCACAAAAAAAGTTTGATAATAACATCACGACCAAGTTGGTAACAATGAAGTTGCAGGTTGGTCAAAAAGACTAAAAAATCATCGGCACAAGTGATTTTACTACATACTAAATAACTTCATAGGAACATAAAAAAGGTTGGTTACTCTAATTATATCGGATTGGTGATAAATGCCAAACTATTAGTACAACACTTTCAAACACTGTATGTACAACATAGAAAATAAAAGGTTGGTCACACTAATTATATGGGTTTGGTGAAAAAATAACTTGAAAAGAAAATCAAAATAAGGTTTGTTACTCTCATTATACATGGTTGGTAACAAAGCCATCTTACATGTTGGTGAAGCAATATTACTGGCGGGAGTGATCATACTACATACTATATAACTTCATAAGAACATAAAATAAGGTTGGTTAATCTAATTATATCGGATTGGTTAATCTAATTATAGTACCAGCGAGTTGGTTAATATAGTTATATCGGTTTGGTGGAATAGCTTGATAACAACATCAAAATAAGGTTGGTTACACAATTATACAGGATTGGTGACACAATCATCTTACATGATTGGAAAGCAAAATTAATAGACACGGAAGTAATTTGGTAAGAACATCACCAGCGAGGAAGTGACAACGAAGTTGCAGGTTGGTCAAAAGGCAAAAAATGTCATCGCACGAGTTATTTTACTACATACTATAAAACTTGATAAGAACATCAAAATAAGGTTGGTTACTCTAATTATATCGGGTTGATCACAAATGAGGTTACATGTTGATCAACACAAATTAATAGACACAAACAATTTAAGGTTGGGTACTCTCATTATTCAAGGTTGGTAACAAAAAATCATGTACATGTTTGTCAAGAAATATTAATAGCCACAAAAAATAGTTTGATAATAACATCATGACCAAGTTGGTAACAATGAAGTTGCAGGTTGGTAAAAAAGACGAAAAAATCACCAGCACTATATACTAAATAACTTCATATAGGAACATAAAATAGGTTGGTTACTCTAATTATATTGGTTTGGTGATAAATGCCAAACTATTAGTACAACACTTTCAGACACCGTATGTACAACACAGAAAATAAAAGGTTGGTCACACTAATTATATGGGTTTGGTAAAAATATTTTGAAAATAATATTAAAAAGGTTGGTTACTCTCATTATACATGGTTGAAAACAAAGTCATCTTATATGTTGGTGAAGCAATATTACTGGTGGGAGTGATCATACTACATACTATATAACTTCATAAGAACATAAAAATAAGGTTGGTTAATCTAATTATATCGGCTTGGTTTAATCTAATTATACTACCGGCGATTTGCTTAATATAGTTATATCGGTTTGGTGGAATAGCTTGACAACAACATCAAAATAAGGTTGGTTACTCTAATTATACAGGGTTGGTGACACAATCATCTTACATGATTGTGAAGAAAAATTAATAGACACCAAGTAATTTGATAAGAACATCACCAGCGAGGAAGTGACAACGAAGTTGTAGGTTGGTCGAAAGGCAAAAATGTCATCGCACGAGTTATTTTACTGCATACTATATAACTTGATAAGAACATCAAAATAAGGTTGGTTACTCTAATTATATCGGATTGGTCACAAATAAGGTTACATGTTGATCAACACAAATTAATAGACATAGACAATTTAAGGTTGGGTACTCTCATTATTCAAGGTTGGTAACAAAAAATCATGTACATGTTTGTCAAGAAATATTAATAGCCATAAAAAATAGTTTGATAATAACATCACGACCAAGTTGGTAACAATGAAGTTGCGGGTTGGTCAAAAAGACTAAAAAATCACTGGCACAAGTTGTGATTTAACAACAAAACTATATAGCTAGATGAAAAGATCAAAAATAAGTTGTGATTTCTTTCATTGCACATTGTACAGAACTTGTTAATGTCATCACCAACACTAGAAGAACAACAGCAGTGTACCCCAACACCCTCATATCAGAATCCTATCTAATTAGGTGCACGTTCAAAGAATTGCAGAGCAATGTTAAGATATATGTACAGAAGAATTGAAAATAAAGCTAGACAAACCTTCAAGCAGATCTGTGTTACAGAAATATTTGAAAATAGTAAGTCAATAGGGAACGCCGAGGAAAAGTGTCACTGAGATACAATCAGTCCAGCAATGAAAAACCTACAACATGAAAACGAAAAAATATCAGATGATTTGTCCACTCAAACGCCCATCAGACTAACAGAAATAAAAAAATGCCCAGCTCCTGAACACGCACAATAAAACCTAAAAAACAAGGAGCGCAGAGTACAGTACCAACAAATTAGAATAGACTATATAGCTTGATAAAAACATCACCTCAGCGTATTAGAATAACGTTGAGTAAAACTAAATTGTCAGCCAGTGCTGGGTCGAAGAGGGAAGATATAAAAACCTGCCATGCATATACTACAGTATTA
This sequence comes from Avena sativa, assembly GCA_916181665.1. Lineage (NCBI taxonomy): Eukaryota > Viridiplantae > Streptophyta > Magnoliopsida > Poales > Poaceae > Avena > Avena sativa. The sequence goes on along the minus strand of OV702284.1, from coordinate 264,563,106 downwards.
TAGTTTCTCAATGTTCTTGGTCAGTACCTACTCGAGAAAACGTCGATCACCTTCATCCATGCCAAAATCTTACTAGTAGCACTATTCTAGAGTATACATAGAATCTAGATACACCGCCTGTCGATGTGTATATCGCAACCGATTTAGCAACGTAATCATTAGTATCTGGACAGATCACAGGTCACCACCAACAAATATTTAAGAAACACAAAGAAAATCCACTGCACACTACTACTACCAACATGGATGGAATAGTTTAAACAGCGCTGGTTGCAGAAGGCATGTCCTTAAGCATGCTGCCAGAGTTGAGATGTAACAATCAGAGCAAAGTAATTGATATGTCATCATACAAACCTTCAAGCAAAAATCTGACACTGACAAAATCTCCTAGACTTGAATCAAAAAAATGCCAAGTGCACCAGCAATAAAATCACTCCAGCAACCAATACCTAGAACACATGAAACCAAAAAAATGTCATTACTAATCACCCCAGCTCGCCTACTATCAAAGGGGACAGATCTAAACAATCATAAAAACTAGATCAGATAAGAAACCTCAACCAGTTCAGACGGGGAGAGGTAAGAAAACTAACCAAGGCGAATCTCCAATCCCTTTCACTTGAACAAGAAAATCACCGCCGTCACTAGAAAAGAAGAAGAATCAGATCTCGTTGATTACAATCCCCCAAAAAACAACGGAAGCCCTCAAGAATGGAACCGATGCGTCGGAATCTCTGACAAACTCTTGGTCGTGGCGACCGAAGAGTGGCCGAAACCGGGGGGGAAAAGGCAGATTGCGGCGCCCGGAGAGTGGCAGGAGCCTGAGGGGAAAAGGCAGATCGCGGCGGCCGGAGAGTGGCCGGAGCCGGAGGGGAAAAGGCAGATCGCGGCGGAGAAAAAATCCAGGCGCCGTAAGGGGAGGAAATAGAGACACAGAAGGGGACGGGAGCGGCCGTTTCGAATTTTTTTGAAAGAGAAAAAAGAAATTGATCGCTATAGGGCGGGATGTTTCCAGATGCCGTTTCGGGAAATATGGTCGGTTACCAAAATAAGATTGACACGACGCGCGACACGAAAAAAGGGAATTGAAACGCGCTACGCGCGAGCGCTGCGCGCGGGCGCGGACTGACCGCAGCGTATGGTCGACCGTAGAAGGGAGAAATCGCTACCCTTGTGGCGTCCGGCGGTGGTAATTGGTAGTTGCATACCTCAACACATATTTAGGATGAACAGTTAGAAGAGGAGTAAGTTTGTTGGAGTCCTTTACTTATAACAGAGCCCCTTCCCCTTATATAGTGCTTGTGTGTGCTAGGTACACGAGACCAAAATCAAGCCGTTGGTTTGCACTTCCGATCGTTATGCATACGTAAGAGATGTGGTGGGACCATTCTCCTATTTTCTTTCAGGTTATTATAATTGGAGATCAATTTCAACAATCTCCCTCTTGATCGTTAGGTTAACAACATCATAATCCCACTCTTAGTAGAAAATAACATACTAAAATAATGTGTTATAATGACTAATAAAAGTTTCACGGAACCTCATTACCTATAGTACATCATTCTATATTGAAATGTAAAAACATAATATTTTACGAGAGCTAGTTTATTCAATGGTCCTTATTTCTAGGATCAAAGGCTTTCCGGTAACCCATGCTGGCAATGTACTCACAAAATGGGTGGTAAGACTTCGATAAACGGATCATACAAATCATATATATATGCTTAACATTAATAACTTGATCCTTAGTTCTATCTTTCACAACATGAAACATATTGTCAATGGTTTTGGCAAGATCAAGTTGTTACTCGCATAGAAAAATGTGTGTTCACAATGCAATAAGTAGTTTATAAATGATGTCTATAACCTTAGTTTCGTGAATAAAATCTTCTTTGGCATACAACCTTTCCGGTAGCCTCTTAACATGCCACATAATAGTTTGCATTATTACTGATGGTATCAATGTTATTTTGGAGTTTTATCACAAATATAGCTTCACATGCGAGGGTGAGGATGTAACGTGACGTGGAATCCACACACACCTCGCAAAACAACTTTTGCTGATTATTAGGATATTCCCCGGAGTCAACATTTTATAGCATCCCCACATGACGAGTTCGAATATCATCACTGAGAAAATATAACTTGTGAGAACTGCTTCTCATAAACGAATACGCCTACTTGGAATGATTTACTTTCCATTATTTTTTAGCGCAATTGTTGGGCCAAATTTCCCTAAGCATCATAGATGGCCCTTGAACGACTTCATCGCCATTTCATGTATTCAAGATGAAGAACCCATCGACACTATTGTGAGCCGGCTAGTAGCAAAAAATACCATTTTTTGAGTTAAATTTTAACTTTGCTACCACTTTATGTTTCACAAACAAAAACCTACCACATTTTAGGCAGTTTTTTTATAAACACTAAACTCGCTCTGAACACAAATTGACGGCCATTCTGACAAGCCCGCCCCACTGCCAGAGCTGACGTGACACCGCGGAGACGGCTACCGACACGACCATTAACATGCATTATCAGTTGCGGTGGGGCCACACTGCGCATGGACATGGTCATGTTTCCGTTGACCCCCTCAGTCTCGTCTTCTTCCTCGCTCGCTCGACCCTGCTCCTACCCCGCTATCGATCCATCTTTGATGTCATTTCTAGTTGTCGCCATCCGTGCTCTCCGCTATCTTCATCATGCCCAACTGGCGGGACGGTCCTTTGAGCCCGGCCCATCTAGGAGTAAGCTCTAGTGCCCCATGTTTTGATCTAGGGTTAGGGTTCCTCATGATTTGGGATTTTTGATATCTCGTCGATTTAGCTCGATTAAAGATGTTTTTTACCGATTAGGACATCACCGCCCTGGACTATGCTCGTGATACCGTGGATGACCCCACATTTTTCAGGATAGCTATGGGTTGCGAGGAGGTCTGTCGCGTCCACAAACTCAAGCCAACAAATGTGTTCCATTTGAAGGGACGGACACAAGCGGGGGGTTTACTTGTGCCAACTGGGAATGGAAGTGTTCATTTGATTTTTTAATATGTCATTAATTTGTTTGGTCAATTAGAGGAAGTAATACATCCATGCAGATCAATGTACCTATTAATTTATGCACTATTTTCTTGGTTTTTTACTTATTGGCAACAACAATGTAGTACAATTTAGTTGGTATATGCATTAGTTAGATTAGTTAGTGGAAATAACATGGATTTTTTTATTTTGGTATATGCATGATTTTGAGTTTGATTTACCTCTTGATCTTGTTATATGCATTTGGATCACTGAATTGCTCCGGCTCTTCTAGATCCTTTCTTTAGACCACTCAATTTTCCCAAACCTTGTTCATCCTTTTTTTTCAGAGGAGGTCATGAACTCTGGATTTTAGTCTTGGTTAAATCAAGGTGGCCCAACATTCTGAAAATTGCATTATGTAGACTGTGGGAAATGTGCAATGACAACATTAGTGCAAGAATTGAAGAAAGGTATGAGAGTTCTAAGTTTCTCAAGGATCCTGCTGAAGAGAAGGAGAAGCTGGAGAAGAATATTCCAGCCTTGTAGTTGATGTGAAGAACTTCATGGTTGTCACTAAGGAAAAGGTGTTGGAGGGAAACATGTCCATGATTAAGGACAATGAGCTTCGGAATGGAAAATAACTGACAAATATGGGGGAGATGGAGAAGGGAAAAACATGTGTTAAAGAAAGAAGTGGAAGTTCTAAGACTAAAGTGGAACTACTCAAGAATATGCGGAAATCCCAGGCAGAAATAATGAAGGTGAGACATGGGATGATGAAAAAGAGGCTATGAAGGAGGAAAATAAAAAAAACTAGAGTATAAACTGCTCCAAGTTAGTGATGGTTACAAGGAAAAGGTAGAGAGGAACAAAGTAATATGTAATGTGTGATGCTCGATGTAGCATGTTGGCAAGTTAGGATCTATTTGTATGCGTTGAGCCCTTGTGTTCAGGTGGTAATGCTTAATTTATGTGTATTTGTTGAACCCTTGTGGTAATGGTATGTGTTGAACTATTTATGTAATGTACCTTGTGTTAGATATACATTTGAATCCTTGTGTTGAACTAATTGTGGGGTAATGGTGCATGTTAATGGCTTGTAAATTTTATCCCTGTATTAAATCACTACAAGAAAAGTGTCCATCCGCAACGATTTTGTACGTAGAGTGTCATAGAAGGCACGTTTTTCGTGATGAATTTACTCGCTCGACCGTGGCCGATAGAAAACCTTTTTTCGGTTTTGCGGCCCTCTATTACGACAAAACCGCTAAAACATGTACGAAACTCGACTGGCACATGGCAGAAGCAATATTTTCGGTTTCTCGCGTGATGTTAACTATCCAAAGTATTTTGAGGCGTGTGGGTCCCGGGCATCAGTGTCTCTAGCGAATCATATTTTTCGGTTGTTCCTACCTGATTTGAACTCGATAACGTTGCTCGATGCGTCTGTCATTTAGTTAAGCTGTTGGGTCCCACATGTCAGCCTCTCATTAGAAGAATTATGTGTATGATGGAATTTTTTTCCTTCGCTCGTGCTACCTGTTCTGAACTTGATAGCGTTCCTCCATGCAACTGTCGTTTAATCTGGCTATTGTGTCCCACATGTCATCCTCTCATTAGAAGAAACGTGTATATGTCGTGGTGGTGGCACGACAGATACCATAGGTAGGCTAAAGATGGGGCCCATGTGTACTAGTGGGATCCAGAAAGGGATATCATAGTGGATCTACACACAAATAACACTCTTAGGATCTTGTATTCAGGTCTACAATGGTTTACACTTGCTCCTTGAGCTGTATCAAAGAGAGAGGATGAAGAAGAACTAGTTTCACTCTCTTCTTTCTCTAGGGTTTTCCCTCTACCAAATGAACTGACCCCTTCTTTGGAGGCCCTGGCTCACCTTATATAGGGGTGGCCAGGTTACAATTAGGGCTAAGGTGGACAGTATATTCCTAGCATATTCTCTTCCCAAAATGGTAATTCGGCGGTGCCTTTCCCCAGTCGCCCTTATCTAAACAGCAAAGGCCCAGAGTCCATGACATGTGATCGTTGGGCTCTAGGAATGTCACTTCCATGACATCTCCTCTGTCTCTGTCTCTCTGGCACTTGTCTGTAGAGATTGTCTCTGCATAGATTCCTGAGGGATAGATAGTGGTCAGTGTTGACCTTGGGGCTCGCTCTCTCCTTCTCGATCAAGCCATCTCCGGATTCGGCCTCGCATATTATGACTCGGCAAAACTCGTACCTGCAAATAGAAAACACGCTAGACACCATGCCGACATACCTTGTATGTTATCCGAGTCAAGCCATAGCTGCTTAGCTTAGGGTAATCCGGCCCTTACTCGGTCGTCCCTTATATACCTCGGTCGGGTCATGTCATGGCCCGATCTATACCTTCGTGGGATTTGCCCTTTTACCTTAGCTTGACCCTACATGGGGTCACCCCCTAACATTAGTCCCCGAAGCTGGTGCGGTCTTAACAGCTTTAGCTGGCAAGGCCACAGCAGGTTTCACTCTATCCGGCTTTGATATCCGTGTTGCTGACATATATTTTAGTCAGCCAATCTTTGGTGTGCATCTCGGATACACTATTTGTGATTTGATACTTGCTCCGACTATTTTTGGCTTCATCCGAGACGTGTCTCGTCAACCGAGTCATTCTGTTTTGTCCGGGTTATCTCCCTTCCTTCTTTCGTAAGTTTCTTCTATCCAACGTGTCAATAATCATTGCGCCTCGCCTCATTTTATGGGCTCTACAGTGATTACTGACACACGCTGGCAGTTATTCCTACGGCCGGTCAAGTCACCCCGCGCCTCTTCGATTACTGCTTGGGCCATTGTGTGTCGCTTCATCTTTGCGTTGTCTAACCGCCCGAGTGGCTCCAACCCACGACTGCCACCACGAAGTACATGCGCATGCAGTGAAACCGCCGCGCACACACGATGCCACGATGCTTCGTGGGTGGCGTGGTTAAATAGGGGAGTGAGGGAAACCCTTGCTTACTTTACCCCACTCCCATCTCCTTTTCTTCTTCCTCGGGCCGCCGCCGCTGATGTGCCCAGCTCTTGCAACCGTGCCGCTCGTTTCCTCCACTTAGACCACTCTACTGCGCGCTTGCTTCGCCCAGGATCTGCTCCGCACATCCGCTCGGCTCAGGCAGTGCTCTACCGCTTGCACATTCACTTCTCTACGGCAACGACGGCACCGTGGAAATCTAGGTCGTTCCCTGCCGTCGTGAGCACTTCTTCCTCATTGAGCTTCTCCAAAGGATCCATGGCGGGCTTGCTGGTGTAGTCACCATCGACGAGCATGAGGAGGGGGCGACCATCTCCGAGCGGGGATCTTGGAAAGGCTCCAAGGTCACCCAGGCAGAGCTCGATTGGCTCACTCGGACGTACCGATCCCACCGGGGGTCACCTGCCACTTACCCGGCAAGGAGCTTATCCCGGATGCGCAAACTGGTGAGTTCGTAGTCTTTGTGTCTCATTTTGCGCGAGGATTCGACCTTCCCGTTAGCAATTTCGCCAAGAAATTCTTCTAGACATTTGGCCTCCAACCCCATCATATGTCGGCTAATGCCATCGCCTCTCTTTCGGCGTTTATCTCGGCAACGGAGCGTTACTTCGGCCTCTGGCCCTCCATTGAGCTCTGTGCCAAGTTCTTTCAACTTAGGGCCAATGTAGTGCCGAATAAAGATTTGTGCCCCCATGAGAAATATCTCACCCAGTGTGGTGCTTCCTCCATCACACCTCGGAAGGGATTTATTTTTCCCCGAGTCACTGGTCTAGAGTCATGCAAGAAATGGCATAAGTCATTGATCTACATGAAGAACAACACCAAAGAAGACATGATTCGGCTGCCTTCCTTCTCAGTCGGCGTGCCCTTGAAGAAGAATTGGGATCTCGACACGAAGAAGAATTCTTTTGTCCAGTCATTCGAGAAGCGGCTCATCGAGCTGACGAAGGCCAGATTATGCGGCGACGACCTTATGGCTACTTCATTAGTAGCCGAGTTTTCCCTCTCTAGAGGCGCACCCACAAGATCTGCTAAATGAGCGGCCGACTCGGCCCTAACTGAGTTTCAACAGTCGAGTTAGATAATGGCCAGATTTGGAAGCATGTCAAGTCCATTTTTAAGATGGGCTTGGCCGAGGACTGGTCGTGGGGCATGAAGCCCTACAGCTGAGCTAACCCTCCGCCCTAAATAACTTTCTTCCGGCCATTCTTTATGAGTCATAAACTTATCTCGGCCTATTCATTTACTCAACTTCTTTATGTGTTCTTTTCCTTAGGAATTTCTCGAGCAATATGTGGAGGAAGGCAAGAATCTTTCCCTTACTTGGGGCAAGGACCGCGAGACCTCGGACAAGGGGGATCCGGACTCTGAGGAGTTTATGGCAATCCCTGATTCGGTCTCTAGCCGAACCTCGGGTAAGGCTTTTGCCATTAAGGACTAGCCTGATTATGATGATGATTCAGATGAGTGCAAGATTCTTAAGGTATACAACCTGGCTCCTCTCTCATATGCATATCCAACTCCTTGTACTCCAGCTAATCCGGCTGGGAAGGTGTACGATGTGCCTCCCATTGTCGTAGGAGGCCAAGGTCCAGTGAGGAAGCGTGTCGCAACCTCCGATCCCCCGATCAAGACTCCCATGGCCGGGAAAAGGTTCAAGAAAGCGGCCAAGTGGGATCCCAAGACAAAGACGGCACCGTCAATCTCCTCATAAGTTTTCTTTTCCGAATCAAGCATGTATTTCTTGCTTCTCTCTTTTCTTTGTATTTCTTGTTTCTCTCTTTCTTTATCTGGCCCAGTTTTTTCTATCTGTTTTACTTCGGCAGTGACCCGCTGGATATTCCTTAGAGCGGGTCAAGCATGGACTCTCCCATCACAAGACCGCCATCGCCTCTACCTTATGAGGAAGTCCGGGTTTCAAGCCCGGTCCAAACTGACTCTCCTCCTGCGCCAAATAATAGCCCACCTTGGCAGGAGGAAGAGAATGTTGGCGCTAGCGGTGGCATCGCTTCTGGAGATACCGCCATGCCGGATCAGTCAACTGATTCGGCTGCCCCTAGTTACCTCGGCCCCTGTTCAACCTCAAGCTCCTCCTCCAAGTTCTAGCTAGTAGCAAGCAACGGCTCCAACATCGTCCGGGTCTTCAAAGACTCGGCAACAAGAGAAAACGTGATAGAGTTCATGCTCCAAGTCCCAATCTCCGTCGTTGGCTCTGCCAACCTCGCTAACTGTGGCTCGTCCAACCAAGTCATAGCCACAAGCTGGTCCTGTTGCCAAGCAGAAGAAAGAGGGAGACGCGACCAAGGCGACTTAAAAGAACATTGGGGAGACAACAACTCAGCCCTCAGTTGCCACGATGCTGCAAAAGGCTGTCTTTGCCTCTAGCAAGTAGATTGTGCTACACAAGAGTCCGGCAGCTGCGCTGGTGGCCAAGCAAGCCTCAGCTAAGAAAGGAATCATGTTGATGTGTATGCCGAGTGGTGAGAGCCTCGACTCTCTTAGGGAGTACGCCGACAATTTGAACAATGCTGACTACAATGAGGTCATGTCGTGGTGTGGAACATGGCAGTGCCATCGGGGATTGCTAAAGAGGGACACACGGATGCAATCGGTGGCTCACGCAATGGGTTGGGCACGATGAACTTCAAACACAGCGACGTACCTAGGTTTGGGGCCCTCTCGGCGAGGTAACACCCCTACTCCTGCAAGATCTACTATATGGGGGCGAACGTCCAGTACAAGTGGTCCTGGAGTTGTTTCCTTAGCAACTATCGATGGCTAGAGGAAGAAAAAGAACTAGAGGCACGCTCTCGCTACTATGGATGTTACTTACCTAGAACCCTAGCTCTACCCGCCTTTATATACTGGTCGGGGGAGGTAGATTACAAAGTGGGTTCTATGGTTTACTGTTTGGATATGGGTTTACAGGGCAGGGCCGGCTGCAGGGTCCAGCTAGTGGGCCAGGACCCAGTCATCCCTTGTTTAGCATCATCTGCTTCTTTAACGGTCACCCGGGCTTACTTTGTAGCGTCATCCTTGCTTTAACGGTCACCCGTGACTCCTTTGGCGGTTAGACGACCGCTTTACGTTATCTTCGTCGGGTAGCGTCAGTCAGGGCGGTGCGCCAGTCTGTCTGATGACGAGAGGCGCCAAAAGTGTACCCCACAACAAGCGTCTCCCCCTCTGTGCTCTCTATCGAAACTGAGGCTAGCCGGGTGGAAGCGGCCACCCGGCCGGTTCTTCTAGCTACCCGGCTAGACGGGCCAGCCAGGAAAGCTTTAAGCCCAGCCGGGTGGGACTAGCCAACCGGCTAGAGTTGTCCTGCTTGGTGGCCAGGCGGCCTACACCTTCTAGAGCCGGCCTACTTAGGCCTGGCTTTCCCCACCCGGGGGTTATCCCCCCGACACTAGTTCCCGAGCGCGTAAGGACTTGGCCGATGGGAAAATTTCTTGCGAGCTCGTTTGTTTCTTGAAGTAGTTTGTTGATGAAGTTCGGCTGCAGCTTTTTTCCTTTTGCTTTCAGGCTGGGTTCAACCGGCTGCGGAATCGATGGCCGCCCACTGGGTGTAAACAACAAAGGCAGCGACTGTCTGGCGAAGCTGGAGCCAAAACATTAGTTGTATGAGGTCAGTGCCGTCGTCAGCCACGACTGTTGCTCTGGCACACGTCGCGTCAGTTTGACTTCTGCGGCGCTACGCCAGTTTTCTGGTAACTGTGCGCGCCACTTGCCGCAGTAGTTTCTCGGGGCGAGCGCGCACGCCTCGCCTACTTGTAACGCGTGTGGATATTCGGCGCTGGGTTGTGCCGGCACAAAGGATCTGAAGCCGTAGCATCGCGGGACTAAAGTGTACCGTGGCCACGTGTCATGCGGGAGATGAGGAGACGGTGGTGCCCTTCCTGCGAGGATAAATAGGGCCGCGGGGGGGATGAGGCCTCTACTTCATCTTCCTCCATCTCTTGCCTCCTTATCCTTCTGTGCCCCTTCTTGCATTTCCTTTGCGTCGCCCATCTGTGTTCGTCGGAGTCGCCGCTATCCTTCCACCACGGCCACTCCGCCTGTCGAGATGCTGCCTGAGTAGCGCGGCGACGGGTGCGGGTCTTTCGTGACCGATGACCTCGTGTACAAGTACCAGCGGGGGAATTTATTCCCTTGTCGCGGATGGTGAAGCACCGGCTCATGTTGGAGGGGGAGTGGGTGCCTGACCCTTGAGCAGGGGAGTGATGGCTAACACGTGGTTGACGTGGAGCCTGTTGGGAACCCCAAGAGGAAGGTGTGAAGCAGCATAGCAGCAAGTCTTCCCTCAGTAAGAAACCGAGGTTATCGAACCAGTAGGAGGAAGGAAACGTCACACAGGTGTTGCAAGCAACGCGGAGACCTGCACAACACAAACTCAAGACTTTGCCCCAACTAATAGTGAGGTTATCAATCTCACCAGTTGCTATAACAAAGGACTAACTGTATGGCGTGGAAGGTGATGGTGGTTTGCAGCAAGTAAACAATAGAAGATGTATCAATGGTAAAGATTGGACCAGGGTCCATAGTTCACTAGAGATGCTCTCCTTAGATAAACAACATGGCATGAAGGGTAAACAAATTACAGCAGGGCAATTGACAGGAACTGAGCAAGGCATAACAATGCAATACCAGACAAAAAGATCCTATGAGATTTGATTGGGCAATACAACAATATACATAGACCGCCATCCAACTGCATCTATGACTAGTAGTCCACCTTTGGGTTATCATCCGAACCCCTCCAGTATTAAGTTGCAAGCAACAAACAATTGCTTTAAGCAAAGTGTGTAAGGTAAACAATCCACTTGTTCCATGAACAAGAGACCGTTGTTTTCTCCCTAGTAGCAAAACACATCTACAACCGAAGAGATTTCTGTCACTTCCCTTGGAAACTAGAGGCATGAACCCACTATCGAGCATAAATACCCCCTCTTGGAGTCACTAGCAACTACTTGGCCAAGATAGATACTAACAACGGAGAGCATGCAAGATCACAAACAACACAGACATGATAGAATAAAATAGACAAAACCATTAATCAATCTGACATAGTAATCTCAGTATCCATCGGATCCCTGCAAAGACAACATGCATTATTACAAATAGATTAGATCTTGATCATGAACGGAGCTCACAAGATATATACATGAAAGCACAAGGAGGAGATACAACCATCTAGCTACTACATGGACCCATAGTCCAAGGTGGAACTAATCACGCATCATACCGGAGAAGAAGGCCTCCGGGATGATCTCCCCTCCGGCAGGGTGCCAGGAAGAACTTTAGATCCCCCGATCTAGGGACGATGGTGGCAGTAGCTACAGACGGTTCCGTGGAGTTTTGATCGGGTGCCTAGGGTTTCTACATCGGGGTCTTCTTATAGGCGAGGAGGCGATGCAGGGGGTGCCCGGGGGCCCACACCCTGCCCAGGCGCGTGCCAGGCTTGGTCGCGCCTGGGGGGTGTGGCCACCCCATGGCGCCCCTCCGTCTTGTCTTCTGGATTCGTGTCCCTCCACCCCCAGCCTCCTGTAAAGTGCTAGAGGAGGCTGGGGCTGGCGGCGGTCAGTCGGGCGCCTCCAGCTCGGCGGGGAGGGAGCTGGTGGTGGCTGCGCCATTGAGCGCTGCTGCTGATGAAGACGAGGTTTTGGTGACCGGCTCAAGGCCAGCTCCGGTTGTGCTTACGCCGAGTGCCATTCTCGCCCAGCTCTTGGGCGCGGCACCCGTCGCACTCGGCCAGGTTCGCCACCTGGTTGAGGAAATGGAAAAGGGCCTTGGCAAGGCCAAAAACTTGTCTGTGTTGTTGGAGGTAGGCGTCTCTCCCCATTTTCTTTTGTTGTAGCAGGCTTTTTGTAGACAGATTTCCGCTCTTTTTTTCTGTACTTTCTTCTCCTCGTAGAAAGCATTTTCAGAGTCTGTGGAGAATACTCAGGAATTGGGGCGTAAGATTGCTCCTTCTGACCTAGCTTGGTGGTTGGCTTTCTTTTCCCGCTTTTTGTTGACCATCGGGTATCCGCCTACAGCCATGATCTTGGATAAGGAGAAGGAGGTGGAGCGCCTGAAGGCTCAGGTGGCCCGACTGGAGGAGTCGAAAAAAGCCCGGTAGGTGCAGTTCGACCAACTGGTCGTGGCCAAACACAGGTTGGAGGTTGCTGTGGAGAGGAGCAAGAAGGTGGCTGACGCCCAGGGGAGGCACTAAAGACCTTGGAGACAACCTCCGCACAAAGGGAGGAGATTGTCAAGGCTCTACAGTCCTGGGAGCAGGATCTGACTAGGCAGCTTGAGCGTATTGCCAAGATGGTCGTCAGTAAGTTTGCACTTCTCTGCCCCTTCTATATTGTGGTTAATCGATTTACCTTTGGATGCTTACTCCCTCAACCGACTGCAGCTCACTACCCGGAGTCGACCGACCAAGCTCTCGAGAAGCTGCCGACGGAGGAGGTTGGACGCGAACTGACAGCCTAGGACCTGGTAAAGGTTCTGGCGGAGGAAAGCGACAACCTTCGCGACATCGCCAATGACTTCTTCCAATATGTCTAGCCGGAGACGGGTGAGCCACACGACATTGCCATCTTGGCGCTCACCCTATCCCGTGGCATTGACGTGCTAGAGATCCACAAAGAGTGAGCAGCGCGTGGCGGCGTGGAGATGGCACTGGCCCTGGTGAAGTCCTGGTATCCGGATGCGGATCTGGGTGTGCTCACTCATGGCTTTAGAGCCGGAACTAGCTACGAGAGCCTCCGTCAGAGCGTCTCGGCGATCAGGTCCTGCGAAGTAAAGATCGACACTTATGTGGATCTGGAGCGTGACTTCCGCGACCCCTTCGAGCCCGTGTCGTACCACTGGATACCGGACCCTGCAAGCGGCGCCAATGTTGCCTCCTCCGGCCAGGTACCTGTAGCCGGCTCTAATGCTACCTGCTCCAGCCAGATGCCTGTAGCCGGCACCGATGCTCCCTCTGCTAGCCCGACTCCTACTCCAGCAGCCGATGTTTCTCCTGAGCCCTAGATCCCTGGTATGCCAGGAGTATTTATTTTATTGCGAACTTGTTATGCGCTGCCAGTCATGTCCTTGCGGTGAACTTTGTTGTAAGAATTTAACTTCTGTGTGGAGCCTTCATGTTCCGCTTATCGATTTGATGCCCCTTTTGACTTGAGTTAAGTTTGCCTCTTTTCTTCCTGGATGTTTTTGTCCTTTGCATTTCGTGTGCGGGTGCGCGATAGCGCGATCGTCGGGTGTAATCCTTGAGGTTCGGGCCGGCTGGGGTAGCCAGTCGGGTCAAAGCTCTTTGCCACCTTGGTTGTTTTGATGGGTGCGCGGGAGCACGCCCACTGGGTGTAGTCCCTGAGGTTCAGGTCGGTTGGATTATCTAGCCGTGTCGAAGCTCTTTGCCACCTTGGTTGTTCTGATGGGGGCGCGGGAGCGCGCCCATTGGGTGTAGTCCCCGAGGTTCAGGCCGGTTGGAGTAGCGAGCCGGGTCAAAGCTCTTTTCCACCTTGATTGTCCTGATGGGTGCACGGGAGCACACCCACTGGGTGTAGTCCCCGAGGTTCGGGTCGGCTGGGGTAGCCATCTGGGTCGAAGCTCTTTGCCACCTTGTTTCCTGCCAAGTTGTGGCTTGTGCAACACAAGAGACGGCGTCACTTGCATTAGTTTCGTTACTTGTGCGTTTGTTCACAGCTAAAATAACATATGAAAATGATGCCCTTTCAAACTAGGTCGTTAACTTTTTCCTTTTCTCAGCGAGCATTGGCCTTTCAAGCTGTGACCTTGACGGCTGCTAGCCGGGTTACGGTCTGCAGCCGGAACCAAAGGGGTAGCTAGGTTGGCGTACCTCGCGATACTTCGGGGTGTTGTTATTGGCTTAGCTCGAGCAGGCGCATCTGGATCGTCCAGGTGCTCTGGTATTCTCTTTGGGTAGTTTCTTGTAAGGGGGACTTCTGGCTTTTGCTCTTGCCGGGTCGACAGCCGGCTTGCGGCCTGAAGCCAAAACTGAAGAGTGGGCCCTAGGTACCACGTACAATACTTAACCGTCTGTAGAAATCGTAGGCATCCGGGCCAGCCGGCAAACTCGTTGTAGAGATTGCCGGAGCCGGTTCGATGACAGAGGTTGTCGTGGTGGTGGCACGGCAGATGCCATGGGTAGGCTTAAGTTGGGGGCCAATGGATTCTAGTGGGATCCAGGGAGGGAAGATGTAGTGATTTCTACACTCAAAATGCTGGAACTCAATCTTTATTCAACACCAATGGAGCTACACTTGTTCCTCGAGCTGTATGAGCGAGAGGAAGAAGAAGCTACAACTAGTGCTCAGAGAAAAATGAATCGATCCCCTCCTCCAGATGCCCAGCCCCTCCTTATAAAGGAATGGCCTTGTGCCCTCTAGGGCTGACATGGACCAGCATATTCGTGGAATATGCTCATCCCAAAGTGGTAACTCGGCGGACCTCTTTCCATGTCCCCCTTCTATTGATGGCAAAGACCCAGGGTCCACCACATGTGAGCCTCGGGCCTAAGGATTGTCACCTCCGTGACCTCCTTCTGCTCATCTGCTGCTCTGCTTCTTGTCTGTAGCGCTTGGCACTGTGCATATTCCAGAGAGACAGTGGCTAGGGTTTGACTTTGGGGCTTGCGTCCTCCTTCTTTTACAAGCTTCCCTTGACCCGGCCTTGCCTCGCATGACTCGGCTTGACCTCACCCTGCACTTAAGATACATGACAGTGTTACTCCGACATACCTCATATGTTGGTCGAGTCAAGTATTAACCACTTGATTCGTGGTAAGTCGGACCTCATTCGGCCGACTCCTACATGACTCGGCCGGATCATATCTAGATTCGGCCTTGATCACGAACATTCCTCTCCTTTTTACTTACCTTGACCCTACCTGGGGTCATCCCCCCAACATTTGTCCTCGAAGCTGGTGCGGTCCTGCCGACTTCATTCGGCTAGACCACAGCAGTTTCTAGACACTCAGTTTTTTGTTCTTCTCTCTCTGACTTATTATTCAGTCGGTGCCTTTCTCGTTTTTTCTCCTCTTTGCCCATCCTATTTTTCCGAGGTGTGACTAATTTTCCAGTCACTCATCTTTGCCCGAGGCATCCTCTTAGCTTCTCTGGTAAGCTTCATCCCAAGTGTATCAATCATTGCCTTTTGTCTCATTTTTGTACCGCTACAGTGTATTCTGACATCGCTACAGTAATTAGTGCGGCAATCTTATCGACGTAGTGACTCTTCGATGACCGCAACGGTCATGGCGGCCTGATCTCCTCCTGCACTGTGTGGTCCTCCCTGTGGCTCCAATCGCCAACCGAGAACAAACGATACACGCCTTTTTGCGGTTACCGCGGCGCATTCACGATCCCACTACCTCTCACAGCGTGCGGTTATAAATAGGGGGAGTGGGGAAGGGGTTGGTTTACTTTCCCACTCTCACCCTCCTCTTCTTCCTTCTTGCGTCGCCGCCGCTGTGCTCCTGCTCCTACCACCACTCTGTCGCGCTCCTTCTTCCTAGGCGCGCCGCCGTTGTTTGGTCTTTCCTCACTGTGCCTCGCTTTCGCGTTAGGCCTCCGCGACGGTTCTCTTTTTCCGCCGCCAACGCGCTCATCGTTGCTATGACGGGGCCTTGGATTTCGAGGCTGCTCCCTGTCGCCAGCAATTCCTTCTCCGTTGGCTCTTCCGACGAGCCCATGTCGAGCTCGCACAGCGGCTCCGTCGTGGGAGAAGAAGACCTTATGGTGGGTCCAGAGCGTGGTTCCTGGCAAGGATCCACGGTCACCCGCCGAGAGATTGAGTGGATTCGCAAGACTCGCCGGGTTCTAGCCGAGGTAAAGTGTCACTTACCCGGCAAAGAATCTATCCCTATAGTTGAGGATGGCGAGTATGTAGTTTTCATGTCGCATTTTGCTAGAGGGTTCAGACTTCCTCTTAGCAACTTCGCCAGGGGCTTCCTTGACTTCTTTGGCCTCCAGCCTCATCACCTGCCGGCTAATGCCATTTCTTCTTTGTCGGCCTTTATCTCGGCTTCAGAGGGAAACTTCGGCCTCTGGCCTTTTGTAGTAGTCTGGTCCAAGTTTTTCCAGATCAGAGCTAATGTTGTGCCGGATTAATCTCTCCATCCCTCTGAGAAGTCTCTGACTCAGTGTGGGGTCGCTTCCATCACACCTCGGAAGAATTCTTTGTTCCCCCGAGTTACAGGCCTAGAGTCCTGCAAGAAGTGGCATAGGTCGTTTTTCTATGTCAAAAATACTGGCTAGGACGATAAGATTTGGCTCCCTGCCTTCTCAGTCGTCCCTCCTTCTAAGAAGAATTGGAGTTATAATCTGAACAAGACTGGCGCTCTTGCTGAAGCGTTCGATCTCCGACTGAAGGAATTGATTCGGGCGGGGCTTCACAGCGAAGATTTGATGGCTTCATTCATCAGTAGCCAAATCTGCACCTTCCAGCTTCGCTCTCACAAGCTCTTCTATATGAGCGGTCCTCTGGATCCCAACCGAGTCTCCACAGTTGATCTTGACAACGTTTAGATTCAGAAACACGACCGAGCTATCTTCAGAACCGAGATGCCCGAGGAATGGGTGTGGGGAATGAAGACCTTTTCTCGTGATAATCCTCCTCCTCAGGTAATTCAAATTTAAGTTGCCCCATCCGAGTTATTTTCCATTGATTATTCTGCTAAATTTTGTCTGCTCTTTCTGCAGAAATTTGATGAGCAAGCTTCGGAAGACACCGAAGTGCTGGCTCTTCCTTGGAGCAACGACCGCAGCACCCCAGATAACAGGGAACCAGACCCGGAGGAGTTTATCCCCAAACCCAAGGCTGCTCCCGCTCGTACTCGGGGTAAAGCCTCTGCCCGCGCTGATGAAGGTGATTCAGACGACGTCCAAATTCTCGAGGTACTTGACGCGGTGCCTATTTCTTACGCATTTCCGGCTCCTTTCCCAGCTAATCCGGCTGGCCAGGTGCACGAGGTTGAACCCCTTGCCTTCGAAGCTCCTGCTCCATCGAAGAAGCGTGCCGCTTCTAACAATCCTTCGGACGTGGCTCCCAGGAAACGAGTTAAGAGATCCGCTCAACATGTTCCGAAGCAGAAAACTATGCCCGGAGTCTTTGAGTAAGTTCCCTCACTTATTCTAACTTGTATTTCTTGTTCCTCTCTTTCTATTTCTGAATTGGGTTTGTCCCTTTATCTGGACAGTGCTCCTCTTTCTGCTAAGCCTAGTGGTCCGAGCATGACCTCGCATGTTATTCGGCTGCCTTCGTCATCGCCTCAAGTATGTTCGAGTTTCAAGCCCCTCTCGCGATAATTTTCCTCTTATGCCGACTAACAGCCCGTCTCGGTGAGACGAGGCCGAAGTTCCCCCTGGCGATGATGCTGATGATGTTATGCTGGATCACTCAATTGACCCGGTAATTTCTTCCGAGGTCCCCAAAGATGTACCCGTCCAATCTCCCTCTGCCGAGGTTCCTGCTACCTCGGTTACTGCCGAAGCTGCCGCCTAAATCTCGACTCCTGTTGAGGCAACTGTCCCTTCTGCTCCAGAAGTTATTGCTTCGAGTCAGGTTCATTTCCCTAAGTTGTTGTCTATTACCGAGGTTCCTGCCAAGACCACGAAGGGTGGCACTGCCAAATCCAAATCATCTCAGAAACTTAAGCGTGGTTCCTCTCAGCCGAGCATTGCCGACGCGCTTCACAAGGGAGCTTCTGTCGCTAAGCCTGGGTCTACCTCGGCCGCAGGCACACAACTCGTGCTTCATAAGAGCCCGGCGGCCGGGATAGCTACACAACAGGCACGAGAGGACAAGGGCAAGGTTTTAACGCGCATAGAGATCGGAGAAAGCCTTGGTTTGATGGTAGAGTATGCCAATAATTGGAATGATGCCGATCAGATCGAGGGAAACCCCAGTAACCAACCCTTCCAGCTCTCCGACATTAGCAGCCATCTGCATTTGGCTGCCAAAGTTGTACTTGAGAGCGACAAGATGAACGAGGTATGTGCTTCAATCTACACTTTATTTTTTGCGCACAGTATACTATATGCCCGCTAGTCCTCGAGCTTGCAACCAAATAACTTGTTATTTATTTGGAAACTTCCATTGCTTTAGAATATAGTTATTTGTGTGCGTAATAGATAATTTTTGATATGCATGTTTTAGCTTAAAACACATCTAGCCACCTAGATTTGAGTCAAATTTTGCTTGATTCGGATCTTTTTAAGTTTTGGCTTTCAATATCCAGCCACCTAGATCCGAGTCAAGTTTTACTTGATTTGGCTCTTTTTAAGTTCTTGCTTTCAGTATCCAGCCAGCTAGGTCCAAGTCAAGTTTTTACTTGATTCGTATCTTTTTGCGTATTCTTCCCTGTATAACTCGTTGTTATTTTAAGTTGCTCATGATTGACGTACCACAGAATTCCAGAAACTACTCTTTTCACATAGGAAACTACGGGTCAAGTATGAGAAGATGGTTCCTATTCTGAAGAAGACAGGTAAATTATTCGGTGTGCACTCAAGTCCTTGGTTCATGTCTTTGATTCCAAATTAATTTGTAATTTATCCTTACTCAGCCAACATCGATACTCAAAATACTTTGCTGACGAAGAAGATTGACAGTCTTGAGGGTTAGTCGTCCCTTTTCTCTTTACTCGTCTATTTCTTTCCCTTCTAGATAATTTCTGAATATATTATAGTGCTCCATCCTCGGCTCAGCCAAATTACAAAGATCTGCAGCGTCGCATCAAGAGTGCATATCGATGCCTGATATGATGCTGTATTTTTTAGAACAAGTAGGGACTCATCCAGCGCAGCTGAAGGAGAAGGATGACGAGATAGCTCGGCTCCGCGCCGAGGTTGAGTCCTTGAGATTATCCCAGAAGTCTGAGCTGGAGAAAATCAACCAAGAATTTTCCGAGGAAAAGAATTGGTTAAGTCTCCAGCTTCAGAAGGACAAAGAACTCCTTACTGCAACCGAGCTAAAAAAATCAGACGATGACGAAGGAGATTACTCGGTTCGAAAAGAAAAGGGTTAGCTGGGCTGTGTATCTTTAGAAGATGTTGCGCTATATCCATCGTAAGCTTATTGGCTGAGTTTTTTTGCTTGTGGTTACTGGCCGAGTCGTTCTTTGCTCGTTGCTCCTCTTGATTTATATGATGTTTTTGCAATACAGATCATTTTCCGGAATCCGAGCCCCTTAGTACTAAGGCCATGGTTGCTTCTCGTGCCCGCGGATGTGTTCCCAATACCCCGAATCAAGAATATTCTATTGAGGATCTCCTGGTTGATGTTGCTGCCACCATTCAGCCGATGAAAATCATGGGAAAAGATCTGGTGCTAGTGGCCATTCGAGCCTTCCATGTGCTCTGGTCGAATGAACCAAAAATTTACAAGGTGGAAGTTCTTGTGGCGAAACTAATGGATTCTCAAACTCAGTTGAACCTTTGGAGAGGATCCACCGGGCGAGCCAGGGCTGACATGGCGCTTACTGCTGTTCTATCATGGTACGAGGATATCTCTCTCTATATGTTGATAAATCTGCGTACCGGTTCTCCTTGGGTCGAAAATCGCGATTATGTTGCTCGCCGCCAAGCCCGTGCCTACCAACTCATTGAGTATGCAAATGTGCATAAATGGAATGAGGGGCCGAGTTTTCTCTCAGGCGAAGTCGAAGAAGATGTTGAGGCCACTGATGGCGAAGAGTTTGAAGGAGATTCTGGTGACGAATCTAATTCGGCTGAAGGTTCTAGAAGTTCCGACGAGTCAAGTGGCGATTCGGGAAGGCATGTTGAAACTCGGTCTTCCTCCATAGGGACTAAAGTTTCCCAAGCCCAAGGTGGAGCTTCGCGTCAAACAGCCAATACTCCAGATGCCCTGGTTACCTCGGTTGATGTCGAAGTAACTTGCGCGGAGGTTCAGGCAACCTCGAAGACTCCTGCTCCTGAAACTATTGCTTCTACAAAAATCGAGGTGCCTCTAGTGTCAGCCGAGATTCCTACTTTGGAAACCCCTGCCTCCACCATTACCCCTCCTGCCGATGATCCAACTGTGGTTAACGCTTGAGCTATAAAACTTCTTATTCGCTAAGTCCCTGGTATGCCGGGCGTATGTTGTTTTAAGACAATTTGTCTCTTTGGTACTGTTTGATATGTATCAACTTGGAATCTTGCATATGCTATGCTAATTGATAAGTTGTTACCGTTCCGATTGAGTTACTCGGCGTATATTACTATTCGTGACTTTTAATCCATAAGTTTGAAACAAACATATTTGATTACTCCAGGTTTTTTAGAAACTGCGTGCTAAGTTTGACGATGAGTACTTTGGTTAATACACCATAGAAGTCCTCTGAAATATAACGTGAGTCGATTTGTGTATAGTTCATCCCCTAGTCGCTTTTTGCGTGTTTGATTCTCTGTTGGTTCTTATCTCATCTATTGTATGGTTTCTTTTTAGATCGCGATAAGCCAGAGATGTTGCTTCTGATGTCCACATGTTATCAATTTGGATTGATGGATATATAAATCATTCAACATATCAAATAAATAGTAGCAAGATATATAACACGGGACAGTCCCCGAGTTATTCCTCGTGTTACTAAAGGTCCCTTTTACTGATATATCTTCGATAAATCAAATACACAATCATAGTAATAAATAACATGAGGTAGTCCCCAAGTCACTGCTCAAGTTGCCGAGGTCTCATTCATATCAAATACATAATCATAGTGATAAACAACATGAAGCAGTCCCCGAGTCACTGCTTGAGTTGCCGAGGTCTCATTCATATTAAATACATAATCATAGTGATAAACAACATGGGGCAGTCCCCGAGTCATTGCTCGAGTTGCTGAGGTCTCATTCATATTAAATATATAATCATAGTGATAAACAACATGGGGCAGTCCCCGAGTCACTGCTCGAGTTGCCGAGGTCTCGTTAGTTCATTCCTGACATATAAAACCGATACATAATAATATTGGATACAATACACTTCCTCTAAGTGTAGAATGGACAAAGTAACGCTACATTCCATGGTCGTTTTGATTCGTCGCCGGATCTATCCGTCTTGTTTCTTTCTGGTGCTTGAGCATCTACGGGGTAATATGCATCGTTGTGTAGTGCTTTGCTTACGATGAATGGGCCTTCCCATGGAGGCGGCAGCTTATGCATGCCAGCCGTGCGTTGCACTAGCCAAAGGACCAGATCTCTTTCCTTGAAGGCTCGGGGATTTATTTTCTTGCTATGATAGCGTCTGAGGTCTTGTTGATAAACAGCCGACCTGGACAATGCCAATTCTCTTGCTTCTTCTAATAGATCCACATCATCTTGCGAGATATTTCATTTACCTCGGCGTTCGTGTACTGGGTGACTCTAGGCGAGTCATGCACTATATCGGCTGGGAGTATGGCTTCTGCCCCGTATAAGAGAAAGAATGGGGTGTACCCCGTTGATCTTTTCGGTGTAGTTCTTAAACTCCATAGCACTGCTAAGAGTTCCTCAATCCAACAACCTACCGACCTTTGGAGTGGTTCTATCAGCCGAGGTTTTATTCCGGATAACACGAGTCCATTCGATCTTTCCACTTGCCCATTTGATGTCGGATGCGCTACCGAAGCAACATCGAGTCTTATGTGCTTTTCTTGGCAGAATCGAGCAAAGGCTCCTTCAGCAAAATTTGTGTCGTTGTCCGTAATGACACTGTGTGGGTATCCATATCTCAGAATGATATCTTTGAGAAATTTCACGGCTGTGGGCCCATCACATTTTCTTATTGGATTTACCTCTATCTATTTTGTAAACTTATCGACCATGACCAAAATGTGAGTCAGGCCTCCGCGAGCCGGCTTAAATGGACCTACCATATCCAGGCACCATACGGAGAATGGCCAAGTGATTGGTATTGTTTTAATTTCGGACGAAGGCATATGTATTTTGCTGGCATATCTCTAGAAGCCATTGCACCTTGCTACCAATTCTTTTGCTTCCTTTACCTCACTTGGCCAGTAAAATCCGTGTCAGAATGCTTTGGCCACAAGGGCTCTGGATGAGGCATGGTGTCCGCATTCCCCTTGATGTATGTCCAGGAGGATCTCCTGTCCTTTTGCCGGACTGACGCATCTTTGCAGCACATTTGTTACGCTTCTATTATAAAGCTCATTATTTATTATCGTGTAATCCTTTGCCCTCCTTACTATTTGCCTAGCAAGAACCTCATTATTCGGCAAGGTCCCATCTTTGAGGAAGAGGAATATTGGCTGTGCCCATTCCGGCATGTTCTGCCCTGGGGTAACTGCCTCATCAATTTCCATTACTTCTCCCGAAATAATGTTTGCCGAATTTTCCCAATTAATTCCCCGGTTAACCGAATCAGTCCCCGGGTTACCCGGCTAACTTCCCTTATCAATTTCCATTGGGACAGATTCAGACTTCTGATCTGATGAGAGACGAATTGATTCGGACTCTGGGGAAGGTATGACGGATGGCTTTCTTAGGTGTTCTAAGGTGATACCAGGTGTAATTGATTGTCTGGTCGATCCGAGCTTTGACAGGGTATCTGCAACATGGTTTTCCACCCGAGGTATGTGATGAAACTCACACCCATCAAAATAACCACTAATCTTTTGTACATGAAACCGATATAAGGCCATGTTTGCATCCAATGCATCCCAATTTCCTAATACCTGCTGGACTACAAGGTCTGAATCTCCAAAGCATAAAATCCGACGTATGCCAATCTCTTTCGCCATCTTTAGTCCATGGACCAGTGCCTCATATTCGGATACATTGTTTGATGCAGCGAAGTGTATTTGTAGTACATATTTCAGTTGATCTTTCTTTGTAGAGGTTAGTACTATTCTTTCTCCTAACCCATTTCTTATTTTGGATCCATCGAAATGCATCGTCCAATAGTTCGGATCAGGCAATGGTGGTTCATACTGTATTTCGTCCCAATCCACAAAAAAGTCGGCCACTGCCTGAGATTTTATTGCATCTCGTCTGTCAAATTGTGGGGCATAAGGGGATAACTCAATTTCCCATTTTGCTATTCAGCCACTTGCATATTTGTTCCTCATTATCTCGGCTATTGGCGCCTTGTAAATCACCTTTATGGGGTGCTCCTCAAAATAATGCTTAAGCTTCTTTGCCGACATATGCACTCCATAAGCCATTTTCTGGTAATGCGGATAATTTTGCTTTGAGGCAGATAATACCTCGCTTAGGTAATAAACCGGCCTTTGTACCGACTTACCTTCTTCATCACGTTCTACATTTATCACAGCACTCACAACTCGGTTTGTTGCTGCTACATAGAGCAGCATGGGTTCTTTCGATAATGGCGAGGCTAAAATTAGCGTTGTGGCCAGCATACTTTTTAATTCATTAGAAGCATTATCAGCCTGAGGCGTCCAAGTAAATTTGTCAGATTTTTTCATCAACTGATACAAAGGCAATGCTTTTTCACCTAGCCGACTTACAAACCAACTTAAAGATGCTAGGCATCCTGTAAATTTCTGAACATCATTGAGACACTTTGGCAGTTCCATCCTTTCAACTGCCCGAATTTTAGTTGGATTTGCTTCTATGCCTCGGCTAGACACAAGGAAACCGAGTAATTTTTCGGCTGGTACACCGAAGGTACATTTTTCCGGTTTAAGCTTCATTCGGAATCTCCTAAGATTTGCTAATGTCTGCCGGATATCTTCTAGAAACGTAAGGCTCTCTTTGGTCTTTATAACCACATCATCAACATATACTTGAACATTGTTTCCAATTTGATCATGCAAACAATTTTGCATACACCTTTGGTACGTGGCCCCTACATTGCGCAGGCCGAATGACATGGTGCTATAGTAATAAGCCCCATACGGGGTGAAAATGCAGTTTTTATTTGATCAGCCAGGTTTAATGGTATTTGGTGGAAGCCAGAATACGTGTCTACAAATGATAACAATTCACAACCTCTGGTAGAATCAATAACCTAGTCTATCCTAGGTAAAGGAAAAGGATACTTGGAACACGCCTTGTTAAGGTTCGTGTAGTTGATGTACATGCGCCAAATGACAGCTACATTTGGGTCATCTTTTTTCTTCTCTACCAACACTGGGTGAGACAGCCAATCCGGATGAAGTACCTCCATAATAAACCCGACCACAAGTAGCCGAGCTATCTCATCCCCTATGATTTTTCTCCTGTCTTCGGCAAAGCGGCGTAGAGGTTGCTTCACCGGCCTTTCTCCTGTCCTTACATGCAAAGAGTGCTCAGCCAACTCCCTCGGTACTCCTTGCAGATCTTGTGTAGACCATGCAAAGATATCCCGATTCTCACGGAGGAAGTTGTTGAGCTCGCTTTCCTATTTATCATTCAGGCCGGCACCAATGGTGATGGTGCACTCTAGGAATTGATCATCAATCTGAATTTTATTTGTCTCCTTAGTCGGCTGAAAGGACACACTTCCATGCGGGTTGGCAAGTGCTGGCATGTTAAGCTATGTCGACTGAGCTAAAGCTGCGACCTCCTGAATTATCTTTTTCTCCCTTGCGATCACCAAACATTCGGCTAGATTTGATCCAGACGAAGCACATTCCATTGATTTCCTTTAGTCTTCGGCTATTGTTATTACACCTTGTGGTCCTGGCATCTTCATCTTTAAGTAACCAATGTGGCATCTAGTCATAAACTTAGACAATGCCGGCCGTCCGAGTAATGCATGATAGCAACTTTCTAGGTCCACCACCTCAAACTCCAAATTCTCTGCTCTACAATTTTCCCTTGTGCCGAATAAGACGTCTACTCGGACCTTTCCAATGGGCTCACATGACAGTCTTGGTACTATCCCATGGACATTTGTCTTGGTCGACTACAGCATATTCGGAGAGATGTCGAGTTTATGCATCGTATCCTTGTACATAATGTTGATGCTACTTTCGTTATCTATCAGCACTTTTGAAAATTTCACGTTGATACTGGGTCCAAAAAACGTCAGGTCTAGCGCCAAGGCATATGACCCGGGGTTTGGCATGATCTTGGGATGATCCCTAATGCTTCAAGTTATCTCTTGATCTGACCATGGCATATACCTCGGAATTGCTGGCATAATTGCATTTACTTCCATATGTCGGCGCTGTACGCTCTGCCTGTCTTGCTATTTTGTGGTGAATACATAGTATGACTGATGGTGCTCCCTGTACTCATTGCGTCCATTATTTCCGGGGTTCCATCTGCCATCTTGGCTTTGGTTCACCACACGGTGAACTGCATCCCTCCGGTCATGATTCTCATACCTCGGAGGTGGTGGAGGTAACATCAATTGTTGTGCATTTCCTCATGTGAGCTGTGGCTGCTGCGGATGGTGTGGTTGCTGTTGTGTCGCCTGCATTGCTGCCGGGTTTCCCATTGCACTCTTCATCCAAGCACACTGACGAGTTGTGTGGTTGGCTGGTTTTGCCGGATTAGGCGTGTGAAACATACACGGTTGATCCAACATTGACTCAAATGTGTACTTTGGCCTCTCCTGCCATTGCTTTTTCTATTCGGGAATCCACTGTTTCTTCCCATCATTCCTCGGTGTCCATTGCTGAGGCCGTTTTTCTGGCGCTGATTGGTTCCTATACCCTGCTGGTCCTGAGTAACTGCGTCAACCTGATTCGAAATGTATCTGTAATCCGGCCTGTCCTCTCTTCTTCTACCCCAGAATTCATTCCACCGGGATGACCCTGATCCATCACGAGTGTAATGGTCATGATGCTCATGATGTTCTGCCGACATAAGCTCGGGCTGAGTCGGATCACCCAGTGTGTATGAGTCGTCTATTCTGATTGTCTCTGCCAACGTAGTTGGCATATCTCTTTGTAGCCTTTGCCACAACACATTTCCATATCTGCACCCTTGTGTGAACCAGGCGATCGCTTGCGATTCAATTATTCCTTCGCAAGAGTTTCTGAGGTTGCACCACCATGTCAAGAACTCTCTATCAGTTTCATTTGGTTTCTGTTTGCACATTGCCAGTTTTTGAGGTCTATTCGGTCTCTTGTAAGTACTGGTGAAGTTACTAACAAACATCTCCTCAAATTCCAACCAAGAATTGATACTTCCGACAGGTAAGTTATTCAGCCAGACTCTAGCCGGCCCCTCCAACATCTGGGGCACATATCTCACAGCCCATCTCAAAATTCCCCCTGCTATTTTCACTGCAATGTTATAGTCAATCAACCAATCTTGTGGTTTAGTACTTCCATTACATGTTTTCGTGCCTCTTGCCCACTGGAAGTTTCGGACAGGTGGCTTACTCATAATCCGGATCCCAAAACATTTCGGACCAGGAGGACCTTGCTCTTCTAATAACTCGGACTGATATAGCCTATCAAGTTTTAATCTTGCGTCATTCAACGACAGATTTCTGTACACAACTCTTTCTTCCACCCCATGGTGGTTTTGCCCATTAAATCCAGCATTTTCCATTTCCGAATAACCATCATTGTATCTGTCATGTGCCGAGTTATGTGGAACATGTCCCGCATCTCTCCCCTGCCGAGGTTAAAGCCTCGGCTGATGAACTTGCGGGTGATACCATCTTCCTTCAGCCGGTTATTATTCTCGGGGTTTACCCATCCAAGATTCCCATGCTTTCTATTTCCGCGGCCGGGGTTTCTTTTGCCGATGTTACCTCGGCTTCCATTGCCTTTATTTTCATTGACTTTTCCGGCCACAGCCGGGTCATACGGAACAATTTGTTTGTTTCTTTTCCCGAGGTTATTTCTTTATCTTTTCGTAATCCATTTCCGGGTGAGGATGTCGTGGCAGCTGATAACGCAGGGGCAGTCCCAGCCGAGTGAACCATACGCGAACCCCCTGGTTTTGTCAGGTTAGCTCTGAGTTTCTCCTCATTCTGCTGGTTTGCGATGCACACCGGCTCATTTACTCTTTCTTGTTGCCTTTGTTGGGCTTCCCCAGTTAGCCCCTGCAACTCTGAGGCTGCTGCATTCGCCGCCCTGAGGTTCTTAGCCGGGGTACTATACCTCGGCAGTCCTGGGTCAGCCGAATTGCCCTGCTGAAACTCATGCTCCTTGTTAATATCACTAAGGAGGTTCTTCCCTTTCATCCTTAGATCATCTATTCGCGTGGGAGCCGTATCTAGCTTGTTTGCCCTAGCATACTCTCGCAAGGTCCTATTGAAGGACTCCTGCAGAGCAGATACTTTCTTAGCTTCTTCTAACATTCTCAACCTAGTCTCCTCTAACTCCGCATGTGCATTTGCCGGGTCAACTATTAGTGCTACAGGTGTTGTTAGGTTATCTATGGCCGCCTGCAAGATATTCTCCGGCCTCTCCAGTGGTGGCCACCTTACTCTTGGTGCTCTAGGGGTTACCTCATGCACATCAGGCACCTTTGCTGTTGATGGATCTGCTGCTGCTTGCTTTGCATCTCCTAGCTTATCCGTTGTCGGGTCCGCGGTCGTCGGGTTCTTGCTTGGTCCGGCTCCTGCTGCTGGCGCTGGTACCGTCATCATCACTATGATGCTGCTTGCGGACGATCGTTACGCGGACCACTCGCAGTGCTGAGAGGAGGATCTCCTACGAAGATGACTCGGCGCGGATAGACGCGAGACGTGTCGACGCCGACATAGATCTTGTGGGCGCCCAAGCTGATGAAGACGTCGTTGCGCGGGGTGGTTCCGCTCCTAATCTGCCAGCATTGTCGCTGACATAGTCCTAGACGTCGAATCTCCGGACTAAGCCAGAGACGACACGCTCGCATATGTCGACGAAGTTTCCCGTCCGGATCTTGACTCCATCTAGCACCGCTGCTGGCCCCACGGTGGGCGCCAACTGTCGTGGTGGTGGCACGGAGATGCCATGGGTAGGCTTAAGTTAGGGGGCAATGGATGCTAGTGGGATCCAGGGAGGGAAGATGTAGTGATTTCTACACTCAGAATGCTGGAACTCAATCTTTATTCAACACCAATGGAGCTACACTTGCTCCTCAAGCTGTATGAGCGAGAGGAATAAGAAGCTACAACTAGTCCTTAGAGAAAAACGAATCGATCCCCTCCTCCAGACGCCCAGCCCTTCCTTAGGCCGAATGAACCAAAAATTGACAAGGTGGAAGTACTTGCAGCGAAACTAATGGATTGTCAAACTCAGTTGAACCTTTGGAGAGAATCCGCCGGGCGAGCCGGGGCTGACATGGCACTTACTGCCGTTCTATCATGGTACGAGGATATCTATCTCAATATGTTGATAAATCTGCATACTGGTTCTCCTTGGGTCAAAGATCCGGATTATATTGGTCGCCGCCAAGCCCGCACCTACCAACTCATTGAGTATGCAAATGTGCATCAATGGAATGAGGGCCGAGTTTTCTCTCAGACGAGGCCGAAGAAAATTTTGAGGCTGCTGATGGCGATGATTTTGAAGAAGATTCTGGTGACGAACATGACTCAGCTGAAGACTCCGGAAATTCTGATGAGTCAAGTGGCAGTTCGGGAAGAAATGTTGAAGCTCGGTCTTCCTCCAAGGGGACTGAAGCTTCTCGAGCCCAAGGTGAAGCTTCGCGTCAAACGGCCAATATTCAAGATGCCCCGGTTACTTTGGTCGATGCCAAGGTAACTTCTGCGGAGATTCAGGCCACTTCAGAGATTCCTGCTCCTGAGACTATTGCCTCTACAGAAGACGAGGTGCCTTCGGTTGTAGCCGAGGTACCTACTCCGGAAATTCCTGCCACTACCATCGCCCCTCATGTCGATGATTCGGCTGCGGTTAATGCATGAGTTGCAAAACTTTTACTTGCTAAGTACCCTGTATGCCAGGCGTATGCTGTTTTGAGACGATCTGTTTCTTTTGGTACTGTTTAATCTGTATGAGCTCGAAAGTTTTCATATGACATGGTACTCGTTAAGTTGTTGTCGTTCTGGTTGAACTTTCTGGCGTGTGTTATTATTTGTGATCTTTAATCCATATGTTTGAAATAAACATTTTTTAAGGGTTGCGAGCTACGTTTGAACGTGACCACTTTGGTTAAAAAACCACAGAAATCTTATCAAATATATATGACGTGTGTCGGCTTGTGTATATCTTATTTGTTAGGTCGCGAAGAGTCAGAGATGTTGCCTCCGATGTTCATAGGATACTAATTTTGAATTGATGAATATATAAATCCTCCAGCATACCAGGTATAGAATGGCCGGATAGGTAACACGGGATAGTCCCCGAGTTACTACTTGAGTTTTCGAGGTCTGATTCATATCAAATACATAATCCTAGTGATAAACAATATGGGGTGGTCCCGGAGTCCTTGCTCGAGTTGCAGAGGTCTCAGTCATATGAAATACATGGTCATAATGATAAACAACATGGGGCAGTCCCCGAGTCATTGCTCGAGTTGCCGAGGTCTCATTTATATCAAATGCAGTCATAATGAAAAACAACATGGGGCAGTACCCGAGTCATTGCTCGAGTTGCCAGGGTCTCATTCATATCAAATACATAGTCATAATGATAAACAATATGGGGCAATCCCCGAGTCATTGCTCGAGTTGCCGAGGTTTCATTCATATCAAGTACATAATCATAGTGATAAGTAATATGGGGAAGTCCCCGAGTCACTGTCCGAGTTGCCGAGGTTTCATTCGTATCAAATACAAAATCATAGTGAAAAAAAACATGGGGCAGTCCCCGAGACATTGCTCGAGTTGCCAAGGTTTCATTAATTCATTCCTAACATAATAAACGAAAACATAATAATACTGGATACAATACACTTCCTCTAAGTGTAAAATGGGCAAAGTAATGCTACATTCCATGGTCTTTTTGACTTGTCTCCGGATTTATCCGCCTTGTTCCTTTCTGGTGCTTGAGCATCTATGAGGTAATATGCATCGTTGTGCAGTGCTTTGCTCACGATGAATGGCCCTTCCCATGGAGGCGATAGCTTATGCATGCCGGCCATGTGTTGCACTAGCCGAAGGACCAGATCTCCTTCCTTGAAGACTCGGTGTTGGGGGGATGACCCCAGGTAGGGTCAAGGTAGTTGAGAGAGGGGAGGATCCTTTCTTACCCTAGGCCGGGTCTTGAACTGATTCGGCCGAATTATGCAAGGATCGGCCGAATAAGACATGGCTTATCCGAAATTGAGCAGTTGATACCTTACTCGGCCGACATACAGGTTAGGTCGGCCAGGTACGGTTAATCATCTTAGATACAGGTGAAGGTAGAGCCAAATTAGACAAGGCGGGACCGAGTTACAGGAATATTGGAGAGGAAGGAGGTGGTCCCCGAAGTCAAACCCTAGCTTCCATCTAGGTGGAATCTGCACAGAGCCAAACACTAGGGACAAGGAGCAGAGCCACGGAGGAGCAGAGGGGCGACACGAAGGTGACAGTTGGCAGGCCTGAAGCTCACATGTGAAGAGTTCTGGGTCTTTGTTTTCAATAGAAGGGGCACACGGAAAGAGGGCCGCCGAGTTACCACTTTGGGACAAGCATATTCCAAGAATATGCTTGCCCACGTCAGCCCTAGAGTGATCCCAGGGACTCCTTTATAAGGAGAGGCAGAGCTTCCTAGAGGGTGGTCGATTGATTTTGGACTCAAGAGAGCACACATTGTAACCTTCTTCCTCTCTTCCTGATACAGCTCAAGGAGCACTTGTAACTCGATAGAGGTGAAATAAGATCTATGTTTTAGCTTATCGTGTGTAGAAATCACTGCATCTTCCCTCCCTAGATCGCACTAGCATCCATTGGCCCCCAACTTAATCCTACACATGGCATGTGCCGTGCCCCTAGCTAAAGGAAGCAAAGGAGTTGGTAACAAAGTGTAATGGCTACCATAGGTATGCCAGCAAAATACATATGCCTTCATCCGAGTTAAAAACAATACCAATCACTTGGCCATTCTCTGTATGGTGTTTAGATATGGTAGGTCCATTTAAGCCGGCTCGCGGCGGCATGACTCACATTTTGGTCATGGTGCACAAGTTCACAAAATGGATAGAAGTAAAACCAATAAGAAAATGTGATGGGCCCACGGCGGTAAAATTCCTTAAAGATATCATTCTAAGATATGGTTACCCACACAATATCATCACGGATAATGGCACAAACTTCACTGAAGGAGATTTTGCTCGATTTTGTCAAGAGAAGCACATAAGACTCGATGTTGCTTTGGTGGCTCACCCGGCATCAAACAGGCAAGTAGAAAGATCGAATGGACTAGTACTGTCCAGGATAAAACCTCGGCTGATAGAACCACTTCAGAGATCGGTAGGATGCTGGATAAAGGAACTCCCAGCAGTACTATGGAGCCTGAGAACTACCCCAAATAGATCAACGGGATGCACCATGTTCTTCCTCGTGTATGGGGCGGAGGCTATTCTACCAGCCGACATATTGCATGACTCGCCAAGAGTCACCCAATACATGAGCGCCGAAATAAATGAGATATCTCGGCAAGATGATGTGGATCTACTAGAAGAAGCAAGAGAATTGTCACTATCAAGATCAACTGTCTATCAACAAGACCTCAGACGGTATCATAGAAAGAAAGTAAATCCAAGGATTTTTAAGGAAGGAGATCTAGTTCTTCGGCTGGTGCAATGCACGGCCGGCATGCATAAACTCTCACCCCCATGGGAAGGGTCATTCATCGTGAGCAAAGCACTGCACAACGATGCATACTACCTAATCGATGCTCAAGCACCAAAAAACGGCAAGGTGGATAAATCCGGAGACGAATCAAAAAGACCGTGGAATGTGGCATTGCTTCGCCCGTTCTACACCTAGAGATGTGTTGTATTAGGCAATATTATGTATCAACTTGATGTATTAGGTGTGAATTAATGAAACCTCGGTAGCCCGAGCAGTGACTTGGGGACTACCCTGTATTATTTATCATTTTGATTATGTGTGAAACTTCGGTAGCTCGAGCAGTGACTCGGGGACTACCATGTATTGTTTATCATTTTGATTATGCGTGAAACTTTGGTAGCTCAAGAAGTGACTCGGGGACTGCCCCGTATTGTTTGTCATCAATTATGTGTATAATATGAATGATCACTTTGGCAACCCGAGCAATAACTCGGGGACTGCCCCATGATTATTTTTATATTATTATAATCATACGAGTGATAACCTCGGCAATTCGAATTATAATTTGGGAGATATCCCATTTATATTATCTTACCATTTGATAACTCGAGGGGGTAGTAAGTCTATCTGAATAACTAATATATGGACATAGGAGTCATAGTCCTTGATTCAAATTTGTAAAACCAAAGTGTTGCAAATAAGAAAAGATGAAAGACACAAGATGAATGCTGACTGAAAATCAAACACATAGGAGTGTAATTCGAACTTATGAAATTAAAATTTTGCAAACAAGGATACGCGCCACACAAAATCAACTGGAAGAATAATAACATAGCAATCACTACAGCATATGATGCCAAAGTTATACGGATCACATAGTACCAAAAGAGGCAGGTTGTTTTAGAACAACATACACCCGACATACCGGGCGCTTAAACAAATAAAAGTTTTTTAGACTCAGGCATCAGCAATTGCCGAATCACCCACGGGAGGAACAACAACAACACCAGAAGTTTCCGACACTTGTGTCTCGGATGCGATGGAAGGAGCCTCGGCTTCCGTAGGAGGACCAACTTCAGGAATTGCCTGGGCCTCTGTAGAAGTTGCTTCGGCATCGACCGAGGCAACCAAATTATCTTAGGCAGGAACGGTTCGCTGTGAGGCTCCACCTTGGGCTTGGGAGGCTTCGGTCCCCTTGTAGGAGGATCGAGCCTTGGCGTTCCTGTCCGAACTGCCACTAGACTCGTCCCAGTCCCCAGAATTTTCATCTGAACCACCTTCATCACCGGAATCTCCATCAGATTCATCTTCATCCACAGCCTCGACATCATCCTCAGCATCATCAGGGAGAAAGCTTGGCCCTTAATTCCATTGATGAACGTTGGTATACTCAATAAGCTGATAGGCACGAGCTTGGAGGCAGGCAACATACTCCGGATTTTCAACCCAAGGAGAGCCGGTGCGCAAATTCATCAAGGTATCGAGGGAGATATCCTCATACCATGACAGAACAGCTGTAAGCGCCATGTCAGCCCCGGCTCGCCCGGCCAATTCTCTCCAAAGATTCAACTGAACCTGAGATTCCATTAGCTTCGCCACAAGCACTTCCACCTCGCTAATCTTCGGTTCATTTGGCCAAAGCGCGTTGAAAGCACGAATGACCGCTCTTACCAAATCTTTTCCCATAATCTTCATTGGCTCAATAGCAGCAGCAACGGCCACCAAGAAATCTTCAATGGAATATTCTTGATTCGGGATAACGGGAACACCTTAGTGGCCGTGAAAAGCGACCACAGCCTTAGAACTCACAGATTTGGCTTCTGGAAAATTATCTGCAAGAAAGAACATCAAATAAGTCAAGGAAAGCAACAAGAAAAGAATAACCCGGCCAAAAACAAAAAACTTACGATGGATGTATCGCAGCATTTTCTGGAGATCCATGGCCCAGTTCGCCCTATTCTTCTAAAAACAAGCCATTTCTCCGCTTATCGCCTGATTTTTTAGCTCGGCAGCATCAAGAAGTTCCTTATTCTTCTGAAGCTGAAGGCTTAGTCGGTTCTTCTCCTCGGAAAATTCTTGATCAATTTTTTCTAACTCGGATTTCTGAGAAAGTTTGAGGGATTCAACCTCGGCACGGAGCCGGGCTATCTCGTCATCCTTTTCCTTAAGTTGCGCCAAGTGAGTGCCCGCTTGCTCTAAAAAATGCAGCATCATATCAGGCACGGGTATGCACTCTTGATGCGATGCTGTAAATCTTTGTAACTCGACTGAGCCGAATATGGGATACCATAAGACACTCGAGAGGTACTTCGAACGAAAATAGACGAATAAAGGATGGAGGGGCAACTAACCTTCAAGGGTGGCAAACTTCTTTATAATCCGGGTATTTAAATTATTAATGTTAGCTGCATGGCAATACACCAAAAATTAGCCGAGAAACGGGGTCTTGTACAAAAAAAATAGAGGGCACTAATGAAGGGTTTCGCGGCATAGTAAATCAAAATTTTCTACGGATGCGAACAGAGGGAATGCCAAGATTTAATCTAGGAGATGCAAACAACGAGAGAGATTGGATTAGATCTTCATACCCTTGAAGATTCGCACAGCGGAACGTTCGTCGGAACGTGGGTGATGTAGTCGTACTCGCTTCTCCTCCTCGCGATCCGATCCGATCTAGCACCACAAGTGGCGGTGCCTCCGTGAGATGCACACGTGCAGCACCTCGACGTCTCCTCCTTCCTTGGTCCAGCAAGTATGGTGGAGAGATGGGTTGGATCTACAACGCGACGGCGCGGTGCAATTGGTGGAGAATTTCTGCAGCAGGGCTTCGCCTACAAGCAGTCGGGAGGGAGAGAGGAGGGCAGCAGGGAGGCTAGGGTTGGAGGGGAAGGTGTGGGGGGTTGGTGCGCCCCCACCCCTTTTTATATAGAGGGGGCGCAGCCCTAGCCCCTCCCCCAAGCCCAAACCGGCGGCCCCAAAGGATAAGGAGTGGGGGGCAAGGAAACCCCCCCTTCTAGAAGGTCTATCTCGAATTTAAACCTCTCTAGGCCGGATGGGCCCTATGGGGCCTTGTGCCCCTGTCCTAATGCGGCCAGGGCACTCCCTCATAGGCCCATTCCCCCTCCCGGAAGGTGGGTCCACGTTGGTCCCCTTCCGGAAGGTTCTAGAAGCTTCCGGTACAATACCGATTAACCCGGAACAGTTCCGAACTCCAAAAACTGCACTGCCTTATATGAATCTTATTCTCCGGAACCTCTCGTGATGTCCCGGATCCCATCCGAGACTCCGAACAAAAACTCATAAACCAATTATCCAATCTATCCTAGCGTCGAGACACGTTAAGTGTGTGACCCTGCGGGTTCGAGAATATGCAGACATGATCTTCTATCAATAATCAACAGCGGGGTCTGGAAACCCATATTGACTCCCACACATTCATCGATGATCATATCGGATGAACCACGATGCCAGGATTCAATCAATCCCATATATATATTCCCTTCGTCTCGCGATGTTTTTACTTGCCCGAGATTCGATCGTCAGTACCGTCATACCTAGTTCAATCTCGTTCACAGCAAGTACTTTACTCGTTCCGTAATCCGATATCACTTTGTGACTAACTCATTAACCACATGCTTGCAAGCGGTGTTGATATCGATTACCGAGTGGGCCCGAAGTATATCTCTCCGACTTGGGAGGGACAAATCCCATCTCGATACATACAACCCAACAGATACTTTCCGATCACCTGTGAGACACCTTTATGATCACCCTTTCATAGGATGACGTTTGATGACCTCAAAGCTTTCTTCCTATACCAGGGAGTTGTATTATCTCATGGTCTAAGGAATACAATAATTGACATAAGAAAAGCTTCGCAAAGACGAACACGATGACACGATCTAATTGCTTCGCTTAGTTTGGGTCTGTCCACCATATCATTCTCCCAATGATATGATCTCATTATTAATCGACAACTCATGTCCATGGCTAGGAAACCTTAACCATCATTAATCAATGAGCTAGTCCATAGAGGCATACTAGGGACACGGTGTTGTTCACAAACCACACAAGTATTAAAGTTTCCGCTTAATACAATTCTAGCATGGAATATAAACATTATCATGAACAAGAATTATAATAATAACGTCTTTATTATTGCCTCTAGGGCATAATTTCAACAGTCTCCCACTTGCACTAGAGTCAATAATCTAGTTTACATTTGGCAACAATCTCACACCCATGGCACTGAGGTGCTGATCATGTTTTACACGTGGAAGAGGTTTAGTCAATGGATCTGCGACATTCAGATCTGTATGTACTTTGCTAATCTTCAGATCTCCATCTGCTATATAATCTCGAATTATATGAAACTTGCGGTTGATATGCTTGGTCTTTGGATGATATCTTGGTTCCTTAGCGAGTGCTATGGCGCCAGTGTTGTCACACAATATCTCCAGTGGGTCCAATGCACTTGGAACCACACCAAGCTCAGTGATGAAGTTTCTGATCCAAACTCCTTCACTTGACGCTTCTGCAGCAGCCTTGTATTCCGCTTCTACTGTAGATCCCGCGATCACCCTTTGCTTGCAGCTTCTCCAGCTCACAGCTCCTCCATTCAAAATATAAACGTATCCTGTCTGAGATTTAGAATCATCCTTGTCGGTGTCAAAACTAGCGTCGACGTAACCTTTTACGACGAGCTGTTCATCACCCCCATAGACTAAGAACATTTCTTTAGTTCTATTCAGGTACTTTAGGATGTTCTTCACGGCTGTCCAGTGTTCCACTCCTGGATCACTTTGATATCTGCTCGTCAAACTAAGAGCATTGGACACATCCGGTCTAGTACACAGCATGGCATACATGATGGAACCTATGGCCGAGGCATAAGGCACTTTGCTCATAGCTTCCCTATCATTTACCGTAGCTGGACACTGAGCCTTGCTCAATATCTTACCTGACAACATAGGCACTGAACCTTTCTTTGCCTTATCCATTCTGAACCTTTTCAGAACTTTGTCTAGGTATGTACTCTGCCTTAAAGCTATCAGGCGTCTTTGTCTATCTCTATAGATCTTGATGCCCAATATATAAGCAGCTTCACCTAAGTCTTTCATTGAAAAACACTTGTTCAAATAACTCTTCACATCGTTAAGCATGTTAATGTCATTTCCAATAATCAATATGTCATCCACATATAGTACCAGAAACGTCACCGAGCTCCCACTCACTTTCTTGTAGATACAAGCTTCGTAGCAATTTGGAACAAATCCAAAGCTCTTGATCACTTGATCAAAATGAAGGTTCCAACTCCGAGATGCTTGCTTCAGTCCATAAATGGAATGCTGAAGTTTGCATACTTTATCAGCATCCTTAGGATCGACAAAACCTTCGGGTTGCATCATATACAACTCTTCATCAATGTTGCCATTGAGGAAAGCAGTCTTGACATCCATCTGCCATATTTCATAATCATGAAACGCAGCAATTGCTAATAAAATTCGAATGGACTTAAACATCGCTACGGGAGAGAAAGTCTCATCGTAGTCAACACCTTGAACTTGTCGAAAACCTTTTGCGACAAGCCGTGCTTTATAGACGGTAACATTACCATCCGCGTCCGTTTTCTTCTTGAAGATCCATTTGCACTCAACGGCCTTTCGGTCGCTAGGAGGGTCCACCAAAGTCCATACTTGGTTTTCGCTCATGGATCCCAATTCGGATTTCATGGCTTCTAGCCATTTATCAGAGTCTGGGCTCATCATCGCTTCCTCATAGTTCGTAGGTTCACTGTCTTCTACTAACAAGACAGTCAAGACAGGGTTGCCGTACCACTTAGGAGGGGCACGCGACCTTGTCGACCTGCGACGTTCAGTAGAAGCATCGTCCGAAGCTTCATGATCCTTGTCATTAGCTTCCTCTATTGTTGGTGCAGGCGGCACTGGAACAATTTTAGGTGCTGCGCTACTCTCCAATTCAAGAAAAGGTTCAATAACCTCGTCTAGCTCTACTTTCCTCCCACTCACTTCTTTCAAGAGAAACTC
The DNA here is from genome assembly GCA_916181665.1 of Avena sativa. Taxonomy (NCBI): domain Eukaryota; kingdom Viridiplantae; phylum Streptophyta; class Magnoliopsida; order Poales; family Poaceae; genus Avena; species Avena sativa. Next base: position 264,525,439 of record OV702284.1, on the reverse strand, counting down.
CTTCTCAAGAAAGGAACCGTTCTTTGCGACAAACACTTTGCCTTCGGTTCTGTGATAGAAGGTATACCCAATAGTTTCCTTAGGGTATCCTATGAAGACGCATTTCTCCGCTTTGGGTTCGAGCTTGTCCGGCATCAACTTCTTGACGTAAGCTTCGCATCCCCAAACTTTAAGAAACGACAACTTAGGTTTGGCACCAAACCACAGTTCATACGGTGTCGTCTCAACGGATTTAGATGGAGCCCTATTTAAAGTGAATGCAGCGGTTTCTAATGCATAACCCCAAAATGATAACGGCAAATCAGTAAGAGACATCATCGATCGGACCATATCTAATAGGGTTCAATTCTGGCGTTCAGACACACCATTGCGCTGTGGTGTTCTGGGTGGCGTGAGTTGCGAAACGATTCCGCTTCCTTTAAGATGCGTGAGAAAATCATAACTCAAATATTCACCTCCATGATCGGATCGTAGAAACTTAATCTTTCTGTTACGATGGTTCTCCACTTCATTCTGAAATTCTTTGAACTTTTCAAATGTTTCAGATTTATGTTTCATTAAATAGATATACCCATATCTACTTAAGTCATCGGTAAAAGTGAGAAAATAGCGATATCCACCGCGCGTCGAAACACTCATCGGTCCGCATACATCGGTATGTATGATTTCCAACAAGTCCGTTGCTCGCTCCATCATACCGGAGAACGGGGTTTTGATCATCTTGCCCATGAGGCATGGTTCGCATGTGTCAAATGATTCAAAATCAAGAGATTCCAAAAGTCCATCAGAATGGAGTTTCTTCATGCGCTTTACACCAATATGACCTAGACGATAGTGCCACAAATAATTAGTATTATCACTATCTACTTTGCATCTCTTAGCTTCAATGTTATGGATGTGTGTTTCATCCCTTTCGAGATTTAGAAGAAATAAACCATTCACAATAGGTGCATGACCATAAAAGATGTTACTCATATAAATAGAACAACCATTATTCTTCGATTTAAATGAATAACCGTCTTGCAATAAACAAGATCCAGAAATAATGTTCATGCTCAACGCAGGCACATAATCACATTTATTGAGGTTTAAAACTAATCCCGAAGGTAAAACTGTAGGGTTCGCAGCATAGAAAACAAAAAATTTCCTACGATGTGAACTATATACCAAGATCTATATATACTAGATACAAACAACGGGCGGATGTATATCCGTAGAGAACATACCCTTGAAGACCGACAAAGCTTAACGAGTTCAACTCGTGGTTGATGTAGACGATCTCTTGCCGATCTCAAGATCGAGAGGAAGTCCTAGCGCCTCAAATCAGCAGCGCATCCGTGCTCGCACACACGTTCGAGGCACCGAGAAACCTCCGCCTCCTCGCTCCAGCGATGCAGCGGAAGCACAACTCTTTCTTGCCGAATAGCCACCGGGAACATGTATCTCGCTAGTCCGAGACCATGGGGGATAAATTCTAGAGGGGGAGAGAGATCCTTCACGAGGAGGTGTGAGAGACAAGTGAGGAGGAGGGGGGGAACCCCAAGGGGGTGGCCGGCGCATGGGGGCTGCCCCCTTGCCCTCCCCTCTTCATGTGGGTGGACACTCCACTCACAAAACTCCTCTAAATTCCCTCCACTCAAAAGTCCACTCAAAAATCCCATTAAATTTCCACCAAATTTAATGCAAACTCTCATTAAATAAAACTCTTTTATTTTATTCAGAATTTTGTCAATTACTTTAATGACAAACATTCACAAATAACCCCTTGCTAGAATTCTATTTCACATGCATAACCACTTTATGCAATTTCACCCGAAAACCTGTTTCGGTATCTAGTGAAATAAATTCCTGCGCTTGTTCATTCTTTCGGCATGAAACATTTGCTCCAATTGGATGTCGGTGTCTCTTAAGTGTGTCACCCTACGGTTCGTGAATAATGCGGACATGATCGAGACCCCTCTCAGATCAATAATCAGAAGCGGGATCTGGAGACCCATACTGACTCCCACACATTCAACGATGACTTTCTTGTGATCGTCGGAACCTTTTACGCTAGTATCTTAATCCCTTTGTTTCACGATATATTACATGTCCGAGATTCGATCATTGGTATCTCCATACCTAGTTTGATCTCGTTACCGACATGCACTCTTTTCTCGTTCCTGTGATATAACATTCTAGTGATCAAATCACTTGCTTGCAAGCTAATCAATGTGATATCACCGAGAGGGTCCAGAGTATATCTATCCGTCATCGGGATGAACAAATTCCACTCTTGATCCATGAGCCTCAACATAACACTTTATTAGTTCTGAATCCATCTTTATAATCACCCTGTTACGGTGTGACGTTTGATGTTATCAAGAAACTCTTCCGGTGTTAGTGATTGACATGATCTCATGGTCTAAGGATTAGGATCACTTCGTAAGTTGTTATAGCAATATAAACTCAATGACTTTGATCGTAATGCTATACTTCGGATGAGTGTTCATCACATCATTACACTAATGTTGTGATCCCGTTATTAACAACATCCAATGTCCATGATCAGGAAACCTTGATCATCTTGTTAATCAACGAGCTAGTTTATGAGAGAGGCATAACTAGGAACTTTCTGTTTGTTTATTAAACACACATGTATTAACATTTCCGTATTAATACAATTATAGCATGCAAAATAAACATCTATCATATACTTGGAATACACATAATAAACACTTTATTATTGCCTCTCAGGGCATATTCCCTTCAGTCTCCCACTTGCACTAGAGACAATAATCTAGTTACATAGTGATAAATCTAACACCCATTGAGTTCTGGTGTTGATCATGTTTTGCTCTAGGGAGAGTTTTAGTCAACGGATCTGCTACATTGAGATCCGTATGTACTTTACAAATCTTTATATCTCCATCCTTGACATGCTCGCGGATGGAGTGAAACCGGCGCTTAATATGCTTGGAATGCTTGTGAGACCTTGGCTCTTTGGCATTGGCAATGGCACCATTGTTGTCACAATAGATCACCATTGGGTCCAACGCGTTTGCCACAACTCCTAGTTCGGATATGAACTCCTTCATCCAAACTGCTTCCTGAGCTGCTTCTGAAGCAGCAACATATTCGGCCTCCGTTGTTGATCCCGCTACCACAGGTTGTTTGGAACTCCTCCAACTAACCGCTCCGCCATTCATGAGAAATACGTATCCGGATTGAGACTTAGAGTCATCCGGATCGGTGTCAAAGCTAGCATCGACATAACACTTAGCGACGAGCTCTTCTTCACCTCCGTATACAAGAAACATATCCTTAGTTCTTCGTAAGTACTTAAGGATATTCTTGACCGCTATCCAGTGTTCCGAACCTGGATCCGATTGGTACCTACTAGTCAAACTAATAGCGTGTGCCACATCCGGTCTTGTACATAGCATGGCGTACATTATAGAGCCTATGGCTGAAGCATAGGGGACTTTGTCCATTATCTCTCTTTCTTCCGCCGAAGCCGGACTTTGAGTCTTACTCAATGTCTTGCCTTGCAACATAGGTAAGAACCCCTTCTTACTTCCGTCCATTTTAAACTTCTTTAAAATCTTATCAAGGTATGTACTTTGCGATAGCCCTATTAGGCGCCTAGATCTATCTCTATAGATCTTTATGCCTAATATGTATGACGCTTCACCTAGGTCCTTCATTGAAAATTTGCTGTTTAGATAACTTTTAACACTGTTTAAAAGTTCTATATCATTTCCGATCAATAATATGTCATCCACATATAATATCAGAAATGCCACATTGCTCCCACTCACTTTCTTGTAAATACAAGCTTCTCCATAAGTTTGGACAAATCCAAACTCTTTGATCACCTCATCAAAGCGGAGATTCCAACTTCGCGATGCTTGCTTCAATCCATAGATGGATCGCTGAAGCTTGCACACCTTGTTAGCATCCTTAGGATCGACAAAACCCTTTGGTTGTATCATATACAACTCTTCTTCAATATTACCATTGAGAAACGCGGTTTTGACATCCATCTGCCATATTTCATAATCGAAATATGCAGCAATTGCTAACATAATCCTAACTGACTTTAGCATCGCTACGGGAGAGAAAGTCTCATCGTAGTCAACTCCTTGAATTTGTCGAAACCCCTTTGCGACAAGTCGAGCTTTATAGATGGTCACATTACCATCAGCATCAGTTTTCCTTTTGAAAATCCATTTGTTCTCCACGGCCTTTCGGTCGTGAGGTAATTCCACCAAGTTCCAAACTTGATTTTCATACATGGATTCCATCTCGGATTTCATGGCTTCTAACCATTTGTTGGAATCCGGGCTCATCATCGCTTCTTCATACGTCGCAGGGTCATTATTTTCATCAACCATGAAATTTATGACAGGATTTCCGTACAGCTCGGGAGCTGCACGCGTCCTGTTTGACCTGCGAGGTTCGGTAGTACTCTCTTTCGGAGTTTCATGATCATTATCATTAGTTCCCTCTTCAACAGGTGGAGCCAACTCCGGAACAACTTCCGGCGCTGCGCTACTCGCCATACTTTGAAGAGAAGGTTCCACAACCTCTTCGAGTTCTACCTTCCGACTATTCACACCTTTCGCGAGAAACTCTTTCTCTAGAAAGGATCCATTCTTGGCAACAAAAACCTTGCCCTCGGATCTGTGATAGAAGGAATACCCAATAGTTTCTTTAGGGTATCCTATGAAGACGCAATTTTCCGCTTTGGGTTCGAGTTTATCCGGTTGAAGTTTCTTCACATAAACATCGCAACCCCAAACTTTAAGAAATGACAGCTTAGGTTTGTTTCCAAACCACAATTCATACGGTGTCTTTTCAACGGATTTAGATGGTGCCCGATTTAAAGTGAATGCAGCAGTTTCTAGTGCATAACCCCAAAATGACAACGGCAAGTCTGTCAGAGACATCATAGATCGAACCATATCTAATAAAGTACGATTACGACGTTCCGACACACCATTTCGCTGTGGTGTTCCGGCAGGTGTGAGTTGTGAAACAATTCCACACTCTTTCATGTGAGTGCTAAACTCGTAACTTAGATACTCACCTCCACGGTCGGACCGTAGAAATTTGATCTTTCTATTACGATGATTTTCCACTTCATTCTGAAATTCCTTGAACTTTTCAAAGGTTTCAGACTTGTGTTTCATCAAGTAGATATAACCGTATCTACTCAAATCATCCGTGAAAGTAACAAAATAACGATATCCACCTCGCGCCGACACACTCATTGGACCACATACATCAGAATGTATGATTTCCAATAAATCTGTCGCCCGTTCCATTGAACCGGAAAACGGCGTTCTAGTCATCTTGCCCATAAGGCATGGCTCACATGTATCAAATGATTCATAATCAAGTGATTCCAAAAGTCCATCCGAATGGAGCTTCTTCATGCGTTTAATGCCAATATGACCTAGACGGCAGTGCCACATATATGCGGATATATCATCATTAAGTTTAATCCTTTTAGCATCAACATTATGAATATGTGTAACATTATCATTGAGATCTAACAGAAATAAACCATTCATCATTGGTGCATGACCATAAAAGATTTCATTCATATAAATGGAACAACCATTGTTCTCAGATTTAAATGAATAACCACTTTGCATCAAACATGATCCAGATACAATGTTCATGCTCAGTGCAGGCACCAGATAACATTTATTCAAGTTTATGACTAATCCCGACGGTAAGTGGAGAGGCAGCGTTCCGACGGCGATTACATCAACGTTTGATCCATTGCCGACACGCATCTTGACCTCACCCCTTGCTAGCGGTCGCTTGTTCCGCAGCCCCTGATTCGAGTTACAAATATTAGCAACTGAACCGGTATAAAATACCCAGGTGCTACTGCGAGCACTAGTCAAGTACACATCAATAACATGTATATCATATATACCTTTGTTTGCCTTGCCGGCCTTCTTGTCTGCCAGATACTTGGGGCAGTTGCGCTTCCAGTGGCCAGTCCCCTTACAATAGTAGCACTCGGTATCAGACTTAGGTCCAACTCGGGGTTTCTTTTCAGGCGCGGCAACAGGCTTGCCGCCCTTACTTCCCTTCCGTTTTCCCTTCTTGTCTTTCTTGAAACCAGTGTTCCTATTGATCATCAACACTTGATGTTCCTTTTTGATCTCCACTTCTGCAGTTTTAAGCATTGACAGAAGCTCGGGGAGAGACTTCTTCATGCCTTGCATATTATAGTTCATCACGAAGCTCTTATAGCTAGGTGGCAGAGACTGCAGAACACGATGGATGCCTAAGTCAATGGGAATCGATATTCCCAAGGACACAAGCTTATCGGCGTAACCCGACATCTTGAGTACATGCTCACTAACGGAGCTGTGCTCTTCCATCATGCAGCTAAAGAACTTTTCTGAAGCATTGTAGCTCTCTACAGCAGCATGTGTGTCGAAAATCATTTTCAACTCACCCATTGTATCAAATGCATTGCCGTTTTCGAAACGCTTTCGAAGTTCCGGCTCTAGCCCATACAATATGCCGCAATGAACTAAGTTGTGGTCCTCCTGACGAGTCTGATAGACATTCTTCTCCTCGTCAGGGGCATCATCAAAAGGTGGGGGGCCTAACGGCGCTTCTAGCACATATTGCTTTTGTGCAGCAGAGAGGAGAATCCTCAAATTCATGGCCCATTCAGTAAAGTTGCTACCGTTCGTTGCTAGTTTCTCTTTCTCCATGAACGCATTGAAATTAAAAGCAGGTGGTGCCATCTACAACAGAATTTGTAAAGTTTAGACTAAGTGTATGATAGATCGAGTTCAACTAATCTATATTACGAATGAACTCCCACTCAAAAGCGACATCCCTCGTGTCCTTTTGGTTATTACAAGAACCAAATCCACTACACCAAGTCCGATCATCACGTGAGTCGGTATAGCTTCAAAGGCGAGCATCAAATGGGCATCATATCAACTATATGACTCATGCTTAACCTTTCGGTCTGTGTTCCGAGGCCATGTCTGTACATGCTAGGCTCTCCAAGTTAGAACCTTAGTATTTGCGTGTGTAACTGTTTTACACCCGAAATATGGTCGTGGATCCAAGAACACCCGATCATCACGTGATGTCTTGGAGCGACGAAAACATAATCGGTGCATACTAAAGGAAGAACACATTCTTATCTTGATATTTAAATGAGGGATCATCTTATTATGCTTAACAAAGCGCTAAACAAGCAATATAAGATGTAATCAAACATCATATCTTTATTAGTGAAATTATATGGTTCCCGCAGATGATCTCTATCATGTGCATCGTGGTATGATCACTATCATACCTATATGTGTAAATCCAAGGTCTATGGATTTTACACGCTATGTGTGTTGTAAGAGTATCATCTCATACTTCTACTTACAACACTACCATATCATAACACTAGCCCAGCAACAATCTAAACTAGACGCCTCTAATTTATCCATTGCAAGTTTTACGTGGCTTAGGGCTTTCGAGATAGAACCGTTCTTACCTACGAACATGAACCACAACGAGGATAATCTAATTGTTGACAACTCGCTTGCAAAATAGATATTGACTATAGTAGGAGAGACAGACACCCGCTAGCCACTTATGCAAACTAGTTGCATGTCAAGCGTGGAACAGGTCTCATGTGCGAGGACATGTAAAGTTTGTCCGGGCCGCTTCATCCCACTATGCCACCAATATCCAAAATCACAACAAAGGAGCAACAACATGATCATCATCGCCCACATACTCATATGTGTACTACCCGTGTAAAGTATCTACGCATAGAACCTGGCTCTGATACCACTGTAGGGTTCGCAGCATAGAAAACAAAAATTTTCCTACGATGTGAACTATATACCAAGATCTATATATACTAGATACAAACAACGGGCGGATGTATATCCGTAGAGAACATACCCTTGAAGACCGACAAAGCTTAACGAGTTCAACTCGTGGTTGATGTAGACGATCTCTTGCCGATCTCAAGATCGAGAGGAAGTCCTAGCGCCGCAAATCAGCAGCGCATCCGTGCTCGCACACACGTTCGAGGCACCGAGCAACCTCCGCCTCCTCGCTCCAGCGATGCAGCGGAAGCACAACTCTTTCTTGCCGAATAGCCACCGGGAACATGTATCTCGCTAGTCCGAGACCATGGGGGATAAATTCTAGAGGGGGAGAGAGATCCTTCACGAGGAGGTGTGAGAGACAAGTGAGGAGGAGGGGCTCCTTTTATAGGAGGAGGGGGGGAACCCCAAGGGGGTGGCCGGCGCATGGGGGCTGCCCCCTTGCCCTCCCCTCTTCATGTGGGTGGGCACTCCACTCACAAAACTCCTCTAAATTCCCTCCACTCAAAAGTCCACTAAAAAATCCCATTAAATTTCCACCAAATTTAATGCAAACTCTCATTAAATAAAACTCTTTTATTTTATTCAGAATTTTGTCAATTACTTTAATGACAAACATTCACAAATAACCCCTTGCTAGAATTCTATTTCACATGCATAACCACTTTATGCAATTTCACCCGAAAACCTGTTTCGGTATCTAGTGAAATAAATTCCTGCGCTTGTTCATTCTTTCGGCATGAAACATTTGCTCCAATTGTATGTCGGTGTCTCTTAAGTGTGTCACCCTACGGTTCGTGAATAATGCGGACATGATCGAGACCCCTCTCAGATCAATAATCAGAAGCGGGATCTGGAGACCCATACTGACTCCCACACATTCAACAATGACTTTCGTGTGATCGTCGGAACCTTTTACGCTAGTATCTTAATCCCTTTGTTTCACGATATATTACATGTCCGAGATTCGATCATTGGTATCTCCATACCTAGTTTGATCTCGTTACCGACATGCACTCTTTTCTCGTTCCTGTGATATAACATTCTAGTGATCAAATCACTTGCTTGCAAGCTAATCAATGTGATATCACCGAGAGGGCCCAGAGTATATCTATCCGTCATCGGGATGAACAAATTCCACTCTTGATCCATGAGCCTCAACATAACACTTTATTAGTTCTGAATCCATCTTTATAATCACCCTGTTACGGTGTGACGTTTGATGTTATCAAGAAACTCTTCCGGTGTTAGTGATTGACATGATCTCATGGTCTAAGGATTAGGATCACTTCGTAAGTTGTTATAGCAATATAAACTCAATGACTTTGATCGTAATGCTATACTTCGGATGAGTGTTCATCACATCATTACACTAATGTTGTGATCCCGTTATTAACAACATCCAATGTCCATGATCAGGAAACCTTGATCATCTTGTTAATCAACGAGCTAGTTTATGAGAGAGGCATAACTAGGAACTTTCTGTTTGTTTATTAAACACACATGTATTAACGTTTCCGTATTAATACAATTATGGCATGCAAAATAAACATCTATCATATACTTGGAATACACATAATAAACACTTTATTATTGCCTCTTAGGGCATATTCCCTTCAAAAACTAAGGAGAGCATGCCGACGGACATCCCATCAACTCTTGATCCGTTGCCAACGCGCATCATCACCTCATCCCTCGCAAGCCTCCGTCTATTCCGTAGCTCCTGTTTCGAGTTACAAATATTAGCAACTGAACCAGTATCAAATACCCAGGCACTACAACGAGGGCTAGTAAGGAAAACATCAATAACATGTATATCAAATATACCTTTGATGGTGCCAGCCTTCTTGTCCGCTAAGTACTTCGGACAGTTGCGCTTCCAGTGACCCTTGTCCTTGCAATAGAAGCACTCAGTGTCTGGCTTGGGACCAGACCTGACCTTCTTCTCCGCAGGGGCAACGCGCTTGCCGCTGCCTTTCTTGAAGGGCTTCTTTGCACCCTTACCTTTCTTGAAGGTGGGGGGCTTGTTGACCATCAACACATGATTATCCTTTTTGATGTCCACCTCCGCAGCCTTCAGCTTTGCGAAGAGCTCGGTGATCGTATCAGTGGAACCAATCTGGTTGTGAGTCACTACAAAACTTTTGTAGCTGGGAGGGAGTGATTGCAGAACCCTGTCAATCTTGAGCTCCTCTGGAATCGTGCATTCCAGTTGCTCAAGGCGTTGAGTGTAGCCCGACATCTTTATGGCGTGCTCACTAACGGAACTCCCTTCCTCCATCTTGCAGTTAAAGAACTTCTCAGAGATCTCATATCTCTCAGAACGGGCTTGAGTCTAAAACATGGTTTTCAGCTCCTCGAGAATCTCAAAGGGCCCGGGATAGGTTTCAAAACGATTTTGAAGTTCCGGTTCCATAGCAAACAACATGGTGCTCTTAATCACACCATAATCATCTTTGCGCGACTGATAGATAGATTTCTCATCAGCTGGCGCAGTTGCAGCAGGGGGGTCACCTAACGCTTTCCCAAGGACATAGTCCTTTTGACCGCCAGAGAGAATGATTCTTAGATTGCGGAACCAATTGGTGAAGTTAGACCCATTGTTTCTAAGCTTTTCCTTCTCAGCGAAAACGTTGAAGTTGAAGTTGGATTTAGCCATTTGATCTACAATATTTGCAAGTACAAATTAGACTATGTTCATGATAACTAGTTCAACTTTTAATCAAATTACTAGATGAACTCCCACTAAATTCAACACCCCTCAAGTTGTTTAGTGAACACGATCCAAATTCACCACACCTAATCCGATCTTCACGAGAAGAGATGTGGTTTCAATGGTGGACAACAAAGTGTCGATCATATCATTCATATGACTCATGCTTAACCTTTCGGTTCTTGTGTTACGAGGCCATGTCTGTACATGCTAGGCTCGTCAAGTTAGACCCAAGTATTTCCGCGTGTGCAAAACTGGCTTGCACCCGTTGTATGTGAGCGTAGAGTCTATAGCACCCGATCATCACGTGATGCTTGGACACGACGAACTTTTGCAACGGTGCATACTTGGGGAGAACATAGTTTTTATCTTGATCTTTAAGTGAGGAATCATCTTATAATGCTACCGTCGCGATCTAAGCATAATAAGATACATAAAAGGATAAACATCACATGCATATAACTTTATGTGACATGGTATAGCCAATATTCGCGCAATGATCTCCATCTTGTGTGTTCCGGCATGATCTCCATCACTCCACCATGATTGCCTCCACCACGAATAGCAACTACAACTATTGCTAACTACTTAGCGATAAAGTAAAGCTATTACATGGCGTATAAGAAGTTGACTCGCAGGTCATACACAATTATAAAGACAACCATATGGATCCTGCCGATTGTGTACTCATCTACATGCAAGTCGTGAAACATTACAAAACATGATCATCGCATACATTATACACATCACATCTTGGGCCATACCATATCACAAAAAACACTCCCTGCAAAAACAAGTTAGACGCCTCTACTTTGTTGTTGCATGTTTTACGTGGCTTATGGGAGTAGATGCTAAGAACGATTCTTACCTACGGAAAGCCACAACGGTGATATTATGGTTGCCAAACTCCGGTGTAAATCCCATGACAACTATAGTGAGAGAAACTGGCATCCACCAGCCGCATGTGTGGAACAAGCCACACGTCAAGTGCGGAGCCGGTCTCGCGAACGACGTCGCGTAAGGTTGGCCTGGACCGCTTCAATCTCACTATCCCGCGTCATAAGAAGAACACAAACAAGAGGCTTGCAACAGAAAACATCAATGCCCGCAACAACCATGTTGTGTTCTACTCGTGAAACACATCTACGCATAGATCTAGCTCTGATACCACTAAAGGGTTTCATGGCATAGTAAATCAAAATTTTCTACGGATGCGAACAGAGGGAAAGCCAAGATCTAATCTAGGAGATGCAAACAACGAGAGAGATTGGATTAGATCTTCATACCCTTGAAGATTCGCACAGCGGAACGTTCGTCGGAACGTGGGTGATGTAGTCGTACTCGCTTCTCCTCCTCGCGATCTGATCCGATCTAGCACCACAAGTGGCGGTGCCTCCGTGAGATGCACACGTGCAGCACCTCGACGTATCCTCCTTCCTTGGTCCAGCAAGTATGGTGGAGAGATGGGTTGGATCTACAACGCGACGGCGCGGTGCAATTGGTGGAGAATTTCTGCAGCAGGGCTTCGCCTACAAGCAGTCGGGAGGGAGAGAGGAGGGAAGCAGGGCGGCTAGGGTTGGAGGGGAAGGTGTGGGGGTTGGTGCGCCCCCACCCCTCTTTATATAGAGGGGGCGCAGCCCTAGCCCCTCCCCCAAGCCCAAACCGGCGGCCCCAAAGGATAAGGAGTGGGGGGCAAGGAAACCCCCCCTTCTAGAAGGTCTATCTCGAATTTAAACCTCTCTAGGCCGGCTGGGCCCTATGGGGCCTTGTGCCCCTGGCCCAATGCTGCCAGGGCACTCCCTCATAGGCCCATGCCCCCTCCCGGAAGGTGGGGCCACGTTGGTCCCCTTCCGGAAGGTTCTAGAAGCTTCTGGTACAATACCGATTAACCCGGAACAATTCCGAACTCCAAAAACTGCACTGCCATATATGAATCTTATTCTCCGGACCACTCCGGAACCTCTCGTGATGTCCCGGATCCCATCTGAGACTCCGAACAAAAACTCATAAACCAATTATCCAATCTATCCTAGCGTCGAGACACGTTAAGTGTGTGACCCTGCGGGTTCGAGAATATGCAGACATGATCTTCTATCAATAATCAACAGCGGGGTCTGGAAACCCATATTGACTCCCACACATTCATCGATGATCATATCGGATGAACCACGATGCCAGGATTCAATCAATCCCATATATATATTCCCTTCGTCTCGCGATGTTTTTACTTGCCCGAGATTCGATCGTCGGTACCGTCATACCTAGTTCAATCTCGTTCACAGCAAGTACTTTACTCGTTCCGTAATCCGATATCACTTTGTGACTAACTCCTTAACCACATGCTTGCAAGCGGTGTTGATATCGATTACCGAGTGGGCCCGAAGTATATCTCTCCGACTTGGGAGGGACAAATCCCATCTCGATACATACAACCCAACAGATACTTTCCGATCACCTGAGAGACACCTTTATGATCACCCTTTCATAGGATGACGTTTGATGACCTCAAAGCTTTCTTCCAATACCAGGGAGTTGTATTATCTCATGGTCTAAGGAATACAATATTTGACATAAGAAAAGCTTCGCAAAGACGAACACGATGACACGATCTAATTGCTTCGCTTAGTTTGGGTCTGTCCACCATATCATTCTCCCAATGATATGATCTCATTATTAATCGACAACTCATGTCCATGGCTAGGAAACCTTAACCATCATTAATCAATGAGCTAGTCCATAGAGGCATACTAGGGACACGGTGTTGTTCACAAACCACAAAAGTATTAAAGTTTCCACTTAATACAATTCTAGCATGGAATATAAACATTATCATGAACAAGAATTATAATAATAACGTCTTTATTATTGCCTCTAGGGCATAATTCCAACAACTAAAACCTGAATAATTTACCAGTCTTCTTCACAACAAGAACCATTTTGTCGAATTTATCTTGAAGCTTTTTATGGGAGAAGAGTAACCTCTGGAATTCGGCCGTACGCCAATTATGAGCAACCTGAAATAACACCAGGTCATACAAAGAAAACCACAAAAAGATCCGAATCAAGAAAAAACTAGATTCGGATCTAGGTAGCTAGACATTCAAAAGTAAGACAAAAAAATATCCGAATCAAGTAAAACTTGACTCCGATCTAGGTGGCTAGATGCGTTTTAATTAAAGACATGCACATCAAAAACTATCTATGGAGCAAGAAAGTAGCTATATTATAAGGAAGTAAAGCTTCCAAACGAATGACAAGTCATTTGATCGCAAGCTCGGGGACTAGTGGGCATATAATATCTTCTAAGTAAAACACGAAGTATACATTGAAGTGCATACCTCGTTCATCTTAATGCTTTCAAGAACGACCTTGGCAGCCATGTGTAAACGGGTGCTGATGTTGGATAGCTGGAAGGACTAATTACTTGGATTGCCTTCGAGTTGATCAGCAGCATTCCAATTGTTGGCATACTCTACTAATGATCTGAGGTTGTTCCCGCTTTCTGTGCGTGTCAACACCTTACCTCTGGCCTCTCGCGTCTGTTGCGTGACTGCCTCGGCCGCCGGGCTCTTGTGAAGCACGAGTTGCGTATCAGCGATGAGGGAAGACCCAGGCTTATCCATAGAGGCTCCCTTGCGGAGCAGATCGGCAATGTTGGGCTGAGAGGGACCTACTTTCCCTTTTTGTAGTGGCAAGGGTTTGGAGAGACAATTTTCTTGCTCTTGGCATGAACTTCGGCAGGGGCAATAACCTCGGTGCTGGGAGCAACATCCTTTGCAGCAGAAGGGGTGATGGTATCCAAAGGAGCCGAGGTAGTGTTGACCTCGGCAGATATCAGAGCAGAAGCTGGAACTGCGAAATAGGAAGGATCGGTGGGAGTAACTTCGGGAGTTTTGGGAGGAGCTGCGGGGTTAGTCGTACGATCCGGCATCGTAACGTCATCAGAAGCAACATGGGGAGCTCTGGGCTCATCTTGTTGAGGAGAGTCGTTAGTCGGCCCAGGAGGAGAGTCATCACGAGGAGGACTAGGAACCCGGACATCTTCCGGAGGCAATGGTGAAAGCGACTGAGTAACATGGGATGTCATACTCGGACCGCTAGGTTTGGCAGAAACAGGAGCACTGCAAAGACAAGAATGAAAACTTGTTCAGAAATAGAAAGACAGAAACAAGAAATACAAGCGAAAATGTAAAAGGAAACATACCCAGTGACTCCGGGCATAACTTTGCGCTTCGGAATATGCTGGGAGGATTTCTTGATTCGTTTCTTGGGAGTAGCGCGCTTCTTAGAAGGAGCAGGAGCCTCCGAAGCGAGAGGTTCAACCTCGTGCACCTGGCCAGCCGGATTAGGGCCCAGTTCTTTTGGGGGCTTCTCCGAGAAGCCGCCCTCCCCCCAGCTTCCTGGGGAAGTCGGTCTAAAAAATTTGCGAGGCTTCCAAAATAGTTAAGGCTAAACAAATTTGGAAGCCTCTCAATTTTTTTGAACCGGCTTCCCCAGGAAGCTGGGGGTAGGGCAGCTTCTGGGAGAAGCCACCAAAAGAACTGGGCCTATCTAGGAAAGAAGGAGCCGGAAATGCGTAAGAGATAGGCACCGTGGCAACTACCTCGAGAATTTGGACGTCGTCTGAATCACCTTCGTCAGCACGGGCCGAGGTTTTACTCTGGGTCCGAACAGGAGCAGCCTCCGGCTTAGGAATGAATTCCTCCGGATCAGGTTCTCCATTGTCCGGGGTATTGCGATCAGTGGTCCAGGGAAGAGCTAGCACCTCGGCATCCTCCGTAACCTGCTCATAAAATTTCTGGAAGAAAAGCAGACAAGAGTTAGTGAAACAACTAAGGAAAAATGATTCGGATATAACATCTCATGTTTAATTTACCTGGGGAGGAGGATTCTCGCGAGAGAACGGTTTCATTCCCCACACCCATTCCTCGGGCATCTCGGTCTTGAAGATAGCCCGGACGCTCTTCTGGATCTGAAAATCATCAAGCTCAACCGTAGAGACTCGGTTGGGATCTAGAGGACCACTCATATAATAGAGCTTATGGGAGCGGAGTTGGAAAGGGCAGATTCGGCTACTGATAAACGCGGCCATCAAATCCTCGCCACAAAGCCCAGCCCGAGTCAACTCTTTCAGCCAAAGTTCGAATGCCTCGGCTAGAGCGTGGGTCTTCTTCGGGTTATACGCCCAATTTAGTTTGGAGGGGGGACCGATAGAGAAGGCAGGGAGCCGGATCTTGTCCTCTGTGCCAGTGTTTTTGACATAGAAAAATGACCTATGCCATTTTTTACAAGACTCTAACCCGGTGACCCAAGGGAACAAGGAGTTCTTCGAGGTGTGATAGAAGCAGCCCACACTGGGTGAGAGATTTCTCGGAAGGGTGCAGAGACTTATCGGGCACAACATTAGATCGAATCTGAAAAAACTTTGACCAAACATCTACAGACGGACAAAGGCAGAAGTATCCCTCAGAGGCTGAGATAAACGCCGACAGAGAAGCTATGGAGTTAGCCGGCAGATGGTGAGGTTTAAGACCGAAGAAGTCAAGGAATTTCTAGGCAAAGTCACTAAGAGGGAGGCCGAACCCTCTGGCAAAATGCGACATAAAAACCTCGTACTCGCCATCGTCGAGCACAAGAGAAGATTCTTTGTCGGGTAGGCGACACTTTACCTCGGCAGGAATTCGGGGGGTCTTGCGCAACCACTCGATTTCTCGGCGAGTGACTGTAGATCCTTGCCACGATCCGCGTTCTGGGCCCGCCATGAGTTCTTCTTCCCACATGACGGCGCTGCTGACGGAACTAGACATAGGCTTGTTGGAGGAGTCAACGAAGGAGGAACTGATGGCGAGGAGAGGCCTCGAAACCCAAGGCCCTGTTGCAACCGCGGTGAGCACGGCGGCAAGGAAAGGAGAAAACCACCGATGAGAACCTAAGAAGAGCATGAGGCACGGCGAACTAGGAGCGAGTGGCGGCGGCGCATTCCGTAAGGAGAAGCATCGCGGCGTAACCTCTAGAGCAGAAGCGCGGCGGTGCACCGGAGAGAACGGAAGCACGACGACGTGGTTGATAGAGAGGAGGCACAAGAGCGGCGACACAAGGAGGAAGACGAAGGGAGTGGGAAAGGGGAAAATGAATCAACCCATCCCCACTCCCCTATTTGTAACCGTAAGCGGCGAACGGTAGTGGGATCGCGGATGTGGCACAATAACCACGCACTGGCGTGTATTGGGCACACACGACCAATGATTGGAGCCACAACGAAAGCCACACGGTGCAAGAGGAGATCCGGCCGCCATAGCCGTTGAGGTGATCAAAGAGTCACTGCAGCGATGGGACTGGCGCAGTAATTACTATAGCATTGTCATTGTGTGTTGTAGAAATAGAGAAAACGGGAAGTAAAATAATGATCGGTACACTAGGACGTGTAGGGTTTTGTAGCATGGAAAACAAAAAATTTCTATCGCATACAAACAAACAAGCTAAGATCTATCTACTAGATTGTAGCAACGAGTCGATGGAATAACTCACCCTCGAAGATTCCAAAGTGTTTAACGAGAGCGGATTCTCGTGGGTGATGTAGTCGTACTCTTTCCGATCTCAAGATCGCGTAGACGATCCTTCCGGCGCTGCGTTCCGACAGCGCTCCCGCAGTCGGTCACACATTCGGTACTCGACGAAGACCTTCCTCTCCCTTGTTCCAGTAGGCAGCGGAGGTTGTAGCACTCTCCTCGCAATTCCGGCAGCACAACGGCATGGTACCGGAAGTATAGGGGAGATCTCGCAGGGCTTCGCCTTAAGCCGGAGCGAGTATGGTGGAGTATGAGAGAGTCCCTCGACGATCTAGGGTTTAGACGCGCCGAGGAGGGGGGCTAGGCCGGCGGCTAGGGTTAGCTAGGCGGCGGTGGCGGTTTGCCCTAGGGCCGGCGGTGGCTATGGAGGCAGCGGCGGCTTGGGGCTAGGGTTTAGAGGTAGGGAACTTGTGTGTTAGGAGGGGTAGCCCTGCCCCTCCCTTTATAGGTGGGAGGCACGGCCAAGGGGAGGGGAGTCCCTCCCCAACTCGGCTTGGAGGTGGGCCAGCGGTGGAGGGGAGGAACTCCTCCCCAACTCGGCTTCCACCTTCCCCTCCACTTCCCAAAATAGCCGTTTGACTTTTCAAATTGGCGTTTGACTTTTCAAACAAGGATTTGATTAAACCCTTTATTTTGTTCTGCGATGACACCTAGTACATGATGCAATCATTCCAACTTGGTATGACACATTCATGTACCCTTCCCCTCCGGAGTGCCGGACATTCCGGAACCTTCTAGAACATTCCCGATGAAAACACCGGAACCATTCCCCAACTCCGAAACAGGACTTTCCTTATATGAATCTTATTCTCCGGACCATTCCGGATCTCCTCGTGATATCCCGGATCCCATCCGAGACTCCGAACAACATTCGGTCTCTTTCTCATCATTCCATAACTACTCAAACAACGTTGAATCCTTAAGTGTGTCTCCCTACGGTTCGTGAATTATGCGGACATGATCGAGACACTTCTCCGAACAATAACCAATAGAGGAATCTGGAAATTCATATGGCTCCCACATATTTCTACGATTACTTTGCGATCGAATGAACCACTTACATACGATACCAATTTCCCTTTGTCTCACGATAGTTTACTTATCCGAGGTTTTGATCGTCGGTATCTCTGCATACCTAGTTCAACCTCGTTACTGATAAGTCTTCTTTTCTCGTTCCCATGATATGTGATCCCTTGTGAGCCAGTCACATGCTTGCAAGCTAATTGGATGACATTTCACCGAGAGGGCCCAGAGTATATCTATCCGTCATATGGATGGACAAATCCCACTCTTGATCCATGTGTCTCAACCAATACTTTCCGAACACTCAATGCCACCTTTATAGCCACCCAGTTACGGTGTGGTGTTTGATGTCATCAAAGCATCCATCCGGTAAAGGTGATATGCATGATCTCATGGTCGAAGGAATTAGGTTACTATGTATCAGAAAGCATATAGCAATTGAACTATTAAAATGACTTGATCTTTATGCTACGCTTATCTATAGGAGTATGTCCACCATACCATTCTCCTAACGATATGATCTTGTTGTTAATAACATCTCAATGTTCATGATAGGGAAACCATAATCATTTATTAACCAACAAGCTAGTGATGTATAGAGGCTTTACTAGGGACTTCAATTTAAGTTTACAAATCACACAAGTATTAATGTTTCCTTCTTAATACTATTATAGCATGAATGTAAACATTTATCATAAACACAAAGATATAATAATAACTATATTTATTATTGCCTCTAGGGCATATCTCCAACAGGACGAGGCTTATAGAGGAAGCTAATGGAATACTCCGGACGAAAGAGAATAACTCGGAGGACGGATCAAACCTCGGTAAAAGAGGTTGAACAAAAGTGAGATGGCCCAAGATGAGCGCCGGCTGAGAAATATGTCGGACATGAAGATAGATAGAATGAATGTCTGGAAACTGATGTGGTCCGGCCGAAGTATCCGGCATGACCGCACCAGCTTCGGGGACTAATGTTGGGGGGATGACCCCAGGTAGGGTCAAGGTAGCTGAGAGAGGGGAGGATCCTTTCTTAACCTGGGCCGGGTCTTGAACTGATTCGGCCGAGTTATATAAGGATTGGCCAAATAAGACATGTCTTATCCGGAATTGAGCAGTTGATACCTTAATCGGCCGACATACGGGAATCTTGGAGAGGAAGGAGGTGGTCCCCGAAGTCAAACCCTAGCTGCCATCTAGGTGGAATCTGCACAGAGCCAAACGCTAGGGACAAGGAGCAGAGCCATAGAGGAGCAGAGGGGCGTCACGGAGGTGACAGTTGGCAGGCCCGAAGCTCACATGTGAAGAGTTCTGGGTCTTTGCTGTCGATAGAAGGGGGACACGGAAAGAGGGTTGTCGAGTTACCACTTTGGGACAAGCATATTCCAAGAATATGCTTGTCCACGTCAGCCCTAGAGTGATCCCAGGGACTCCTTTATAAGGAGAGGCAAAGCTTCCTAGAGGGTGGTCGATTGATTCTGGACTCAGGAGAGCACACATTGTAACCTTCTTCCTCCTCTTCCTGATACAACTCAAGGAGCACTTGTAACTCGATAGAGGTGAAATAAGATCTATGTTTTAGCTTATCGTGTGTAGAAATCACTGGATCTTCCCTCCCCAGATCCCACTAGCATTCATTGGCCCCCAACTTAAGCCTACCCATGGCATCTGCCGTGCCACCACCACGACACTCGGGGATTTACTTTCTTGCTATGGTAGCGTCTAAGGTCTTGTTGATAGACAGCTGACATGGACAATGCCAATTCTCTTGCTTCTTCTAATAGATCCACATCATCTTTCCGAGATATTTCATTTAATTCGGCGTTCGTGTACTGGGCGAATCATGCACTATATCGGATGGGAGTACAGCTTCTGCCCCATATACGAGAAAAAATGGGGTGTACCCCGTTGATCTATTTGGTGTAGTTCTTAAACTTCATAGTACTGCTGGGAGTTCCTCAATCCAACAACTTGCCGACCTTTGGAGTGGTTCTATCAGCCGAGGTTTTATTCCAGATAAAACGAGTCCATTCGATCTTTCCACTTGCCCATTTGATGTCGGATGTGCTACCAAAGCAACATCGAGTCTTATGTGCTTTTCTTGGCAGAATCGAGCAAAGGCTCCTTCAGCAAAATTTGTGCCATTGTCCGAATGATGTTGTGTGGGTATCCATATCTCAGAATAATATCTTTGAGGAATTTCACGGCTGTGGGCCCGTCACTTTTCTTATTGGCTTTACCTCTATCCATTTTGTGAACTTATCGACCATGACCAAAATGTGAGTCATGCCTCCGCGGTCCAGCCTAAATGGACCTACCATATCCAGGCACCATACGGAGAATGGCCAAGTGATTGATATTGTTTTTAACTAGGACGAAGGCATATGTATTTTGCTGGCATATCTCTGGCAACCATTGCACCTTGCTACCAATTATTTTGCTTCCTTTAGCGCACTTGGCCAGTAAAATCCGTGTCGGAATACTTTGGCTACAAGGGCTCTGGACGAGGCATGGTGCCCACATTCCCCTTGATGTATGGCCAAGAGGATATCTTGTCCTTTTGCCAAACTGACGCATTTTTGCAGCACATTTGTTACACTTATCTTAAAAAGCTCATTGTTTATTATCGTGTAAGCCTTTTCTCTCCTCACTATTTGCCTAGCAAGGAATTCATTATTCAGCAAGGTTTCATCTTTGAGGAATAGGAATATTGGTTGTGCCCATTCCGGCATATTCTGCCCCGGGGTGACTTCCTCGTCAATTTCCATCACTTCTCCCAACATAATGTTTGCCGAATTTTCCCAGTTGACTCCTTGGTTAACCGAATTAGTCCCCGGGTTACTCGGCTCACTTCTCTTATCAATTTCCATTGAGACAGATTCGGACCTCTGATTGGATGAGAGACGAATTGATTCGGACTCTGAGGAAGATATGATTGATGGCTTTCTTAGGTGTTCCAAGGCAATACCAGGTGGAATTGATTGTTTGGTCAATCCGAGCTTTGACATGGTATCTACAGCGTCTTTTTCCACCCGAGGTATGTGATGGAATTCACATCCATCGAAATAACCACTAATATTTTGTACATAAAACAGATATAAGGCCATGTTTGCATCCAATGCATCCCAATTTCCTGATACCTGCTGGACTACAAGGTCCAAATCTCTGAAACATAAAATACGATGTATGTCAATCTCTTTCGTCATCTTTAGGCCATAGACCAGTGCCTCATATTCGGCTACATTTTTTGATGCAGCAAAGTGTATTTGTAGTACATATTTCAGTTGATCTTTCTTTGGAGAGGTTAATACTATCCCTGCTCCTAGCCCATTTCTTAGTTTGGATCCATCGAAATGCATCGTCCAATAGTTCGGATCGGGTAATGGGGGTTCATACTGTATCTCGGCCCAATCGACAAAAAAGTCGGCCACTGCCTGAGACTTGATTGCATCTCGTCTATCAAATTGTGGGGCATAAGAGGATAAATTGATTGCCCATTTTGCTATCCGGCCACTTCCATCTTTGTTGTTCATTATCTCGGCTATTGGTGCCTTGCAAATCACATTTATCGGGTGTTCCACAAAATAATGCTTGAGCTTTTTTGCCGACATATACACCCCATAAGCCATTTTCTAGTAATGCGGGTAATTTTGCTTTGAAGCGGATAATAACTCGCTTAAGTAATAGACTGGCCTTTGTACCTACTTACTTTCTTCATCATGCTCTACAACTATCACAGCGCTCACAACTCAGTTTGTTGCTACTACATAGAGCGGCATGGGATCTTTTGATAATGGCGAGGCTAAAATTGGCGATGTGTCCAGTATCTTTTTTAATTCATGAAAAGCATTATCATCCTGAGGTGTCCAAGTAAATTTGTCAGATTTTTTCATCAATTGATATAGAGGCAATGCTTTTTCACCTAGCCAAATCACAAACCGACTTAAAGATGCTAGGCATCCTGTAAATTTATGAACATCATTGAGACACTTCGGCAGTTCCATCCTTTTAACTGCTCGAATTTTAGTCGGATTTGCCTCTATGCCTCGGCTAGACACAAGGAAACCGAGTAATTTTCCGGCTGGTACACCGAAGGTGCATTTTTCTGGGTTAAGCTTCATTCGGAATCTCCTAAGATTCGCGAATGTCTGCAGGATATCTTCTAGAAGCGTATGGCTCTCTTTGGTATTTATAACCACATCATCAACATATACTTGGACATTTTTTCCAATTTGATCATGCAAACACTTTTGCATACACCTTTCGTACGTGGCGCATGCATTGCGCATGCCAAATGGTGCGATAGCAATAAGCCCCATACGGGGTGATAAACGCAGTTTTTATTTGATCATCCGGGTTTAACGGTATCTGGTGGAAACCAGAGTACGCGTCTACAAATGATAACAGTTCACAACATGTGGTTGAATCAATAACCTGGTCTATCCTAGGTAAAAGAAAAGGATCTTTGGGACACGCCTTGTTCAGGTTCGTGTAATCGATGCACATGCGCCAAACGACGGCCATGTTCGGGTCATACTTTTTCTTTTCTACCAACACCGGGTTAGACATCCAGTCCGGATGAAGTACTTCCATAATAAATCCAGCCGGAAGGAGCCGAGCTATCTCATCCCCTATGATTTTTCTCCTGTCTTCGATGAAGTGGCGGAAAGGTTGCTTCACCGGCCTTGCTCCTGGCCTTGCAGATCCTGTGTAGATCATGCAAAGTTATCCCGATTCTCACAGAGGAAGTTGGTGACCTCTCTTTCCTATTTGTCATTCAGGCCGGCACCAATGGTAATGGTGCGCTCTGGGAACTGATCATCAATCTGGATTTTTTTTTGTCTCCTTAGTCGGCTAAAAGGACACACTTCCATGCGGATTGGCAAGTGCCGACATGTTAAGCTGTGCCGACTAAGCTAAAGCTGCGACCTCCTGAATTCTCTTTTTCTCCCTCGCGATCACTAAGGATTTGGCTACATTTGATCCTGCCGAGGCACATTCCATTGACTTTCTGTAGTCACCAGCTATTGTTATTACCCCTTGTGGTCCTGGCATCTTCATATTTAAGTAACCAATGTGACAGCTAGTCATAAACTTAGACAATGTCGGCCATCCGAGTAATGCATGATAGCAACTTTCTAGGTCCACCACCTCAAACTTCAAATTCTCTGCTCTGCAATTCTCCCTTGTGCCGAATAAGACGTCTACTCGGACCTTTCCAATGGGCTCGCAGGACAGTCCTAGTACTATCCCATGGAAAGTTGTTTTGGTCGACTATAGCATATTCCGAGAGATGCCGAGTTTATGCATCGTATCCTTGTACATGATGTTGATGCTACTTCCATTATCTATCAGCACTTCTGAAAATTTTACGTTGATACTCGGCCCAACAAACGTCAGGTCTAGCACCAAGGTATACGACCCGGGGTTTGGCATGATCTTGGGATGATCCCTAATGCTCCAAGTTATCTCTTGATCTGACCATGGCATATAGCTCGGGATTGCTGGCATAACGACTTTACTTCCATATGCCAGCATTGTACGCTCTGCCTGTCTTGTTGTTCTGTGGTGAATACATAGTATGACTGATGGTGCTCCCTGTACTCATTGTATCCATTATTTCCAGGGTTACCTCTGCCATTTTGGATTTGGTTCACCACATGGTGAACTGCATCCCTCCGGTCATGATTCTCATACCTCGGAGGTGGTGGAGGTAACATTAATTGTTGTGCGTTTCCTCCTGTGAGCTATGGCTGCTGCAGATGGTGTGGCTGCTACTAATACTATGGCGCGTGAATTGCTGTCGGGTTTCCCATTGCGCTCTTCATCCAAGCACACTGACAAGTTGTGTGGTTGGCCGGTTTTGCCGGGTTAGGCTTGTGAAACTTACACGATTGATCCAACATTGACTCAAATGTGTACTTTGGCCTCTCCTGCCATTGCTTCTTCTGTTCGGGAGTCCACTGTTTCTTCCCATCATTCCTTGGTGTCCATTGCTGAGGGTCATTTTTCTGGCGCTGATTGCTTTCTATACCCTGCTGGTCTTGAGTAACTGCGACAACCTGATTCGAACTGTATTTGTAATCCGACCTATCCTCTCTTCTTCTACCCCGGAATTCATTTCGCCAGGATGATCCTGCTCCATCACGAGTGTAATGGTCATGATGCTCATGATGTTCTGCCGACATAAGCTCGGGCTGAGTCGAATCACCCAGTGCGTATGAGTCGGATATTCTAATTATCTCTGCCAACGTGGTTGGCATATCTCTTTGTAGCCTTTGCCACTACACACTTTCATATTTGCACCCTTGTGCAAACCAGGCTATCGCTTGTGATTCAATTACTCCTTCACAAGAGTTCCTGAGGTTGCACCATCGAGTCAGGAATTCTCTATCAGTCTCATTCGGTTTCTGTTTGCATTCCAGTTGTTGAGGCCTATTCGTCATCTTATAAGTGCTGGTGAAGTTACTGACAAACATCTCCTCAAAGTCCAACCAACAATTGATACTACCGGCTAGTAAGTTATTCAGCCATACTCTGGCCGGCCCCTCCAACATCTGGGGCACATATCTCACAGCCCATCTCAAATTTCCCCCTGCTATTTTTACTGTAGTGGCATAGTCAATCAACCAATCTTGCGGTTTAGTACTTCCATTATATGTTTTTGTGCCTCTTGTCAGCTCTAAGTTTGGGACGGTTGGCTCGCCCATAATCCCAGGTCCAAAACACGTCAGACCAGGAGGACCCTTCTCTTATAATAACTCGGACCGATACAGACTATCAAGTTTTAGTCTTGCATCATTCGACGATAGATTTCTGTATACAACGCTTTCTTCCACCCCATGGTGGTTTTGTCCGATAAATCCAGCATTTTCCATTTCCGAATAACCATCATTGAATCTGTTATGTGTCGGGTGATGTGGAACATGTCCTGCATATCTTCCCTGCCGAGGTTCATGCCTCGGCTGATGATCTTGCGGGTGATACCGTCTTCCTTCAGTCGGTTTATTATTCTCGGGGTTCATGTCAACACCCTGATTTTTAATCCCAGATGCATGTTATGCCATACATCGCAATCCCAGGATTACCATTTTTGCGAGACATAACAGATTTGGATACCACAGTACATCATCCATTACAAACCATACATAAGGTCTTACACAAATAAGGATCTCATGATCCAGTTCTTAATACAACTCAAGCAGCGAAAATACGTAATAATAAAGGTAGCGTAGGCGAAGCTCCATCTTCGGGGTCACAGGCAATGCTGACAATGGGAGATGATCCTAGTTGTCGTAACCTTCCTGGGGTCCATCATCCTGGTACTCCTCTTCATAGTCTGGCCACGGGAATAGCCAGGGACAAAGCCATGAGTACTCTTTAAGTACTCGCAAACTAATACTAACAAGTGAAGGGGGTTTTTGTAATAGGACACTAGGCTCTAGGGTTGTTTTGCAAAAAGCCACATTTATCTCTACTAAGTTCAGAAGCAAGAGAAAGCTAGTCAAATTTTATAACACCTAAGTGGGAATTTGTATCTCACGCCACAACTCTGTTGTGGTCACGTCAAGTTCTCCATTCATTTCACAAGTCATTTTGAAAACATCTGACGGGGGAACAGTATAGCCACTCCAACTCTCCATAACCGCGGACGCGGCTATTCGAATATTTTGACACTCTGCAGAGATTGTACACTTTCACCACAACGTTCGATACATCCGTCAGGAACAAATCCTGAATTCACCATACTCAGTATGCGGATAATAAATCCTAACCTTTCAATTACACGCCCTAGTATAAGCACCTCTCCTGAGAGTTTGGCCTCCCAACCATGACCAACTGTCATCTTGGGTACTGCACAAGTGGACAATCTTCACAAGGTAGCCTCAGCTCAGACCTTGGCCGTGAGGGAACCAATACTAAGGTATATAAGTTTTCAGTCAAGCCCTACCCAATTTTCGGGTATTGTGGTTGTACGGTAAAATTGTAAAGGTATCGCATCCAGACAACCATCAGTTTTATAAAGGGCTAAGGCTCATGCCTCAACATTTTCATCACCAAAATCATCTGGTGTTCGGAAACACATGTCAAAACATCTCAATAGAATGATCCATCATTCCAAGGTTTTCATAACCATTTTTCCACCAAGTATTCCCATCTAAAGTTGATCAAGTTTTATGCTTAGCACTAGCATCTACAAGTGGGGTAAGTACTAATGAGGGGTGGTAAACTAGTGGAGGTTAACTAAGTTCAATCTCATGCCTTAGGATGACATAAAGATTATCTAGCTTAGGCCAAGTTTTATGCTCTTTATGCAACCTTCAATTATCTTTCTAGAATCTACAATTCACTTAAGTAAGCTCTAAGTAAATAGCTTTGATAAAGAAATAAAGTATAAAGCTTGTAAGTAAAACTAGGATTGGTTTATCAAGTGGGTATAACCACATATGCTTAAGGCATATGGTTGGCATGGTAAGGCTTGCTAAAGTATAATATCTTGCAAGTGTTAGCTTTCACATTCAACTAGTAGTATTAGGCTTGCCTTGTGCAGAGCAGTGGTTGAAGTTCTCCTCGGCTTCTTCTTCGTAGTATCCTCCTTCCTCCTCGTATCCTTGGTCAGTACTAGCGTCTATAAATAAATACGAGGTACACAATCACCAAACAATACTTAACTACTTTCAATCATCACACAAAGGGGTTCTATAGATGATCTAGCATCATCACTAACATTACAAGCACTTGACTTAATGATTTTATTTTTAGAAAAGTAATAAGATTTAATATTCTCTAAACCAAACATGGGATCATGTTGACACATGTCATCACCACATATTTCAGTTCATGGGAATGTGATTTAAAGTGGTGTTACAATTTAACAAGGTTTAACCTTTTTTATTTTAAATAAAATAAGTGACTAGAAATGCCTATGTGGCATTCTTTTATTACTTGAACATTATTTCTGTCAGTAAACCCATATATTTTTATATATTCTGAAAGGTATGATCAATTGTGATTTTTGAGAGTTGGAATCAACTCAAAAGCTATTATGGTTTAAATTTGAAAAATGTTTGAATGCAGAAAAGCTTCTGCCTTGTTATTTTTACCAAGGGTGATCTACAGATCCAAATGATTTGAATCCAATGGGCTTGGATTCGGCATTTCTAGACCTTTCTAACAAAATTGGTTTCATTCAATTTGGTTTACTGAATCGAGCTGGGTTGATTTTTGAAACTAGGTACAGAACTGTGTTTGAATGAAAATGGAAAAATCCAGATTCAAACGAGTGGGCTGCGCGGGAAGAGAAAATGGGACGGCCTGCTACGCATAGCGCTTAAGCGGGCTGGTTAAGTTGTTGTCCCCACGTGTCAGTGAGACAGGGGTACGAAGCGGTACGGGGCAACGTGGTGTGTTGGATCTAGTTCTAATCCAACGGCTCTGGTTCATCGTCCACGTCGAGCAGCGCCAGCGAGACAGAACCCTAACGCGGCAGGTGGGGGTCGTGGGAGCCTCACCGGGGCTCAGGCGAGGGTCGGCGAGGCGGGCGAATGATGAAGTCGACGACGGTGAACCTCCTGGTACCGGCAGCTTCTCCTGGGGCGGCTCCAATCGCTGGCTTCCTTCTTCTCCAGCAGCGGCGGGCTCCGGCCAAATTCCGGCGATGCGCTGCTCGCCTTGCTCCTGGAACAGGGTGGAACGATCAGTGAGGAGAGGGGAGTGATATGGTGTGAAGAGTTTGAGCGGGGGAGGCCTCTATTTATAGTCTCGATGACGAGACCGAACGGGATGGGCAGGCGATGGTGGCGACATGGCTATGGGCTGCTAGAGGCATGGCTGAGGGTGGCGATCGATCGGTGGTCTCCTGGCGATGCTCTATGGCTTTAATGCGTGTGTAGGGGCAGTGGCAAATGGTCGGGAACACTCGATGCTCTGCGAGGCAGAGGCGGCGTCTTCGACGGCGAGCGGTGGCTATGGGGCACGGGCGGTGAAATGGGCATGTCTGGCGGTCTCCTCGGACGGTGGGGAGCATGTTGGCGGGCGACGAGGGCTCGAGGTGGTCGGGTTGCGTGGGAACGGTGCGTGCTCTGCGGTGCGCGTCGGCATGGTCGACAGCGGCACGGGCACGGCGTTCCTGGCGGTTCTAGCTGATGTCTGCGAGGCAGGGCTGGTCGAGAGGGGGCGGTGAGGCATGGGCTACCTCCCAGACAAGGTTGGCACGGCTAGTTCTTCCTCTAGCCTGCTGTCCACACTGGGGTGACATGGGTGCTCTCGGCCTGTTCACCATTGATGACATTGGCAAGCTTACAGTGGGGCTAGTGATTAGTTAAGTTTGCTAGATGATCTACTCAGGTTGCTGTGAGCTAGAGAGGGAACAAGTTTGGCCAGAATCACTGCACACTATAGTGTTTAGATTTTGTTTGATTTGTATCTGCAAGGTGTTTGATGAAATGGCCGCATGAATTCAAGTTTTGAATTTTGAAAAGATTTTTGGTGGGTGTGCTAGGCAGGTGCTGGTGAGTCTGTAGATGCTTGGGTTTTGAAAGTTGAGCTTGTTTGAGTGGTTTTTGAAAAAGTGGGATCTTCCCATATGAAAAAGATTCAATTTTAAACTGTCATTTAAACTATGCATTTGAATGTTTCTGGATGATCACAAGGTGGGCCTTGATACTTATCAAGGGGTGCAAAGATCCAAATAAGTTTCTGTTAAGTTTTGAAAGTTAGAGGCAGCCAAAGTAGGCATGGGAGTTAAATTGGCCAAAGTGACCATTCCCTTATTTTGTTTGTTTTGAATTATTTGTCTTTGGGAAAAGTGTGGGGATTGTTTAGATGATGTTTATTTCACCTAAGAATCGTTTTACAAGCAAAGAAACACACAAGCAAGGTAATTCAAAAGAATCCAAATTGGAATGCATACACACATGCATGCTTTCATATTTTTATTTAGAAAAGTTTTGTTAATCCTAAATTTTGATGATTAGAGTTTGATGATCCAAGTTTCATATTTTTGGGATGTTACAGTTCATCCGTCCGAGATTCTCATGCTCTTTATTGCCGCGTTTGGGGTTCCTTTCGCCGCTGTTACCTCGGCTTCCATTGCCTTTATTTTCATTGACTTTTCCGGCCACAACCGGTCATATGGAACAATCTGCTTGTTTCTTCTTCCTGAGGTTACTGCTTTATCTCTTCGTGACCCATTTCCGGGTGAGGATGTTGCGGCAGCTGATAACGTCGGGGCGGCCCCAGCCAAGTAAACCATACATGAACACCCTGGCTTTGTCGGGTTAGCTCTGAGTATCTCCTCATTCTGATGGTTCGCAATGCGCACCAGCTCATTTACTCTTTCTTGTTGTTTTTGTCGGGCTTCCCCGGTTAACCCCTCCAACTCTAAGGCTGCTGCATTTGCCACCCTGAGGTTCTTTGCCGGGGTACTATACCTCGGCAGCCCTGGGTCAACCAAATCACCCTGCTGAGACTCATGCTCCTTGTTGATATCACTAAGGAGGTTATTCCCTCTCATCCTTATATCATCTACTCGCGTGGGAACTGTATCTAGTTTGTTTTCCCTAGCATACTCTCGCAAGGTCCTATTGAAGGACTCCTGCAGAGCAGATACTTTCTGTGCCTCTTGTAACATTCTCAACCTAGTCTCTTCTAACTCTGCATCTGCATTTGCCGGGTCAACTATTGGTGCTACAGGTGTTGTTAAGTTATCTATAGCTGCCTGCAAGATATTTTCCGGCCTCTCCAGTGGTGGCAACCTTACTCTTGGTGCCCTAGTGAAATAACATGTGTGCCCCCATGTGTGGTTTTGGTAATTAATGACAATGTTTTATGGACTTATGTTTGCATTGAGTTTTACTTGTAGGATTTGTCCATGGACAATGCTTGAACCATATGGTGGCTTCAAGGTTGGAATAAGAATAAAGTGAAGAAGATCAAGTGTTGATCAAGGTTTCTTAAGATGATCTCAAGTGTATCGTGCCATCCTTATGGTGATCATGGATATGTGAATATATGCCTAAAAGAGAGGCTCTTCCATAGTGGAGTATGGGGGAGCATCTTCACCAAGCTAGTGCAATCAAGAAAGGTGATCCATCCTAAGGTGTGGAATATACAAGGCAAAGGTTTGATTTTGATAGGGTTTCTTTCTAACTGGTCTCGTGGTGTTAGTTGGAGAGACCGGTTTATAGGATAGATAACCGTACTATGAAGAGGGGCTCTCAAGTGAGTAACTTGATCATATCCCTCGGTGAGAGCTCAAACCTTTGCATACTTGGCATCATATTTCTTGGTTCTTGTTTGGTTCTTATCCATGAGAGGATTTAGATATTGTGTCAATCTCTATGACAAGCTTAAGTCCATCGAAAATGGATTTCTTATGCATTCTCTATTGTGTTTTCGATATTGGAGGTTTTACCGGTTTGTCTTTTATAGATAGGTTAAACCTTTCATCATTTGGTTCTATCCTCCATTGCTGGACTATGATGGTTCCCTGCATGATCTTGTAGAGATCGTTACTATCTTCGAAACGAGCCCAAGATCATCAAAATCGGAGTCCGAATGAAAAAGTTATGATGGTTTCAGTTTTGCTGTTCCTGCCAGTTTTCAGGGGGGCGGATTATCCGGCCATGGGGGGGGGGATTATCCGCCCCAAAAATCCGCCCCTATACTGAGGGTTGCGCCGCGAAGTCCTTAGCCATTTTTTTGGTCCGGGGAACCCGGAATATCCGGGGGAGGGGCGGATTATCCGGCCTGGAAGGTCCCAAAGGGTCATATTTCATTGGGGAGGGGTATAATTAGACCCCTTCTTCCTCCTTAGGCCTGTGAATTGCATTCTCTCTCTCCTCCATTGTTTTGACCTTCAAGAGCTTGCAAATACTCTCAATCCCTCCCATATTTCTTGAATCTTTTTGGGGGATTTGAAAGGGGAGATCTAGATCTACAACTCCACCAATCCATCTCTCCTCTATGTGAGGGGAACATATTGGGATCTAGATCTTGGGGTTTCTTTTGTGGATTTCCTCGTGTGTTCTTCCTCTCTTATTCTCCCACTAGCTTTTGTAGCTTTTGTAGAATTTGGGAGAGAAGGACTTGAGCACTTCCTGTGTTCTTGCCATTGCATTTGGTGCATCGGTTTGAGTTCTCCTCGGAGGATTTGGTGAGTGAAAGTTGAGAATCTTTTTACTCTTGGGTTCTTGGAACCCTAGACGGGTTGTTGGTGTTGCAGGTTGTGGCCTTGGTGGCGTTTGTTGGGAGCCTCCGATTAAGTTGTGGAGAAGTGCCCCAACCTTGTGAGAGGTTCCGGTTGCCACCGACAAGTGCACCGATAGTGGAAGTGTGGATCGATCCCGTTGGGGTGAGATTCACCGGAGAATAAGGGAGGCCTTTTGTGGCGTAGGTGGTTTGATACCACCCCCTCTCCAATGAGACGTACTCTCTTTATGGGAGGAACTCGGTAATAAATCATCGTCTCCGCGTACCTCGGTTATCTCTATACCGAGCTATTTACTTATGCACTTTACTTTGTGATAGCCTTCATGCTTGAATTATTATATCTAGCTATCACATAGTTGCTTGTTTTGCTTAGCATAAGTTGTTGGTGCACATAGGTGAACCGTACTTTATATAGGTTTTGTGCTTGACAAAGTAAACGCTAGTTTTATTCCGCCTTTGTTAAGCCCATCTCGTAAAAAATTTAAACCGCCTATTCACCCCCCTCTAGGCGGCATCTGTATCCTTTTCACCTAGTGGTTACCTCGTGCCCCTCTGGCATCTTTGCCGTTGATGGATCTGCTGCTGCTTGCTTTGTGTCTCCTGGCTTAGCCGTTGTCGGGATCTTGCTTGGTCCGGTTCCTGCTCCTGCTGCAGGCGCTGGTGCCGTCATCATCACCTCAACGCAGCCTGCGGGGCAAGCGTTACGCTGACCACTCGCAGCGCTGAGGGGAGGCTCTCCCACGAGGAAGAATCGGCGCGGGTAGACACGAGACGTATCGACGTCAACGTAGATCTTGTGAGCGCCCAAGTTGATGAAGACGCCGTTGCGTGGGGGTGGTCTTGCACCGAAGCTTCCAGCGTTGTTGCTGACGTAGTCCGAGATATCGAATATCTAGACTAAGCTGGAGACGACGCGCTCGCCTGTGTTGATGAAGTTTCCCGTCCGGATCTTGACTCCAGCTGGCACCGCTGCTGGCCCCACGGTGGGCGCCAACTGTCGTGGTGGTGGCACAGCAGATGCCATGGGTAGGCTTAAGTTGGGGGCCAATGGATACTAGTGGGATCCAGGGAGGGAAGATGTAGTGGTTTCTACACTTAGAAGGTTGGAACTCAATCTTTATTCAACACCAATGGAGCTACACTTTCTCCTCGAGCTGTATGAGCAAGAGGAATAAGAAGCTACAACTAGTGCTCAGAGAAAATATGAATCAATCCCCTTCTTCGGAGACCCTGGCTCATCTTATAAAGGGGTGGCCAGGTTCCAGCTAGGGCTGACGTGGACAGCATATTCTTGGAGTATGCTTGTCCCAAAGTGGTAACTCTGCTGACCACTTTCCGTGTCCCCCTTCTATCGATGGCAAAGACACATAGTCCATCACATGTGAGCCTCGGGACTAAGGACTGTCACCTCCGTGACCTCCCTCTGCTCATCTACTGATCTGCCCTTTGTTTGTAGTTCTTGGCACTGTGCAGATTCCAGAGAGAGACAGTGGCTAGTTTTGACTTTGGGGTTTGCCTTCTCCTTCTTGGACAAGCTTCCCTTAACCCGGCCTTTCCTCGTATAACTCGGCTTGACCTCAACATGCACGTATCAAGCATGATAGTTGTATTGCTGACTTAACCCGCAGGTCGGCTGGGTCAGGCTTTATCTCCCTGACTCCAAATAAGTCAGACCTTACTCGGCCGACCTTTATATGACTCAGTCGGATCATTCCTTGACCCGGCTAAAAGGATACAGATGTCGCCTAGAGGGGGGTGAATAGGCGATTAAAACTTTTCTGAGAGGGGCTCGACAAAGGCGGAATTAAACTAGTGTTTACTTTGCCAAGCACAACCTAGAACAACTAGGGTTCACCTATGTGCACCAACAACTTATGCTAAGCAATACAAGCAACAATGTAATACCAAGATATAGTTTACTTCAAGCACGAAGGCTATCACAATGTAAAGTGCATAAGTAAAGAGCTCGGGTATAGAGATAAGCGAGCCACGCGGGGACGATGATATTTTACCGAGTTCCTCCCAACATGGAGTACGTATAATTTGGAGAGGGGGTGGTATCTAACCACCTACGCCACAAAAGGCCTCCCTTATTCTCCGGTGAATCTCACCCCAACGGGATCGATCCACACATCCACTATCGGTGCACTTGTCGGTGGCAACCGGAACCTCTCACAAGGTTGGTCCACTTCTCCACAACTTAATTGGAGGCTCCCAACAAACACCACCAAGGCCACAAAACCGTCTAGGGTTCCAAGAACCCAAGAGGGACAAGCTTCAAGGAATATCACGAACCAAATCCTCCGAGGAGAACTCAAACCTATGCACCAAATGCAAATGACAAGAACACCACAAAGGTGCTCCAATCCCTCACTCTCAAGTTCCAACAAAGCTACTAAATCTATTAGGGGAACAAGAGAGAAGGAATCAAAGAGGGACACAAAATCCCCCAAAATCTAGATCCCCAAAGATACACTCACAAAGAGATGTTTTGGTTTGGTCAAAACATGGATCTAGATCTCCTCTCTCTTCCACTCAAATATGGGAAAGAATCATTGTAGGAGAAGATATTAATCAAGATAGAGAGTGAGAGCAAGTATGGACAAAGCTTAGACTAATGAAGGAGGAAGAAGAAACCCAAACTGAAAATGGGCAAATGGCATAAATAATGGCCCTAGAAAATCTGGCCGTTGGAGCTATTTTTTGGTTAGACGGACCAAACCGGTACTACCGCCAACAAACAAAACGGCTCCAGCATTGGTCAACGCGGGCGAGCACTGAGCAAGCGAGGCAGCGCAGGAGAGAGGGGATCGGGGCCATGCGACTATGCGAGCAGTGCAACGCGTGGGGCCAGCGCGCAGAAGCGCCAGCACCAAGCGCGGGGCCAGGCATGCGCGCGCATGCGAGAGAGGGCAGCAGCGGGAGTCAGCTGGCGCAGCGTGCCAGGCGAGCGAAGCGATGCGAGGCAGCCTAGCACGCGGGATCGAGGCCAGCCGAGCTGCGCGCGCGCGGGGCCAGCTCGAGCGGAGTGGGGCCAAGCGGGCGACGCACGCGCAGCTAACGAGCCAGCTCGGCCGCGCGGCAGGCGGGCCCAGCGAGTGGGGCGCAGCGCTACACGCGGCAGCGAGCAGCTGCTCGCGCGAGGCGGAGGCAGCCAGAGCGAGGCGCGCGGGAGCAAGCGCGCAGTGGGCTGGCAGGCAGAGCTGGGCGAGCCGGATGGGCCGGCCGGTAGTACCAGCCCACCCGGGCGGTACTACCGGACCGGTCCGGTAGAACCGGCAGCTGGTGTCGGGCAAGACTGAAGTAGAGCGGGCCGAAACAGGGGTGTCCGGTACGAGACCCGGTAGTATCGGACGACCCGGTAAAACTGTTTTTCCTTTTTCAAATTAAATAAATCAACTTTCAAATATTCATAACTTTGGCTAGGAGACTTCGATTGAACTAATTTCAATTGTGTTGGATAGAGGAAATATTGGTTATCACCAAATGAAAATGTATCAAGTAATATAATGTGAGATACCTCACTTGGTGAGACACCGGAAAACCGCCTAGATAAAAATCGCAACAAGATATATATGGGAGATCCGATTTTGATGAACAAGAGCTTGTTATGGAGATTACCACAAGCTCTATATTCTCACATGGATAAGACCAAATAACAACGACATACGATGATGCAAGTATGCAAAGGTTTGAGCTCTCTCCGAACGATGTGATCGAGTTACTCATTCGAGAGCCCCTCTTGATAGTACGGTTATCGATCCTAAACCCGGTCTCCCACACACAACACGAGACCGGCAAAAGGGAAAACCTATCAAGATTATACCTTTCCCTTGAGCATTACGCTTGAGCTCAATATAGATGAACTTGACCTTCTCGAGATGGAATGCCTTTCTTGATTCCTCATCATCGATCCATGATCATCGAGGATGGCAAGCATCAAACATGAGATCTTCTATAGATGGTGCATTTGAGCTTGCGCAACACATCTTCTTCTCATTTCATCTATCTTGAATCCAACACATGCTCCAAGCAATGTCTATGGACAATTCCTACAAGTACAACTTAATACACACATTAGTCCATAAAGATTGTCATTAATTACCAAAACCACATATGGGGGCACACATGTTCTTTCACCGGGCCCATTTGTGGGGGTTCTTTCCCCCTTTACCTATCTTGACCCTACCTGGGGGTATCCCCCTAACACCGGGCGAGCCTCGGCAGAATGGAGTAGATGAAAGATGTAACCATACCTTGATGGATATGGTGAGAATCATGTTAAGTTACTCCACCTTACCGGTTGTTTTCTGGATGGAGGCGTTAAAAACCGCCATTCACATACTTAATCGAGTTCCCAGTAAGTCGGTGTCTAAAACACCACATGAGTTATGGACTAGTTGCGAACCTTCACTCAATTATTTGCGAGTGTGGGGCTGTCCAGCTGAGGCCAAACTCTTCAACCCAAACCTTGGGAAGTTAGATCCTCAGACATTAAGTTGCCATTTCATTGGCTATCCAGACAAGTCGAAAGGTTATTGTTTCTGTTGTCCAGACAAAATTACTAAGTTTGTAGAAACGAGACACGCTGTGTTTCTGGATGATCAGATGATCAGGGGGAGCACGGTATCCCGAGAAATCAACCTTGAGGAGAAGCGGGTGCATGCACCCACTCCGATGATCCAGGAACCATTTTTCTTGATACTTGCTGCTGCACCGACATAGGACAATGTCGATGTGACACCTATTGTTAGTTCTCATGTGGCAACAACGAATGAAAATGAAGACCCTGTTACCACACATGAGGAAGAGCTACAATAGCCGCACACAGAGAATGTGCCAGAAGGCGAGACCCTTAAAAGGTCTCAAAGAACTAGAAAGCTATCTATTCCTAACGGTTTTGAAATCTATGTCAGTGAAGAAGTTCAAATGGAGGGTGATCTGACCACATTTGAAGAAGCCATTAAAAGTGCTCACTCATCGAAGTGGCTTGAAGCCATGGAAGTTGAAATGAGATCCATGAGTAGCAACAAAGTCTGGGATTTAGAAGAAATTTCTAAAGGAGCCAAAACAGTAGGTTGTAAATGGGTCTACAAAACAAAATGTGACTCTAGAGGGAATATTGAAAGATATAAAGCATGACTTGTTACTAAAGGCTTCACCCAAAGAGAAGGAATAGATTATAATGAGACATTTTCTCCAGTCTCAAGTAAGGGTTCTTTTAGAATCATAATAGCTTTAGTGGCACACTATGATTTAGAATTGCATCAGATGGATGAAAAGACGGCCTTCCTAAATGGAGACTTGGAAGAAAAAGTTTACATGGCACCAAGGGTTTTGTCGTGGAAGGAAAAGAATGTATGGGATGTCTTCTGAAGAAATCCATTTATGGATTAAAACAGGCCTCCAGGCAATGGTACTTAAAGTTCCATGAAACAATAAGAAAGTTTGGGTTCGATGAGAATGAGGAAGACAATTGCGTATATGTAAATTTCAAGAATGGGAAATTCATTTTCCTTATCCTGTATGTAGATGAAATTCTACTCTCTAGTAGTGATGTTAGTCTACTATTGGAGACAAAGAAGTTCTTGTCCTCAAATTTTGATATGAAAGATCTTGGTGAAGCTTCATTCGTTCTAGGAATTGAAATTCTCCGAGATAGAGAAAAGGGGGTTTTAGGGCTATCACAGAAGGCATACTTAGAAAAGATTCTGAAGAAGTATAGTATGCATGCGAGTAATCCTACGCCTGCCCCTATAGTCAAGGGCGATAGATTTGGGAATTTTTAGTGTCCGAGGAACCAATATGAGATCGATCAAATGAAAGCGGTTCCATATTCTTATGCTGTCGAAAGCTTGATGTATGCTCAAGTATGTACACGCCCTGACTTAGCTTTTGTTACCAGGGTACTTGGGAGATTTCAAAGTAATCCAGGGATAGATCACTGGAAAATGGTAAATAAGGCATTGCGTTATGCGAAAGGCACAAAAGGCCTCATGTTAACATACAGAAGAACTGATTCCCTTGAGATAGAAGGGTATTCAGATGCATACTATGCGGGAGATGTAGATGAAAGAAAGTCCACGTCAGGATATATATTTACTCTCGCAGGTGGAGATATATCGTGGAAGAGATCCAAGCAAACCATCACGGCATCGTCCACAATGGTAGCTTAGTATGTAGCATGTTATGAGGCCATGGGGCAGGCAAACTGGTTAAAGAAGTTTATACTCGGGTTGAGAGTGGTGGACAGCGTTCAAAGACCACTCAGAATGTACTGCGACAATGAGCCAGCAGTATTCTATGCTCACAACAATAAGTCAAGTGTTGCTGCCAAACACATTAACATTAAGTTTTATGTTGTGAAATAAAGAATCCAGGATCATACCATAAGTTTAGAGCATATAAGTACAAAAGAAATGCTCGCGGATCCGCTCACAAAAGGCTTACGTCCCAGTGTTCTGAGAGAACACTTAGCCGGCATGGGTTTACGGGAAAGCCTATGATACCTGGATATTAAGGGCCTAAAACACGAATCTGTTTCAAAATAGAGAGGTGTGTAGTGGTGTTGAATCTATGGTGCGTAACTAACCATTATGATGAGACATGCTCTATATGTTGATCTGTGATGAAATGGGTGCCAAAGTATAATTTTAAAGTATAAGTTGAATGAAAGATGAGATCAAGGGGAGAGTGTTAGTATGATCTCCTCACGTTCGTCCCAACGGATGAACGACTTGGTCTCGCGGCTTGATGGGGGGGGCGCCCAACGTCGCTATCGTTGGTGGGACCCTGTCACACAACGCATATAAAAGAGGTGGGGGCCGGGGGCACGCACGCTAAGGTTCGCCGTGCCCACTCACCCCACCGACACACCAAACCCTAGAGCCACCGATCGGGCTAGCGCTGCAGCGGCGGGAAGCACTCACCTTACCGCCGCCACCACTCCGTCGAGCTCAATGGCGAGCTCTTCATCAACCATGAAGGCCGACGGTATGACTCTCATGGATACTCACTAGATCAGCACCTAGACATCCTATTAGATCTAACAATAGGGGCGCTAGAGCAAGCTAGTGTTTGTTGATCTAGTTGAGGTAGTAGCAAATCCGAAAAGAATAGAAGAAGTTTAGGGTTTCTAGAAGCACCGCCGTGAGGCCGCGCTGTTCCTCTCGGTCCCGATGCGCATCGGCAAGTCGAGGCATCGGGAAGAAGAACCCTTCCCCTCATTAGTCCGAAACCCTAACCCTAAAGATCCAACCGGAGCTTTTCGGGTAGAATACCCCCCTTAGTCCAAGAACCCTAAACCCAAATATCAACCGAAATCCTTCAGATAAACGCAAATAGAAAGGGGGGAGGGAAGAAAAGGGAGGAGTCTGTCGCCGGCCTCCACTCACCGGAGATCTCAGGGTAGAAGGGCCCCCGTGCCCGAAGAAGTTGAAGGGCGCCACGGCTAGACCGCTCGACGGTGGAGCGCCCACCCACAAGGGGGACGCGCGCACCGGCGAAGGGACCGACCGGGGCGCCACCCATTTCCTCCCGCAACGGTCGCTGGAGCTCGGATGGTCGCTGGTTTTTCTCTCCTCCGGGCGCCGCCGGCTGCGCCGGGCGGCACCGCTTCACCTATTCTCCATCGCCGATGCTAGGAGCGTGCGCGCGAGATGGATAGACGCAGGGGAAATGAGGCTTAGGGTTTACAGGGGCACGCTCGCTGTTTTGTTGCAGCAAAACTGGCGCGCGACTGTCGTATCTAGGTCTGTCCGGATCGGACGGTAAGGCTGGAGCGGCGCGCACGATAGCAGACCATGGGCCTGTTGCTGGACCGCTGGTGGGCGCTGTCAAGTCGCTAGGCGACGCGCACAGCGGCTGGCGCGCTGGCAGGCCATCGACCGCCGTCTATTGGGTTGTTCCAGAAAAGTTTGTTCTTTTAGTTTTATTTTTTGGAAATTAATTGATGAATATGTTGTGTTAAGGGGTTTTTTTCCCGTGGGTTAAAATTTTAAGTTTAAGTTATTTTTTCGATGTGATAGTTAAGTTGAAGTCAAATATTTATTTCCTAATTTAGTTGGAACCAACAGGAAAATTTAGTTAGGAAGTGAGAATTAATTTTTAAAGAGTGATGATTTTATTTGATGACCAACGTTGTTAGTAAAATTTACACTATGAATAGTCAGTTTCATCACTATTAGTTTTATTTCTACCCAACGGTGATGTAGAATTAATATTGAGAGGTTTCATGTTTTAATTTAACCAACGTTGAATTAACTAAGTTTAATAATATTTTGCTTTCAGGCAATCCTATGAGTTTCATCTCGGCTATTGAGCCCCTCAATGGAGGGAACTATGGCTCATGGCGAGAGAAGGTTGAGATGGGGCTTGCGCTGCTTGACCTCGACTTAGCACTGATTGAGGCTTGTCCCATAGAACCTGAGGACCCCGTGAGGGGCAAAAAGAAAGTGAAGTTGACTTCAACAAAAGGGTCCATGACCATGGACCAATAAGAATGAAGTACGACCTTGATTGTGCAAAGTGGGACTCATCCAATAGAAGTGCTTGATGGTTATTAAGAGCTCCATTATGAAGGCTATAAGGGGAGCAATCCCAGAGTGTAGCACTGCGGTAGAGAGTCCGTTTACTGGTTCTTCAAAGGCCTATGAAGCTCTCTCATTAAGAAACTTGTTACTACAAAATACACTGGTGGTGGAGTAAAGGATCACATATTGCGAATGAGCAATATGTATTCCAAGCTTAAGCCCATGGACATGGACCTTCCAGACGAGTTCATTATTCATCTGATTTTTGCCTCACTGCCAAATCAATTTGAGACCTTTGTTGTGAACTACAACGCACAGCCAGAAAAGTGGGGCATTGAGAAGATGATTGCCATGTGCGTACAAGAAGAAGAGAGGCTTACGGGGCAATCTGGTGATTCTGTGAATTACCTAAGCCCAACCAAGAAGAGGAACTTTTAGGGTTCCAAGCCACAAGGGAAACCTCAGGGGCATCCCTCTTCTTCTAAGCCGCATGGAAAAGCTCATGATCACCAGATGCATGAGGTGGACAAGGACACATGCAGGTGTTGCGAGCAGAAGGGCCACTACATGAATGACTGTGTGGCTTTTCTGAACATCTGTGCAAGAATGGTGAGGATTTAATTACTTTTATTGATGAATCTTTATTTTTAAGTTATGCAAAATCTACTTGGTGGATTGACTCAGGTGTGACTATTCATGTTGCAAATTCATTACAGGGATTCTGTATGAGAAGGACCCTGCAAAGAGGAGAAAGAAGTATTAAAGTTGCAAATGGCGTCCAAGCTGAAGTCGAAGCCATTGGAGATCTCCCATTAGAGTCAGCAAATGGCTTTGTACTTTTACTAGTAGATGTACTTTATGTACCCTCTTTGCATCGAAACTTAATAAGTGTATCGCGCTTAGATGATTGTATTTTTGCTTGCCATTTTGGTGATGGACAATGTAAGATCAAGTTTAATAATGAGATTGTTGGTCTTGCCTTAAGAAAAGACAAGCTTTATTTGTTATCACTTTGTGAGAATGTGAATGCATTAAGCGCTGAGAATGAGAATGCCTCCTCATCCCTGAATGGAAAGAATAATAGGAAAAGAATTGATGATGTCTCTTCTAAATTATGGCACTATTGTTTAGGCCATATTTTGAGGGGGAGAATAGAACGCTTTGTAAAAGAATCAATTCTACCGCCTCTAGAATTTTCAAATTTAGAGCAATGCATCGATTGCATTAAAGGAAAGTTTGTAAACAATATTAAGAAGGGCGCCAAAAGAAGCACACGAGTTTTAGAAATAATTCATACGGATATATGCGGTCCGTGTCCTGTGACATCTGTGGATGGCTATGACTCCTTCATAACATTCACGGATGATTATTCGTGTTATGGTTATAATTATCCAATTAAAGAGCATTCAGAAGCATTGGATAAATTTAAGATATTTAAGGCTGAAGTTGAAAATCAGCATAGTTTAAAGATGAAAGTAGTAAGTTGCGACCATGGAGGCGAATACTACGGTCGGCATACCCCATATGGTCAAGTTCCTGGACCCTTTGCAAGGTTTCTACAGGAACATGGTATAGTTGCCCAGTATTCAACACCGGGCGAGCCTCAGCAGAATGGAGTAGCTGAAAGACGTAACCGTACCTTGATGGATATGGTGAGAAGCATGTTAAGTTACTCCACCTTACCGGTTGGTTTGTGGATGGAGGCGTTAAAAACCACCATTCACATACTTAATCGAGTTCCCAGTAAGTTGGTGTCTAAAACACCATATGAGTTATGGACTAGTCGCGAACCTTCACTCAATTATTTGCGAGTGTGGGGCTGTCCAGCTGAGGCCAAACTCTTCAACCCAAACCTTGGGAAGTTAGATCCTAAGACAATAAGTTGTCATTTCATTGTCTATCTAGACAAGTCGAAAGGTTATCGTTTCTATTGTCCAGACAGAATTACTAAGTTTGTAGAAACGAGACACGCTGTGTTTCTGGAGGATCAGATGATCAGGGGAAGCACGGTATCCCGAGAAATCAACCTTGAGGAGAAGCGGGTGCATGCAACCACTCCGATGATTCAGGAACCTTTTTTCTCGATACCAGCTGCTGCTCCGACACAGGACAATGTCGATGTGACACCTGTTGTTAGTTCTCCTGTGGCAACAACGAATAAAAATGAAGACCCTATTACCACACATGTGGAAGAGCTGCAACAGCCCCACATAGAGAATGTACCAGAAGGTGAGACCCTTAGAAGGTCCCAAAGAACTAGAAAGCCAGCTATTCCTAACGATTTTGAAATCTATTTGAACTTCTTCACTGACATATATTTCAAAATTGTTAGGAATATCTGGCTTTCTAATTCTTTGAGACCTTATAAGGGTATCGCCTTCTGGCACATCTCTGTGTGGGGTTGTTGAAGCTCTTCCTCATGTGTGGTAACAGGGTCTTCATTTTCATGCGTTGTTGCCATAGGAGAACTAACAACATGTGTCATATCGACATTGTCGTGTGTCGGAGCAGCAGCTGGTATCAAGAAAAAAGGTGTAGGGGTCCCAACCCAATAAGGTAGGGTCCTCCTGTGTTTTACAATGCTAGTCCCTGGATCAATAGCTAGCATCCACAGTTAAGATGTAATATCAAGATACAAAGGTCATAATATAAATTTATAACCAGGAATAACATAAGTTTATTACATCAAACATAGCTCATTTGGCTATTACATTACTTTTGCAGCGGAATAACTATAAATATGGACCCATCATCTTCAAAGTGCCACAGGCAGATGTTGGTTGTAGACTTTGTAGTCCTAGTCAATCAAACAATCTTCATTTAAAAACAATCAACCTGCAACATTACAAGTTACAGCCACAAGGGTCAATACATTTTGAATTGTATTGGCAAGCTTCACTTTATATATAAGAGTGGATCCTATCATTATATGCATATTTGGCTAAGTAGAGTTTAAGGCTTATTTGCATAAAGCATTGTTTTGCCCTATCTTTTCAAAAAGGGTTTTAAAATCCTTTGTCAAATTTCTTTTCCAAGTTCCTTGAACTCCTTGGTAGAAACTCAAGTGTTCAAATCCTTGTCAAAATCTCTTGAGCACCTTGGTAACCCCAAGTGCAACAAGTTTTATCAAAACTCATGAGTTCCTTGGTATCCCCAAGTACATCATGCTCTTGAGCACCTTGGTAACCCCAAGTGCAACAAGCTTTACAAAATCTCTTTGAATTCCTTGGTAGACTCACAAGGGCATCAAGTTTTTATATTAGAAGTTGGAATGTCGAGATCTCCCATAGTTCAAACTTTAGTTGCTCAGTATTGTCCATAACCGGGGACACGGCTAAGTACTTAGATTTTATTTACTTCTGCAGAAGGAGTACACTTTACCCACATGTCACAATCCCATCCTTTTGCCACCAGTGGCCTACTGGATTAGTGCTCACCAGATGGAGTACTGGCAGATTGAGAATGTGACGAAGTCTTTCCAAAAGGTCCTCCCATACATCATTGCTAGCTTTGTCTTCAGCCCCCATGAAGCATTCCAGATCCCCATGTCCAGTAACTAAAGACAATGTATGGGTCTTCCTAATGTAATTGACTAAGCCAGAGCCATAATAGCATGTGGTTGCACACGAAAGCCACAATTGGAGAAACATGTTTGATCTCTAAGTTTCCTAGGTGGTTTTCTTTTGGAGCACAACACAAAGTGATTGCCATA
This sequence comes from Avena sativa, assembly GCA_916181665.1. Classification (NCBI taxonomy): domain Eukaryota; kingdom Viridiplantae; phylum Streptophyta; class Magnoliopsida; order Poales; family Poaceae; genus Avena; species Avena sativa. The sequence continues at coordinate 264,481,817 of OV702284.1, read as the reverse complement.
GACATGGTTCCCTTTTGTTGCCACCTTCTCCAAAACTTAAAGTATCCTCCACCTAGGTGGTTCATTGAGTCCTTGTTTTATTATGTAAAATACAAGTTCTTTTCTCAATCTTTGTAAAATCTCAACATGTATCTCTTTTCAAAGCATAGTATATAGCATGGCTAAGCATGTACAACTTTAATATTTTTCACTAAGGAGTGTTTAGTGAATCCTATTAGGATTTAGCATAGCATAAGTATAAAATATCTTTTCATGCATGTTTTCAAAATCCACTAAGTATATAATGAAAATAGTAGGACTTTTGTATGATAGTGTAACTTGCCTTTTTGGTAGGGAATGAGAGTTTACTTCTTGATCTTGCTAGACTCACTCTTTGCTAATTTCACTACAAGTCAATCAAGTAAATCACCAAATCAACTAACATTCCAAACCAAGGTTAAACAAACAATTTCACACACATAGAAATGGAGTCTAAGTCATGCAAAGGTGGTTTCTTTTTGCAAGGTTGGTCTCTACTAGGTTTATAAACTTTGTATGGTCCAAATTGGTCATTTACCAGAATGGCAAAGTCATTTGTAATTGGGTTTTGTCTTAAGACCATTTTACAATTCATTCATCATTTTATGTGGTGTAAATTATTCTTATCAAAGCAAAACTTTAGGTTTTTCCCCAAGTGAGTTGCCTTTGGCAAGGTTTGATGTTTTGGGTCAGTAAGTTTTGGTCCAAAACATTTTCCCAAAGTTTTCCTTGCAAAAACATTTCCATGATAAAATCAAGAGGTTTATTTGGTTAAAAAATGGCTAAGTTAGATAATTCAACTTATATTTTACCAAAATCATTTTAACACCAAGGGTTGGTTCCTAGGGTCAGTATGGTCACTAAAACCATTTTGCAAAAGATTTAATCCTAAAATCAAATTTAAACAATTTTTATACTCTAAACAAGTACACAAAAGTTTCTGCAAATTTAATCAAGCTAACAGATACTATTTTCAAAACTAAGGCCAGGGTTAGCTAGGGCTTGTTCTCCTGAATCCAGCGACATAAAATTTGTAAAATTTGGACGTGTGGATCCAAAGATATAAGGGTTTGAAGTTTGCAAAAGTTTCTGTTTTTCAAATCTGTTTTAAATCCAATAGGTGACACGCGGCGTGTTTTAACTGGACGATACCGGTTCGGGTGGATCGTGTGCTGCGGAGCGTTGGATTTAAGTTGGATCGTGTGGCACAGAACGCGTACCTCTTCGCGGTAAGTGATCTAATCGCACACGTTCAAACTAGATCCTACGGTACTGGCTCGTTGGACCAAAAGTGAGCGGCGCCGACGGCGGCTAACGGCGGCGTACGGCCAGGCGGTGGCGCTACGGCGGCTACAGGAAGCAAAGAGGAGAGAAAAAGTGCTCACCATAATCGCAGGGCTATGGTGATGCTCGACGTGCTGTTGGCTTGACAAGGGGCGCTCGGGTACTGCGAAAATTGCTCACCGGAGTTGGTTCTGGCGACGGGCGGCTCTGGTCGAGGTCGAGGACGTCACTGGAGAGCGCCCTAAGGCAAAACGAAGGCGTGGTCAGATGCGTGGGATCAAGACAATGATATGTGCGTGATCGAGAAGTGAAGGGGCGGCCTGGTTCACCTGGTAAACGTCGTCGGAGAGGTTGCAGATGGCGGCGTCGTCGGAACTTGTCAAAGCCGACGCTTCGGGGCGCCCGCGGTTGAACGGAGGGCACGGACTGAAGCGCCAGGTGATGGGGAGCGTGCGTGCTTGGTCGATGAAGCAAGGGGAGGCAGTGTGTGGCTGGAATTGAGAGCTAAGCTCGTCGGAGACGGCGGCGGTGCAGAAGAGATTGGTGACAGCCTAGGGGCAGAGAGGGAGTGGCGACAGAGGGGAAAGGAGGAGGAGGCGTTGGCGCTTAATAGCGTGCATTCACGGCGAGGTTTAAAGCGCGTCATCACTGCGAATTGATCGCGGCTTTGAATGGCAGCAACGGCAGCGAGGGAGAAGGCGTGGTCTGCGGGTGGGGAGGAAGAACAGTAGCGGTGGGGTCTACCTGTCAGCGGGGAAAGGAGTAAGGGATAGGTCCACCGGTCATTCTCTCTGAGGGTTATTTACTGAGTGCGAACCGTTTTCTTGCGGGGTGAGGAGCTGGGCTGGTTGGTGGGCTTATTGGGCTGCCTGGGCTGGGTCGGTTTTTTTTTTTCTGTCTGCTTTGCTTTATTCTTTTCTATTTTATTTTCTGATTTGATTATTCAAACACATGATTCAAACAACCAATTAAATTCAAACCAACATCACACTTCACAACTTTTGAACTTGATTCTGTTCAGTAACAAATACCAAAATTCTAAAATAAAATAATATTTTAAATTCTTTTTAGGTTTTATTTATTAATTAAATAAAATGGCTATGGTTTATTAATAAAATAGGGTTTGGTATTAATAAAATCCCCATTTAACCCAAATATTTTCAAAAACCAAAAAATTAGGTTTTATTTGAAAGTATAAAATACTTGAATTACTTGTTTAAAATAAAAAATAACATTTTATTTTAGAGTCCATTATCAATTAAATATAATAGACTTTCATTATTAACTCAAATAGGATTTATTTTATTTGAGATATTTATTTTGAAATCTAAAATAAAGACAAAACACTTTAATAGGTTTTAATTGTAAATATCAATTATTTGGGAAAACTTATTTTAAATATTTTAATAAGTTTTGATGTTTAAATTTTAATTTTTAAATTGGTAAAACCTTTTATCTAAATAAAGTTGGATATTAAATCCTTATTATTTTATTTAAACAATCCTTTATTATTTTATTTAAACCTTTGCTATTTTATTTAAATAAAGGTTTTAATTTCAAAAGCTTGGCCAAGGTTTTAATTTGGCTTTATAAAATAATCTTTTATTTATAAATTTCTATTTCATCTGAAAACAAATCTTTTCATTTATTTGTTTCCAAATAGTATTTCCAAATGTTTTTTTTATTTTTCCTTTTATTAAATGTTTATCTTTTTAAATCCCTTTAGGATTAGGTTTATTTTAATTCAAATGGTTTGAAGTTCCAATTGAATTCAAAAGGTTTCTTCTGGCTCTGAAAATCAAACAAAATTTTATTTTATTAATTTTATTTTTCACATTACAAGATTTGGAAAATCTTGGGATGTGACAAAAGGTTCCTGAATCATCGGAGTGGGTGCATGCACCCGCTTCTCCTCAAGGTTGATTTCTCGGGATACCGTGCTCCCCCCTGATCATCTGATCCTCGAGAAACACAATGTGTCTCGTTTCTACAAACTTAGTAATTTTGTCTGGACAATAGAAACGATAACCTTTCGACTTGTCTGGATAGACAATGAAATGGCAACTTACTGTCTTAGGATCTAACTTCCCAAGGTTTGGGTTGAAGAGTTTGGCCTCAGCTGGACAGCCCCACACTCGCAAATAATTGAGTGAAGGTTCGCGACTAGTCAATAACTTGTATGGTGTTTTAGACACCGACTTACTAGGAACTCGATTAAGTATATGAATGGCGGTTTTTAACGCCTCCATCCACAAACCAACCGGTAAGGTGGAGTAACTTAACATGCTTCTCACCATATCCATCAAGGTACGGTTACGTCTTTCAGCTACTCCATTCTGCTGAGGCTCGCCCGGTGTTGAATACTGGGCAACTATACCATGTTCATGTAGAAACCTTGCAAATGGTCCAGGAACTTGACCATATGGGGTATGCCGACCGTAGTATTCGCCTCCACGGTCGCACCTTACTACTTTAATCTTTAAACTATGCTGATTTTCAACTTCAGCCTTAAATATCTCGAATTTATCCAATGCTTCTGAATGATCTTTAATTGGATAAATATAACCATAACGCGAATAATCATCCGTGAATGTTATGAAGGAGTCATAGCCATCCACAGATGTCATAGGAAATTGACCGCATATATCCGTATGAATTATTTATAAAACTCATGTGCTTCTTTTGGCGCCCTTCTTAATATTCTTTACAAACTTTCCTTTAATGCAATCGATGCATTACTCTAAATTTGAAAATTCTAGAGGCGGTAGAATTGATTCTTTTACTAAGAGTTCTATTCTTCTCCTCGAAATATGGCCTAAACGAAAGTGCCATAATTTCGAAGAGACATCATCAATTATTTTCTTCTTATTCTTTCCATTCAGGGATGAGGAGGCATTCTCATTCTCAGCGCTTAATGCATTCACATTCTCACAAAGTGATAACAAAAACAAGCTTGTCTTGTCTGAAGGCAAGACCAACAATCTCATTATTAAACTTGATCTTACATTGTCCATCACCAATGGCAAGTAAAACCACAATCATCTAAGCGCGATACACTTATTAAGTTTCGATGCAAAGAGGGTACATAAAGTACATCTACTAGTAAAGTACAAAGCCACTTTCTAACTCTAATGGGAGATCTCCAATGGCTTCGACTTCAGCTTGGACGCCGTTTGCAACTTTAATACTTCTTTCTCCTCTTTGCAGGGTCCTCATACGAAATCCTTATAATGAATTTGCAACATGAACAATCGCACCTGAGTCAATCCACCAAGTAGATTTTGCATAACTTAAAAATAAGGATTCATCAACAAAAGTAATTAAATCCTCACCATTCTTGCACAGATGCTTCAGAAAAGCCACACAGTCACTCATGTAGTGGCCCTTCTGCTTGCACCACTTGCAGGTGTCCTTGTCCACCTCTTGCATCTGGTGATCATGAGCCTTTCCATGCGGCTTAGAAGAAGAGGGATGCCCCTGAAAGTTCCTTTTCTTGGTTGGGCTTAGGTAATTCACAGAATCACCAGATTGCGCCTTAAGCCTCTCTTCTTCTTGTACGCACATGGCAATCATCTTCTCAATGCCCCACTTTTCTGGCTGTGCGTTGTAGTTCATAGCAAAGGTCTCAAATTGATTTGGCGGTGAGGCAAAAATCAGATTAATAATGCACTCGTCTGGAAGCTCTATGCCCATGGTCTTAAGCTTGGAAGACATATTGCTCATTCGCAATATGTGATCCCTTACTCCACCACCAGTATATCTTGTAGTAATAAGTTTCTTAATAAGAGAGCTTGCATTGGCCTTTGAAGACCTAGTAAACTGACTCTCTACTTTTTTTCAGGTACTCACTGGCACTGCTACACTCATGGATTGCTTCCCTTATAGCCTCCATAATAGAGCTCTTAATCACCATAAAGCACTTTCTATTGAACAAGTCCCACTTTGCACGATCAAGGTGGTACTTCATTTTTATTGGTCCATGGTCATGGACCCTTTTGTTGAAGTCAACTTCACTTTCTTTTTCGTCCCTCACGGGGTCCTCAGGTTCTATGGGACAAGCCTCAATCAGTGCCAAGTCGATGTCAAGCAGAGCAAGCCCCATCTCAACCTTCTCTCGCCATGAGCCGTAGTTCCCTCCATTGAGGGGCTCAATAGCCGAGATGAAACTCATAGGATTGCCTGAAAGAAAAATATCATTAAAATGAGTTAATTCAACGTTGGTTAAATTAAAACATGAAACTTCTCAATATTAATTCTACATCACAGTTGGGTAAAAATATAACTAATAGTGATAAAACTGACTATTCATAGTGAAAATTTTACTAACAACTCGTTGGTCATCAAATAAAATCATCACTCTTTAAATTAATTCTCACTTCCTAACTTAATTTTCCAGTTGGTTCCAACTAAATTAGGAAATAAATATGTGACTTCAACTTAACTATCACAGCGGAAAAATAACTTAAACTTCAAATCTTTACCCACGGGAAAAAATCTTTAACACAACATATTCATCAATTAATTTCCAAAAATTAACCAGAAATTAAAACTAAAAGAACAAACTTTTCTGGAACATCCCAACAGACGGTGGCCCATGGCCTGCCAGCACGCCAGCCGCTGTGCACGTCGCCTAGCGACTTGCCAGCTCCCGCTAGCGGCCCAGCAACAACCCCACGGCCTGCTATCGCGCGCGCCGCTCCAGCCTTACCGTCCGATCTAGCCAGACCTAGATTCGATGTCGCGCGCCACTTTTGCTGCAACAAAACAATGGACACACCCCTTTAAACCCTAAGCCTCATTTCCCCCCGCGTCTGTCCAGCTCGCGCGCACGCTCCTGGCGGCGCCGATGGAGAACAGGTGAGGCGGTGCCGCCCGGCGCATCCGGCGGCAGCCGGAGGAGAGAAAAACCAGCGACCGTCTGAGCTCCGGCCGCCGCTGCGGGAGGAAACGGGTGGCGAAGTATAAGTTTAAAATATAAGTTGAATGAAAGATGAGATCAAGGGGGAGAATGTTAGTATGATCTCCTCACGTTCGACCCAACGGACGAACGACTTGGTCTCGCACCCTGATCGGACGGAGAATGTGAGGAGCTCGGCGACGGCCATAGGGGAGGTGGCGCAGAGGCTGATGGGGCCAACCCTAGAGCGAAGGCGGTAGTAGAGCGGTGCTGAAGAGGAGGATCGCTTATCTGATACCATGATAGAATTGGTTTAGGTTGACCACAATTTTGGGTTCCTTGTTATCTATTATATATAGGCGTAATTACAAGATATACACGAAAACAATCAACGCTAATCCTAACTATAATGGCCTGATTATAACAAATCTCAGTCACTAATGATGGAAGGATACGATCAAATATGCTATACTTATACGGTTGCCTAACATAAAGGTCCCTTAAATTGGATACAAATGGAGCCTAATCCACATGGGCTTGCATAAGAGGGACAAGAAGCTGGGAAAATAATTCTATGGGCGTTAACCTAATAATTAGATTTTTGGAATTTATTTTTTCCACTTAAGTGTTCGGTGTTGTGGCTTCTCTTATTTCAGACATCGACATTCCTGGAGCTAGTGATCATTGTGCACAGCGCACACCAAGTTAGCTGCACACGAAACCCGGCCAGGCCAAACCCGAGCTTTCTTCTGCGTCGTTATCGACCGAAGATGGTGGAGGAGAGGCGCGTAGTTTTTTGGGTTAGGTGCAGGAGTTTCGGCGGTTTGCCGGTAGTTTGGAGTAGGGCTCGGAGTTCCTCTGGTCGTGGATCCTGGGTAGCTCGAGGTGCTTCTCTGTTGGCGGTAAGGTCAGAGCAGGCGATGGTGTACCCAGTCTTGAGGATCTCCGCAATAAGGCCATCTTCAGCTTCATCCCGATCTGATGTGTCGGGATGCTGCTTCTTCTTCTCCTGGTCGTCCATGGAGGCGAGGAGGGGAAGGGCGGCGAGTCGGTGGTGAATCTGGAGGTGTGCCGGGATTTTCTACCGGCTTGTTGTTGTGGCACGGCATAGATGGTCATCGTTGGTGTGCGAACCCCTGCTTCCATGGTGGAAGAGAACGGTTGCGCTGGCGACGGATCCCCTTCATAAGCGTCTCCGGCTGCTCTGCTGCAGCTCTGAAGCTCCTCTCTTTGACTTGGCCGTCCAAGGTGACAAGGGGGAAGACAAAAGGGACGGAGGTAAAGCCTGTGTGCACAACGGCATGCTACCTTGTCGAGCGAACCTCTCGGTGGCCAAGTTCGCCATTGACATCTGTGGTCGTAATGACGTCCCATATGTACGCAAGGTTGGCATGCTCTCAACCTCCTCTGAGGAGGCCTCCCAGGAATCCAGCGCTGGGGATTTGTATCTTCTTCTCGCCAAGTGGTTCGTCCCTGGTGGCGGGAAGGTGGTTGACTGTGTGGATTTCAGCGACGGTGGAGTGGTCAAAGGACCTGATCGTGTTTCTTGTTCTATTTTTAGGGTCCTTCCTGCATACTTTTATAATCGCAGTATCAGGGGTTCTTCGAGACCCCTCTCTTGTTCCAAAAAAAAAAGGACATTCCTGGAGCTACAGTTCCGAGTAATTCCTGAACAGTATACGGTTGACCTGAAGTCCTGAAGCATTTATAAACCCCAAGTTGGCACGCCGCCAAAAAAACCACTGACCAATACAAGTCTGGTTATGTCGACTTCGACATTCCTGGAACTACAGTTCCGAGGAACTCATTGTGCGAGACGGTTGACCTGAAGAATTTTAAACCCCAAGTTGGCAACGCCCTGTCCATTTCCTCCGAATTCCCCCCGGCATCTCCGGCCGATTCCTGAGACTGAGAGCGGCAACGCGTTTACGCCACCAAACGTTTATAGCAGCCGGGCGCGGCGTTCTTATATCGCCGTCCCGTCGGAAACAGAGGCGATGGAGACCGACGCCCGCGGCGCCGCGTGCAGGCGGTGGGACACGTCGGGGAGCTCGCAGTACAGCTTCAGGACATCGGTGAGCAGCGTGGCGGACATCAGCGGGGAAATCGTGGAGGTGAGCCAGGCTGGTGGTGGTGGCGAGGCGGTGGAGGAGAGGCAGGCTGCCGAGGAGGACAAGGTGTTCGTGGCCGTCCCCGAAGAGGTCAAGCGCGGGAAGAGCGCCCTGCAGTGGGCGCTGCAGAACCTGGCCAAGAACGGCGCACAGGTCGTGATAGCTCACGTCCACTGCCCCGCGCAGATGATCCCCATGAGTAAGGCTTCGTTATCTGGTCGATTTTAGCCATGGATTTCTCTGATGAGCAACAAGGTATCCGGTGAAATCGGATGCCGATGCCGATGCCATTTTGATCCATTCTCACCGAGTGCGCTGTTTATTTATCAAAAACAAGTGGATGTGATTGCGTTTGCATTTTGCTTCGGCCAACAGAAAGCCAAGCCAATTCTTGACTTTGACCATGTACAACGACAGGGCTCTTCATTTTTCTCAGTTTACATCTCTTATTAAAATTAAAGCTCGAAGAATGTTTTTGGGAGAATTCCTGCCTCGATTGGTGACTGATCAGTCCCCAGTCTCCACTCCCCAGTAGCATATATCTTGTTTTTCACCGGTGCAAAACAAACTCCACCTGCATCTGACGGACAAGTTTAAGTTAACAGTCACACAGTTCACTCTGTTGTGATATATATAAGCACCACCATTTGGTGTCAATCTAGCATTATTGCTGCAGTAGAAAAACGACCATCAAAGTATAGCGGAAGCATCATGCATACTTTTTTTAGTCTAGATACACAGGGTAGCAGCAGGCATAAATATTCGCAAACCATTTGAATGAAAATCTGCATCCTTCCTTTATGCAGTCATAGACTCCCACAATGCCTACTTTGCTTCAGAGTTCAGAGTAGTCTTTAGAAGGATTTGCATTTATAACCTTGTGAACATCTTGTCTTTCTGCAATTCCAGTGGGAGCAAAAATGCATTATACCAAGATGAATCCACAACAGGTCAAGGACCACAGAAAGAAGGAGCTGGAAAAAGCATTGGGACGACTAGATGAATATGTTATGCTATGCACAAGACTCAAGGTTTTCATCCCTACATCTGCTATGTCTCTCTCACCGTTAAACTGATTAGTGAACCAACCAACTAAGGCAACACATCTTGAAGTCTGTGGCTTTGGTTAAGGCACTGAATCAACATGGAAATTTTGTGGGGAATTTTATCTATTGTGCAGTCTATGGAGTGTTATGGCAAAACAAATTCTAAAATCAACTTCAAACTCAAAGTGTGTAAGAAATACAAAAGAGTGTATTTTCTCTCACTCTTATGACCTAATTAAATTCTAATTTCAAGTTTAAAACATAGGTAGAGTAAATTAGTAAGTTCATGCAGAATTTCTTTTTGGTTTCTTTTTATATTGATGCCCCAGCCTGCTAGATTGCATGAGTATAACCTATGGATGGGCTGTGCCTAGTACTTGCCACTAAATAATCCAGTATGCACTCACCAAATAGGAGAATTCAAGAAGTATATATATGTGTGTGTGTGTCCTGATTGCATAATTAGCTTTTACCATTTTATCATAGGTCAGCTGCGAGAAAATAATAATTGAGAATGATGATGTTGCTAAAGGACTTGAAGAGCTTATTACCCTTCATGGCATCACCAAGCTTGTCATGGGAGCAGTATCAGACAAACATTACTCAAAGTATGGACTGAACAGATGATAATTCTCTTTTTTTTGCGGGGTGCTGATAGTTCTTTTAACATGCCATATTTTGATGAAGTAATACACATTATTTGGCAACACGTTACAAATTTAAATTTTAGCAAGATTATTTGTTTGTTCCTGATAAGTACCAATCCATGTATCTTGCTAGGAGAAATGAGAAAAAAGATAGGAATTTTACGGTTTCAAACATAACATTGTCTGCAAATTGTAGGAAACTGAAAACACCAAAGTCCAAGACATCACTAAGACTGATGGAGGCAGGAGACTCCTCATGTAAGATATGGTTTACATGCAAGGGACAACTGATATGTACCAGGTAAGCTTAAGCTAGCAGCCTAAAAAAAATAGGTGGATTAGTTTTCCATTACAATAATCTCAGTACAGTGCATTGGAGAATATATGAAAATTTGTGAACATCACCTGTCAACGGCTCAATGCTGCAGGGAAGCAAACACAACCGTTCCTGAGATACTGCCATCGCCCGCTAGCACAGTTGCATCATCATTATCAGCAAGCAGCATTTCCAGCAATAGGAGATCGATAACGATTCACCAGTCAGGGAGTGAAGCACCAAGCACAAATGGAAGTCCCTGGCATGATTTGAACAGATCGACAACAGAAGTGACACATCATCCCTCTCAAGGAACTGGCGGTACACCATCTCAGCTATTTGAACCTTTGGAACTCAATACGAACGGCAGGCCACCAAGAACACCATTGAGTTCCATGGATTCATGGGACGAATACGGCAGGAGGTCGCAAAGCTCCTGGTACAGCTTATCAAGGAATGATGATGCAATCAGTGTATCTGGACAAGCAATGGAGCCTTCAATGCACGAGTCTGATGATGACCATTTTTCACCTCCTTCTCATGAACTGGTACGTATCCCCTACTGTTCTGTCGAAGCTACAAGATTAATAACCAAAGAAATAACTCGACCAAGTGAAATGCAACAGATAACTGATATGTTTGTCCCATACAGGAGAGTATAGGTGCTGATGCAGATATTTATGCTAGACTTGAAGAGGCTCTGCGCGAAACTCAAGAATCGAAGAAAGAAGTGTTCGAAGAATCAACCAAGCGCCGAAAAGCAGAACTTGCTCTGCTTTCAGCTCTTCAAAAGGTAACTGGTTCTTCTTCAGAGAGGACCATAATTCGGTTATTTTAGGCCACTTAATAATTGGGGCTTTATTAATTCAAAGCTGGTTACTTAGTGCCTTTTATCTAGAAACATGGTGCATAATTCCGAATGTAAAGCATCTAAATTGAAACCAACTAAAAACAAGCTACTCTTACAGGCCAAGGAGTTAGAGAGGTTGTGTCATCACGAGATAAGACAGCGGAAAACTCTTGAGGAGACACTAGCAAGACAGACACGGGAGCTCGAAGAAACGAAAATTCGGTGTGACACCATATATGATGAACTACATGATGCAGAAGAAGAGAAGGTCATGTTGGAGCAGCGCATAACAGAGATGAAGTCTGCTCTAGAAGATCACCAGCACAAGCTGGCAACAAGCAAGTTCCTCGTTGAAGAGCTCCAAGCAGATAAAGAGAAGCTGCAACAAGAGAGGGATGCTGCAGTAGCTGCAACGGAAGAGTTGCGCCAGAAGAACGAGCAGAGAATTTCGATGCCGGCTGAAGCACTAAACACCGAGTTCTCCGCCTTTGAGCTTGAACAGGCAACTCGACGCTTCGATGAAGCGCTCAAGATCGGCGAGGGTGGGTTCGGATGTGTCTACAGAGGCTCACTTCGCAGCACAACCGTGGCTATAAAGTTGCTGCATCCGGAGAGCTTGCAGGGCCAGTCAGAGTTCAACCAAGAGGTAACTCTTCAGATTATCGTCATCGACGACATCAGTTACAGTTACAGAGTCAGTCATGTCTGATCCTGCAGTGACGCCGTTGCAGGTCGCCGTCCTGAGCAGGATACGGCACCCGAACCTCGTCACGCTGATCGGGTCGTGCCGGGAGGCGTTCGGCCTGGTGTACGAGTTCCTCCCGAACGGCAGCCTCGAGGACCGGCTTGCCTGCACGAACAACACGCCGCCGTTGACATGGCAGGTGCGCACGCGGATCATCTCCGAGATGTGCTCGGCCCTGACCTTCCTCCACTCGAACAAGCCGCACCCGGTGGTCCACGGCGACCTGAAGCCGGCGAACATCCTCCTCGACGCCAACCTCGTCAGCAAGCTGGGGGACTTCGGAATCTGCCGCCTGCTGATACAGTCCAACACCTCCACCACCACCAGGCTGTACCGGACGACCACCCCGAGGGGAACCTTCGCGTACATGGACCCGGAGTTCATGTCCACCGGCGAGCTGACGCCGCGCTCGGACGTGTACTCCTTCGGCATCATCATCCTGCAGCTCCTGACGGGCAGGCCGCCGCAGAAGATCGCCGAGGTGGTGGAGGACGCGATGGAAAGAGGGGATCTGCACTCGATCATCGATCCCTCCGCCGGGAGCTGGCCGTTCGTGCAGGCAAACCAGCTCGCGCACCTCGGCCTGCGGTGCGCCGAGATGAGCAGGAGGCGCCGGCCGGATCTCGCGCGGGAGGTGTGGGCGGTGGTGGAGCCCCTGATGAAAGCCGCGTCGCTGACCGCCCGGCGGCCGACGTTCGCGGCAGCTTCGTCGGACTCGGACGACGCGTCCACGCCGTCCTACTTCCTCTGCCCGATCTTTCAGGTATAGATGGTGTGACATTGCATGATCTTTCTTCAGGTAGTAGATTAGAAAGTTCAGATTCAGATAAGGCTTACCAAATTGGTCTTCCGTGATGGGTGGTGGAAACAGGAGATGATGAGTGATCCGCACATTGCGGCAGACGGGTTCACGTACGAAGCAGAGGCGATCAGAGGGTGGCTCGACGGCGGGCACGACACGTCGCCGATGACGAACCTGAAGCTCGCGCACCGGGAGCTCACCCCGAACAGGGGGCTCCGCTCGGTGATCCTCGAGTGGCAACAGCAGCAGCAGCGGCTGTACCATGAGGACTGGAGATGACAGATGAACGATGCCTCAGTACACATGGAAAAGCCCGGTCTCAAAATTGTAAATCGTGGTTCGAAAAAAAAAATTGTAAATCGTGTACATAGAAGTTTGGATCGATACTATCTTTTTTCCAACTGGGGCTTCACCCCTTCCCATTCTCATGTACAACATGTTGTTTAGTCATGTTAAGACATGAATGCGTCTTGTTTATCAAGAAAAACAACTGGTGTTGTTAAAGAGACTGGCCAAATCCTTAACCGATACCGAAAGCAAGCATAGGCGTCGGCTCTAAAGTCCGAACTCATCCACGGTTCCCTCCCTTTCGCCGACGGTTTGATCCGTCTTAGTTAGTCTCGGGCCATGGAGGGGTGGCGGGTCACGGCACCTCGCTGGCAGAGTTCTCGTTCTATTTCTATGTCGTAAAGTCGGAATAATATTACCATATCCTATCCTCGCTCTGGTGGTAGTGTGTCTAGTGCCGATGGAGGACACGCGTAGTCATTATGTCTGACAGATCTTTTGAGATCATGTTGTTTTTAGTACTTGTTGGTGCGGTTTACGGTCAGTCTCTTCAGATCTATAGTTGTAATCTTCGACGATGGTTGCTTCTCTGGTGCACCGGTCATTTTGTGTCTTAGCATGACGACTTTCTGTCTGCCTAATACAACAAGCTCTAGGGTGCGTTTGGTTTGAGCCCAAGCTAGCCCCCCAAAATTTTGGCATGACCAAAACGAGGGCACGACCAAAAATTTGGTATGCTATTGTTGTTTGGTTTATAGCCATTGTAACTGCCAAAATTTTGGCAAAACAATTGTCTCCACTTGGTTTGGTGCCAACGGAGTTGGTAATGATTAGTTAGTTTGTACCACTCCCTCCGACCCATATTAGTTAATTAGATTTATTTAGATATAAATGTATCTCATTAAGATTTAGTGTTAGATTTATCCATATCTAGACAAAATTTGAGTTAACTATTATGGACAGAAAGAAGTAGAATAATTATAATTAACTATTACTACAGAAAAAACTATTACTACATGCCACACAAAAAAGGAGCACGCAAAAGTATATACCGAGATATAGAAATCCCTAAGGAGCTCTAAGCTCCCTGGAATTGGTGGTCTATTAGACGTCCAGGTATCCTAGCTAGCGAGTTTTACAACCTTTGAGTACGGCGGTGGTCAATGGAATGAATGGAGTGAGATTATGAGGCGGTTCGTTGGTTGACTCTAGGACGGTTCGCTGGTCGAGGCATGTAATCCAGAGTCCAAACCGTGTACGCGAACGCTTGCATGACTCTTCTCTCACTCTCCTGTTCCCTTCCTCTTATCTTTCTTCTCTCTGCCCCAACCGCCTCCACTGATTCCGGCCACCTCTGCTGATTCTGGCCGCCTCCGCCACCTCCCGGCTCTGCCGCTCACCGGCACGAGGTCGTCTCAGTCGCCTCCGCTGAATCTCTGGCGCCGCCGCGTTACGCCCCCGTGGCAAACCCTAGCAGTTCCTAGTTCATCGGCGCTGCGGTGCCGGCTAGCAGTCTCGGCCCCTGCGCCCCACACCGACAAACTGCACCTCCTGGACCTCCCGCGCTACCTCGGCTCGCCTCCCGCGTGGCTTCTGACTTTATTCAATGTTGCTGCTCGGCGTTGGCTACTTTGACTGCGGCGCGGACGCGTCGGCTCCCTCGACTTATTTGACTGACCGGCTCCCACCATCTTCCTCTACTATGCTTGGTATGTCCTTCCTTCCCGTGTGGTCTGTTCCCTTGTGCTCTGTGATGCCATAGCCATTGAGCCTCCATCACGGCGTTGTGCTCTGGTCCTCTAGAGCTTTGCTGCTATGGTGGTGATTTGGAGATCAATTTTTTTGACTCTGTCTTAGAAAGAATAGGATAACTACATGTTGTAACTTGGTTATCCTTTGGGCTGCTCTCTAATAATTGTCTGTGATGCGGTTGTTGTTTTTTAACTAAGCAAGGATTTTGAGGACTGTTACTATGAACTGCTGCTGGGTTGCTGTTATGGTTAATGTTTGTGTTCTAGCTAGGCTTTAGTTGCTGTTATGAACTGCTGCTGGGTTGCTGTAGGTGCTACGTACACTAGCTTGGTCATGGTTGCTAAGTATTTCTTGGCTATGGAATAAATGCACAACATATCATGATGTCCTGATATGAGCTATGGTTTAGGTTTTGATTGCTGAGTCGATTGAGGGTAGAAATGAGTACCGTAGCTAATTTTAATTGCAGACATGTATTCTTGGAACACATTATGATATGTACCATGTGTATTATGCTGTGTTGTAGTGATCAAACTGTTCTTATTGTTTATTTGTTCTAATTCCCTATTTAGGAATAGATCTTTATACTAGGATTTTCTTAGTCATTTGACATTACAGGATGGATAGAAAAGATATTTAAGTTCTCATTTGTTTTTCCTAGAGAATTCAGTTTACTTCTAATTTGATCATCTAATTATTGACACTGAACTGATCTAGAATAGGTGCTACACTCGTTTCTTTCTTATTGAGACCATGTGTATGTGATGTACAATAGTGAACTTTCAGAAAGCATTTGCTGTGTTATACTTGTTTTTAGTTGCTTAGAACAATAAATGATCGTGTTCCAAAATAAGGTTTCAATTTGTATATTAATTTTGGCATATAATAGTAATTTGGTGCTCAAAATCATGGTCAAAGTTTGGCTCGAAATATGAGTGTTGACTTTTGTTTTTTTACTTTCCGTACATATACTTTTAGATTCTTACTCCACTGTATTATATTTCCAACAATGTATTGCTTCAATTGTACATTTGCTTAGGCACCGTTTATTTGATACACTTTTGTAGGTAAGTAATATTTCAAACCTTATAACCAAAAAAAGTTTCATGCCTGCATTTTGTTAACCATGAAATCAATATGTAGGACATGCTATGGAATCAAATCCAACGGTTCTTTGGATAAATGGTATTGATATACTCTGGTGATTTGGTTGAAGGCATTACATGCCATTCATTACATTTTAATAGAACTTGGCAATGTATATTCTAAAAAGGGATCTAAGCTGAAATATCTCTAAAGGGCTCTAAGCTCCTTGGTTTGAAGAGTCTGCGGTTGCTCGAACGTTCCCCGATGGATGGGGGTCAGCTCGTGCTGTCTAGGGCCAGCTTGCTTGTGTGTTGTTGTTTCTTTGCCGACGAATTGGGGTCTCTGGTTGATTTGTATGTGGGCATTAGGTTCATCCCTAATTGACGACAGCTTAATTTTTGTGCAGGGTACCGTGAACGAACACGAGGGCACAATGAACCAGAAAAATTCATAAATACTCTAAAAAATAGCAACCTATCATAAAATTAAAAACCATTAACGGAGGACGGGCGCGGCAAAGCGCGCTGGGTCTATTTAGTATACTATATGTAACTGTGAAAAGAATACCGATCTCCAATTCTCCAAAACATGATTAGTTACACGGCCTTTTGCCAAATTGAGACACGGTTGCTGAGAGAAAACCTATGGCCAGGGCCGCTATTACAGAAAATGATATTTCCTTCAACCCATATTAATTGACTTGGATTTGTTAAAATTTGGATGAACCTATATACTAAATAGTGTCTAGATTTATTCAAATTAGATAAATCTAAGTCAACTAATATGGATCGGAGGAAGTACAATTAGTAGACGATAGTAGTTTAAAACAAGGTACCGAGTTGGGACGGCTTGGTAAGTGTTAAACATGGTTCATTATACGGCCGCTTGGCACGGGATCAATCGGACTTTTGGACCAAATAACTGGCAGATAAGTACTTACGTTTTGCTTCAGTCAAGATTTACTCGGCCCATCAATCCATCCCGCTGATCGATTTTCTTTGATCGATTGTCAAAAGAAAAAGTATGAATAGCAGGCGAGAGAGGCAGCCAACAACGCCAATTTTTTGGCGAGCGTTTTCCACACCCTCCGCGTGCCGATAAATTGGCGTGAATAACACGAGGGCACCCTGGGCTAGGCTGGACGAGCCAAATAATTGGTGCCAGTCCAAACGGTAGCCAAACCTCAAGGGCTAGCCAATTTTTTGGTATGGCCAGAATTGGCTCTAAACCAAACGTACCCCTACTTCGATAAGTTTTGCTCTGTTCTAGTGATGGATAAGCGGTGGCATATCTTTGGCTCGTGGTAGTGTTAGTAGTCGTTGTTATGTAGTATTTTATAATTTTATTACTTCTAGTCTTTTTTTAATGTTGTTAATGATTATTACAATAGACTGTAGAATTTTTTTAAAAAAAGTTGTTACTTGTCAACAGTAATCCATTTTCATTCAGAGGATCGCAGAGTTGATTAATTGGCATCGGTCCAACCGAAAAAGATGAGCCAATCATGTGACGAAACAACCAAATACCGACCCAAAACTTCCAGGCATGCAAACAGCTGGTTGGTTCACTAAACTAATCCTGTCGATGAAGTTTTATACTCGCCGAAATTTCTTGAATTTTGTTATTTCCTCTACGAGGCAATCATTCGGCGACAACTAGCCATATACAAACATCGTCATCCTACTACCAAATACGGTACTGATCTGCATCAAACAATTGAATTGTTTGGAACTGCCGAAAGCAGTTGTCGTTAGCCGCCGCAAGTGTGACGGCTGGTCGTGCGGCGACTGGCAAGAGACATGGCCGGTAGGACGTGACGCGACATGCGCTGTAAATTGCGTTTGCAAACAAATGTTGTTGTTGAACAACCCCTGCCGGCTGGCCGGTTTCGAGGCTACTCCACAACCGAGGAAGAAAACTAGGGTCGAAGGCACACAAGATTACATAGGAAATTGACACAGGAAAGGAGAAGTTTTATTGATATGTCTCTTGTGAAAGTCACGTACAATAATTGCTCCTCTATTTATAGACTAAAGGGGATAGGATATCCATATGGGCTAACCCTAGTCTGGTAGAGGCCACACCGAATGGGCCTCTACCGGCCCAGTTTCCCAACACTTCTTCTGGATATCTTATCTGTATAACCATGGCTCAAAACTCCGAAAAACCCAGTGAGAAAAATATGGAGAAAAGCACATGTCATACTTCTTGCTATGTTGCACGAATTGCCTCATTAAAAACCTCATGTGAGAAACTTCATAAAAACTCACTAAGGGAAAAAGAGTACAATTCACTTAACTATAAAGTTAAGCACTCAATCATCGGGATTAAGATTTCAGCGATGAGTTTGTAAAGATTTCCCCCCCGAACCTTGCATCTCCCTAAGTCTCATCATGCCGATCCCACGGATACATCTCTCGAAAGAAGATGCTGGCAATGATTTAGTCAACAAATCAGCGAGATTTTCACATGACTTAGTATGCAAGACTTTTACTTCGTTCAACTTTTGCAGTTCATGTGCATAGAAGAACTTGGGGTTTATATGCTTTGTGAGATTACTCTTCACGTAACCCGTCTGGACTTGTGCAACACAAGCAGCATTATCTTCATAGATAATTGTTGGGGTTTGTACGGTGTTTAGTCCACATGACATCTGGATGTGGCTGACTACTCGTCGAAGCCATACACATTATCGTGATGCTTCGTATAACGCTATGATTTCCGAGTGATTCGTCGAAGTTGACACAAGCGTTTGCTTGGATGATTTCCAGGAAATCGTTGTTCCACCACAAAGAAAAACATATCCAGTCTGCGACTTGGATGTGTGCGGGTCCGAAAGGTACCCAGCATCTGCATAGCCTACAACAGATAGGTCTTGGTTCTTTTGGTAAAACAAGCCAAGGTCTTTGGTCCCTTGTATGTACCTAAAGATGTCCTTAACGCCTTTTCAATGCCTCTTGGTAGGCTCAGAACTATACCTAGCAAGAAGATTAACGGCGAATGCAATATTCGGCCGTGTACAATTTGCGAGGTACATAAGTGCGCCAACTGCACTTAAGTAGGGGAATTCCGGTCCCAGAATTTCCTCTCCCTCTTCTTTAGGCCTGAACGGATCATTGTCTTGCTGCAAAGATCTTCCGACATCGGGGTCTTAGAAGGATATGCATTTTCAAACCCAAATCGTTCCAACACCTTCTAGGTGTAGGCCGACTGGTGAACTAGAATCCCAGCAGGGGAATGTTCAAGTTGCAGACTCAGGCAGAACTTGGTTTTGCCTAAGTCTTTCATCTCAAATTCCGACATCGGGTAGGAACTCGCTTCCTCAATATCGTCAGGTGTATCGATTATATTCAAATCGTCCACGTACACCGAGATAATACAGAAACCATCCTGGGATCTCCGTATAAAAACGCATGGGCAATCTGCATTGCTCGTGTAGCCCTTCTCATGAAGGAAATCGCTTAAATGATTATACCACATCCTACGTAATTGTTTTAGTCCATACAATGACTTCTTAAGCTGAACACTGTATAAGCTTTTGTTTGCTCTATCCTGGTTCGGGACAGGGATACCTTCTGGTACTTTCATGTATATGTCTGAATCCAAGTTACCATATAGGTAAGCGGTGACAACATCCATTAGTTTCATTTTTAAGTCCATGTTTACTGCCATTGAGATCAAGTATCTAAAGGTAATTCCATCCATGACCGGGGAGTAAGTTTCCTCAAAGTCGACACCTAGTCGCTGAGTGAAACCTTGAGCAACGAGTCTTGCTTTGTACCTTACTACTTCATTATTCTCGTTTCTCTTTCGAACAAAGACCCACTTATGGCCAACGGGGCGAATGTGGGGAGGAGTTAGACAAACAGATCCAAATACCTCTCTTTTGTTTAACGATAATAATTCAGCAGTGATTGCCTTCTGCCAATCTTTCCAATCTGACCTTTTCTTACAATCAGCGAGCGTGTTAGGCTCAGGGTCAAGATCTATGATTGAGACAATTTTCTTGGCAAAATTAACGTCGACATTTGCCATGGCTCGGTTGTATGACTCGTCCGAATTAACATAGTTAATGTCCATTTCGTCATGGAGTGCATCATGCACATCCTCTTGCTCCACCGGATTTCCCAATCCAGGGGCTAGGTCCTTTAGCTTTCCCGCTCTGATGTGTGCGCACACAACTTTGCTGGGTATTTCCGATATAGGAAAATTCAAGTCCAGAATTTCGTGCACTGAAATATCCGTACTTGTGCCACGTCTCAACTGGCTCCCCTCAACAGGGACAGACTGTAATAAATCTCTCTTATCCTTTTTCTTCAGGCGTCCCCGGGTACTTGGGATTTGGGAAACCGGATTCCGCGTCCTCTTAGGCCTTGGAACGGGAGCGGGTATACCATCATTTTTCTTTGGTATTTCAACCCTTTTTGGTGCATTGCGTGCATGCACATGCGACTTTGTCACAGTCTTTAAATTACTAAAATGATTAGGCAGTTGATTCGCTAGGAAGTGCAAATCTAATATCTTTTGGACTTCTCTATTAGACTCAACAGTGCGCGGGTCATGAGCATGGATCCATGTAGCTTTCCACGTGATTTCTCGACTTTTGTCATCCAGGGTTTGATTACCTCCCCCCAAAGTCGGAAAAAGATCCTCGTCAAAAATGCAGTCAGCAAAACGGGTCGTGTGACAGTCACCTGTCAAGGGGTCCAAGAACCTGATTATGGACACAGTCTCATAACCAACGTATATCCCCGACTTACGGAGCGGTCCCATTGTTGATCGCTGGGGTGGTGGTATAGGTACATATATCTGGCAGTCGAACCTACGTAGGTGGGAAATTTTCGGTGCCGACCCTTGCGCAAGTTGGATAGGAGAGTGGATGTTGTAGGCCGATGCTCGAAAGTTGATGAGATTAGCGGCGTGTAACACCGCGTGTCCCCAACATGTAGTTGGTAAATTACAACCCTGAAGGAGTGGTCTGGCAATGAATTTAATCATTTTAATCAATGCCTCCGCACGTCCATTTTGAGTGTGGACATGCGATACAGAGTGCTCAAGTTTGATTCCTATTGCCATGCAATAATCATCGAATGCCTTTAAAGTAAATTCTCTGGCATTGTCCATTCGAATAGACTTTAAACGATAATCAGGGAATTTATTCCTTATTTGTATGATTTGAGAGATCGATTTTGCAAAAAACATGGTTCCTTGTTGACAGCAGGCAAACATTGGACCATTTAGAGGAAGCATCAATGAGCACCATGAAGTACCAAAACGGCCCGGAGAGGGGCTGAATTGGACCACATATATCCCCTTGTATACGTTCCAAGAACGCGGGGAGTTCATCTTTCACCTTTAGGGGGGACGGTCTAATGATCAATTTCCCCGTAGTGCATGCGGAGCACACGAAATCATCAGGATTCGGGAAATTTTTCACATTAACATTATGACCATTCGAGTTGTTAATTATATTTCTCATCATCCTAAGACCGGGGTGGCCTAACCTATCATGCCAAAGGCAGAATAGTTCAGAGCTTCTAAAGACAGTCTTAAGGGTAGTGTAAATAGGTGGTGCTACTATCTTAGTCTAGTACATCCCAGTAGCTAATGAAGGGAGTCTTTTAACAACATTTTTACCATTTTCGTCGCGCTTAGTAATGAGTAGGAACTTCTTTCCATTCTCATCATCATTGGTCTCTACATGGAAACCATTTGTGCGGATATATCTAAAACTCAAGAGAGTACGAGTCGACTCCGGATACAACAATGCCTCTTCAATGATCAGAGTTGTTCCATTTGGGAGTATGATAGTTGCTCTTCCGGAGCCAACTACATTCGGACCGCAGCCGGTGATCGTCATTATGTTACCGAGGTTTTTGGTAATAGACTCAAAGTACTTTGTTTCTCTCAAGATGGTATGTGTGGTGCCGCTATCAGCAAGGCACGTTTCCTCCATTTGGGCGCCACACGCGTTCTAAAATATAGTGCCTAATTAATATAATGGAGCGAGGAAGATGCTACATCAAGTAAGCAAAACACATAAATATTTCAGAACATAACACAACCAAATAATGGAATAAATGAATGAAATGAATGTCATCCAATCGCCGTAAACAAATAAATGTTATGCTCTCATAGAGCTTACAACCATATCTAAGAATTGTATCAAATTATTTGCGGAAAGAAATCATAACAACAAAAAGGAGCTCAAGTGGATTCAGCAAAGAAACCATCAATCTCAGCCTGTATCTCAAGATCGTTGAGCTTCTCTTCGTTGGCTATCATCATCGAGGCAGCAGAAATGTCTAGCTGGGGCGGGGGGGAGGCACGACGTGCTCAACCTCCATGGGCACAGTGGTGTTCGTGGGAACCGCCAAAGGTGCTGCCACTTGTGCTACGTCTTGCGCCTCTACGGGCGCGACGTTGTGCACGGGCGCCGCTCCGGGCGCCAGTGGTGCCTCAACCTGGACGAGGTGCGCCTCGCGCGCCTTCTTGTTGGCCTTGAACGCGTCCACGACGTGCTTAGGGGCCAAACACTGCCTGGAGAAGTGAGTCTTAGAGCCACAGCGAAAGCAGTCCTGGGGCCTTGCCTCCCCCTTTCCCGCCTTGCGTTTCTTGGCCGGGTTGGAGGAGTTGGTGCCCTTCTTGCCTCGCCTCTTGTGGATGGGCTTGCGCACCTTGTAGGCGCCGCCATTCGCCTCATGACTTGGGCCCCCCGCGAAGGGTTGCGTGGAGAAGTTCTTTTTGAGAACATATCCTGCGCCTCTGCCACCTGGAGAGCATCAATAAGCGCTGCATATTCCGTGAATCCTTCCTGGCAAAAGTTTCGCGAGAATTGGATGTTGTCCGGGTGGAATGTGGAGAGAGTTTTGTCTATCTTCTGCTGATCTGTGGTACTGGTTCCACACAGCTGAAGAATGGTACAAATCCGGTGTAACCTAGAGTCGTACTCTCCCACGGTCTTGAAGTCCGCAAACCTCAGACGAATCCAATCTGCCTCCGCCTGTGGCTGAATGGTGTACTTAAGCCTAGAGAACCGCTTGTTGAGGGCGGTCCAAAGGGCAGAAGCACTCCGTTCTGCCATGTACTCATTTTTGAGAGTCTCACACATGTGATGGCGGGGGAAATGCAGGGCTTTGACGTTGTCCGCCGGGATGGTGGTGCTGGGGGCCGTCGGGGTCCCCGCAATCAGCGCATCCTTGATGCATCGGCCCTCGAGGACGATCTCAACGTCCGAGGCCCAAGTCAGGTAGTTCAGCCCATCCTAGGTCAACTCCGGGAACTCGCGGCTGACGATTTCGGTCATCTGCAATTTATGCAAAGTGTGTAAGATTACAGCAGGTAATCGGTTGCATAAATGCGATAATCGATACAATTATTCAAATATGACGGCGTTCCAAAATTTAAAAAAAAAGGTACAAGCTAACTATGAGATACAAAGTATTAAAATCGTGCGACAATTAATAACTGTAGTAAAACATAGTATAAAAGCTTGTAAAAACGGGCCGAAAACAGGACCAAAAACGGGCCAACAGCCCAGCCGTGTGCTTCCACGCCCCAGTTTTTTTTGACTAGGGGATCTATTACGGGCCAAAAACGGCCCAGTCGCTTGCTCTCCCCGTGGGCCGGCCCGCCCGACACCGTCCCTGCCCGAGAAACGGGGGGACAGAGCACGAGGCTCTCGAGTGGGGCGGCGGCGGCGGCATCCGGCTGCGCCGACGACGGGGGTGAGGTGGCGAGGTGGGGCGGCGAGGCAGGTGCGGCCAATAGGCGTCGGCAGCGCACGCATGTGGCGGCGGGGCTCGGCCAACAGGGCGACGCGGCCAGCAGCGCATGGCGAGCGCGGTCCGCGGCGGCGCGGCGAGCGCGGCCAGTGGGGCACCGCGAGCGCAGCCAGCTGCGCGCGTGGCGCGGGCAGCACGCAGCGCACGGGCAGCGAGGCGCGGCGAGCTCGGCCAGCAGAGCGCGAGGCGGCGCCGCGAGCGCGGCAGCGGCACGGGCGCGGCCAGCAGGGCCCCGCCGGCGGTCGGTCGGGCGCGGCATGCGCGCGCAGCGGAGCACGCGCAGGCGGGCGGCCGGCTGCTGCAGCACCGTGCGCGGGCGGGTGCGTGCAGGGCAGCGGCAGGTGCGCGCGTCGCGGGTGCGTGGCCAGCCAGCAGCGGGCGGCGCGGACAGCGGCCAGCGGCGGCCGGCAGCGCGGCGCGGGCACGTGGCCAACAGGGCGACGGCGGTCGCGGCGCAGGCCAGCTGCAGCAGCGCGCGGCGCGCGAGCAACACCGCGAGCAGTGTGGCGGCGCAGGCACGTGGCCGGCAGCACGACAGCGGCTAAGGCTAGCAGTGAGGCGCGTCGGCGTGTGCCAGCAAGGCCACGCAGCAGCGTCGTCCGCCGGTGCGTTGTGTGCATGCAAAGTACAAAGAAAAGTTGTAGATCCGAGCTCGTGTGCATGCAAAGTACAAAGAAAAAGAATTGTAGATCAATCGGATCTACTATAGGTAACGTCCAAGATCAATCGGATCTAAAAAATAGATCGGCATAGCAGGTGCACGGTACAGTCAACAAAATCCTAAGCCGAGAGTGATTAAATCAACATTGGTCGGCAACAGCAGGTCAGCTCGACTCCCGGGAGGAGAATCCGTACCGTAGATAAATCTAAAAAACGTGCTGAATGCAAAAATTGATAGTAAGTCGTGCAATGAATCCATTTTTGCGGTCAATTTCGGATTACCTTCAACGAAAGCCCGCGTGATGCAGGCTCGACGGTGGCTTGATGGAGGCACGACGGAGAGACACGTGCTGATAACGTGTTGAACAACCCCTGTCGGCTGGCCGGTCCCGAGGCTGCTCCACAACCGAGGAAGGAAACTAGAGTCGAAGGCATACAAGATTACACAGGAAATTGACACAGGGAAGGAGAAATTTTATTGATATGTCTCTGGTGACAGTCACGTACAATGATTGCTCCTCTATTTATAGACTAAAGGGGGAAAGGATACCCACATGGGCTAACCCTAGCCTGGTAGAGGCCACACCGAATGGGCCTCTACCGGCCCAGTTTCCCAACAGTTGTGTTGTGTTGTGGTGTGATAAAAAAAATGGGACCGTCCTTCCTCCAACCGTCCAACGGCTTTCTCTTCCCTTCTCTTCTGTTCCTACAAGCAACGGTCCTCTGAGCAACATGGACAGGGCTGTGAAGGCTGTGAAGGAGATGTGCGGCTACAGACGAAAGTCTTGCCCGCCTTTGGTCGGTGTCGGCGACGACGAAGCTCGCATGTGGCATTCCCCTCTTTGGAGGCATCTCCGAGGTGTGTCGTCACCTCACTCGCTCCCTTTCGGTTTGGTAGTTGTCTTCGAACCAAAGCCTAGGTCTAGAGTCGGGTCTGCATGATGGTGATGTCCTTGATATCGTCCCTCTGCTGGGAGCATCACGTTTGGAGACACGGCGTGGAGGCTGATGTTGCGCTCCTTCGGTGCTCGCCGCTGTCCAAGGTTGATCTTCAAAAGTGCAACGCACACCACGGCTGGTGAGTCCAAGACGATGCCTTCTCAGAACCGACCTTATTCCGTCTTCTTTCTCCTTTGGATGGTGCATCGACAAGGGGAGTCCTTTTGAAGTGGTTGTTCTTCGAAGGGTCTGGCGTCGATCGAGACACAACTTTGTTGCTTAGCTTAGGACAAACTCTTTCGTGTTTTAGCTATTGTGTTTGTGGCGACGTGTGGCACCCTTTGTTCCTGAACCTCGTTAGTCCGCATCACTCCTTTGTTCCTGAACCTCGTTAGTCGAGATCTTCAGTCTGAATTCTGAGAGTTGGTTGCATAATTCTTCTATTCATGTGCAGAGTAATGCTTTGGGTGTGCGATGGACTGATCACCATCCGACTACTCTTATCATTCGCTCTTGTACATTGAGTCGGTGGATCGATGCAATTATACTCATTCCATGGAAGTTAGAGGTCGCCTTATCTTTTGGATACCTCTACCTTCGTCCTTTGTTTCTCCGGAGTGTTCTCTCGATGGACGTGAGCCCCGACCCTTGTTGGTGGTGTCGCCAATTTCAAGATGAAGAAGGAACCCTCGTTAGTGGTGTCGCGAGGATCTACACGAAGCGAGAAGATTCAGGTCGTCGGCCTTCTTCCCCGTACCATGAGGCGGATCTCGAGGGCGAGATCCATTGTTAGTGGTGTCGAATTGTGGCACCCCGGGAAAATCCACTACTAGAAAATCGCGTGTTAAATAATATTTTATGCATCATCATAACATCATGCATCTATTTGCTTAAAAACTATTTTCCCAAAACCCTATTTTTGCTTTCTACATTACCCCCTATTATTTCAAAGTTTAAGGTTCGGCCTGCCCAGATCTTTTATTTGCCTAAAAATTATTTATAAAAGCGTTTACAAAATATAAATTAAATACAACTGTTTTGATC
The DNA here is from genome assembly GCA_916181665.1 of Avena sativa. NCBI lineage: Eukaryota > Viridiplantae > Streptophyta > Magnoliopsida > Poales > Poaceae > Avena > Avena sativa. The sequence continues at coordinate 264,455,548 of OV702284.1, read as the reverse complement.
GGGGAGGCAGCTCGGCCCGAAAGCCAGGCCACCTACCACCCTGATCGGCCCAACCTAATCCCTACCCCAAATAAAACCTAAATCCCAACCCTAGGCTAACCCTAACCGGAACCAACCCCACCTCTCACTCCCCAGCAGCCGCCACCACCCCTTGGCACTCACGCGACACACGCACACCTGCCAGCTTGACCCACACCGACACGTTCCCACGCACATACACCACGCGCGCCTGCCCACTTGCACACAACATCCGCCCGCGGCCCCACCCCCTGCAGCTTCCTCCTCGCACGCTCCCGAGTCCCGTCCCCATCTCTCTTGCTCGCCCGTAATCCCCCCACCTTCCTCGCCTTCCTCTCTGTCCCTCCTCGCGAGCCGCCGCCAGGGCTCCTCCTTCCCCCATCTGCCAGGCGCCGCCGCCCCGCCCTCGCGTCCCCTGACCCCGCTCTCCCTCTCCCCTGCTCGATCTCCGACCTCCCCACCTCTGGCCCGTGCGCGACGCCGACCCGCCGCTCCTCTCCTGAGCACCCGCCGCCGCCAGGGACCGCGAGCTCCACCTCCCTCAACCACCGCCATCCGCCTGTGCTCGCCTCGGGACACCACCGACCCAAGCCGCCTCTCCGTCCGCCCTCTTCTGCCATCCTCGGCCCACCTCCTCGCCTCCTGCGCCGAGCCCGACCCCGCCGGCTGGCCTCCCTCGCCGCTACCGGCCTACAGCAAGCCGTAGCCGCGTGGCCCGTCTCCGACGAGCCCCTGTACCCCATCGCCGGCCGCTTCCCTGGCCCGGCCCTGCTCTGTCGCCGCCCAGGCAGGCCGCGGACGGGGTCTGCCTCGTCGCCACAGGCCCAACTCCGTCGCGCTCCCCGTCCCGCAGTCCAAGCTCGTCGACCACAAGCGCCGCCGCACGTCGACCTCGTCTGTCCCAGCTTCCTCCTCGAGCTCAAGCCCGCTGCTCCCCGTGGCCTCGCTGCATCGTCCCTCCATGGGTCGCCTCCGGTTGTGCTTCCTATAGCGCGTGGCCTCCTACGAGGCGGGCTCGTCCGTGTTGGGATCCTGCAGCGACACACTGCCCTCCCCTCGTGTCAAGACCGGCTGTCCTTCTCCTAGCCGCTTGTGTGCCCTGGTGCCTTTCGCTGTTCAGTGCAGATCCTGTTGAGTGTATTGTTGTGTGGTGGTACTCTGGAGACAAGAATACAGTGTGGCGCTAAAGATAAGATCGACCAAGAACAAGTTGAAAGGATCCGACAGGATCGCCTACATGGATGTCAAGTTCCCCTTCACGAACCCGAAGCCTCGAGCCCTCCTACACGGATCCGTTGGCGAACCCCGAAGACCGATCCCGTACCCGGCGCCACGCCAAGTGCTCCTTCCCGGACCCGAAGACCATCGGTCAAGTTCACCACCGACAAAAGACGGACGACAAGACTCCAACCGAAGATCGGATGTGATGGTGTCGGAACGACAAGTTCTACTTCACGGGCACCGAGCGTCAAGATCGCCTTCACGGGAAACCGCAAGACATCCTTCCCGGGATTTGAAGGCCGAACCCTCGGCACGCCAAGATCTTCTCCTCGGAACGCCATGACCGTCTACACGGACCTGAAGACCACGGATGCGACAAGTTCTCCTTCCCGGATGCGAGCCCCGGATCCGAAGGCCGCCAAGTCCTTCCCGGACGCGAGATTGATCCCGGTGTTCGAAAACCGACCCTGAACCCTCGGAACCCCAAGTTCGCCGATCCCTATGTGTGACCCTGATCCGAGCCCCTATTTTATAAATGCCATCTATATAAATTGTTGCATATTAAATTGTCATACTTGCATACATGTTGTGGGTTTGGGGGCATTATGCCGATTCACCTTATAATTAAATATGGGATCCATATGCGGGCAAATCTAGTCGTATATCGGTCCCATTTAAATTTGTATAGCGAACCGGTGATATATTTTGCCATGTTAAGACAACATTTAAATTGTGGGGTATCTAAACAACATGAACCGTTTAATTAATTGTCGGGACCTCGGTTCCGCTTAATATTGCCTAATTGCATCGCATCTTTGCCATGTCATACATCATACATGCATCATGCCCGATCTTTTGCCGTAGTATTAAATAGTGCATCCGGTGTTTATTCTAGTGTTTTGCTTCTTCGCGGATAAGGCCGTTGAGTTGATGTGAGCTTCGCCCCGATCTTCGGATGAACCTTCGGCAATGTTTTTCAGGCGAGCATCTCCCCCTTTCTACCTATCTTACTTTTATAGTATTTATTCCCTCATGTTGATCTATTGCTATCTGTGTTGCGATGCTCTAGTTTTCGTACCCGTGAAATCCCTTGCAGCCTTATATTGCCTTGGACACCCCTATTACCTGTTGTTTGGTAGATAGTTGGACCTGCGCGTCGTAGTCGCTTGCTCAAGTGTTGTTGCGTGTCGTCAAGTACCACAGTTGTTGGAGTATTGCCGTGTGTTTATTGTTGGAGATGATCAAGACTTTAATTACTGTTTAACAACTAAAATTGAAGTAGGTAAATGCAGAGGCACAGGTGGGCAATAGATGTCATTTGGTTGTTAACCGTCCACTTGTGTCCCGTAGGACCCCGAGTACTTGATACCTGTTCCTTGAATATTCGCGCTATCCACATCCGGGAGGATTATGGGACCCCCCTGAGCCAGAGCTTGATTCATTCTTATTTCTTAGGGCCACAAACTAGTTTGAGGTTTTATTTACTATCATGTACTTATGCCATGCTTTACTGCTTTATTTACGATTGTGCGAGGAGCACATGTACTGTTTAGGTAAGCGGAGTGTTTTCGCGGTATCGACAAGCCCAGTCACATTTTTGGGTTCCCAGTCGTTTACAGCCATTGACGCAAACCTTGAGTCCGTCTCGGAGTCAGCTAACTTCGTTGCGGGTGTACTCAATGGGGTGGCCCCCTGAAATATTTCTGAATCTTGTGATTGCTTTGTCGTGAAGGCCTCGTTGGGTTTTGATTTGGTTTTTCCGAGGTTGATCGAGTGTGTGTTGCTATTTGTGCACCCCTGCAGGGTAAAACTTTCTGAAAGCCGTGTCCGCGGTTATGGACGACTTGGAGCACAGTATCTCGATCATAGACAACTATAACTAAAGTAGTGCTATAAATTTGACTTTATAATGACTAGTATTCAGCTTCACTATAATGGAATGGCTAAATAAAATTGCCAACAATTGCTTGTTTGGGTTGTCGCTTGCTGCCATTGTATCTGACTAGTAAGTATTGCAACTATAACGGAATGGCTAAATAAAAGTACCAACAACTGCTGGGTTTTGGGATATCTCATGCTAATTGTATCTGACTAGTAAGTGTTGCTACTACAACGGAATGGTTAACTAAAATGGCCCACTGCTTATTTTATCAGGATGATTATCTACACCTGACTAGTAATTGCTGCAACGATAACTGAATAAATAAAACTGCCATCTGTGTGAGTTCCTCGGTTGACTTCCTCGTTTGGTCTCGAGGGGGAAATACCAGGATGGGTATGATTGGTGGTAGTAACAGATTGGTACCGAATAGGTCTTTCTTATCCCTCTCTGATAGCCGACAGTTGTATCGAGTCTCTATAGGTTGTTTAGTGCATGCTGCCGCTGTCGCTTCAGTCCACCATACCTATGTAGGCGAGGACCGCCGAATTCTAGCCTCGCCGTGTACTGGCATCAGTACTGACCGCTCTCTCTTTTTCCTTTGCCCTTCGTCGGCACCCCTTTTGTTTAAGCAGGTTTTGAGATCGACGTCGTTAGCAGGGTTACCCTTCCGGCTTGGCCTGGGCAGGGTTATGGACGCCATTGGTTATTCTTCTGGGCTCTTAGCCCCATTTGCATCTTGTCCGTAGATGGACGCTCTATCGTTTTCAAGGTGATTTGGATCTTTGTTCTGTATATCTGTATTCTTGGCTCATTGAGTCGCTGTTATATATATATATATCTGTTCTGTGGGCCCCATCAAGGACTGTTGTGTAATGTTATTACTTCGTTTTCCACCCGCACGCAAGTGCCTGGTGGGCACCTTTGAATCGTTTCTATGCGGGTTGGCGGGAATCGCTAAAACTTGCATAGGGTCGATTCTGAGGGTGTTACAGAGTGGTATCAGAGCTCAGCAGTTGCGATACCCCACAAGTCCAGCCTGTAGGATAACCTAGCTAACGGCCGCAGTAGAGTGTCAAAACTATTTTGCAAAAATCAGTTGGATAGATCTGATTAGGTCTGCTTTTACTCCTTACCCCTCTGCTATTCTCCTCTTACCTCTGCGTTTTGAATCCACCTCTTATCTTTTCTTCGAGTCCAGGATTTCTCGTGGTTGGGTTCCGTCGTACCTTCAGGGTTTCGCTTCCTCCTTTGATAACGGTGTTCTACCATCCGGTGTTCATGCTGTCTGAGGAATCCGTCTACTGTGGTACCATTCTTTGTTCCTTGTTTGTGCCTTCCGGTGTTTTCCGACGCGACGACCTCATCTACGCCAGATCCGATGCAGAGTCCGCATCACTCCTTTGTTCCTGAACCTCGTTAGTCGAGATCTTCAGTCTGAATTCTGAGAGTTGGTTGCATAATTCTTCTATTCATGTGCAGAGTAATGCTTTGGGTGCGCGATGGACTGATCACCATCCGACTACTCTTATCATTCGCTCTTGTACATTGAGTCGGTGGATCGATGCAATTATACTCATTCCGTGGAAGTTAGAGGTCGCCTTATCTTTTGGATACCTCTACCTTCGTCCTTTGTTTCTCCGGAGTGTTCTCTCGATGGACGTGAGCCCCGACCCTTGTTGGTGGTGTCGCCAATTTCAAGATGAAGAAGGAACCCTCGTTAGTGGTGTCGCGAGGATCTACACGAAGCGAGAAGATTCAGGTCGTCGGCCTTCTTCCCCGTACCATGAGGCGGATCTCGAGGGCGAGATCCATTGTTAGTGGTGTCGAATTGTGGCACCCCGGGAAAATCCACTACTAGAAAATCGCGTGTTAAATAATATTTTATGCATCATCATAACATCATGCATCTATTTGCTTAAAAACTATTTTCCCAAAACCCTATTTTTGCTTTCTACATTACCCCCTATTATTTCAAAGTTTAAGGTTCGGCCTGCCCAGATCTTTTATTTGCCTAAAAATTATTTATAAAAGCGTTTACAAAATATAAATTAAATACAACTGTTTTGATCGGGGAGGCAGCTCGGCCCGAAAGCCAGGCCACCTACCACCCTGATCGGCCCAACCTAATCCCTACCCCAAATAAAACCTAAATCCCAACCCTAGGCTAACCCTAACCGGAACCAACCCCACCTCTCACTCCCCAGCAGCCGCCACCACCCCTTGGCACTCACGCGACACACGCACACCTGCCAGCTTGACCCACACCGACACGTTCCAGGACTTTCGACCCCACCGAGGCCTTGTTTACTTCTCCGGTATTTTTATCCATAAAAGACGCGGGGATATGCGGGGATTTGGTGTTCGCCCAATACTCTCAAATCCCCTCAAATCCCTTCCCAAAAAATACTCTACCATGATGGAGAGTTTTTAATCTAGTCAAAAATACACTAGTGTGGAGGGGATTTGTGGGGATATTCCGGGATTATCCCCTCAAAACCCGGCCTAGTAAACGACCTATCGGGGAAATTTCGGGATATAAAATAATCCCCTCCCATCCCTTGAAATACCCTAGAAGTAAACAAGGCCTGAAGGAAGCGACACGGATGTGGTCACAATCTTTTTGTGTGAATTGCACTGCAGTTTTTCAATCGCGATGCCGATGCCGATGCCGATGCCCGATCGTGGGAAAAAAGCTTGCCAGTTGGAGAAGCAAAGTGGTTAGGTTCACGTTACATCATCCAGTACTAGTACAAGATGCTAATACTAACTGTGCGAGCAGGCCACGCTGGCTGAACCAGTGATGGAAACATCAAGCAAGGCGAACTCCGCGCTGATGTCCGTGAGAGCTACTACAGGAAGCAGTAGTGCGTCTACCGATCTTTCTTTATCGTGACAGCCTAGACAAAGTGCATAATGTGCAGCATGAGCGAGCGTCGACCGATGCAGGAAAAGAGGAGACGAGGCCAGAGCTCGCCAGGAAGAGGAGGGAGGGTGTATAAGACGGTTTGTTGCGTACACGTATGGATGATATCGTTGTCTCCGGTGTGTTGTGGTGCCCCGGGAAGGAGGATGGTGGCTTTGGATCCTGGACAGAAAAGCTAAAGAATCCTTCGAAGTGAGGAAAAAGCATCGGTAGGCAAGCCTAAGCTAGAATGAGTGCAGCGAAAGAATGTAAGGAGCACGGGAGAATCTACAGAATTGTACTGATCAAGATAATGTGACATCACGTTCGACTTGCACATTGCAGCTGAAACACAACTCTTCAGATCATCATCAGCAAGGAGCGTTTATTTGCATTCTACTACTTTCTGAATATTTTCCAAATGTGATACTTTTCTGTTGTAGTAGTAGTAAACACTGCATTACACTTTTTCTTAATCTGATTACGCAGCTCAGGTTTCGTACGTTCTACGCACAGCTCACATTTATATGAAACCGCTATGCTTATTGCAGACAAAAAGAAAAAGAAAAATGCTCAAACTGGATAAGTTTAGAGACAGTAGTAAAGCGGAAAAGGCACCCAACCAACTCTCCCACTCCATCGTCCCTGCCCCCACTCGACACTCCCGTGCTCCTCAGTCATCACCTCCGCTCCCCGCTTTCCAGAACCACCTTCTTCACAGTGCCGTCCTCGCTCATCACCGCCGCTCCTGCCTTTATAACGCCCTCGCTCATACTCCACCACCTCACAACACACCCACCGCTGGTGTGCTGCTGCTGCAATCCAAGAAAGAGCGAGCGAGCCTCGAGAGCCAACAGAGCTAGCTAGCTGCCCAAGAATGGAGGGGAAGGAGGAGGACGTGCGCCTAGGCGCCAACAGGTTCCCGGAGCGGCAGCCCATCGGGACGGCGGCGCAGGGCGGCGGGGACGACAAGGACTACAAGGAGCCCCCGCCGGCGCCGCTCTTCGAGCCCGGGGAGCTCAAGTCCTGGTCCTTCTACCGCGCGGGCATCGCAGAGTTCATCGCCACATTCCTATTCCTCTACATCACCGTACTCACAGTCATGGGCGTCTCAAAGTCACCCTCCAAGTGCGCCACCGTCGGCATCCAGGGCATCGCGTGGTCCTTCGGGGGAATGATCTTCGCCCTCGTATACTGCACCGCCGGCATCTCTGGTCAGCCTAATACACTTCCTTCTCTTAATTTACTACTCCCTCCGTTTAAAAATATAAGATATTTTAGGTTTGTGAATGAAATGTATCTAGACACTAATTGAACCTATACACTAAAAGATGTCTAGATACATCTACTTTACAAATCTAAAACATCTTATATTTCTAAACGGAGGGAGTACTAAGCAGCCAGCAACTTAATTTGTTCTAGATTTTGCCTTGCACATGAGCCTTCTTAATTTGTTCTAGATTTTGCCTTGCACATGCAGCTTCTCGGTTACCTTTTGCTCTTGTACCAATATGTACCTCCCTTGCACCTCAAGTTTTGTCCTATTGTAATTTACTATACTAAATAGTACTCCCTCCGTTTCAAAATATAAGATGTTTTAGCTTTGTGAAGGAAATGCTAGACTTATTTTAGTGTCTAGATTCACTCCAAACATGAGTGAACCTACATATCAAAACAAGTCTAGATACATTCTCTTCACAAACCTAAAACATCTTATATTTTGAAACGGAGGGAGTATTTGACATTTCGTCAGCACGCTGTACTGCTCCAGTATGCAAAACCTTGTGTTTCTGCAAAGGCAGGATTCCTAACTAGGCCCTGTTTGGATTGACCTAAATACCAGGGAAAAACAACAAAATTATCCCCAATCCAGGCAGGCTCTAAAGGATAAAGCTCGTCTTTTGATTACTTCATGCTTATACTTGTAGGTCAGGCAAATATTCAGTAACATTTGTAAAATTCGACTTTTCTACGGAAGATGCAGCATTTGTAGTTACTAATCCTCTTTATTGTCAAACAGTACAATGTCTCTCTGTAATTATGCTACGTACGTCATTAAATTTTGTATAGTCCAATTTTCAGTGCTATTGCTTCTGAATCTCAGGTTCTGCCTGGCTAAAGCTCACAGAACAACCAAAATGCTACCAAAGTTAAAGGCAATATACTAATCTCTACTATCTGCTATTACAACAGGAGGACACATCAACCCGGCAGTGACTTTTGGGCTGTTCTTGGCCAGGAAGCTGTCCCTCACCAGGGCCATCTTCTACATAATTATGCAATGCCTAGGGGCCATCTGTGGAGCTGGAGTCGTGAAGGGCTTCCAGCAGGGGCTGTACATGGGCAATGGTGGTGGCGCCAATGTAGTTGCCAGCGGCTACACCAAGGGTGATGGCCTTGGTGCTGAGATCATTGGCACCTTCGTCCTGGTCTACACCGTCTTCTCGGCAACTGATGCCAAGAGGAATGCCAGGGACTCCCATGTTCCGGTAACTACTCTACATCTTTACTTACTAGTTTTGTTTGACATGTGTTATGTGTAATACTACATGCTAAAATCACGGTCGATTTTTTAGTTTGGCCTAAAGAGCTATGCAGTATTATTGTTATCATCAGTTAAGCCCTAGCATATTCTGGTAAACATCTACCTCATGCATGTAAATATGTCTTCTGTATGTGTCTGATGTAACTGATAATGTGTTATACAACTTATATGGCTAGAGTTTAGATTTGTTCAGTGTTCACCTAACTCGCTCTAGTGTAATTTTGCTCTGTATTTTGGTACACACTGTAAATCTGTAATATTTTTTGGTGCAAACAGATCCTTGCCCCTCTGCCCATTGGGTTCGCGGTGTTCCTGGTCCATTTGGCCACCATCCCCATCACTGGCACCGGCATCAACCCAGCCAGGAGCCTTGGGGCTGCCATCATCTACAACAGGGACCATGCCTGGAATGACCATGTGAGTGAAACCCACTCTCGCCTACTTGCCGTTTTCAGAAAATTGTTCCACTAACAAATCAAACTGCTTCCGACAAAATAGACCAGGCATGTAATCAGCACTTCCTGTGGGGCATAGTTAGCAGATAGTTGGTGCACAGTTCTGTTATGTTCTGGAAAATTCTGACTCTGAACTGATCAAGTGTCGTATGTAACCAACCACAATTATTCATACACTTCTCACAAGAAATGGGATAACCATGCACTTAACAAATTGAATGGTGCTAGCATAGGTGGCATTGTTCTGAAAAGTGGGACTATTTCATAACATGTACAGCTCACACGGTCACACCTAACCTTGTTTCATTTTGTAGTGGATCTTCTGGGTCGGCCCCTTTGTTGGCGCTGCGCTGGCTGCCGTGTACCACCAGGTGATCATCAGAGCAATTCCGTTCAAGAGCAAGTCTTAAGCTGCCGTTGCTACCAATCCGAAGAACGAACTTCTTGTGATGTCTTGTTCCCCATGCGTGATCTACTAGCGTGTCAGTCGCCGATGCGCCATCTTTCTTCAAGATGGTCTCCCCGGCCTATCTGAATCCAGACTCGTGTAATTCAGTTCCAAGTTATGTGTGCACTTATTGTGGAGATTTAAGTTATAACCTGTTGATGTAGTCCCCCTTTATCCACTCCCATTATCCATTTGGAATGTTGACATTGATGCTGGCATTGTCCTGGATATTGGCTAACATAAACTAAACAAAGTGGAGGAAACACAAAACTGCTGATGATCCTACCTGACCACTGACCAGAACTAAACTAAAACCCGCGAGAGAAAAGAGAAAAGGTTTTGGTCTGAATTGAGTAAGGCTATGCCCTACGAGAGCACTGAACCCTAGTGGCCAGCTCAGGATGAGCGAGCGCATGCCAGTTTGTGGACTTGAGATAAGTTCGATATCATTTGAATCTGCAATGCGCGAATGGTAGTGGTGGACCTGGTTGCTTTGGTGGGGTGTGGGGCAGAGGCCAGGACGACTATGAAGATGGGGTTGAAGATGACTGATTGACACACAGGGTGTAAAGGCCAATAGTGCTACTACACGCTCTACGCAACCACGGCACATGGGTTGTCTGTTGATTGTGCTTGGTTGCTCTGGCGTGTCCAAACTGGAAGGCACCAACCCACCCTTTTCGGGCCAGAGGGTCCAATCTGTAGGTAGCCTAGTTCTTCAGCAATTTACCTTCACATACAACCCCATCCAGGGTGCAGTAAATTCTGAGATACCAGGTTTCATGCTAGTCTAAATTAAAATTCCAGTGCATATGCATAATTTGCAAGGTACAGGTTTAACCGGGAACAGAGCACATAAGCTCTCGCTCACGAGAGCCATATTTCGCGACCGTAAAAAGCTGTAAAACTGAAGACTGCGCCCAAAGACTACTCGTCAACAAGCCAAAAAACAACGAAAAGGAAAACATCAAAGCGGGCTACATTTTGAGGATGTTAATTCAATTAAACGATCAGGACATCTGTACAGTTTCCGTAGTAGTAAAGGATACAATTATGGATTGGCCTAGTACTACTAACTACTGTTATTACAACACTTCCACTGTGCAGCTAGCATGTGGCAGAAGCTTGCAACATGGAATGAGATGCAGATTTGTTAATACGGTATTTGGGAAATACCTGGATGCCTCAATTGTTCGCATGTGCAAAACATGAGCTGCTTGATGAGTTTCCTTTTTGTACAAGGGAGTTCAATGGCCCCCGGACAGCATTAAAAAAAATACGAAAATGTAGATAGTCGAGGTATCAAGATGCTCTAATATACAATTACGGGCCAGGTAGTCTGGCACCTCCGCCTCTTCCTGGTAGGGCAGGTCTCATCTGTAAATTAAGAATGCCATGTTAACATGGATTCTGACCAGGACAGATTTTGTTGACCAAAATGTACATAATAATTGAAGTCTGCAAGGTGATATGGGAGATCTCCAAAAAAACTAACGAGTATGTAACTAGTACTCACATGGTTCGATTCATGAATCTGAGGCCATTTTTCAGAATTTTATGAGAAGTAACTTATAAATAACCAACCATACCAATTTTATGAGTATGTAGCTAGTCAAACTTTATGCATCCAAGATTTTGTGCCTTAAGAAGACCATGAAAATATACAACACTGATGTTAATAAGTCGCTAGCTGATAATAACATAAAGAGTGTGATGGTGTAAAAGGTGTTAATGCTGTAAATATTGTATTTCAGTTCTTATCGACTACATAGGAGAATGTAAATTTCCTATTCCTTCTCCTTTCTGAAAAGAAATATCGGATCAGATAGTTATTAGTAAAGCATGAAAAGGGACATACCTTTAGTTGAAACAATAGGAATGGCACTGGATAATCTATATCAATTGCCAACTGGCAGCATCTGAATAATTAGTGGGAATCATTCTTGTACTATGATAGAATTCCAGTTCTTAACAAAGAGATGGGCAAACCAGCATTGGAGCTACCTCATCAAGCTCCAATTCAATGCCTATCATGCAACCTTTGCTTGAGAATCAATGACCACGGCTGCGTACAAGTTGTGAATTCCCAGATGTCAAGTCAAGTGAAGGTTTTAGCTTCACATGATTCCCGACGCCATGCTGAGAAACATGCTTGGAAGGCAATGTCATAGTACGCAAATCTCGTACACTCCGTCGTCTCATTTTTCCAGACTGAGGTTTTGGAATGTCAGCTTCAGAGACCACCCTCTCCTGAATGCCTGTTGGGAATTGCTGCGGTCTACCAAAACGACCAACAACTTGATCTGGAGGCCGGCTAGCCTGTTCTAGGCCTCTCGATGTAATTGTGAAGCCCTCATTGCTGTAAGATGGTTGTCTAGTATGATTAAAAGGAATAGCTCCACTGCCCCCTGTCACAGGAGTGGAAGTACCCGAAGTAGTTCTGGGGCTAGAAATCGGAGATGGTGACATTCTACCATTTTGATGTTGTGGGGATCTTGACCTCAGAAGAGGACTTCCACAGGGAGAAACTGGGCAAGATATATTACTCCGTATATGAACATCACTGCAGAGCACTAATAATTAGAGGGCAGGCATTTTTATGCAGATATAAAGAAAATCACCAGGTGCATATTTTCTTAACAGGAGTACATGACTATGGTTGAAAATATACTGCAGTAGCATAACAAAGCACAAGGGTAAAATGCAATAACAATGTGATAGCTTTATACACTGCTCAAGTGTTTACACTTTACAGTGGGAGTCCACTGCAGTTTAGATAAATGAAACAGGAAAGACAGCAGCAGAAACTGAAGTATGGCAATGTTTTAATCTGTGCGTGTGTGTAGTTTCATACACAGGTCTCATTTTCTTAAGGTACAGTATGACCTAATTCGCAGAATTGGAAGAATGGGAAGGCAACTGTTAAAATAAAGTATGTAGCAGGAAATGGTACTAGTTCAGTACAATATGGAACACTGATGTAGTTGCAATTTCTTGGTTGCAACTCTAATTCAGGGTGCAGCATTTTCAAGCTGATAGATATTGGTTAGTAAGTTAGTTACTGCTCATTTAGGACAGTTCAGTTCGAACACACCAAATCACGACAATGCAGGAAATGTTAAATGGACTACCTGCGTGTTGAGGAAAATTTTGCAGCTCTTCTTTGATAAATGGATTGCCCTTCCAGACCCAAAGAGGACATATTTCTGGCATGCCCGACCACCTAGGATATCACAAGCGCCACATCAAACTAGGCAGTCAATACACAAGTAGGTCTATCACCAAGATATATCCCTGCTACCCTTTGAGGACCACGGTGAAACAAATGAAAGGAAATATAGAAGAGAATAAACTAAAACTGGGAGTTCCTATGAAATTTGCAGAAAATACATTATTCTGAACAAGCATGATGACTGATTAGCCTAAGAATAACTCTTTTTCATTAACAATCAACCATTAGTACCTTAGAACTTGCTTTGCAAGATATGGCAGCCAACGGTTTCAATGGAGTATAGGCAACTGAATTTTCAAGGGGTGATGCACTTCGTATAAATGAATGTTGCAAAAGTTCCACTGCTGTTGGACGGTTAGATGGATCACGTTGAAGACATTGTCTTATGAAATCTTTGCCCTCTTCAGAGAGGTGATCTGGTATAGGTGGCAGCTCCTTACTGTTTCCTATCTTAAACATTGCAGCAATCTGTAAACGAGAAAGAGTTGTGTCAACGTGGGAAAATAAAATACACACTGAAGAAAGAGATCATTGTTCATCTAAAACTAATCAAACAAATATATGGAAATTTCTTAAATGATACTGAAAGTTGTTTCCTGATCTGCCACTCGAAAATATATGATTCCTTCTATGCTACCGGGTTCACTTTTTGGTCCCTTCGTGCCACTTCCATTTTCAACCATGTGGTGTTAGCCAGTCAAGTGGGCTCCAAAAAGGCGGAATTGCCCTTCCCCATTTTCTTTCCCTTCCTCTGCTTCCTGGCTGGTAGAGTGGGCCGCCTACAACCTCCACCCGAAATCGACTGGCCTCCTCTGTCCAGACTTCACCGGATCCAAAGCTGTCTGCCTCACAGTGGACAAGGTAGAAGCGTTTCAAGATCTTTGGAGGGTGTACAAAAGAGATGATGGAGAGGATGGAGAGATGACATGCGCCATAGATTTTTGTGAGGGTACAATTGGCGTTTGACAAGAAATTCACAACTTTTCAGGTGTTAATGGCAGATGGGGTAAATTGAGCTGCGGCAATGGCACATGACAGTCAAAATTTCAATCTAGTAGCATAGAAAAGTTCACTTTTGAGCAACGAGATTAATAAATGGGGCAACTTTTAGTGGCTTATAAAAAATTGTCTAAGATTATTATTCTGCTATGGTGCAACAAAGAAGCACAAAGTGAAATAGCCCACTGGCCACTCTTTGGATCAACGCGGTTGCTGTCACGCATACGGCATATCCAACAAAATGCATATGTGCTGATTATATGCAACAGCAGCAAAAATATAAAGCATGCATATTAGGTAGCAGCTTCTCCCTTGCAGAGAAATTTATACTCCATGAACAAATATAAATTGTAGCTTCAGAATCTAGTACTGACCCCTTCATATTGGCTCCACGGAGGTTTTGAGGTGGCCATTTCTAGAACTGTGCATCCTAAACTCCATATGTCAACAGAAAGGTTGCATCCACTAGAATTCTTTATAACCTGCATACTTGTACGTACTTGGATGTAAGAGAAAGGAAAGAAGGTTGTGTGACTTGTGTTTTATAATGTTGAAGGGAAGATACACATGAACGGGCGATATTTGGAGCAATACCTCAGGAGCCATCCAGTATGGGCTACCCTTCAATGAGAACGGACACTGCTGCCCATTGATCTAAAAAACAGAAAGCAAGTTTATACAAGCTCATGACTTACGAGTAAACAAAAATATCATAGTTGATACTTGAGAGAGAAAAAAACCCTTCTAAAAGTAAGTCAGCAGATGTGTTGACAGGGATGGCGAGGACTACAATAAAGTGGTAATTTCTATCAAAGAGGTTGATCAAGCTAGTGGTGATCAACATGAGTGGACACACACACAAAGTGTAAAGTATACCATTTAATCCTACAGACACTGTTTATGGTATTCTAGCTAATACTGTTCTTGTCTGAATGCTGAGCTAGTAGTATTTACACATGGAAAAATGAATAGAAACTTTACATGTTTCGCCATTCCAAAGTCAGCAAGCTTTACACGGCCATTAGGGTCTACTAATATGTTTGCACCTTTGATATCCCTGAAATTTAGGAAGAGCGTAAATAATCACAAATATCAAAAGCAAATTAACGCTTAACAGCGTATCTAAATTAGATTAAACAAGTAATCAATTAAAGTAAATGGAATGCTACCTGTGAACTGTATTCTTTGCATGCAAATAGGCTAAGCCCAGAAGTATTTGCTTAGTATAACTGCGAATTGCTTGTTCACCAAATTGCCCATACTCCTGGAGAAGCTTATGGATGGATCCACCAGACACATACTCAAGGTATATATAAAGCTTATCATCGACCTGTTTTGGATACATAGAGAATATGATTTACTTAGAAAAAATCACACAGATGCAGAAAAAAGTGGGCTTGGAAAATTATGCACGCCACATTAGTTGTTGAGTTTTTCCAACAATGAAAGAAAAGGAGTTCGGAGAACATAAACTGTTCAGCTACCGCGATGTGATCATAAAAGGGTGCAAGTAAGATAACAAGAATACGAGCTCTATGAATACTATTAGCAGTAAATGATAACTGATGAGAATAGATCATACCGTTTCAGTTCCATAGTATCGTACAATATTTGGATGTTGCAGCCGGCTCAGAAGTGATATTTCCTTAGAATGAACCAATAACATCAAAAAGGTAAGTAAAAATACATCAACCAAAAATCTGAGCATGACTACTGAGTGTAAACATGGAAAATGGGCATACCTGGCCCAACTGTCTTGCACTTTCTTTTGACTTAGGGTCATCTGAGAAAAGGGTAACCTCCTTCATTGCACACATTTCGCCTCTATCACTGAGACAGTCATACACATGACAAAAAGAAAAACAAATGTACAAAATTTAAGTGATGAAGCATAGGACAAGCAATTGCAATAAAACATTCAGTGCATACTATTTAAAACAAGCGGAAATTGTAAAAGTACACCCTCTTAAGCATCCTCCACTTGCCAACTCCCCCCAGAGGCTACTTTTGCTGTCATTTACAACCAAAACCTCAAAATACAAATGAAGCAGTGTTGGACATAGACATCTCTCATGTAGTAAGTCAGTGCACTCAAGGTTGCAGACATGACAGAGGAGAGTAAGAGTAAGCAGATAAAAAAGATACATCGAAGAACAGAGTTTTATTTTGTGTGATCACTAACATGGTATAACTTTTTCTAGTGTTATTCATTGAAATTAATGAAGTAATGGCAGGGATCTTAGCAGAATCAGATACTTGTGTGTGTGTGTGTGCACAGCACAAAATAAGATGTGGGAAATGTTTTTAAACTCAAGAGTCAAGTGGGAATGTTTGTGGGCTCTGACATACAACATTATCGGAGGACCACTATGATAGTAAAGTAGTAATGAGGACAGCACGCAACATGAAGCCAACTAAGATAATTTATTATTCGCGCAGTTTTAGCATTAACTTATTGTCAAAGAATAGATGATGGTGCTTTTGTGGCTTATAAGCCAAAACCCAAAGCCGGAAATAAGCCCCTTAATGTGAGGGAGATTAGTAAGATTGCAGGGTGGATTTCGAAGCAAGTGTACAACTTGGTTAAAAACCATTTTTTTCTTGTAACAGTAGCTGTCCATAAACACATCCATGAGAAGTAAATAGCAGAACGACAAACATTTGAAAGTATAGCAAATGTGATCACAACAACAAATACAACATTTCACCAAACAGCCTTCTAACTTCCAGGTTTATTCATGAAAAGCATGCCACACTTGCATTTGTAATACATACTGAATTGAAAATCTTCCAACTTCAAGCATGGAAAAGACATACCTGTTAAAGCCAACATATACATGGCCAAATGTCCCACGTCCAATCAGCTTTCCCTTCTTCCACCGTGATCCAGGACTAGGTGGATTCTCTGCTCTACCAGGACTACGAGAGATAGGACTTGTTGGGGCAGAGTTGTTCGGCAAAAGGGGTGAACTGTTAGATATGCTTAACGGTGGAAGGGGCAATCTGTGGGTTTGCTTCTTCTTCACCTCACCACGCCGATTAGTTGGAGATTCAGGCGCCACCCCACCAGCCCTTGGATGCAATGGAGAGACACTTCCGCTATGCACCCTCGAACTTGGACCAGGACTCATCATTCTTGGGCTGGGAATTGGTGAACACTCTGGACTACCTCGGCTAGGCTGCCAGAAGAGTTGAGCTAGCATATCACCTCCAACTGAATTATGCCCAGATGTTTGCCCTGAACCTGGACTGGAGCACTGACCAGACCCAAGGAAAGTTATATCTGCATGAGGCTTCACTGCCCAAAAGGCTGAAGTTGGAATTTGGTCAGGAAATATTGTTCTTGGGCTTTGGGAAGGGCTTGACATCAAACTATTTGGAGCGCTCTCCAGAACAACTTGTCGTGAGTTCTGTAAATTAGATTGGTAACTCTCAGTGACCGTACCACTTGGAGATGTGAACAGAGTTTGGTTACTGAGAAAAGCATTGCTCGGCTTCGTCACTTCCTTGGTGCTCTTTCTTGTGATAGCACCTGAAAACTCTTTATGCGCAGAGCTTCACAAATAGAACATGTGTGTGAGTGATTACAAAAACAAAAGGATGTTTTTGAAGAAACTAAGGAGCATACCTTGAACTACTCGGTGTTGCAACATTAGTCACAACTTCAGCATCATTTCCCGCAGGGCTCTGAAGCTGACAATCTCCATGATCATCACTGTCAATAGAACAGTTGCTGGAGACAGAAGCAGTTGCCAATTCTGCAACAGATTCGCTAGTTTCAGGTCTTTTCTGAAGCCGGTTCAGGATAGGCAGTGGTAGTTGTTGTCCTTTATCACGCTTTTCCAAAGTGGGCCTTGAGTCAGTAACATCAGAAACAGTACGTGTCACCGCAGCACGTGATCTAGGAAGAGGAAGTGGTTGTGCATGCGCTCTATCTGCTGCAAAGCTTTGACAGCGAGAAACCTCTTTTGAAGGGGATGTGGAGCGTGATTGTGCAGTAGACCAGCAACCTTTCTCAGAAGTTGGGTCTTTACCGCGTCTGCGACTCCCTCGTGATTTTGTGCTCCCTTTTTGCTCACTTGGACTTATAAGCCGCTGAAATGTGTCAATTATATTTTCTTTGGCAGTCTTCTTTACTTCTTTGGATGAAGACCTTCCCCACCATGGTGGCATGTTGAGTATGATATAAGTTTTGAAGGGATTAACTGGGCTATATATTTACGGTGAAGTCATGCGGTTTAATCAATCATTGTGTTCTGTCAAGTAGCTTGATGGATTAGGGCATTCATTTCAACACTGGACCAACAAAAAGCCCTCCACCCAACAGAACACTGAAATGTAGAGATTTCCTGTTAGTGCCTGTTCATGCTGAGATCTCTGCAACCGCCTTCTTCACCACAGATACTGAAATCAATTTCATAGTGAACATCACATAAATGACAATATGGAGCAACACACAGCCTCACTACAATTGATTACGAGAACTGAAAGAGAATATGTTGATCTTAATAGAAATATAGATGATCATTGAGCGGATTAAGGTGAAGCATTATTTCTTTCCTAGACTTTATTATATCTATAAGTACACTCGGAATTTTAAAGTCACGCTTATTTTAACTGGGCAGATGCCATGTCAAGTTATGTTCAAGTTTTTAGTGTCGTTTTACACTCATATAGCAGAGCTGCCCACTCATTACAAGAATGGAAGGATGTGCTTAAGATGGAAATGTTACAAATCCTGAATTCTTTCGATCATGTGCCAATGGCTTAAATGAAGTAATTGATGGTGCATCCTCCGTCGGTTTTCTCCCCTGCGGCTTCCCTGTTTTGGCATTGGCGGACAGTGGCCTTGAAAAGTGGTGACCGTTAGCCACATGACCTGATGATCTAATACCAAGGATATGCTGGCGCACAGCCAGATCAGGTGTGTATTACATGGAATGACCTGGAGCAGAAGATGGACAAATGTTGAGGCTCCAGCTCCGGCGGCCATGTAATGTTGTATGTTTTTTTCCTTCCACTGAGTGCAGATCATCATGTTTATTTCAAGGATGTTGCTTTGTGTTCAAGATGTCTACTTAAAAATCTTTGTCCTAGTTTTTTATGAAGTATATGGTTTGTACTGAACATGAAGAATCAAAGCAGTTATTTGCTTCATGTGCGCATTTAGAATGTCAGGCCTTTGCTCGTGTCTGGTACTCTTTCTTTGGATTTGGCACCGAAGGTATATGTCTTGTTGGTCCGGTCTATTTTTTTTACTATGTTAATTGAGGTTTCATGGTAGTGCAGATAAATGAAAGAGGGGAAGCTCTACAGGAAGATAGCTTCGGTAAAGTATAGAGACGCAGATTACTAATTCAGGTTTGGCCGAACTGTTCCGTTTCGTGCAAACAATAGTTCATCTCAATCCTAACGAAATCATTGGGGTTCCTGTTGTCGAAAAAATGAAAAAAAAAATCCTAACGAAATGCTTTAGTGAGGCAACAGTACAATCCATTCTCATACTTGAAATGTTTTTAGTAGCTTATACTTCAAATGCGGTGCATCAGTGGGTCTTTGTAAAGAGCTCTGTTACAGAATGTGCATTCAAGCAGCAGCGGCGGATCTAGATGATGTGCCGGGTATGTAACCGGCAGTCCGGCACACCCAGAAATCGTGGGAGGTCAGTACGATTTAACTAATCACTGGATGAAAACAAGCTCATACCTCAAAACCCAATGGCCAAAGGCTGCCGACGCGGCAGAGACAGCAGGAACGCGATGTCGCGATGAGGAAGAACGAGAACGACGATGGCGGCGATGCCTCGCTCAGAGACGGGGTGTAGGGGGGAGGGGAGTGGAGTGGGGGCAGGATTGAGGCGTCGGCGGTGACGGTGAACTACGGCACGGCGGCAGCTTGGGGCACGCAGTGGTAGACTATAGGATAGAGATGTAGAGCCGCGTTGAGGGTTGGTAGGTCGGGACTGAGGAGGAAGAGGAAACAAAGCTACGGGAAAGAAGAGATGGAGTTTGGCTCTGTACGGACACCACGGGACTGTTTGGTAGCCCGCATGAGGTCACGGCACGCCTCTTCTTGGTGACGAAAGCGGGTTGATTGGTTGCCTGCCTGGTCTCTATGTTATAGTTTGCACGAACCTCAAAGCATTTCATGTCAGGTCCTAGAGTGAGGCCCGGCAGAGCATGAGGAGACACCTTAGTTGTACATATGGGGAAGGAGAGGGGTGTCGTCCCTTCGCAAATGCGAGCCATAAATTCCCTCACTGTCCATCCCCCTCATATCACTCTCCCTTCTCTCACTCATGTCACATCACATCGGCTCTTTCATTGTGTTGGCCCATTCTTTGCAACCGTGCAACGAGGAAGATTCGAACAGCGACCTCGGACGCGAGCATGATCTCGACAGTGACCTCTACCCGTGCATCACTACCTCGACATTGTCTTCGACGGCTCGGCAATGGTGGTAAACTCTACTCTGACTTGTACCTAGGGTTTTTCCTTCATACACATGTATATGGCTTGTAGATGAGTTATGGATGACATGCATCGTAGATCTGGTTAGCTAACTGTTGTGCTAGGGTTTGAACTTTCGATTAGTGCGATTTCAGTCAGATTTGGGGATTGTTCTATGGGTTCTACGTTTTCTCTTGTTGGTTACTTAGATTTTAGTCCCAAAGATTTCCAATGACCTCGAATTTCTTGTATAGGTATTGTGGACAATTAGTTTAGAAGTTGTGGTAGACGATAAGGGTTTTCCCATTGGTCAATGATCAAAAGTTTGCACTATGAATATCCATCGGCTAATCTTCATTTACCATGTGTTGGATTGTCTCATGGCTACTTTGTGTCATGTTATCTTATGAGGCATGTAGACAATATTTCTTGGTATTGTTGTGCTTATGGCTTATGCTTACACTTGATGATTATCGGAATGGTGCGACCGAACCTAGTAACATGTATAACAACTAATGGTCTGCATGCTCTTTGGTTCACTACGATCCTTGGTTACTTTATGAGACCACAATTTTTCTTCAATATTGATAATTGTAATATGTGGCACCTTAAATATATGGATGCAATGAATGTTCATATCATACCTTGTGCATTGTACAAGCATTTCCCCTTGTATAGTTCTCTTGGTATTGTAGAACCATCTCTTTGTAGTGGGTGTGATATTTGTATGAGGCCAGTTTCCGTTGTTGTTGTGCTTGTTCTTGGTACTATGAAACCTTCCCTTTGAATTGTGTGTGCCTGTTGCATGGAACCTTCTCTTTGAATTGTGTGTGCTTGTTGCATGGAACCTGCTCTTTGCATTGTGTATGCCTGTTGCACGAGGCATGTTATATGAGCATATGATGAAAATGCACCATGATACGGAAGGTGTGTATAGTCAATTGGTTCTTCATTTCCTCTGGTTCTTGTAGCACCAACTCTATCATATGTGTTTGCTTGTTGTCATGATGCTCTCTGTGTTGCATTGGTAACCATTGTTGTTGTTTTTTGTAGGCTATACATCTTGTTGTACCTATGGAGGTATAAGCTGAGGGTGAGGGATCCAACAAAAGGCAAAGAGGAAGGTCGGTCAATGTTGGACATTTTCATGAGGAGTGTGCCCCTAAACACTTCATTAGGGTGCTCTTTGCATCTAGGTTAGGGTGTTGTAAATTCCTGATGGATTCAAAGAGTACATGTGTTCGCTCCCTGAAAAATGATCCTCAAGACTTTCATTGGCGGCAACTGGGAAATCAAGGTTAAGGAAGTGGGTGGCAAAGCCATCCTCGATCAGGGTTGGGAAGCTTTTGCAATTGCTCATAATTTGCAAGTTGGCTACTTCCTAACCTTTAAGAAGCTTACTGACAAGTAGTACTGATACGTCGGAAACGTATCTATAATTTTTGATGTTCCATGCTTGTTTAGTATCTACTTTGCTTTGCTTTGTCTACACTTTGAGGTATTTTTATATCTTTTTTGGAACTAACCTATTAACAAGTTGCCACAGTGCCAGTTGCCAGTTGCCTGTTTTCTTCTGTTTTTGGTTCTAGAAAGGCAAAAAATCAATATTTTCGGAATTGGGCGAGACAAAATCCAAAGTCAATATTTTACCGTGAGCGACACGAAGTCCAGAGGAGAGACGGAGATGCAAGCCAGGGCGGCCACCACCCCCACCCCCCCAAGCGCGTCCAAGCCTGGACTGCGCCTGGGCAGGGTGTGGGCCCCCCGGGCTGAAGGGATACGGGTAGGCTACACTAGCGCAAATCAAAAAAATTCTACCGCGTAAACCAGGAATACTGTTGTCATGGATCACGGGATTATCACTAGACGCGCAGTTGCGGAATTGATGAAGCGCGTCGAGGCAGTGCAGACGTTCCACGTCTCCTCCTCTTCCTCGTCCCACGAGAAGCTCCCTTTGCGCGGCTCGTCCAAGTGCCACAGATGCAGCACCTCCGAGGTATCCACACGTACAGGGTGGAAGCGTCAGACGTCGGATTGCTAGGTCCGCGCGTGCAACACAGGCGTGAGGAGTGGCGGCTGGGAGGAATGGTCTCAGGTCTAACCCTGGTTAGCTCGCCCCACCCTCTCTTATATAGGCGTCCCTAGTGGGCTTCTACATTAGCAGCCCATTAGTAGACTAAGCCTGGTTTAATTCAGATCTAATCCTTATTAGGCTTCCAGCCCCTTAAGTGTGTGACCCTATAGGTTCATATATGTGTAGACATGACACGAATACACTTATTCTGTCAATAGTTGGTAGCGGCCTCTAGCAAGACGTGCCAACTCCTAAACGCATACAAAGATCATATCGGACGAACCATCACAAGGTTTAGTACATGTCTTTCCCTTTGCCTCACGATATTTGGTCTAGCTCCAAGCTGACCTCTCTTTCTCGATACCGTAACTCGGAATCCCTTTACTAGGTTAACTATTAACCTTATGTAGCATGGCCATGCATTTCAGGATCCGATCACTCGAGGGGCCTAGAGATATCTCTCTCAAGTAGAGAGGGGCAAATCCCATCTTGATTGACCATGCATTGCAGCATGCTTCAGGACAAACCTGAAAGCTACCTTTATAACTATCCAGTTACGATGCAGCGTTTGATAGCCCCAAAGTAGATCGATCCACATCTCAAGTACATGCGTCAATCTTAGGTCTAAGGACAAAACATACATGATGTGTAGAGAGAGAGATGCAACTAATTGCCAGTCTCAAGTTGGGTCAGTCCAACCCCATGTTCATAACATGTGTCCACATCATTGGTTTGACATCTCCATGTCTATGACTTGCGAAACATAGTCATCAACCAATTGATGTGCTAATCTAATATTCACGTGTGTCCTCACATGAACTCCGACTAGGGACAACTATTAAATAACCATACAAGTAAAGAGTTCCACAAACAATTCACATAATTGCCAATCAATACAAGTTGCCTGATATGGATATTCAAGGAATATTACAATAACTCATGGATACATAAGAAATATAATCATCTCTATGATTGCCTCTAGGGCATATTTCCTTCAGTCTCCCACTTGCACTAGAGTCAATCTAGATTGTATCTAATACCTATTACTCTTGTGTGCGACTCATGCGCAGGCTGCGGGAGTGGCTTTGTAAAACGATCAACAACATTTGAGTCCGTATGTATTTTGCATATCATGACACTACCATCCTCAACGAACTCTCGAATCTGATGGTAACGCATGTGAATATGTTTGTTCTTCTGGTGTTGTCTAGGTTCCTTGGCTTGTGCAATAGCACCATTGTTGTCATAATAAACGTCCATGGGATTGGACGTGCCCTGAACCACACCAAGAGCGATCAGGAAATTCCTAATCCAAACAGCTTCTTTTGTAGCCTCCGAGGCAGCAATATATTCAGCTTCTGTTGAAGAGGAGGCCACCGTATCTTGCTTGGAACTTTTCCAACTCACAGCACCACCATTCATGACACACACATAACCAGATTGCGATATGGAATCATCTGAGTCGTCAAGGTAACTCGTATCTGTGTAACCCCTTACACTGAGTTCATCCTCACCTCCATAAACTAGGAACACATCCTTAGTACTTCTCAAGTACTTAAGGATATTCTTTACCGCTGTCCAGTGACCTTCACCTGGATCAGCCTGATATCTGCTCGTAACACTTAGAGCATAGGAAACATCTGGGCGAGTACATATCATTGCATACATAATGGATCCAATGGCCGAAGCATATGGAACCCTACTCATGCGCTCACGCTCATCAGTAGTCGAAAGACACTGAGTCTTGCTGAGTTTAATGTCGTGAGACATGGGCAAGAACCCCTTCTTAGCCTCTTCCCTGCTGAACTGTTTCAACACTTTGTCAATGTATGTACTCTGGCTTAATCCAATTAGCCTCCTTGATCTATCTCTATAGATCTTGATGCCCAGAATATATGCCGCTTCTCCTAAGTCCTTCATCGAAAAACTATTTTTCAACGAGGTCTTAACAGACTCAAGCATAGGAATGTCATTTCCAATCAGCAATATGTCATCTACATATAAGATTAGAAATACCAGCGCTCTCCCACTTTCCTTCTTGTAAACACAAGGTTCTTGTTCATTTTTTATGAAGCCAAACTCCTTTACAACTTCATCAAATCGAATGTTCCAACTCCGAGATGCTTGCTTCATCCCATAAATGGACTTTAGAAGTTTGCAATACCTTTCCAGCATTGTTTGGATCGACAAAACCTTCGGCTGCATCATATACACGTCCTCAGTTAGGATTCCATTTAGGAAAGCCGTCTTGACATCCATCTGCAATATTTCATAGTCAAAATGTGCAGCAATGTCTAGAATGATCCATATAGACTTAAGCATCGCTACGGGAGAGAAAGTCTTGTCGTAGTCAACTCCTTGAACTTGTCGAAAACCTTTTGCAACAAGTCGATCTTTGTGGATGTGAACATTTCCATCCATATCAATCTTATTCTTATAGATCCATTTGCACTCGATGGCATTAAAACCATCAGGCAGGTCAACCAAGTTCCAAACTTGATTATCTCCCATGGACTCTATCTCAGATCTCATGGCGATCAGCCATTTCTCAGAGTCTGGGTCCACCATCGCTTCTGCATAGGTCGTAGGCTCATCATTGTCTAACAATAATAATTCCCGCGTTTCGTGGAGCCTCGCCGACCTTCGTGGTTGTGGTGCTTCTATTGCCACGGGTTCCTCAACTTGTTCTGCTACAATAGCATCACTTGTAGAAGCATCCCCAACTGGCTCATCTTGAACTTCTTCAAGTCACACCGACCTTCCACTTGTTCCCTTTGTGAAAAACTCTTTCTCTAGAAAAACACCGCTGCGAGCGACAAACACTTTGCCCTCTTCTCGGTTGTATAAGTAATACCCTAAGGTTTCCCTTAGATATCCCACGAAAATGCACTTATCCGATTTGGGTGTTATCTTGTCCGACTGAAGTCGCTTGACAAATGCATCGCAACCCCAAATCTTTAGAAAAGACAAACTGGGATTCTTTCCAGTCCACATCTCATATGGTGTCTTAACTATGGATTTAGATAGTACCCTATTAAGTGTGAAAGCTGTCGTTTCTAGAGCGTAACCCAAAAATGACAATGGCAAATCCGACTGGCTCATCATCGATCGAACCATGTCCAACAAAGTTCGATTACGCCGTTCGGAGACCCTGTTCCTTTGAGGCGTTCTGGGCGGCGTAAGTTGTGGAACAATTCCGCAACTCTTAAGATGATCGCTAAAATCGTGACTCAAATATTCACCTCCACGATCAGATCGCAAGGCCTTTATTTTCTTGCCACGTTGATTCTCTACTTCACTCTGAAACTCCTTGAACTTTTCAAAAGTTTCAGACTTATGCCTCATTAAGTAGACATAACCATATCTACTGAAATCATCAGTAAAAGTAATGAAGTAGTGATATCCTCCTCTGGCTGTCGTGCTCATTGGTCCACATACATTAGTATGTATGAGTTCCAACAAGTCTGTCGCTCTCTCGGGTAAACCCGAAAAAGGCGAATTGGTCATCTTTCCAAGTAAACAAGCTTGACATGTCTCGTATGATTCAAAATCAAACGAAGTTAGAAGACCATCACTGTTGGGGATATGCTATATGAGTATCCTCATAGCATGTCACCTATCCGGATAACCCGGGTGGCCCATAGTTGGTAGCATGGCCTATGGCCTGCTGGGCGGCCCAGTTAGATGGATCCAGAAGGGAGGCCCATGCCGGATAAAGGAAGGCTACGATGGAGTCACCAGCGTACCCGGAGCCTTGGAGTGCAAGATACACAAGACTAGTAATAGACGGTGTAGGACTCTGTAACCTGTCCGGCTAGGACTTTTCCCTATAACCCTATGACCTGGCGACTATATAAGTCGGGCCTATGGGAGCCTTTAGGGCACGATCTCAGACAACTTCAGACAACTTAGCATCTATTCATACAACCTCGCACAGCGAACCTATCTCTGTAACTCGGCGTATTGCCCTTATAGTGATTTATAGCAGGAGTAGGATTCTGCCACCGTCGTGGGATCTGAACCTGGGTAAGCTGTGTTACCTCATACCCGTCAACCGTCCGCCTTACCCCACGTCTCTAAACACGCACTGTGAGGACCCCTCCATGGCGCACTCGTCGGCAATACCACGACAGTTGGCGCCCACCGTGACAGCTTCATAGTGTGCCTTCACCATTGACAGCTCCATCCTTGGGCCAGCCCGTGCGCACGAAGCTTTCCAGCTTGTGATACACTTAGGGGCTTGGCGCAGAATCTCCGAGTACTTCGCCACGGAGTCTGATGCCTTGATGTTTATCTGGAGGGGCTTGGCGATCTCCTTGGCTTGCGTGATGGCGGTGTTGATGAAGTTGCCGGCAAGAACCATGCATTCCTTGGCTGGAGGAGGCGATCGGGTTAAACCCATAGGAGCTACAAATTTCGACAAGGAGCGCATGAGTTCAACAATCCAAAGTATCCAGACTACAGAAATCCAAGACAGAGAAAACATACTGAAGATGTTGGCCTCAGCTTGCCAGAGGGTGCCCGCTAAATATTCTTTCTCTTGTTGGAGGAGTTTGTACGCCTCGCTATGGCACTTATTTTGCTCATCGGCAGCTTGATTCTGATCTTTTAAGATCGTAATCTCCTCCTTCAAGCGATTGATTTCCTCGGTGGCGGAGTCCTGCAAGGCCTTCATTGACTCCTCATGCATTTTCAGCATGTCTTTCCTCTCCTCCTTAAGGATCTTGTTCTCGCTATCCAGCTGCTGAATGTGCTTGGATTGCTCGACAATGTCCTTGGCCTTGGCAACATGTTCTGCAAAGTTGGAGAAAGCAAAGTACACAGTGAGTACTCAGAGAATATAGGCACAAAACCAAGACGGAATGCGCAAAAATAAAACAGACTCTTGTTTTTGATGATCTGTTCCTTTAAGATGGCAGTTTTACCCTTTTCGGCTTCAAGATCTGCGCGCATCTTCTGGTACTTGTCATTTGCCATGCCCCTCCGAGCATTCTCGTTCTATGGAAAAAGGACAAAGTTAAAGCATTGTTTGGTCTGCTTGGAGCACCTAGCCGGAAATTTTCCACCTAGATGCTCGGGGGCTACAACGAGAGTTTTTGACTTAACAATATGCTTAGCTTTCTTTAAAGCATCTAGTCGGAACTAATTCAGTTACAACTAGAAGCTTGGGGGCTACAGTATAAAGTTTTTAACTCGGACATATGCTTAGCTTTCTTTAAGCATCTAGTCGGAACTAATTCAGTTGCAACTAGAAGCTTGGGGGCTACAGTACTGAAATTTATAAACACTGCGTATGCTACTCTTAAAGCATCTAGTCGGAATAACTCATTCCATCTAAATGCTTGGGGGCTACAGTGAGAAGTTTTCTAGCTTAGTCACTCTTAGAGCATCTAGACGCAAAAGCCTATGATTTTCCGTCTACATTCTCAGGGGCTATAGTGCGATACTCATATGAAATGCAAAAGGCAAATAAAACTTACAAGTGCAATGATCTTGAGGTTTGTAGCGCTCTCGACCAGCAGCTTGCCAAAGGAGATGTTGTTTCCTCGCAAGATTTCTGCTTGTCGGAGGAGCTCCTCAAGACCGCACGTCGGAGATGTCGGTGCTGCTCCAGGAACCAGAGTTGTGCTACTCGGCATAAGTGCCGGGTAGACTATCTTTGGAAACTCAAAAGGTTTCTAGGGAGCAAGGGCGCCGCCTTCGGCAGAAGTACCAGCTTCCACCACCGCCTTGCCGCCACCGATGGCATCCTTAGCCGGAGCTTCAGCCATTTGTTGGGCGGTACTCTCCTGCGTCGCCTGTTCGCCGACGACCGCAACCTCGGTAGAAGCACCTGAGTCCACTTCCATGGCGGAAGGGCCAGATGCCTCCTTAGCTTGTGAGCTTGTCGGGGCGGACGAAGGCTTGACGACAGGAGTGGCAGGGGCGATGGCGGGGGAGGCATCGCGATGCAGCATGTCCTTGATATTTTGAGAAGCCCCCAAAGTTTTGGAGGTCTTCTTGAGGATGGTCGTGGCTTTCTTCCTGAAACATGCAAAATGCATAAGTACAGGAGCAAGACAGATAAATAGGCAATGTCGGATAATGAGAAGCTTACACAAGTGGGGGTGCTTTGGCAAAGGGGATCCCGATAATTCTTCTCTTTTCCGCCTCCAGGGCGGCGGTAGTATTTTTGGAGGCTCCACCCTCCGTCTTCTTCTTCTTGCCTCCGTCGGCAGTGTCAGAGGTGGAGCTCTTCCGCTTTCGTGCCAACGGAGCCTCGTCATCGGCCATGACCGTGACTTCCTTCATCTTTGGATCGTACATTTGGGAAGCCAGGTTGCCCTCCTCTAGATCGCTAAGCTGTTAAGTAAGAAATCACCGTGTTAGATAAGATGACATTTGCAAGACGGAAGAACTGGAGTATATGTCGTACACGGAAAATAAATACCTACCTTTGGGCACTTGCCGTCTATGAACATGTCGTAGGTGATGGTGAAGCCACGCTTCTTATCCTTCACCTTGACGATGTCCTTAAGGCGGAGCTTGACGGAGTCGCTCGAGAAGTTGTCCACGGAGATGCGGAGACTATCCCTTCTATCGCTGGTATACTCGTGCATGAGCTTCGCGCGGTGCTGCAGAGGTTGGATTCGCCTGATGAACCAACACATGGCTAGGTCCAAGCCGGTCAAACCCGTCTCTACGAACCATTCGATCCGCCTTATAGAGCGAGAGGCGTCGAGGTCGGAGGGAAGAGAGGCCTGGGATCTCCATGACGAGGCTTCAGCGGCGGCTCCGTCAACGAAGTCCGGGTATGTCACTTGTTGGCCAGCCAGAGGAATGTCTGGGCCGTAAAAGTACGTCTGTTGCCAATTTTTGCAGGACTCGTGGCCGACGATGTCGGGGAACCGCCGACCAGGTCGAATCTTGAAGCTTATGGTGTCGCAGTTCCTAAGTTCTTCCTTGCTATGTCCGGCTTCATATTTGATGGTGAAGAAGTACACAAGGAGGTAAAACCTAGGCCTTATCCCTAAGTATCCCTCGCAGAGCGCCGCGTAGTTGCTAAGCGCTAAGATACTATTAGGAGAAAGGTTTTGGGGCTGGACTTTGTAGTGATTCAAGACGGAGAGGAAGAAGTTGGAGATGGGCAGGGAGACGCCGCGTACCAGTTGGGCTTTGAGGTACACCTTTTCTCTAGCTTAGGTAGAAGGTGTAACCTCGCCGGCCAGCGCCGCCCGCCAGGCGAGCCCCTCCATCGCAGGAAGGTAGCCTTCGGCGATCATCTCTTGGATATCACGGTCTGTGATATCTGAGCCGCGCTAGTCGCCCTTGTGCGAATCTGGCTCCTCCTCCAACGGCTCCAGCGCCGCCAGATTAAGGTCGCCGCCGGTGGACTCGATAACCGCTGATGCGGGGATGACTAGGCCCTCTGGAGGCACGACGATGGAGCTCGCAGGCTTTGCTACGGCTTCGTTCGACGCCGCCATGGAGGGAGAAGTGTTGTTGCTGGCCATGGAGTGAGGCTGGGTGTGACTGGTGCAGATTGGAGGCTAGGGTTTTTTCATGACTTGGGCGCAGAGAGCTCGAAGGGGCACGCGCTGGAGGAAGAAGATGATGCGAGGAGAATGAGGTAAAAAGTGGAAATTCCACCACGGTTACTATTTATCATCTCCAAGCGTCAAGATTCGTGCAGCTTGATCGGACGGTTGCCGCGTAGACGATGTGTTCGCGAACGTGCGCGGAAATTTTGCCACGTCTCCAACCGTCGCCGCCAACGGTTCGTATTTCTCGCGCCGGAAAATTGGGCATGATTGCGTTCTCTGCATGTGTGAGTTACGAAGCATCGCTGACCTAAGCCTACATCGTCCTAGCTGACATGGGCATATGAGCTGTCACATCGAAGATTCCGGCATAGACGGATCCAATCCGGCTACGGAAGAGTACGATGGAAGATTTAGCGTTTCTCCGGCTTACAAGTTGAAGAGAGAGAAAACTTTGCAGGGTTCCTGGGGAGGACTACAAGATATTGCTTGATGATTTGCCAACATCCAACTAGACGGAACATTCATCTGAAGAGGCAAGACGGCGCAAGATCTCGGAGTTCTCCGGGGGCTACTGTTGGGGATATGCTATATGGGTATCCTCATAGCATGTCACCTATCCGGATAACCCGGGTGTCCCACAGTTGGTAGCATGGCCTATGGCCTGCTGGGCGGCCCAGTTAGATGGATCCAGAAGGGAGGCCCATGCCGGATAAAGGAAGGCTACGGTGGAGTCACCAGCGTACCCGGAGCCTTGGAGTGCAAGATACACAAGACTAGTAATAGACGGTGTAGGACTCTGTAACCTGTCCGGCTAGGACTTTTCCCTGTAACCCGAGGACCTGGCGACTATATAAGTCGGGCCTATGGGAGCCTTTAGGGCACGATCTCAGACAACTTCAGACAACTTAGCATCGATTCATACAACCTCGCACAGCGAACCTATCTTTGTAACTCGGCGTATTGCCCTTATAGTGATTTATAGCAGGATTAGGATTCTGCCACCGTCGTGGGATCTGAACCTGGGTAAGCTGTGTTACCTCGTACCCGTAAACCGTCTGCCTTACCCCACGTCTCTAAACATGCACTGTGAGGACCCCTCCATGGCGTACTCGTCGGCAATACCACGAAAACCACCATGGAGCTTCTTCATGCGCTTTTCACTTATATGCCCCAAACGACAATGCCATAAATAGGTAGGACTCAAATCATTAGGCTGAAAACTTTTAGCACTAACATTGTAAACAGATGCATCATCAAGATATAAAATAAATAACCCATTCACAATGGGAGCATTAGCCATAAACATATCATTCTTAGAGATTACACAACCATTGTTTGCACTCGCGAATGAATAACCATCCCTCATCAAACATGAAAGTGATAAAATGTTTCGACCCATACTAGGAATGTAATAACAATTATTCAACTCCATAATAAATCCTGACGGAAGGTGAAGTTGTATGACGTCGACGAACAATGCAGCAACCCTTGCTTTATTTCCGACGCGAAAATCCACTTCGCCTTTCTGCACTTCTCTAGTCCTTATTAGCCCCTGCATCGAATTGCAAATATGAGCAACCAATCCGGTATCAAATACCCAAGAGTTAACATAGGAATCAGCGAGAAGAATGTCCACAACATTTACAACAAGCGTACCTAGGTCGGAAGTACTCTTACTTCCACTCTTCTTCAAAGAAGCCTGGTACTTGCTGCAGTTTCTCTTCCAGTGGCCATGTTCATGACAAAAGAAGCACTCAGTGTCTTCTACAGGTCCAGCCTTTTGCTTGGGTGGAGGCTTAGGGATCGTATCCTTAGCCTTGCCCTTCTTATTCCAAGAAGTACCATTTTTCTTGAAGCTAGGCTTATTCTGCACAGCCATCAAATGGCTATGCCCTGCACACTTCTTCATGTCACTTTATGATGTTTTTAGCATCCCGCATAATTCATTAAGGCCCTTCTCCACCCCATGCATATGGTAGTTCGAAATGAACTGCCCATAGCTGGATGGAACAGACGCCAAAATGAAGTCAGTGGCCAACTCTTGGCCTAGTGGAAAACCAAGCTTTTCCAAAGTCTGACTGTAACCAACCATTTTGATCACATAGGGTCCTATAGCTGCTCCCTCTGCTAGCTTGCATTCGACAAAGGACTTGGCAACATTGTACCTCTCAGTCCTTGCCTGATCTTGGAACATGTCCTTAAGCGCAACGATCATATCGTACGCATCCTGATCCTCAAACTTCTTTTGGAGTTCAGGTTTCATGCATGCAAGCATAAGGCAGCTAACCTCAAGAGAATCATCACATGCTCTCTTATAGGCATTATTTAGGGCAGCAGATGCATTATCAGCAGGTTCATCGGGGATTGGGGTATCCAGAACCGTTTCCTTTTTATCAGACCTGAGAACAATTCTCAGGTTATGGACCCAGTCCGTATAGTTTGTTCCATTAAGTTTATCTTTGTCAAGAATCGAACGCAAAGAAAAAGGTGATGCAGTGTTCGGCGCCATTGATCTACAATAGAAAACATGCAAAATACTAAGCCATGTAACCATGAAAGAGTAAAACATATTAAACAATTTAATAGCATATACTCCCACTTAAATCAATATCCCTCTATTGATACTAAGTGATTCAAGATCCACAATTAACAAGTCGACTAGTGAGCTTTAGCATCACTGCTAGAAGACAAGGTAAATCGGTAAGCAACACTTGCTAATCATATCACATATGACTCTTATTGTTGGGTGACATCTCTATGTCAAAACTAGGCGCCCAACCTTTATGCCCCAAGGTCCTTAACTATTAAGATGACCTTGTCAAGCTCACCAACCCTTATGCGTGTAGGTATCCTATACAAACCCATCCAGCCAAGGAAAACCGCGGCACCCTAATTTCATAGACCCACCAACGATTGTACAGGGCATAGTATGGTGCAAGGTTTGGTTGAGAGGGCATGGTTTAACTTAAACTTTGTGAGGGATCGTTCTACTTCTATCATCTAAGCATGCATAGAGTTAAACGCATAAGAATAGCATTCACATAAATGTGACACAGTATGGCCCATTTTCTCATGGTGATCTCCATTGCCATAGAACCTGTCCACCATGATGATCTCCATCTTCATGTTCCATGTGAGCCATCTTCCAAGTGATGAGTCCTCCACGAACTAACACAAGCTATTACTCCTAACAGCTAGTAATCAGAATTACATAGAATTGGGATCATCACAAGTTGGCACGCAGGACATTACAATAAATGACAACACATATGGCCCCAGCCGTGTTGCCCTACTCACGACACGCAGGTCATGCAATTTTTCATACATGCATCACATACATATATGGGCCATACTGGTCACATACATCCTGCAAAAACAAGTTATGCATAGAATCGCATTCTACCGGATCATGTGACATCGCAACACCTAGTTATCTTAACGAGATACAAAAGGGGCTACGATTAAGGGGGGTCTAGGGGGTCTCCCCCTGCGGGGTTCGAAGGGGCAGCGCCCCTCGCGGTATCTCCGGGCGTCCAGAAAACTGTGAAAATTGAGAGATCGAATCTACACAATTTTCTTTAAGGATTTTGATCGGCAAATCAAATTTACCATAAACCGACTCGTGTCCCGATTCAATCAAACTCCTTTAATCATGGTACATCGATTTTAGATCTAGGTTCCGATTCAATATGATTTATGTATCACTGTCTACCCAGATGGCGGAAACCGACCGGTAGGGGTAAGTCGTTCGACAACCTCAGAATCACGGTCACGGAAAGCAAGATCATAGATCAATCCTGAACCACCGCCATATAAACGATCACATCATTCATATCAATATACATAACACCATATGCAAACAACCCGAACCTATAACTGAATAGCATCGGCTCTGATACCACTTAAGGGATACGGGTAGGCTACACTAGCACAAATCAAAAAAAATCTACCGCGTAAACCAGGAATACTGTTGTCATAGATCACGGGATTACCACTAGACGCGCAGTTGCGGAATTGATGAAGCGCGTCGAGGCAGTGCAGACGTTCCACGTCTCCTCCTCTTCCTCATCCCACGAGAAGCTCCCTTTGCGCGGCTCGTCCAAGTGCCACAGATGCAGCACCTCCGAGGTATCCACACGTACAAGGTGGAAGCGTCAGACGCCGGACTGCTAGGTCCACGCGTGCAACACAGGCGTGAGGAGTGGCGGCTAGGAGGAATGGTCTCAGGTCTAACCCTGGTCAGCTCGCCCCACCCTCTCTTATATAGGCGTCCCTAGTGGGCTTCTACATTAGCAGCCCATTAGTAGCCTAAGCCTGGTTTAATTTGGATCTAATCCTCATTAGGCTTC
Source organism: Avena sativa (assembly GCA_916181665.1). Lineage (NCBI taxonomy): Eukaryota > Viridiplantae > Streptophyta > Magnoliopsida > Poales > Poaceae > Avena > Avena sativa. Next base: position 264,421,451 of record OV702284.1, on the reverse strand, counting down.
CAGCCCCTTAAGTGTGTGACCCTATAGGTTCATATACGTGTAGACATGACACAAATACACTTATTCTGTCAATAGTTGGTAGCGGCCTCTAGCAAGACGTGCCAACTCCTAAACGCATACAAAGATCATATCGGACGAACCATCACAAGGTTTAGTACATGTCTTTCCATTTGCCTCACGATATTTGGTCTAGCTCCAAGTTGACCTCTCTTTCTCGATACCGTAACTCGGAATCCCTTTACTAGGTTAACTATTAACCTTATGTAGCATGGCCAAGCATTTCTGGATCCGATCACTTGAGGGGCCCAGAGATATCTCTCTCAAGTAGAGAGGGGCAAATCCCATCTTGATTGACCATGCATTGCAGCATGCTTCAGGACAAACCCGAAAGCTACTTTTATAACTACCCAGTTACGGTGCAGCGTTTGATAGCCCCAAAGTAGGTCGATCCACATCTCAAGTACATGCGACAATCTCATGTCTAAGGACAAAACGTACACGATGTGTAGAGAGAGAGCTGCAACTAATTGCCAGTCTCAAGTTGGGTCAGTCCAACCCCATGTTCATAACATGTGTCCACATCATTGGTTTGACATCTCCATGTCTATGACTTGCGAAACATAGTCATCAACCAATCGATGTGCTAGTCTAATATTCACGTGTGTCCTCACATGAACTCCGACTAGGGACAACTATTAAATAACCATACAAGTAAAGAGTTCCACAAACAATTCACATAATTGCCAATCAATACAAGTTGCCTGATATGGATATTCAAGGAACATTACAATAACTCATGGATACATAAGAAATATAATCATCTCTATGATTGCCTCTAGGGCATATTTCCTTCACGGGCACCTCCCAGCCTCGCCTCTTCGCCTATAAGAAGCCTCCGATGCAGAAACCCTATGCACCCGATCAAAACTCCACGAAACCTTTTGTAGCCGCCGCCACCATCATCCCTAGATCGGGGGGGATCTGAAGTTCTTCCCGGCACCCTGCCAGAGGGGAAATCATCCCGGAGGCCTTCTTCTCCGGTATGATGCGTGAGTAGTTCCACCTTGGACTATGGGTCCATGTAGTAGATAGCTGGTTGTATCTCCTCCTTTGTGCTTTCATGTATAGATCTTGTGAGCTCCGTTCATGATCAAGATCTAATCTATTTGTAATCATGCATGTTGTGTTTGCGGGGATCCGATGGATATTGATATTACTATATCAGATTGATTAATGGTTTTGTCTATTTGATTCTATCATATCTATGTTGTTTGTGATCTTGCATGCTCTCCGTTGTTAGTAGCTATCTTGGCCAAGTAGTTGCTAGTGACTCCAAGAGGGGGTATTTATGCTCGATAGTGGGTTCATGCCTCTAGTTTCCAAGGGAAGTGATAGAAATCTCTTCGGTTGTAGATGTGTTGTTGCTACTAGGGAGAAAACAACGGCTTATTGTTCATAGAACAAGTGGATTGTTTACCTTACACAATTTTCTTAAAGCAGTTCTCTGTTGCTTGCAACTTAATACCAGAGGGGGTTCGGATGATAACCCAAAGGTGGACTAATAGTCATAGATGCAGTTGGATGGCGGTCTATGTATCTTGTTGTATTGCCCAATCGAATCTCATAGGATCTTTTTGTCTGGTATTGCATTGTTATGCCTTGCTCAGTTCCTGTCAATTGCCCTAATGTAATTTGTTTACCCTTCATGCCATGTTGTTTATCTAAGGAGAGCACCTCTAGTGAACTATGGACCTCGGTCCAATCTTTACCATTGATACATCTTCCAATGTTACTGTTTACTTGTTGCAAACCATTAGCTTCCACACCATACGTTTAATCCTTTGTTACAGCAAACCGATGAGCTTGACAACCTCACTGATTCATTGGGGCAAAGTCTTGAGTTTGTGTTGTGCAGGTTTTCGCGTTGCTTGCAACACCTGCGTGACGTTTCCTTCCTCCTACTGGTTCGATAACCTCGGTTTCTTACTGAGGGAAGGCTTGCTGTTGTACTGCTTCACACCTTTCTCTTTGGGTTCCCAACAGGCTCTACACGTAGCCATCAAAGCTTTCTGGCGCTGTTGCCGGGAGGCCAAGGACGTCTTCACAAGGGGAGTCCTCCACTTCCTTTCTCTTTACTTTGTTTTTAATTTGCTTAGTTTCTTTTGCTTGGTTTTGTTTGCCTCTTTTCAAAAACTTCAAAAAAAATAGTCTAGTTTGGTTTGCTTTCCCTATTCAAAAACACACAAAAAATAGTTCCTACTCTAGTTGCTACCATGTATGGTTTTGGACCAACCTTTATTTCACCTATGGAAGAGATCTCTACTTTTAAGCAAAAAAGTGAAGAGAGTTTTAAAGAAGCTTGGTCTAGAATCTCCGCTTTACAGAGGGAAACTGAGCCTAAGATGAGTCTTAGCTTGGTTATTGATAGTTTCTACCGCGGTATTGTTCTTCGTTATAGATATGCTTTGGATGCTATGGCTAAGAAAGATATTTTGCTATGTACTGAGGATGAAGCTTTTGATGCCATAAAAAAATTGATTATAATTTACGGTACACCTGGCAAGTCTGATTCCTCTTTCACAAATATTTTTGCTAGGTTGAACACTCTTAAGACCGGTATTGCTGCTATGAATAGTTGCTATCACCCGCTTAGGGTTTACCACGATTATGTTCCAATAAATTCTGAGCCTTGAAAGTGGTTTCCCACAATCAAAGTCTCTATAAATACTACACTTTTTGATGCTCGTTGTGATATCATTTCTGAATTTTGCCTCATGCCTAAAGATATTTATGATTCTTTGAGTCTTTGGGGGCTTTCTGAAGGAGGAGAGGAAATATATCTTACTAATAATGCCACTTTATTACCCATTGGAATAGCTGAAGGAGTGTTTACAAAAATCTCAGGAAAAATGGTTTCTACTGATTATCTTGTTATTGAATGTGTAGGCAAATGACAGATTACACTTGGAAGATCCCTACTAAAACACCTTGGAGCAATAATAGATATGGGAAAAGGTATTATGCATTTTGCTCCTCCAATAAGCAACCATATTTTCCCTAAAAAGAAGAAGAAAGGTAAGAAAGAAAAGAACAAGAGGGTTAATGCCTCATTTGAAAATACTTGATTCTTCTTGCTTCTTGTGCCTAACTTAAAGGCGTTAAAGAAAAGTACTTGTTGGGAGATAATCCAAGAGTTTCCTTGAGTCTTGGAAGTTATTACTTCATTAATGATCTCTTCTTATCCTTTTTGTTTGCTTTTTGTGCCAAGAATGACCTCTAATGAGAGGGAAGTAAGATTTGGAGAGTTGTTGTCCTGAAATAGATTTATGTCCTACACCATAAAAAATCTTGAGGAGTCTATGCAAGTCGGATTAGGCTGAAAATTTACGAATAAATCCCCTAATATGTTAGATAACTTTCGTTAGTTCAACACTTTTTGATTGGAGCAACAGAAGATTTTCTAAAAAATCGGTTTCTACCTGTTAGTCTGTTTTGACAGATTTCTGCCATTATTTGCATTTGCTTCTTATTGATTTCTTTTTGAGTTATCTTTTGGGGAATTGTGCTTTTTGAATAAGTTGCTATAGTATATTGTGTTTTAAGTAAAAAGTTTTGCTGTTCCAAAGATTTGCCTAAGGGTCTATTGTCTTTTGAATACACCAATGTTGCTAATGAAGATTGTGTGAAGTTTTGTATGAAGGAAAAATTTCAGGTGTAGAGAGAGAATGATGTAATGAGATGAAGAATAGACAAAAGCTCAAGATTAGGGATGCCACAATGGTGTCACCCCAAGAAATATCCATGAGGTACAAGCGTCAAAGCTTGGGGATGCCCAAGGCATCCTCTTCTTCATCAATAAAAAGCTCAGGTCTGTCTAGATACTTCGTTTTTATTGTTTCATGCATAGTTGTGTTGTTCTTGGAGCGTCTTAGTTTCCGTTTGCTTTGCTTAGTTTGTTTAGTTTGCTTGAATAAAGTAGTTTGGACCCCTGTTCTCGCTGTGTTGTTTCAAATAAGTCAATTGGTGTTGGAAAGGAGTAGGAAGTTCCTGCTTGAAAGTGCAAGAGGAGCTTGCAAGGACTATGACTTAGACTTTAGCATGACATGCTAGGTGTTGTTTTGACCATATGCTTAGTGATTATTGTTATAGCATGTTTTGTTCCAAACAATTGGGATTGCTTAGTGTGCCTTGAAGAAATTATGCGTTGTTTTAGCATACAAAAGCATAGTATTGTGGTATTCTCCTTTGATGCTTTGTTTGGGTGGACTTGGCACATGCTCACACCATGTTATGACTATTCCAAGTAACCATAGACTCCATGATCATTTAGTTCTTGACTTATAGTACCACTCTATGCTTTGATTAGTAATGTTTTGTCGCTCTGCATGATTATGGCCACTATTGCTCTCTTAGTTGGTCGCTCCTAGTCTTTGCTAGCCTCCACTTGTATGAGTAAGCTCTACTCATGCTTCCAACTCCCAAGAAACCAAATTATTCCAAAGTGTCCACTATAAACTCCTATGCATGGTGTGTTACACCATTCCAAGTATATTCTTGTTTTCAGCTATCTTCCAATTAAAAACTATTTTGTTATGTGAAAACTTAGTGATTAAAGCCTCCACAAACTTGATGGCACACTTTATATTCTTTGCCCCTAATAAACTTGAACCATTGTGTCGTCTATGTTGTATATGCTTGCACTTATACGTTGGAATTAGCAGAACCATGCTGTCATGGGGAACGTTTTCAACATTGCACTTGTACTTTGTACTCAGTTGATATCATGCTCTTTTGTCTAAGGATGTCACCGGTGTGAAATAAAAAAGGATCTTGTAAGTCCATGGAGTTATGTATTTTGTGTTAGAGAAACGCCTGGGCCGCTAGCCTAATCCATGCCTAATCATGGTGGAAACTTGTAGCACCACCATAGTGAGCTATCTATGAAGCATCCTCAATAAAAAGCTATGCACGTAGTAAATAAAAAGATCGCTGAGATGCTAATTGTCTGCTTTCCTTGTCATTTTGGTTATGGGATAGCTCATGTACCATGTGCAAGGGGTACCCCGTTGGCGGTTCTCTATGATACGCATGTACTTACAATGATAAGAACTTACATGTGACTTAAGTTGAGTAGCATGAGGTGTGGCCCTCGTATTGTGATATTACTTATTCTTGTGCTATTTGTATCTAGTCACTCTTATGAACTTTGAAGGTGTCCTTTGCATCTATTTGCTACTCTATGAGGGACAAGCTGATTGCCATTCTGCCATGTTTTCTATATGTGAAACAAACAAACGTTTTTCAATGCATGTTATTCATGATCTTTGTTTGTAGCCTTTCATGTTGCATGCATAGTTACTTTGTATTATTGTTAGAACTCCATCTTTCATGCACATGTTTAGAGTTCTTTGATCCCAGCTTTTAATACTTGCAAATGGTTTGATCTTGGTTTTGATGGTGCATGTCACCTCAAAAATTATTCTTTTATCACTTACCTACTCGAGGACGAGCAGGAGTTAAGCTTGGGGATGCTTGATATGTCAGAAACATATCTATAATTTTTGATGTTCCATGCTTGTTTAGTATCTACTTTGCTTTCCTTTGTCTACACTTTGAGGTGTTTTTATATCTTTTCTGGAACTAACCTATTTGTTGGAGATATGCCCTAGAGGCAATAATAAAAGCAGTTATTATTATATCTTTGTGTTTATGACAAATGTTTACATTCATGCTATAATAGTATTAACCGGAAACATTAATACTTGTGTGATTTGCAAACTAAATTAGAGTCCCTGGTAAAGCCTCTTTATAATACTAGCTTCTTGGTTAATAGATGATCGTGGTTTCTCGATCATGAACATCGAGATGTTATTAACAACAAGATCATATCACTAGGGGAATGGTATGATGGACATACTCCTATAGATAAGCGTAGTATTACGATCAAGTCATTTCAATAGTTTGTTTGCTATAAGCTTTCTGATACATAGTAACCTAATTCCTTCGACCATGAGATCATGCTAATCACCATCACCAGAAGGATGCTTTGATGACATCAAACACCACACGGTAACTGGGTGGCTATAAAGGTGGCATTGAGTGTTCGGAAAGTATGTGTTGAGCCACATGGATCAAGAGTGGGATTTGTCCATCCATATGACGGATAGATATACTCTGGGCCCTCTCGGTGGAATGTCATCCAATTGGCTTGCAAGCATGTGACTGTCTCACAAGGGATCACATATCATGGGAACGAGAAAAGAGTACTTATCGGTAACAAGGTTGAACTAGGTATGCAGAGATACCGACAATCAAACCTCGGATAAGTAAACTATCACGAGACATAGGGAAATTGGTATCGTATGTAAGTGGTTCATTCGATCGCAAAGTAATCGTAGAAATATGTGGGAGCCAAATGAATTTCCAGATTCCTCTATTGGTTATTGATCGGAGAATTGTCTCGGTCATGTCCGCATAATTCACAGACCGTAGGGAGACACACTTAAGGATTCAATGTTGTTTAGTAGATAATGTAAGTAGGGATACCGAATGTTGTTCGGAGTCTCGGATGGGATCCGAGATATCACGAGGAGATCCGGAATAGTCCGGAGAATAAGATTCATATAATGAAAGTACGATTCCGAAGTTCGGGAATGATTTCGATGTTTTCATCGGAGAGGTTCTAGAAGGGTCTAGAAGGTTCACCGGACCGGAAGGGGAATGGTCCATGAATGTGTCATGGGTAAGTGGAATGATTGGATCATGTCCTAAGTCACTTTGGTTGGGCATTTGCGAGAGAGAAATAAAGCTCTAAATTGAAAGTCAAAAGAGTGGTTTGAAAAGTCAAACTGGAACAATTGTTTCCAAGTGGAAGAAGGAAAGAGTCCTTCCTTCTATCCAACTTGGGTTTGGGTATGGATTCAAACTCCCCTCTCCCAAGCCTCCCTCTCTCTCATAAATAGAGGGGGAGGGCTGCCCCAAAGAACACATAAGATCCAGCCCTCCCCACCCATGCGCCGCCGCCGACACCTCCTCCTCCTCCCGGCCTTCTAAGCCTAGATCGCCGAAAACCCTAGATCCACCATAACTTGCACCGGCTTAGGCGAAGCCTTGCGAGATCTTCCCTCTACTTCCTACACCATGCCGTCGTGCTGCCGGAATTGCGAGGGGAGAACTACAACCTCCGCTGCCTGCTGGAACAAGGGAGAGGAAGGTCTTCATCGAGTACCGAATGTGTGACCGACTGCGGAAGCGCTGCCGTAACGCAACGCCGGAAGGATCGTCTACACGATCTTGAGATCGGCAAGTTGACGACTACATCACCCACGAGAATCCGCTCTCATTAACCACTTTGGAATCTTCGAGGGTGAGTACTCTAAATAACTCGTTGCTACAATCTAGTAGATAGATCTTGGCTTGTTTGTGTGCATGCGGTAGAATTTTTTTGTTTTCCATGCTACGAACCCCTATAGTGGTATCAGAGCCGTGTCTATATGTAGATCTGTTGCACGAGTAGAACACAATGGTTATTGTGGGCGTTGATGCTTTTGTTGTCGATTGCTTCTTGTGTACTTTGCATCTTGCGGGATGGTGGGATGAAGCGGCCCGGGCTAACCTTACATGACATCGTTCATGAGACTTGCTCCACGCTTGACATGAAACTTGTATTGCATAAGTGGTTTTGCGGGTGCCTGTTTCTTTCAACATAGTTAAGATTCAATTTACAATGGGTGATTGACAATACTAGTATCGATGTTGTGATTCTTGTTCGTAAGTTAGAACGACACTTACTGAAAGCCCCAAACCACGTAAAACATGCAAAGAAAATTAGAGGCGTCTAACTTTGTTTTGCAGGGGTGTGCTGTGATGTGATATGGCCATGATTGTGATTATATATGATGTATGCAATGTTCCTTATTGTAAGTCGGCAACCGGCAGGAGCCATATGGTTGTCTTTTAATTCCGTTAAGACCTGCGTGTCTATTATTCAAAGTAGTTGTAATAGTTGATGCTGGTGGATGACAACCATGAAGCGGCGCCATTGACCTTGACGCCATGCCGGTGATGATGGAGATCATGTTCGTGCTTGAAGATGGAGATCGGAAGCACAAGAAGAAAGGCCATATCATATCACATATTATGAATTACATGTGATGTTAATCCTTTTATACATCTTGTATTGCTTAGTTCGCGACGATAGCATTATAAGATGATCCCTAAAGCACAAAAGAATTCAAGTTATAAAGTGTTCATCCTTAGTAAGCACCGTTGCTAAAGCTCGTTGTTTGGAAGCACCACGTGATGATCGGGTGTGTTAGATTATGCGAGTGTATACAACGTGAGCAAGCCAGATTTTCTCATGCGGAAGCTAAGGTTTGATCTTGACGAGCCTAGTATGTACAGACATGGTCTCGGAACACGGATCACCGAAAGGTAAAGCATGAGTCATATAGTAGATATGATGAACATGTTGATTGTTCGCCATTGAAGCTACATCAACTCTCGTGATGATCGGTTTTGATGTGGTGGATTTGGTTCGTGTGATCACTAAAACAATATGAGGGATATTATTTTGAGTGGGAGTTCACCTAGATTAATTTAACTATTAATTAGAACTCAATTTTTCATAAACTTAGTCTAAACTATTGCAAATATGTTGTAGATCAGTGGCAGCCCCTACCATCAATTTTAATGCGTTCCTAGAGAAAGAAAAGTTGAAAAACAATGGAAGCAACTTCGCGGATTGGTTCCGCAATTTGAGGATTGTCCTCAATGCTGGTAATTTGACCTATGTGCTGGATGCACCGCTGGGTGACCCACCTGCAGCTGATGCTACCGATGAGGTAAAGAATGTTTTCCTAGCTCGGAAGAATCAGTACTCCACAGTTCAGTGTGCTATCTTGTATGGTTTGGAATCAGAGCTTCAAAAAAGGTTTGAGAACCATGACCCACATGATATTATCCGTGAACTCAAAATGATATTTGAGGCTCACGCGGTAGTTGAGAGTTATGAGGCTTCTGAAAAGTTCTTTAACTGCAAGATGGAAGAGGGCAGCTATGTCAGTAAGCACGTGCTTAAGATGTCTGGGCACGCAAGCAAGCTTCAAAGCTTGGGTATAGTGATTCCTAATGCTTTGGGGATTCACCGTGTCCTCCAATCACTACCACTAAGTTACAAGAACTTTGTGATGAACTACAATATGCAAAACATGGACAAGTCATTGCCCAAACTCTTCTCCATGTTAAAGTCTGCAGAAGTGGAGATCAAGAAAGAGCACCAAGTGTTGTTGGTCAATAAGACCACAAAATTCAAGAAGCAAGGCAAGTCTAAGAAAAAGGGAAACTTCAAGAAGGGCGGTAAGAAAGTTACCGCGTCGGCGAAGAAGACCAAGGTTGGGCCTAAGGCTGATACTGAGTGCTTTTACTGCAAGGGATAAGGTCACTGGAAGCGGATTGCCCTAAGTACTTGGCGGATTTGAAGAACGTCAACATCAAGAAGAAAGGTATATCCGATATACATGTCATTGATGTGTATCTCACTAGTACTCGTAGTAGTGCCTGTGTATTTGATACTGGTTCGGTTTCTCATATTTGTAACTCGAAACAGGTGCTGCAGAATAGACGGAAACTAGCGAAGAACAAGGTGACGATGCACGTTGGAAATGGATCAAATGTTGATGTGATCGCGGTCGGCACGCTACCTCTTCATCTACCATCGGGATTAGTTTTATACTTAAATAATTGTTATTTGGTGCCTACGTTGAGCATGAACATTATATCCGGATCATGTTTATTATGAGACGGTTACTTGTTTAAGTCCGAGAATAATGGTTGTTCGATTTATATGAGTAATATGTTTTATGCACATGCACATTTGATAGATGGTCTATTTTATTGAATCTCGATTGTAGAAATACACACATTAATAACATTGAAGCTAGACAATTGAAATTGAGCGATAACTCGACCTATATGTGGCACTGTCGTCTTGGTCACATTGGAGTGAAGCGTATGAAGAAACTCCATTCCGATGGACTTCTTGAATCACTTTATTTCGAATCACTTGAAAGATGTGAAGCATGTCTGATGGGTAAAATGACTAAGACTCCATTTTCTAGTATGATGGAGCGAGCTACGGACTTATTGAAAATCATATATACCGATGTATGTGGCCCAATGAGTGTAGCGTCGCGCGGTGGTTATCGTTATGTTCTTACTTTTACGGATGACTTGAGTAGATATGGGTATATCTATTTCATGAAACACAAGTCCAAAACTTTCGAGAAGTTTAAGGAATTTCAAAGTGAGGTAGAGAATCAACGTAACAAGAAGATTAAATTTCTACAATCTGATCGTGGAGGTGAATATCTAAGTTACGAGTTTGGCGAGCATTTGAAGAAATGTGGAATACTTTCACAATTGACACCGCCGGGAACACCACAACGTAATGGTGTGTCCGAACGTCGTAATCGAACTCTCTTAGATATGGTTCGTTCTATGATGTCACTTACAGATTTACCGCTATCGTTTTGGGGTTATGCATTAGAAACAGCCGCATTCACTTTAAATAGGGCACCATCCAAATCCGTTGAAACGACACCGTATGAATTATGGTTTGGGAAGAAACCTAAATTGTCGTTCCTTAAAGTTTGGGGTTGCGAAGCTTATGTAAAGAAGTTACAGCGCGACAAGCTTGAACCCAAAGCGGAAAAATGCATCTTCATAGGATACCCGAAGGAAACTATTGGGTATACCTTCTATCATCGATCCGAGGGCAAAATCTTCGTTGCCAAGAATGGATCCTTTCTAGAGAAGGAGTTTCTCTTGAAAGAAGTGACTGGAAGGAAAGTAGAACTCGACGAGGTTGTTGAACCTTCTCTCGAACTTGAGAGTAGCGCAGCACCGAAATTAGTTCCTGTGGCGCCTACACCAATAAGAGAGGAAGCAAATTATGTTGATCATGAAACTTCGGTTGAAGTTACTACGGAACCTCGCAGGTCAATGAGAACTCGTACCACTCCTGATTGGTATAATCCCGTTATGAGTGTCATGTTGGTGGACAACACCGATGACCCTGCGACATATGAGGAAGCGATGATGAGCCCAGATTCCAATAAATGGCAAGAAGCCATGAAATCCAATATTGGATCCATGTACGAAAACCAAGTATGGACTTTGGTGGACTTACCGGATGGCCGGAAGGCTGTCGAGAACAAATGGATTTTCAAGAAGAAAACAGATGCTGATGGTAATGTTACTATCTATAAAGCTCGAATTGTCGCAAAAGGGTTTCGACAAATTCAAGGAGTTGACAACGATGAGACTTTCTCACCAGTAGCGAAGCTAAAGTCTATGAGGATTTTGTTAGCCATCGCTGCATATTATGATTATGAGATATGGTAGATGGATGTCAAAACAGCATTCCTCAATGGAGACATTGATGAAGAGTTGTATATGATGCAACCCAAAGGTTTTGTCGATCCTAAAGATGCTAACAAGGTATGCAAACTTCAATGGTCCATTTATGGATTGAAGCAAGCATCACGAAGTTGGAATCAACATTTTGATAAGGTAATCAAAAACTTTGGTTTTATACAAACTTATGGAGAAGCTTGTATTTACAAGAAAGTGAGTGGGAGCTCTGTAGCATTCTTAATACTATATGTAGATGACATATTGTTGATTGGGAATGATGTAGACCTTCTTAATAGTGTCAAGGATTATTTGAATAATAGTTTTTCAATGAAAGATCTTGGCGAAGCAGCTTACATATTAGGCATATAGATTTATAGAGATAGATCGAGACGCCTAATATCATTGTCACAGAGTACATATTTGGAAAAAGTTCTAAAGAGGTTTGGAATGGAAGATAGCAACAAAAGGGTTCTTGCCCATGTTTCCCAATACGACCTTGAGTAAAACTCAAAGTCCTGCAACGGTAGAAGATAGAGAAAGGATGAGTAAGACTACCTATGCCTCAGCCATAGGATCTGTTATGTATGTCATGCTATGTACTAGACCAGACATTGCATATACTGTTAGTTTGACTAGCAGATATCAAAGTGATCCAGGAGTGGATCATTGGACAGCGGTCAAAAACATCCTTAAGTACTTGAGAAGAACTAAGGATATGGTTCTTTCTTATGGAGGTGATGAACATCTCGTTGTTAATGGTTACACCGATGCTAGTTGGAACACCGATCTGGATGATTCTAAATATCAATCTGGATACGTATTTACTTTGAATGGTGCAACAGTTAGCTAGAGGAGTGCAAAGCAAAGCATTGTGGCGAGATCTTCAACTGAATCGGAATACATAGCTGCTTCGGAGGCTTCACAAGAGGCGATATGGATGAAGGAGTTCATTATAGAGCTCGGTGTGGTTCCAAGTGCGCTGGACCCAATGTCTATCTACTGTGATAACATGGGCGCCATAGCCAATGCGCAAGAACCAAGGTCACACAAGAAGCTGAAGCACATCAAGCTATGTTTCCACGCTATTCGAGAGCATGTCCAAGATGGTGACATAAAGATTTGCAAAGTACACACATATCTGAATGTGGCGGATCCGTTGACTAAACCTCTCCCGAGCGCAAAACATGACCAGCACCAAACCGCCATGGGTGTTCCGGTATATTACCATGTAATCTAGATTAGTTGACTCTAGTGCAATTGGGAGACTGTTGGAGATATGCCCTAGAGGCAATAATAAAAGTGCTTAATATTATATCTTTGTGTTTATGATAAATGTTTACATTCATCATTAATAGTATTAATCAGAAACATTAATACTTGTGTGATTTGTAAACTAAATTAGAGTCCCTGGTAAAGCCTCTTTATAATACTAGCTTGTTGGTTAATAGATGATTGTGGTTTCTCGATCATGAACATTGAGATGTGAAAGGATACAAATGTCGCCTAGAGGGGGGGGGGGTGAATAGGCGATTAAAACTTTTCCGAGAGTGACTCAACAAAGGCGGAATAAAACTAACGTTTACTTTGTTAAGCACAAAACCTAGAACAATCTAGGGTTCACCTATGTGCACCAACAACTTATGCTAAGCAAGACAAACAACTATGTGATAGCAAGATATATACTTCAAGCACGAAGGCTATCACAAAGTAAAGTGCATAAGTAAGAGCTCGGGTATAGAGATAACCGAGGCACGCGGGGACGACGATATTTTACCGAGTTCCTCCCAACATGGAGTACGTCTCGTTTGGAGAGGGGTGGTATCTAACCACCTACGCCACAAAAGGCCTCCCTTATTCTCCGGTGAATCTCACCCCAACGGGATCAATCCACGCTTCCACTATCGGTGCACTTGTCGGTGGCAACCGGAACCTCTCACAAGGTTGGGGCACTTCTCCACAACTTAATTGGAGGCTCCCAACAAACGCCACCAAGGCCACAATGCCACCAAGGCCACAACCTGCAACACCAACAAACCGTCTAGGGTTCCAAGAACCCAAGAGTAAAAAGCTTCTCAACTTTCACTCACCAAATCCTCCGGGGAGAACTCAAACCGATGCACCAAATGCAATGGCAAGAACACAAGTAGTGCTAAAATCCTTCTCTCCCAAATTCCACCAAAGCTACAAAAGCTTGTGGGGGAATAAGAGAGGAAGAACAATGGAGGAAATCCACAAAAGACTCCAAGATCTAGATCCCAAGATGTTCCCCTCACTTAGAAGAGAGATGGATTGGTGGGATTGTAGATCTAGATCTCCTCTTTCAAATCCCTAAAGTATATGCAAGAATCAAGGGAAGGATTGAAGGGGGAGCAAGCTCAAGAGGGTCAAGAATGGAGGAGAAAGCCTGTAAAACTCGAGCGGTTGCATTGGGGAAGAAGGGCCCCTTTTTATAGGGCCACAGATTTCTGACCGTTTTCTGCCCGTTGGGGAAAAGTCAGACTAGAGACTCCGGCCTGTAGACCGGAGACTCCGGTCTACACCGGAGACTCCGGCCAATCTTTGGACCAGCCTCCGGACTGCCCATCTGACTGACCCAAACCAATCCTTCCCCAGCAACACCGAAGACTCTGGTATTCCAACACCAGAGACTCCGGACTGAACAAAGTCCGGAGACTCCGGAGTAACCTCCGGTGCATGCTCCGGACCCCTAGTCAGAATGTCCCAGCCCTGATTCTGAAGTCACCACCGGAGACACATCCGGAAACTCCGGACTACACCGGAGACTCCGGTCCATACAGACCGGAGACTCCGGTCAGAACCAAATAAGAGGCAAACTTCAAATGGTGATATCTAGAGTTTGGAAACTCCGATTGACCCGAAACCAATTTTGTTGGAAACAGGACAACAAGGGCTACCCAACAAAAAGTGGAAATATTGGATACCACCAAGAGAGAACATTTCATGTATTATAATGTGAGATACCTCTCTTGGGGAGAAACCGTAAAACCTCAAATATCAAAAATGCAATATGATATAAAAGGGAAATCCGTTTTTGATGAACTAGAGCTTGTTATGAATATTACCACAAGCTCTAGAATTTCACATGAATAAGATCCAAATAATCAACCAAGAAAGGATGATGCTAAGTATGCAAAGGTTTGAGCTCTCTTTGAAAGATATGATCGAGTTACTCACTTGAGAGCCCCTCTTGATAGTACGGTTGTCTATCCTATAAACCGGTCTCCCCAACTAACACCACGAGACCAGTAAGAAAGAAACCCTATCAACATCATACCTTTTCCTTGCGCATATTCCACTTGATCTTGATGTATACGATCTTGTCCTTCTCAAGATGGAACACCTTTCTTGATTGCTCTTTTACGCACTTGCTTGATGAAGACTTGCAAGTTACTCCCCCATACAACATGGGGAAACCTTTACATTGACCTTGTCTTCATCGATCCATGATCACCGAGGATGGCAAGCTTTAAGCATGAGATCTTCTAGATATTGCACATCTTTAGCTTGCACATCATTTCTTCTTTTCTTCATTATGTTGATGCCTTGAAGATACACCAGAGATATTACTCCATCTTATTCTTCAAGACATACTTGCCATAGGTTTAACTCTCACATGACCAATCTGAGGATCATTCTTTGAACACCTTGGTCACCACATGATCCTCTTCACTTCTTCTCCAAACCTTGAAGCCAACAAATGGTTCAAGCATTGCCTATGGACAATTCCTACACGTACAACTTGATACAAGCATTAGTCCATAGAGATTGTCATTAATTACCAAAACCACACATGGGGGCCCACATGTTCTTTCAAGATGTTATTAACAACAAGATCATATCATTAGGAGAATGGTATGATGGACATACTCTTATATATAAGCATAGCATTAAGATCAAGTCATTTCAATAGTTCATTTGCTATAAGCTTTCTGATACATAGTAACCTAATTCCTTCGATCATGAGATCATGCTAATCACCATAACCGAAAGGATGCTTTGATGACATCAAACACCACACCATAACTGGGTGGCTATAAAGGTGGCATTGAGTGTTCGGAAAGTATGTGTTGAGGCACATGGATCAAGAGTGGGATTTGTCCATCCATATGACGGATAGATATACTCTGGGACCTCTCGGTGGAATGTCATCCAATTGGCTTGCAAGCATGTGACTGGCTCACAAGGGATCACATATCATGGGAACGAGAAAAGAGTACTTATCGGTAATGAGGTTGAACTAGGTATGCAGAGATACTGACGATCAAACCTCAGATAAGTAAACTATCGCGAGACAAATGGAAATTGGTATCGTATGTAAGTGGTTCATTCGATCGCAAAGTAATAGTAGAAATATGTGGGAGCCATATGAATTTCCAGATTCCTCTATTGGTTATTGATCGGACAAGTGTCTCGGTCATGTCCGCATAATTCACGAACCGTAGGGAGACACACTTAAGGATTCGATGTTGTTTAGTAGATATGGAATGTAAGTAGGGATACCGAATGTTGTTCGGAGTCTCAGATGGGATCCGGGATATCACGAGGATATCCGGAATAGTCCGGAGAATAAGATTCATATAAGGAAAGTATGATTCCAAAGTTCGGGAATGATTTCGATGTTTTCATCGGAGAGGTTCTAGAAGGGTCTAGAAGGTTCACCGGACCGGAAGGGGAATGGTCCATGAATGTGTCATAGGTAAGTGGAATGATTGGATCATTTCCTAGGTCACTTTGGTTGGGCATTTGCGAGAGAGAAATAAAGCTCTAAATTGAAAGTCAAAAGGGAGGTTTGAAAAGTCAAACTGGAACAATTGTTTCCAAGTGGAAGAAGGAAAGAGTCCTTCCTTCTATCCAACTTGGGTTTGGGTATGGATTCAAACTCCCCTCTCCCAAGCCTCCCTCCCTCTCATAAATAGAGGGGGAGGGCTGCCCCAAAGAACACACAAGAGCCAGCCCTCCCCACCCGTGCGCCGCCACCGCCGCCTAGCCACCGCCGCCGCTGCGTCGCCGCCGCCTCATCACCGTCGCTCTATCCGCCACCGACACCTCCTCCTCCTCTCGGCCTTCTAAGCCTAGATCGCCAAAAACCCTAGATCCACCATGTGGCATCCCGCAAAACCACTACTAGAAAATCGCGTTGTTTTTGTGCATTGCATCATCATGACCGCATGCTCATGTCATCATGCCACATTGCATTTGAGCATCGTCATCATCTTGCATTGGCTCGCATAAAACTATTTTTGAAAAGCCTGGTTTTGTTTTCTAAACGCCCCGTCTTTTATTCAAACGCCAAACCCGGATCTCCGGATTATTTTGTTTTGGCTGCTATCGGTTTGCAAACGGCCCATTTAAAACAAATAAAATGTTTAATTATTTTTAGTGGGGGCAGTCGAACGGGCCGACCCGACCCGAACGACCACCCCCAGAACCAAAAACGGTCCACCTAATCAGCCCCCTCTAAATCCTAAAGCTACCAACCTATCTACCCACACCCACCGGCCACCTCACCCGGACCAGTCCCACGCTGCCACCTCACCTCTCTCCCTCACCCCCTCCAACCAGACGCTGCCACATCACCCCCTGGCCTCTCCCCCTCTCTTCACCCAGCCGGCCCACACACACACACGCGCACGCACGCCACCCGCCCACACCGCATCCCCACCTCCCCGCCTAGTCCCACAGGACCCACCCCTGTCGGCCCCTCCTCCCTCTTCCCTCCCTCCCCGCACGCACCCTCTGCCCCGCCACCGGCTTCTCTTCATCCTCCGGCCGCCGCCCCCCTCGCCAGCCCTCCTCCCCTCCTGGCCGTGCCCGCCTCGCCGCGGCGCCCCCTGGTCCTCCTCGCCGGCGCCGCTCGCCCTGCCGCCTCCTCACCACCGACCGCATCCGCCGCCTCCCTCAAGCCACTGCCCCGCACCCCTCCTCCCCAGAGCTCCTCTCCAAACCGCCGCCCGTCGCCGCTCCTCTCCTCGCCGCTCAGACCCGCCGGCGCCCGCCCTCCTCCCCCCCCCGCGCGCTCCCCGCTCCGCCTCCCGCCACCACCTCGCCTCCCCCACCGTGCTCGCCGTCGTCGGCCGCCCTCCGCCGCTCTCCGCCTCCCGCCACCCCCTCTCCTCGCCGCGCTCCACTGGCCGCCACCCCCCTCCCCGCGCGCCTCCACCTCGCCGCCGCACCTCCCTCTGGCCCGCGTCCCCCGCCGCCACCCCCCTCCCCGGCGCCGGCTCTGCCTGGACCCGGTCGCCTCTGCCCCGGCAGCCTCCGGCCGCCCTCCGGCGAGCCGCGCCCCGCTCTGCTCTGCCCGCGTCCCACCGTGATCATGCCTCCTCCTCTGCGCCGCCCTCGACCTCCGCGCACCGGTAGGGCCCCGGCGAGCCGTCGACGCCCCTGCAACTCGCCTGCATCGCCGGCTCTCCCCGCCAGCAGGTGTCGCTGGTTGCTTCCCCTCGTGACCCTGCCTGAACGCCTCCAAGCACATATGTGCCCCGCTGGTCCTCTTCAAGTTTTACAGGAGTTACATGTGTGGTACTATTCTTTTGTTGTTGATGCCTGGCCGTGCTGATGGAGGTGAGATTTGGTTACCTCGACAAGATCGATTCCGACGGTCCACCACGTGATGCCGACCCAAGATCATCAACGGAACCGAGCTCGACACCGGCAAACCAAGATGGCACCACAAGACCGTCGACAAGAAACCGCGAACCGGAACCGGAGATCTCCGTCACGAAACCACAAGGCCTTTGGGGGCGGAACCGACAAGATCTACATCACGGAGCACCAAGAACCCCTTCATGGATCCGAAGGCCCGATCTCGAGGATCCGCAGCCCGAGTCATGATCGCCTTCCCGGAACGCCAAGACCATCTACACGGGTCCGAAGACCGATCACGGCGCGCCCAAACCCCGTCAAACACAAGACCCTCGAAACCGCCAAGATCGCCTCAGGGATCCCGAAGCCGAACCCCGTGGACCGACACGATCTCCTTCACGGACGCGACAAGTACTCCCTCGAGGACGCCGAGTACCTTCCCCGGATCCGAAGACCACGGATGCGATAAGATCTACCTCCGCTATCTGAGAACGTTCCCGTCGCACTCTGGACCCTGAGACCGACCCCGAACCCCGGAACCCCCAAGTTCGCCGAACCCTAATGTGTGAACCCCTTTCCGAGAACCCTATTTTATAAGTGGTCAACTATATGAATTGTTGCATATTTAATCATTCATCTTGCATACATATTTGTGTGGTTTGGGGGCCTTATGCCGATTCACCTCATAATTAAATATGGGGCCCATATGCGGGCAAATCCAGTCTCATATCGGCCTCATTTAAACTTGTGTAGCGAACCGGTGATATATTTTGCCTTGTTAAACAACATTTAAATTGCGGGTAGATAAATAACTTGAACCATCTAATTAATTGTCGGGACCCTGGTTCCGCTTAACCTGACCTAATTGCACCGCACCTTTGCCATGTCATACATCATACATGCATCATGCCGATCTTCTGCCGTTGTATTAAATATTGCATCCGGTGTTTCTTCTAGTGTTTTGCTTCTTCGCGGATAAGGCCGTTGAGTTGATGCGAGTGCCGACCCGATCTTCGGTTGAGCCTTCGGCAATGTTTTCAGGCGAGCATCTTCCCCTTTCTACCTATCTTACTTTTATAGTATTTGTTCCCTCCTGTTGATCTATTGCTACCTGTGTTGCGTTGCTCTAGTTTTCGTACCCGTGATATTCCTTGCAGCCCTATATTGCCATGGCCACCTCCTATTACCTGTTGTTTGGTAGATAGTTGGACTTGCGCGTCGTAGTCGCTTGCTCAAGTGCTGTTGCGTGTCGCCATGTACCACAGTTGTTGGAGTATTGCCACATGTTTGATGTTGGAGATGGTCTCGGCTTTACTTTTCGTTCACTTTAATTCCTGTTTAACAACTAAAATTGAAGTAAGTAAGCAGAGGCATCGGTGGGTGATAGATAATTTTTGGTTTCCGACCGCCCACTTGTGTCCCGTAGGACCCCGAGTACTTGATACCTGTTCCTTGATTTATCGCGCTATCCACATATGGGGAATTATGGGGCCCCCTTAGCCAGAGCTTGATTCAGTCTTATTTCTTGGGGCCACAAACTAGTTTGAGGTTTTATTTACGATCCTGTACTTATGCCATGCTTTACTGCTTTATTTACGATTGTGCGAGGAGCACACTGTACTGTTTAGGTAAGCGGAGTGTTTTCGCGGTATCGACAAGCCTTGGGGTTCCCAGTCGTTTACAGCCATTGACGCAAACCTTGAGTCCGTCTCGGAGCTAGCTTACTTCGTTGCGGGTCTACTCAATGGGGTGGCCCCCTGAAATATTTCTGAATCCTGTGATTGCTTTGTCGTGAAAGCCTCGTTGGGTTTTGATTTGGTTTTTCCGAGGTCGATCGTGTGTGTGTTGCTATTTGTGCACCCCGGCCGGGTTAAAACTTTCTGAAAGCCGTGTCCGCGGTTATGGACGACTTGGAGCACAGTATCTCGATCATAGACAACTATAATTAAAGTAGTGCTATAAATTTGACTTTATAATGACTAGTAATCAGCTCCACTATAATGGAATGGCTAAATAAAACTGCCCACAATTGCTTGTTTGGGTTGTCGCTTGCGACCATTGTACCTGACTAGTAAGTATTGCAACTACAACGGAATGGCTGAATAAAAGTACCAACAGCTGCTGGGTTTTGGGATATCTCATGCCAATTGTATCTGACTAGTAAGTGTGGCAACTATAACGGAATGGTTAACTAAAACGGCCCACTACTTATTTTATCAGGATGATTATCTACACCTGACTAGTAATTGCTACAACGATAACTGAATAAATAAAACTGCCAACCGTGTGAGTTTCTCGGTTGACTTCCTCGTTGGGTCTCGAGGGGGAAACACCAGGATAGGTTTGTTTGATGGTAGTATCAGGTTTCTCCGAATAGGTCTTTCTTTCCCCTCTCTGATAGCCGCCAGTTGCATCGAGTCTCTATAGGTTGTTCAGTGCATGCTGCGCTGCCGCTCAGTCCACCATACCTATGTAGGCGAGGACCGCCGAATTATAGTCTCGCCGTGTACTGGCCTCAGTACTGACGCTCCTCTTTTTCCTTTGCCCTTTGTCGGCACCCCTTTTGTTTAAGCAGGTTTTGAGATCGACGTCGTTAGCAGGGTTACCCTTCCGGCTTGGCCTGGGCAGGGTTATGGACGCCATTGGTTATTCTTCAGGGCTCTTAGCCCCATTTACATCTTGTCCGTAGTCGGACGCCCTATCATTTTCAAGGTGATTTGGATCTTTGTATATTATATCTGTATTCTTGACTCTTTGAGTCGCTGTTGTATATATCTGTTCTGTGGGTCCCATCGAGGACTGTTGTGTAATGTTATTACTTCGTTTTCCACCCGCACGAAAGTGCCTGGTGGGCACCTTTGAATCGTTTCTATGCGGATTTGGCGGGTTTCGCTAAAACTTGCATAGGTCCGATTCTGAGGGTGTTACACACCATAACTCGCACCGGCTTAGGCGAAGCCTTGCGAGATCTTCCCTCTACTTCCGACACCACACACGTGCTGCCGGAATCGCGAGGGGAGAACTACAACCTCCGCTGCCTGCTGGAACAAGGGAGAGGAAGGTCTTCATCGAGTACCAAATGTGTGACCGACTTCGGAAGCGCTGCCGGAACGCAGCGCCGGAAGGATCGTCTACGCGATCTTGAGATCGGCAAGTATATGACTACATCACCCACGAGAATTCGCTCTCGTTAACCGCTTTGGAATCTTCGAG
Source organism: Avena sativa (assembly GCA_916181665.1). Lineage (NCBI taxonomy): Eukaryota > Viridiplantae > Streptophyta > Magnoliopsida > Poales > Poaceae > Avena > Avena sativa. The sequence continues at coordinate 264,400,217 of OV702284.1, read as the reverse complement.
GGCGAGTACTCTAATCAACTTGTTGCTACAATCTAGTAGATAGATCTTGGCTTGTTTGTGTGCATGCGGTAGAAATTTTTTGTTTTCCATGCTACGAACCCCTACACTATTAACAAGTTGCCACTGTGCCAGTTGACTGTTTTCTTCTGTTTTTGGTTCCAGAAAGGCAGAAAATCAATATTCTCGGAATTGGACGGGACAAAAGCCAAAGTCAATATTTTACCGCGGGCGACACGAAGTCCAGAGGAGATATGGAGAGGCAATCCAGGGCGGCCGCACCCCTAGGCGCGGCCAAGCCTGGCCCGTGTCTAGGCAGGGTGTGGGCCCCCGGGCACCTCCCAGCCTTGCCTCTTCGCCTATAAGAAGCCCCCGATGCAGAAACCCTAGGCACCCGATTAAAACTCCACGAAACCTTCTGTAGCCGCCGCCACCATCGTCCCTAGATCGGGGGGATCTGAAGTTCTTCTCGACACCCTGCCGGAGGGGAAATCATCCCGGAGGCCTTCTTCTTCGGTATGTTGCATGAGTAGTTCCACCTTGGACTATGGGTCCATGTAGTAGCTAGATGGTTGTATCTCCTCCATGTGCTTTCATGTATAGATCGTGTGAGCTCCATTCATGATCAATATCTAATCTATTTGTAATCATGCATGTTGTGTTTGTGGGGATCCGATGGATATTGATATTACTATGTCAGATTAATTAATGGTTTTGTCTATTTGATTATATCATGTCTGTGTTGTTTGTGATCTTGCATGCTCTCCGTTGTTAGTAGCTATCTGGGACAAGTAGTTGCTAGTGACTCCAAGAGGGGGTATTTATACTCGATAGTGGGTTCATGCCTCTAGTTTCCAAGGGAAGTGGCAGAAATCTCTTCGATTGTAGATGTGTTATTGCTACTAGGGAGAAAAGTAGAAAACAACGGTCTCTTGTTCATAGAACAAGTGGATTGTTGATACGTCGGAAACGTATCTATAATTTTTGATGTTCCATGCTTGTTTAGTATCTACTTTGCTTTGTCTACAGTTTGAGGTGTTTTTATATGTTTTCTGGAACTAACCTATTAACAAGTTGCCATAGTGCCAGTTGCATGTTTTCTTCTGTTTTTGGTTCCAGAAAGGCAGAAAATCAATATTCTCGGAATTGGACGGGACAAAAGCCAAAGTCAATATTTTACCGCGGGGGACATGAAGACACAAGACGAGACGGAGAAGCGAACCAGGGCGGCCAGACCCCCCTAGGCGCGGGTGGGCCCACTCCGCGCCTTGGTAGGGTGTGGGGCCCCGGGCCGCTCCCAGCCTCGCCTCCTCGCCTATAAGAAGACCACGATGCAGAAACCCTAGGCACCTGATCAAAACTCCACGAAACCGTCTGTAGCCGCCGCCACCATCGTCCCTAGATCAGGGGGATCTGAAGTTCTTCCCGGCACCCTGCCGGAGGGGAGATCATCCCGGAGGCCTTCTTCTCCGGTATGATGCGTGAGTAGTTCCACCTTGGACTATGGGTCCATGTAGTAGCTAGATGGTTGTATCTCCTCCTTGTGCTTTCATGTATAGATCTTGTGAGCTCCGTTCATGATCAAGCTCTAATCTATTTGTAATCATGCATGTTGTGTTTGTGGGGATCCGATGGATATTGAGATTACTATGTCAGATTGATTAATGGTTTTGTATTTATGATTCTATCATGTCTGTGTTGTTTGTGATCTTGCATGCTCTCCGTTGTTAGTAGCTATATTGGCCAAGTAGTTGCTAGTGACTCCAAGAGGGGGTATTTATGCTCGATAGTGGGTTCATGCCTCTAGTTTCCAAGGGAAGTGACAGAAATATCTTCGGTTGTCGATGTGATGTTGCCACTAGGGAGAAAGCAACGGTCTCTTGTTCATGGAACAAGTGGATTGTTTACCTTACACACTTTGCTTAAAGCAGTTGTCTGTTGCTTGCAACTTAATACTGGAGGGGGTTCGGATGATAACCTGAAGGTGGACTTCTAGTCATAGATGCAGTTGGATGGCGGTCTATGTATCTTGTTGTATTGCCCAAATCGAATCTCATAGGATCTTTTTGTCTGATATTGCATTGTTATGCCTTGCTCAGTTCCTGTCAATTGCCCTGCTGTAATTTGTTTACCCTTCATGACATGTTGTTTATCTAAGGAGAGAACCTCTAGTGAACTATGGACACCGGTCCAATCTTTACCATTGATACATCTTACACTATTACCTGTTTACTTGCTGCAAACCATTACCTTCCACACCATACGTTTAATCCTTTGTTATAACAAACCGATGAGCTTGACAACCTCACTGATTCGTTGGGGCAAAGTCTTGAGTTTGTGTTGTGCAGGTCTCCGCGTTGCTTGCAAGACCTTTGTGACGTTTCCTTCCTCCTTCTAGTTCGATAACCTCGATTTCTACTGAGGAAAACTTGCTGCTGTGCTGCATCATACCTTGCTTTTAGGGTTTCCAACGAAGCGTCTCACGACAATATTGGGTGCGCACATCAATTGTTTACCTTACACACGTTGCTTAAAGGAGTTGTCTGTTGTTTGCAACTTAATACTAGAGGGGGTTCGGATGATAACCCAAAGGTGGACTACTAGTCATAGATGCAGTTGGATGGCGGTCTATGTATCTTGTTGTATTGCCCAAATCGAATCTCATAGGATCTTTTTGTCTGGTATTGCATTGTTATGCCTTGCTCAGTTCCTGTCAATTGCCCTGCTGTAATTTGTTTAACCTTCATGCCATGTTGTTTATCGAAGGAGAGCACCTCTAGTGAACTATGGACTTCGGTCCAATCTTTACCATTGATACATCTTCCATTGTTACTTGTTTACTTGCTACAAACCATCATCACCTTCCATACCATACGTTTAATCCTTTGTTACAGCAAACCGGTGATCTTGACAACCTCACCGATTCATTGGGGCAAAGTCTTGAGTTTGTGTTGTGCAGGTTTCCACGTTGCTTGCAACACCTGTGTGACGTTTCCTTCCTTCTACTGGTTCGATAACCTCGGTTTTTTACTGAGGGAAGGCTTGCTGCTGTACTGCTTCACACCTTGATCTTTGGGTTTCCAACAGGCTCTACACGTAGCCATCAAGTACCTTGTGGTCACCTTCGACCACACCTGCTGTGATGTGGTCAAGAAATGCCTAGACCACAGTGGTGCCACCAAGAGGACCGTTGAACACATAGACTGGACCGAACGTTTCCAGTTGTTTATGGGGTGAACTATATAAGCATGTGTTGTATGGATATGATCTATGCTATCGTCCTAAGTAAAATACAATGATAAGTAAGGTACTCGGATTATCATAGTACTATGAGATGTATGATATTTGGTATGAGCTGGTAACCTCGCCATAGTCGCTTTTTTGAATAGAACCAAACAGCGGCACAGTGCTTTTGGCTTCCTCCATTGGTTATAAAGCACACAACCAAACAACCGCTACTCCAATCTGCCCCGGGCCAAAAACAAAGGTCTGTTCAGGCAACCAAACAAAGTGGACAACATGGCCAAAAGGCATTTTCGTAAGGACATTGCCCTAAATCCTAATTGGAGCGGACCCCAAAATCCATGCTGGCTACCAAAGACGCTCCATATATTTTGTTTACTTCACTAGTAAAATATATTGAAAGTGTCTTTGCTTCTAGAGCTCCGATGCTCCCTTAATTTTAGAAAATTCAACAATAATATTTACAAGCTTTAAAAAATTGAAAATAATTCTCAAACATAGCCAACATATCCCACAGGCATACTCTTGATCTCTCACTATTGAAATGTTTGCAATAGTAACCATAACAACTATGGCGGCTGAACAATAAATATGAGACACGCTTAATCAAGTCCGAAGGTAAGAGAGTTATAAAGTTTTCTTCTCCTATTTGTCAAGTGGAGTCATGGTTTTATGGAGAATTTAGTTTTGGACACGAAAACAAGCATGTGACCCAGTTTCCATTAGCACGGAGAAAGTCTCTACGACCTAATAAGAAGAAAACACGAAGATATAAGCACATACATATACATTGACCACGTTTGTCATTCCACCATTATGGATAACGAGATATTGAAAGTAGTGACAGATTCAGGATTTTACTAATGGGTATGTCGCACAGAAAAATTACGGCTAATTTGGTAAAATTTATTAACCAGTTTAGTAAACATGAATATAGAACTTAAATAATCCGATGTTTGTTAGTGTGGTCTCATGGTCATTGTTTCTCGATAACCAGCATGGGATCATGGCGAATGGTGAACCAATATTTAACACATGGCAATATAGCGTGTCAACGTTAAAACCTTGCACGCGACGTGACCGGTGTCCAACTCCACATACTGTGGTTCCGATTGAGACGATCCATTTCTCCTAACCTAGCTGTCGTGGCGCGGTGTGGTGGTGGCACGGGTATTGGGTATGGCACAGTGATGATAACGCGGCGTAATAACTAGGCAACAACGCTTTGGATCTATAGAAAGCCGTACATTTTGACAAATTTATTAGTTATTCGATATTTTCTTTTCTTATAAGTACTTCCTATGTCTGAAATAGATGTCAAATTTTTTGTTTAGATTCATATTTATCTATACACTAAAATGTGTCTAGGTATATATGAATCTCAACAAATCCATGACATCGAATTCAGGACGGGGAGCGTACTACTTCTGTTCAAAAATATAGAATGTTTTAGCATGTTAAAATATCTTAGATTTGAAACATTGGTAGTAGTAGGCACGGATTGCGCCTGGAGCTGCAATACATTAGGTTTTTTTTCTCAACTATAAGCAAGTCCATCTGTCGGGCCTTATAGATTTTCTACTACTAGGAGCCAAGTAGTTTTGCAATCCAAGCTAGATGCAACAATTAACCTTTTTCCTACAAGTAGTATACGAAGTAGCACCACTGGACTGTAGATCAACAATTGACTAAAAGGACAATAAGGAATATACCTTACTTAATATCCTTCGTCTCAGTGGTCTTGCCGTTCTTCCCATGCTGATACTTGTCATAGCGGCTGGGCAATTCGGAGCCCAGATCCACCACAAACATGGCCGACTCCTTTCTTCATATCCGTATTTTTCTTGAGTTGGTTGATTGTGAAGCCCTATTATTCTCATAAATCTTTCCATTGCCCTTATATCTGTTCTTGTTTTTGGACTTGTGGGATTAGATTTTTTTTATGAAGTTGACACTAGAAACTCTCTCAACGCCTTGATCATGTGTGTTTTTTGTTCTTGCTTTTCCTTCACAACAAGAGACTCAATAAGATCAGTAACCAAAAACTCATGTCTGGTACGCTTTAGAGAAGTGGCAAAATTCCTCCATAAGGAAAAAGTTTGGCAATGATGCCTTCTATAATTAAGTTCTTTGAAAATGGATTATATCTTATGATCATGCTCAACTACGGAGTGTTCATAAGTTTACGTGTAATCATATAATTGCTCCATGATATACACTTCACTACATGTGTCCGAGACCCCAAACTTAGCTTTCAGCGCATTTCATGTACCCGTGTCCATGGTGATGTACAAATACAAGTCAACAACTTCCCACCAACAACACTTAGAATACCACCCTCGAGATACACTTTGTACTATGGAAGGCCATGTATAAATGTCAAAGAGAATTTCAGGATTTATATTATGGATCGACGGGCCAACACCAAATTCTTACATTTTGTACTTTTTAGAACCTCCGAGATACACTTATAAAATTTCCAAAATAATGAGAACGATAGACTAGAATCCTCTCCCCCGCACTTCTTAACAAAGTATCGAACATCATGCATGGAATCAATTTAGTGGAGTGTCAGAGTATTCATCACGCACCACTCTCCAGCTAAAACGGTTGGTAAAATGGGATCCCATTCCATTCCATTTCACCCCATTTATGACTATTGCACCTAAACGGCATGGTCCTCTCCGGCATCTCCATAAACAATCATCAACCCAATGTAATTCCGTCGTCCTGCCTAGTAGGCTAGTAGTACTACCGGAGAGAGGGATGAGGTAGAGGCAGTAGTTCCGCCCCTGGCCGGAAATCTGAAATTACTCTTGCACGGTGCAGCTAGCTAAGCCATAGCCAGCTAGCGAATTAAGTCGACGTGTTTGCCACGCTCTCCTGTCGGTGTGTCCCCTGCACATCCTCCATGCTGCCTACCCCATCCATAAATGGCAATTTCCATCGATACTTCGTATGAATATTCGTTGTTAAAAGCTGACCACGTCGGAATTTCAGTCACGTATAGTCAGTTCGCTTCCCTTAGTTGCCACAAAATAGTTTAGCTAGGTGGAGTGCATTCAGAAAACAAACACGTAGATAGCGCTCTGACTTGAAAACCCCGAGTTTCGTTTCGTATAGTTCGATTCAAATTATTTAATTGACTCCGATTTGTCTAAATTTGGATGTATCTAAATATATTTTAGTGCTAGATACATCCGAATCTAGATAAATCCAAGTCAATTAATTTAAATCGGAGAGAGTAATTAGATTTATCTAGATATAAATGTATCTAGCATTAAAATGTATCTAGATATACCTAAGTATAGAGAAATCCAATTCAATTAATTTAGATAAGAGAGTAGCTCGGATCCGGTCAAACCTTCTTTCTGCAATTATCACGATCGAACCTGTCGCTGTCCCAACATGTTTCTGACTCCATGTAGTAGTATGTAAAAGCAAGCAAAAGAAACAAACAAGATGACTTGCACAGGCGCAGCTGACACTATCAGTTCCGTACGTGGGCGTGAAAGTGAAGTGCATATTCCTTCTTCCATCTTTATGGTAACTATAGGCCACTTGTAAGAATCCCCTGTTTTCCCTAATTTCTATAGACCACAAATTATATGTTCAGCGTGCCATTATATTGGGTAAAATAAACATCATGCAAACATCTCGGTCTGGATACACCTAATATTTACAAACAAGCATGTTGGTCCTCGATGTATCATCTTTAGCATGTCGAAAGTATTATGTCATTTTAATGGTACTTCTTCTTCCTATGTATACAACGCTTTAAACACCGTTACATTTCCTTATGTGCAACTTTGACTCGTATAATTATATAATTATGTTGCTAAAAAGTAAAAAAAAATGACTATGAATATTTTCACTAGTTCGTGAAAAATCATTTTTTTTCTTGATAACTACTTTATACAATCATACATGATGTTGAGACTGCACCAACATAACTAACACAATCTGCATGTCTTCTATATTAATTCCATGTTTTTGCTAGCATAATTTTGTAGCTCTATGCCTCTCTCATATCTATGTCAATTCCTCTTCCTATTTTTTGATAATGGCATTTTGTTACTTAAAAGTTTTAACCATTACACTCGGCCTCTCTATAAGTAGGATGCATATAACAGCAACATGTGTAGAAAGGTAAAAACAAAGAAGACGAAATACATGTAATCATGATGAAACAATAAAATGTCTAGGGTGATGGGGGACCAATCCATGTTGGATAAAAATATCTCTCATTATGTCCTCCAATTGTGTAGACACCTTCGTAAACATGGCTCGATTCTCGCATGTTGTAGCGAGGACCATGAACAGAGTAAATGTTGAAGTCGTTGAAGACCTAGGTTTCCACTGTTATATATACCTCTTGCAAGCTGACGATTGGGATAAGTAGCGTCAGTGAAATATCTGGCGTTGTGTAACACTCCTCTTATAGTGAAGTTTCACTGGTTGACGCTTATGGTTTTTTCCTCTATTTGTTGGGAAGGTTTATCCACGTTAAAATCATGTGTCTCCTGTTGTGATTTCATTTTTTTTTGTTATTTTCTTATCGGCTTTATAAAAAGTAGTATCAGAGCCCTAGGTTTCAATCTAGGGTTTGCGATATGTCATCAATGAAGTTGGGTCTATAGTAGCTGGGCTACACCACAAGGTTCTCCTTGTGGCAAGTGAAAATGCGAGCGATTCTCGCCCAAACTTCTGATCTCGATGAAGTGCTAGATGGATTTGGCAAGAAAGATGCAAAGGAGTGGTCCAAAAAAGAAAGGTGGAAAGACCGTACGTCTTTATCTTCGATTCAACTTTATCTATCCAATAATATTTTGTAGGAAGTGTTGGTGGAGAAATCTACAGAAGCCCTATGGCTAAAATTGGAATCGATCGGTAATGAATCATCTAACTGTCTTTAGAGAGATCGTTTCTAACTTGCAGTATATGGAAGTAAAGTATAATGGATCTAGCTCTTTTACTCTTATGCTCGTTGCCTAGTTCCTATGCAAATTTTCGAGATACTCTTTTATTGAACCATGATGAACTATCCCTTGCCGAAGTACAGGAGGCCTTAAAATAGAGGGAAATTATGAAAACTATGGTGCATGCGGAGGGGTCGTCATCCAAGGTGAAGCTCTGCAAGTTCATAGCAGGATCGGGCGGAAAAATAACAACTATGGCAATAGAGATAAGAGCAAGGACAACAAAGTTCACTCAAAGGCCAAAGGGAAAGGATAAGTTCTGCATGTATTGTAAGAAACTAATCATGTTATTGATAATTGTTGGAAACTACAGAATAAGGAGAAAAAGAATGATACTTATCAACCTAAAGATAAGTATGATGGTGCTGGTAATCCTTCTGTTGTTTCCTATGAGAGTTCTGCTGGTGAATGTCTAGCCATTTTTGTTGTTTGTGCTTCTCGTAATGATGAATGGATACTTGATACTGCATGTTTGTTTCATATTTTTTGCAACAAAGATTGGTTCAAATTATATGAGTCTATGCAGACTGGAGATTTTGTGCTTTGGATTTGTTAAGATCAAGACACATGATGTCGTGACACGAACATTGACTGAGGTGAAGCACATACCAAGCATGACCAGAATTTAATCTCTCGGTACCCTTGATATTTATGGGTACAAGTATGCGGTGGGCATAGACTTCTGAAGGTATCAAAATGTTTTCTCATTCATATGATAGGTGATATGAATTCTACAAAATTATATGTTCTTCTAATAATGTTGATGTTTATGGTAAAACTAATATGTGGCATATGCGCCTTGTACATATGAGTGAACATGGCACGACATAATTAGACAAGAGAGAGTTGATTAATGGTTGGAACTTGAGTAAGTTTGAGTTCTATGAGCACTATATTTTTTTAATAATAAAAGAATTAAAATCAATGCTTCTGTTCATACCACTTGAAAGGATCGTATGGGCACCTAGAGGGGGGTGTGTGTGTGAATAGGTGCTACTTCAAATTTTACTCTTTTTCAATTTAGGGTTTGACACAAAAGGTAAATTCTCTAGATATAAAACTAAGTGAATTTACCTATATGTCATACTAGCACAATTAACTAAGCAAGAGCAAGATATAAGTACAGTGTGGTAAAGGATAGAGTAACCAAAGTGGAGCACGCGGAGACACAAGGATGATTTCCCGTAGTTCCTTCCTTTTGAGGGGAAGTACTTCTATATTTGGAGAGGGGTTAGTTTCAAACCACCAATGCCACGAGAGGCCTCCCTTGTTCTTCGGTGAACCTCACCCCAAAGGGATCGATTCACTCTTCCACTATATCGGCAACCTTCGAGGTGGAAGCCGACACCTTTACAACAAGTTCAAGGCACACATCCACAACTGAATTGGAGGCTCCCGAATACAATCAAGCTGTCACAACAATCAAAGACAAGCTTATAAGAACCAAATCAAGAACTAGGGTTTCCAATGAAACACTAGAGCAAAGGGCCCTCAAGTGAATGAGGGGTAAATGAAGATCTTTTTTGGTGAAGATGTAGATCAAGGCCTCCTCCTTCGATTCTCCAAAGCTTAGGGACTTTGGATGGTTGTAGGTGGAGATCTTGTTGATTTGGTGGCTCTAATGGAGGTGTTCTTCCTTTCAGAAAACGAGTAGCTGGAGGTAGGGGACGAGGTCCCCTATTTATACGCCCACTGCTTCAGACTGTTTTCTGCCCGTTGGGGAACTTTCATACCAGAGATTCCGGTCTGCATTTTCCTCACATCGAAGACTCTGGTCCATATCCGGTACATCTCTAGACCCCCATATAGAAGGTCCTAGGCCTGGTCTTGATACTCCCTCTCGATATTTGGCAGGAACTCCGGACCGAGCACATCGGAGACTCCGGTCTCACAGAGTACACCAGAGATTCCGGCCAACATCTGGTCTGTCTCTGGACCCCCATATAGAATGTCCCTGGGCAATATCTTGGATCCTCTGTGGAGATTTGAGGCAAAACTCCAGCCCACACAGGAAACTCCGGTGTCTGCACACTGGAGACTCCGATCTGGATTTTCCAGGAAACTTCTGTTTTTGCTAGGGATTTTTCCACTATCTCATGAACTTTTATCTTTTCAGTATATTAACCTGGCAATATTAGTACACTGTAAAATGATCCTCAAGTTGTTGACAAACACCAAAACTAATTAAGACAATAAATATTCTTTCAATCTCCTTCTTTTTGGTGTTCGATGACAACAAGAGGTTTTGCATAAAATACTTAAAAGAAAAATAGTATGGTGCTCACGATGGTATGTGCGCATATCCATACCACCGCTCGATCTTCCTAAAGAGAGCACACAGACTATAACCGGTTGCATGCGGCGTGTGTTCAGCTCTACAATCGCCGTCATACTAGAAGCACATATTCCTCATGATGTACCCATATTCATTTACTAAACAAGATCCATATCTTATTACTTCCACCCGCACACCGGCATGAGTAGCGAGCAATAGTACGTAGATGATTCATGTGTTGTTTTATCACGGCATAGGAGTTTCGATTCTCCCGGTAGGCCAACTCCTAAATTCAAAACAAATTATTACCCTCCTACCGTCATGAGCAGCTCACGGGAGGGTTCCATTCTTATTTTTTATGGCGGGAATCTCTAGCATCGGCAAAACATGGCATTGGGTTGTTTGTTTTGTGTAAAAAGAACTATGGTCTCTATCTGTACCAGCACCGTGCTTTATTATAGATTACAGACGTAAACCAACTACTACAAAATGAAAAATGGAGGGAACTAGGCAAACAAGGATGGACGGTGGTGTTTTCATCAAATGGCTTGTGAGTAAAAGGAGGCACACCGCCATGCACACACCATGAGAGCAAGTATATGGCTGATTTGATTAGGAGAGCCAAAATGCATGCAATCCAATGGTTCCCACCCTATGTGCACGTATCACCATGAGCATGAAATCCGCGTCCATACTTAAAACGAGATACATAACTAAGCTCCCCCTGACAATGTGCATCAAGATATCCATGTAATACAAAGCATGTCAGGTAATAGAAAGTAAAGACTTGTATGGAATAGAGAGATTACCACCTGGTCTTTACCATTACAATATTAAACCAGGAATAGCATGTCCACACTCACATAGTAGATAGTTTCACAAGAACCAGATAAAGCAAATGTTCAAAATTTTAAGATAACAACATGGGGAATACGAAACAAACAACCAAACCAAATGCCCAGCCCATGCAAATCCCGATGATCTAAATAGACATCTTCCCTCCTTTGGCATCGAGACATCAAAAGGGAAAAGACCAAGCTAGCGACCTAAGGGATCACTCATAGTCATAGTCGTCATCCTCATCCTCTTCCTCTTCCTCTTCATAGTCATCATCACCACCAGGAGCCGTGGGCCCTTTGCCATGAGGGTGAGAGGAGGAAGTGCCCTGAGACCCAAAGCCCTAAGTAACCTCTGAGAAGGTCTTCTAGTCAACCAAGTTGTTCTGCTATGCATTCCATGCCCCAAACGAGAGAGTGTGATCAGATTCCACAGACGGGTCAGCCCCATGCTCATCAGTGTACTCCCCCTCTCATTCCTCTTCTTCCTCTTCACCCTAAGCCTTGATCTCCTTCAGAAGTTTCTCAATTCTACGGTTGTTTTGGTAAGAGGCATGTTGTTCCTTGCGAATGTCCACATTAATGCAGCATAGAGTCTTCTCCCAAAATGATGCCGTCTTCACCTTTTCCTGGACATAATCATGGGTGATAGGAGGCACAGAAATTGGAGGCATTCTTCCTTCTAGAGCCCCTAGGAGGAGTGGGGGCCCGCTCTGCCTCATAAATCTCATCCTCCTCACTTGCATTAGGCTTTCTAGGAGCTGGATCCATTCTACCTTTCTTTTGGAGAGCCATGGAGACATGCTCCACAAGATTGGGTGGTTGATGGGGATATACCAACCGGGGTGTCCATGGAGGCAGGAAACGACTGGCCTAAAACAATGTCGACTGGGCCAGCAGTGATGGCAACTGGATATACCAACTGGGATATCCATGGATCCATTCTCCCTTTCTGTTGGAGAGCCACATAGACATGCTCCACAAGATTGGGTGGTAGAGCAAGAGGTGAACCATGAGTCTAGGTGTTGATGAGCCTCATCACAAGAGCTACATATGGAGAAGACTTCATGAAGAGTATGGCATGGTGCATTTCCTCAAATATGAAATCCATGATGTCAATAGTGTATCCATCAGCAGTAGTCCCAGCACAAAACACCTTGTGAGCATGATGGAGCAAGTTGACAAGGCCACACCTAGTATCATCATCATTTCCATCACTTGGGGAAATGGTGTGGCGAAATATCCTCAACGGCAAATTGTAGAGAGGCTTGAGGCCCTTGGACTCACCAATGATTCCCATGCTACCATAGAGAGGTGCTAGCTTGTTCTTGTTCTCGCCAAGAGCAGTGTCATGCATACGGTGTCCAATGGGCATAGACACGCCATGGAAATTCTCATCAATGAATCTGGCAAAATCAAAGAAGGTAGCAAAGCAGTGAAAGTTACCAGTCATCCAAGTCATGGTCCTTGCCTCATCAGTACCAAAAACCACAGTGGCATAGAATTGTTGGACAAGATTGATGTTGAAGTCCTCATGGAGTCCCATCATACCATGCAACCCAAGCTTCTCAGTCATCCAAAGAGCATCTGAGAAGTAGGTGTTTGCACGCATGTACTCGAAATCCATGTACCTTTGAGGGCAAACTTGGTACTTGGTGAGTTTGCAATAGATATCCTGCATGAACACCTTCTGCTCCTTCCGCCAATAACATGGATCATCACTAGTTCTTGGCATGTCATAGAAGCTCATCTTGCGCAGCTCACGGTATTCCTTCTTGGACATGTGGGACAGAGACTATAAGTTATCATACTTGGCCCTCTTGGTGGCGCTTTCTTACTCAATGCGCTCATGTTCCCTTTGCATAAATGCACCATCTCTAGCCTGTTGGCTCCGGTTAGATGGGGAATGACATACTGTCCACCTGCCTCATCATATTGAGGGTTCCCTCTTTTGGATCTGGCCTTTGTGCGAGGTGGACGACGAGAACCAGAGCCTCCTGTGAATATAGAGTAAGAGGGGATAGCATGGAGGTAAGCATAGTCCCGGAGTCAAAAAACAAGACCCTTAAATCCTTGTAGGATGTGCTAGAGTTAAGCCACACCAGAGTCTCCGGTGTGCAACACCGGAATCTCCGGCCTGGACCGAAGTCTCCGGTCTGTCGGACCGGAATCTTCGGTCTGGAGATTTAGAGTTGCACATGGAGGCTGCAGGAGGCATTATTTCTAGCATATCGGGCAAGGAATAGAGGCTAATGTGATAGTAGTGCACGCATACATGAGTTTCTAGTGGACAAAATCAGAACATTACTCAAAATAAACGAAGGGGATGAACCCTAGGTTCATGGTGAGAGAGAGGGTACCATATCTGTGCATGTAGGGGTTCGTAGCATGGAAAACAAAATTTTCTATCGCATACAAACAAACAAGCCAAGATCTATCTACTAGATTGTAGCAACGAGTCGATGGAATAACTTACCCTCGGAGATTCCAAAGTGTTTAACGAGAGCGGATTCTCGTGGGTGATGTAGTCGTACTCTTCCCGATCTCAAGATCGTGTAGACGATCCTTCCGGCGCTGCGTTCCGGCAGCGCTCCCGCAGTCGGTCACACGTTCGGTACTCGACGAAGACCTTCCTCTCTCTTGTTCCAGCAGGCAGCGGAGGTTGTAGCACTCTCCTCGCGATTCCGGCAGCACAACGGCGTGGTACCGGAAGTAGAGGGGAGATCCCGCAGGGCTTCGCCTTAAGCCGGAGCGAGTATGGTGGATTATGAGAGAGGGCTATTAGTGGTCTAGAGATTATACACACCAATTAGAAGGCTCTAAACCGCAGGCTAAAGCAATTAGAAGCTCTAAACCAAAACGGCTCTAAACCGGAGATTAGAGGTAGAAACTTGTGTGTCTAGAGGAGGAGGCCCTGCCCCTCCTTTTATGGGTGGAGGGGCCGGCGCGCCAGGGGAGGGAGGGGAGTCCCTCCCCAACTCGGCCTAGGTGGGCCGCCGGCTTGGAGAGGAGGGACTCCTCCCCCAAGTCGGTTTTTGCCTCCTCTTGCTTGTTTCCCACAGTTTCTTGTTTTAGCCGCTTGACTTTCAAACTGGACATTTGACTTTTCTGTTTTAGGATTCAATTTAATCCTTTATTTGGAACAGCAAGAACACTTAGTACACGATGCAATCATTCCAATATGTAATGACACATTCATGTACCCCTCCCCTTTCCCGGAGTGCCGGACATTCCGGAACCTTCTAGAACATTCACCGGAATCATTTCCGAACTCCGAAACGGGACTTTCCTTATATGAATCTTATTCTCCGGACCATTCCGGATCACCTCGTGATATCCCGGATCCCATCCGAGACTCCTAACAACATTCGGTCTCTTTCTCATAATACCATAACTACTCAAAACAACGTCGAATCCTTAAGTGTGTCTCCCTACGGTTCGTGAATTATGCGGACATGATCGAGACACTTCTCCGAACAATAACCAATAGAGGAATCTGGAAATTCATATGGCTCCCACATATTTCTATGATTACTTTGCGATCGAATGAACCACTTACATACGATACCAATTTCCCTTTGTCTCACGATATGTTACTTATCCGAGGTTATGATCGTCGGTATCTCCGCATACCTAGTTCAACCTCGTTACTGATAAGTACTCTTTTCTCGTTCCCGTGATATGTGATCCCTTGTGAGCCAGTCACATGCTTGCAAGCTAATTGGATGACATTTCACCGAGAGGGCCCAGAGAATATCTATCCGTCATATGGATGGACAAATCCCACTCTTGATCCATGTGTCTCAACCAATACTTTCCGAACACTCAATGCCACCTTTATAGCCACCCAGTTACGGTGTGGTGTTTGATGTCATCAAAGCATCCATCCGGTAAAGGTGATATGCATGATCTCATGGTCGAAGGAATTAGGTTACTATGTATCAGAAAGCATATAGCAATTGAACTATTGAAATGACTTGATCTTTATGCTACGCTTATCTATAGGAGTATGTCCACCATATCATTCTCCTAATGATATGATCTTGTTGTTGATAACATCTCAATGTTCATGATAGGGAAACCACAATCATTTATCAACCAACAAGCTAGTGAAGTATAGAGGCTATACTAGGGACTTCAAATTAAGTTTACAAATCACACAAGTATTAATGTTTCCTTGTTAATACTATTATAGCATGAATGTAAACATTTATCATAAACACAAAGATATAATAATAACTACATTTATTATTGCCTCTAGGGCATATCTCCAACAGTGCATTGGAGTGATTCCACCGATGGGTAATGACCCAAGGGTGGAGTTGGCCGGCGGCACGGTGGATCCCAGCGGCTTCAGGGCCCCGGAGCGACGATTTTGGAGGAGGAGGCGATGGGTGTGAGTGGGAGGGTCGGGGTGGAAGAAAGAGTTTTGTGCCTCTTTCACCCCAAACTCCCTTAAGTCAAAGCCCGAAACCGTCCCAGACCAAAGACTCTGGTCTGCTGGACCAGAAACTCCGGACTGACCAGAGACTCCGGTGTCTTCACACCGGAAACTTTGGTCCTCTTTGACCAAAAACTCCAATTTCAAGTATGGGGACACATATGATAGAGAGCACATGTTTAGGGAAGGGTATAAGTCTTGGGATAAGATGCCAATGTTGGGAATATGCCCTAGAGGCAATCATGTATGATGATATTTCCCATTGTATTCATAAAGTTATTAAGTAGTCCTTGTATAAACATCTGATGTGTATCATTGAATATGTGATTCAGTTGTGGAACTATGCATTCATGTTGTTTATACTAAATATCCTTGGTCATTGAGGTTATGCTGGACACACAACTTAGACCAATGTGAAAGTTGGCTTGATGACTCGGTTCCACTTGTCATGGGCATGGAGATGCTATTCCAACTTACACAGACTAGGCTAAAGAGTTTAGCGAGTCGGATTGACCCATATTGAGGTACAACGAACTAAGCTGTCATTTGTATATCTCAATCAATGTAATCCTTAGACCTGAGGTTGTTGCATAGTCCGAGTTGAGGATCACCGACTTAGGTTCTGTCAAACGCTGATCCGTAACTGGGCAGTTATAAAGGCAGAGTTCGGGTCGACTGAGAATCAAGCTGCGTGATGTGAATAACCAAGATGGGATTTTGCCCCTCCACTCGGAGAGATATTCTCTAGGCCCTCTCGTGAGATATGATTCGGAAAGCATGGCCATGCACGACTCGGTTAAGTGTTAACCGAGGCAATCGACTAAGAGTTAGTCGGGTGAATCACTTATCTTGGATCGAGAAGAGAGTCGGACTATTTAAGGGATGACATATATTCGCCTATAGTCTGACAAGGTATATCGTGAGGCAAAAGGGACTCAGACGTAAGTCGCATTGGAAAGGCAAGTCGTCATGACTCTTTGGTACTTGGGAGTCGGCACGTTCTGCTAGGAGCCGCTGCCGACTGATCGATTGTGAGTCGGACTCTAATCGTGTCCAAGTAACCATGAGCCTGCGTGGTCACACACTTAAGAGCGGGAGCAAGTTCGGATTGGATCCGAATCTGTAATCTAGTTGGGTTGGACCTAAACCAGATTAGGACTGAGTTAGTGAGTTGGACTCACGGTGACTAGTGTTATATGGGCTTTAGTGAATGGGTCGCGCGAGCAGAGCCCACGTTCACTCCCTATATATAGTGGAGCACAGTAACCCAGAAAGGTTAATCGTTGTTCGGTTAGGTCATTCCATGTGTTGGAAACCCTAGCTCCACAGCAGTCCAGCCGCCGTAACGAACCTAGCAGTTCGCCGCCGGTGCTCCTCCTTGTACGTGTGGATACCAGCAGAGGTGCTGTGCGATCAGCACCAGGACGACCGGATCGTGAGGACTGCACTGCATCAACTGACGCGCTTCATCAGTAATCCGCAACCGCGCGTCTAGTGGCAAACCTCGTGGCCTTCTACCTCAGCTAGATCTTGGGATCACCACGTTAGAGAAAGTTTTTGTTTTATCTCCGCGTGGCCCAACAGCCAAATTGTGAAGAACCAAGAATTAGTGAAATCCAAAATAAATGTCAAAGAAAATTCCAATTTAATCACACTAAGAACCAACTCATCACAAAGAAGAGAGCGCTGGCCGAGGCCACCATGTAAGAGTGTGAGGCATGATATCGCGAAGATTTATCCTTGGGTTCATAGCCACTACTCATCAATGAAGCTCACATATCACAAAATGATATTAAGAGAGTTGATTATCTTAATTTTGGCATTATTGGGGGAGGGATAGCGCAAAAGATTAGGACTGCACTCCCCCTATCTCCATGCCTGCACCTAACCCAAACAATGATCAAGTTATAGGTGAGTATGCAAGACGATCAAGTCAAACTCCTTGAATCTACGATATTTAGTTCATTCCTCAAATAGAAAAATCTTGCTTCATCAAGTGGCTTCATGAATATATCGGCAAGTTGGTCTTTGGTTGATATATAAGATAGCTCAATATCTCCTCGGGCAATATGATCTCTAATGAAATTATGATGGATCTCAATATGCTTTGTCCTTGTATGGTCCACTAGATTGTAAGCAATCTTGATATCACTTTCATTGTCACATAAAATATGCACTTTGTCACCATGGACACCATATTCCTTTAAAGTTTGCCTCATCCATAACAATTGAGTCCATGCACTAGTAGTTGCCACATATTCGGCTTCGACGGTGGAGAGAGATATATAATTTTGCTTCTTAGAAGACCAACACACCAAGGAATTGGCAAGCCCTGAAGGTTGATTTCTTATCATTCTTGTCACCGGCCCAATCCGAATCCGTGTACCCACAAAGAGAGTATGTTGAGCCCCTAGGGTACCACACACCATAGTTTGGGGTATGAACCAAATATCGAAAGATTATTTTGACTGCAATCAAGTGGATTTCTTTAGGAGCCGCTTGATATCTTGCACACACTCCTACACTTAACAAAATATCGGGTCTAGATGCACAAAGGTAAAGCAAAGAACCAATCATAGATCGGTATACCTTTTGATCCACATCTTTACCATTTGGATTTAGTTCAAGACGAGTCTTGGTTGCCATGGGAGTAGGAGCTCCATTTAGTTCTTTCATGTTGAACCTCTTGAGCATGTCTTGAGTATACTTGGCTTGATTTAAGAAGGTTCCTCCTCTTACTTTCTTGATCTCAAAGCCAAGGAATACCCTCAACTCTCCCATCATAGAAATCCTGAACCTATTAGTCACAAGATTTGAGAATTCATCATTAAAAGCTTTGTTAGAGCCAAAGATAATATCATCAACATATATTTGTCATACAAAAAGCTCCCCATTAACCTTCTTAGTAAAAAGAGTAGGATCAATTTTACCAACCTCAAACCCACGGTCTAACAACAACTCTCTGAGGTGCTCATACCACATGCGTGGAGCTTGTTTAAGCCCATAGAGCGCCTTATCAAGCTTGTAAACATAGACCAACTCATGTAATGGACCATTTAGAAAAGCACTTTCCACATCCATTTGTTGCAATTTAAAGTTATGATGTGCCGCATGTGCAAGAAGGATACAGATGGACTCAAGGTGAGCCACGGGAGCATATGTTTCTCCATAATCAATGCCTTCAATTTGAGAGAACCCTTGAGCTACCAATCTTGCCTTGTTCCTCACAACAATTCCATGTTCATCTTGCTTGTTCTTGAATATCCATTTAGTACCAATAACATTGCGACAATCTTTGGGCTTTTATATTAACTTCCAAACTTTGTTTCTCTTAAAGTTATTGAGCTCTTTATGCATGGCTTCCAACCAATCTGAATCCTCAAGAGCTTCCCACAATTTCTTGGGTTCCACCATGGATATATGAGCTTGATGCTCACCAAAATGCTTCAATTGGGCTCGAGTGGACATTCCACTTCTTAGATCACCATGAACATTTTCAAGAGTGTGTTCTCTTCTTTCCAACATTCTATCCACTCTAGCTTTGCGACAAGTTTCGATCTCCTTGTTGTTTATTGTGGGGATCTCTTCATCATTTTGATCCTCGTCTTGACCATTAACTTGAACTTTATCATCAATGGGTTCATTCTCAACATCATGAGACATAGGTTGACCTTGGTATTGATCAGGCATAGTACTAGCAAGGCGTTGAGATGATCTTGTTGATGACTGAATAAATCTGCCTTGAGCAACTAACTGTGCAGGACTAGACAATCCGGTCAATGGTGAGGCCAGATCCTCCTCCTTAGAGCTTCCTGCCTGATCAACTTGGTGAGGGTTCTCAGCTTGTCTTTGGCTTGGGTCATCATTTGTTTCAATAATAGGAGCTTGTTGATGTTGTGACGACAAGGGTTCCACTTGAGTAGAGCATAGTTCTTCTCGATCTGCCACAAGGTGTTCCTCAACAGGATGGATGAATCCCGCACCCATTCTCCTTATGGCATCTTGAGGTATTTCATCATCTACATCACAAACATCAGCATGCCCTTCTTGGGGACCATCATATTCTTCGAAAACCATACTACAAGATTCTATGACAACTCCGGAGAGTTTATCATAGATTCTATAAGTGTGGGACTCGAGACCGTAGCCAACAAAAATACCCTCTAAAGCTTTGGAATCAAATTTGGACAAACGAACACCTTTTATGAGATAGAAACACTTACAACCAAACACCCGGAAGTATGAAACATTGGGCTTGTTACCGGTAAGTATTTCATATGGGGTCTCGACCAATTCTTTACAGAGGTAGAGCTAGTTTGATGCATGGCATGCGGTGGAGATTGCTTTAGCCCAAAAGTTGTATGGAGACTTAAACTCCGCCAACATGGACCTTGCCATATCGATTAGTGTCCGGTTATTCCTCTCGGCTAAACCATTTTGTTGAGGGGTATATGCAGCGGAATATTGATGTTTTATTCCCTCATCACTAAGAAATCCATTCAAGGTGTAGTTCTTGAACTTGGTGCTGTTGTTGCTTCTTATCACCAACACGGGAACATTGTATTGATGTTGAACCATGTTGAAAAATTCGATGAAGTTTTCTTGGCTCTCACTTTTCAGCTTGAAGAAGTATACCCATGTATATCTTGAGTAGTCATCAAAAATCACCAAGCAATATTTCTTCCCACCAAGACTAGCATGAGATGGAGGACCAAAGAGATTCACGTGAAGGAGCTCCAAGATCTTCTTGGACTTGATGATGTTATTTGGCTTGTGGGGAGAATCATGCATTCCTTCAACACATGCCCTGCACACACGATCTTTGGCAAAGCAGACATTTTATTTTAGTCCAACAATATGTCCACCCTTGTGGAGACTTTGCAAAGTTCTCATATTGACATGGGCTAGACGGCGATTACATAGCCAACCCACATCAGCCTTTTCGAATAGGAACATCGCACTTGTAGTGGTTTCCCCCAAAAAGTCCACCACATACAAGTCATTTTCGATGTACCCAATGACAGCAACCTTTAGAGTCTTGCTCCACAAGAGGACCACAATATCATTATCAATAAAGAAGGCAAAAATCCCATCTTTCCAAGAGCACAAACTGAAATTAAATTATATCCAAGGGTCTCAACAAAGCATGACGTCCACGAGAGTAGTATCGTGTGCAACCACAACTTTTCCAAGACCTATTACCTGAGACCTTGAATTATCGGCATATGTGACGGTTATTTGATCATGATTTGGCCTTATCTCTGTCATAATCGCCTTGCTTCCGGTCATATGACTTGTGCATCCACTATCAAACACCCACTTAGACCCGCAGGAAGCATAGTTCTACAAGAGATCAAACTAGTTTTTAGGTACCCATTTTTCAATGGGTCCTCTTTTTTAGCAACAAGGGTCTTGGAACCCAAATAGACCAAGCAATGTAGCCATCAAATGGGCCAACATACTATGCATAAACATCACCATAATAATCACGCATCAATACATAGTAAGGGTTAGCAACTCCTGCAAAGCCATCTTGTGACATAGTTTTGCCACTTGTGGTTTTACTACCCACAATGGCCTTATATTTTGCTTGTGTGGGCTTGGCCTTCTTATTTTTGTTGTTATTCTTCTTGGCCTTGGACACAAATCTAATGCCTCCTTTCTCATTACTTCACCTTTGATTACTCAAAAGGTCATCAATGGACTTGTTTCCTTCCGGGAAGGTTGCCTTTGCAAGCTCCTGTAGGGGTTCGTAGCATGGAAAACAAAAAAATTCTATCGCATGAACACACACAAGCCAAGATCTAATCTACTAGATCGGTGCAACGAGTTGATAGAGTAATAACCCTCGAAGATCCAAAGTGGTTAATGAGATCAGATTCTCGTGGTTCATGTAGTCGTTCACCTGCCGATCTCAAGATCGCGAAGATGATCCTTCTGGCGCCGCGTTCCGGCAGTGCTTCCGCAGTCGGTCACACGTTTGGTACTCGATGAATACCTTCCTCTCCCTTGTTCCACCAGGTAGCGGAGGTTGTAGATCTCTCCTCGTGATTCCAGCAGCACGATGTCGTGGTGGTGGAAGTAGAGGGGAAATCTCGTAGGGCTTCGCCTAAGCTAGAGCGGTTATGGTGGAGTAGAATAGGAACTTGATGATCTAGGGCTTAGATGGCCGAGGTTTAGAGGTGGTGGCCGGCGGCTAGTAGAGGTATAGGCGGCGGCTACTTTAGAGGGCTCTAAATCGACGACAACTTGAGAGGGTTGTGGACAATCTAGGGTTTCTTGTGGAAGAGCAAGGGGCGCCCCTCCCCTCTATTTATGAGAGGGAGAGGCGGTTTGGGGAAGGGGGGGGTCCTCCCCCAACTCCTCCTTGTGGCCAGCGGCAAGGGGAGGAAGTAATCCTCCCCTAGGTGGGATTCCTTTCCTCCCTCCACTAGGCAACCATGTTGGGATTTGACTTTTTCAAATTGGCGTTTGACTTTCAAACTAGAGTTTGATTTGTCTCTTCCCATTGCCCAGCCAATTGACCTAGGACATGATGCAACCATTCCACTTTGTCATGACACATCCATGTACCCTTCCCACTCCGGATCGGTGGACCTTCTAGACCCTTCTAGAAAATTCTGGTAAAAACACCGAAACCATTCCCGAACTTCGGAATTGGACTTTCCTTATATGAATCTTATTCTCCGAACCATTCCGGATATCCTCGTGATGTTCTGGATCCAATCCAATACTCTTAACAAAATTCGGTCTCTTTACTCACTTTCCATATCTACTAAACAACATCGAATCCTTAAGTGTGTCTCCCTACGGTTTGTGAATTATGCAGACATGATCAAGCTACTTTAGCTTATAATGGTGAATCGCGAGTATAATGTTGCTCTCCAAAACCTTTTGAAGAATTAAGACGACTAGTGTCTCCAACCTTTTCAAATTCTCATCAAATATTTGAACATAATTTTTTCCATATTATACTCTATCATGTTGCAACCAAAACATTGTTTCAGATATAACCGCACATGATGTTTTCCGAAACAATTCTTTCAACTCCTAGATAACCTTGATATTAAAACAATCTTTTGAATATCAAGAATCATGGAGGTAAACATGGTCCTTAGATACTAACACTGAAGTTGTTACTCTTGATTTAATACCAATTATTAAACTTCATGGAGTAATACGGAGTTTGCTGAAAGTTTGCAATAGGACTTTTAAACTTTAGATTAACACTTCAAAAACAATATGATACCAGTTTTTTAAAGTAACTATCCAGAATTCTATAGTTCTATTATCTCAATTATAGCTAAGCGTAAGGTGGTAAACGGATGCCAATGACTATAACTATGCAAATTCACTTTGATATAATTTATGATAAACAGTGTTCAACTTTTAATCATATTTCTGTTGAACTCCCACTCAAAACAATATCCCTCATATTGTTTTAGTGACCACGTGAACCAAATCCACTACACCAAGTCCGATCATCACGAGAGGTGATGTAGCTTCAAAGGCGAACAATCAACATGTTCATCATATCATCTATATGACTCATGCTTTACCTTTCAGTATTTCGTGTTCCGAGACCATGTATGTACATGCTAGGCTCATCAAGGTTAGCCTTAGTATCCGCATGTGCAAATTTGACTTGCACCCTTGTATGCACACATAGAATCTATCACACCCGATCATCACGTGATGCTTTGAAACGACGAGTCTTAGCAACAATGCCTACTAAGGACGAACACTTTATTACTTGATATTTAGTGAGAGGGATCATATTATAATGCTACCATCGTGATCTAAGCAATACAAGACGCATAAAAAGGATTAACGTCACATGCAATTCATAATATGTGATATGATATGGCCTTTCTTCTTGTGCCTTCGATCTCCATCTCCAAGCACGAACATGATCTCCATCATCACCGGTGTGGCGTCAAGGTCAATGGCGCCGCTCCATGGTTGTCGTCCACCAGCACCAACTATTACAATTACTTTGATAATAGACACATAGGTCTTAAAACGAAATTTAAAGACAACCATAAGGCTCCTGCTGGTTGCCCACTTACAATAAGTATCATTGCATACATCATATATAATCACAATCATGGCCATATCACATCACAACACAATCCCTACAAAAACAAGTTAGATGCCTCTAATCTTTCTTTGCATGTTTTACGTGGCTGGGGCTTTCTCATAAGAACCATTCTAACTTACGAACAAGAACCACAACGTTGATACTAGTATTGTCAATCGCCGGTTGTAAATTGAATCTTCACTATGGTGGGAGAGACAGACAACCGCAAAGCCACTTATGCAATGCAAGTTGCATGTTGAGCGTGGAGCAAGTCTCATGAACGGTGTCATGTAAGATTAGACTAGACCGCTTCATCCCACCATCCTGTAAGATGTAAAGTACACAAAAAGCAATCAACAACAAAAGCATCAACACCCACAATAACCATTGTGTTCTACTTGTGCAAAAGATCTACGCATAGACACGGCTCTGATACCACTGTAGGGGTTCGTAGCATGGAAAACAAAAAAATTCTATCGCATGAACACACACAAGCCAAGCTCTAATACACTAGATCGGTGCAATGAGTTGATAGAGTACTAACTCTAAAATATCCAAAGTGGTTAATGAGATCGGATTCTTGTGGTTGATGTAGTCATTCACTTGACGATCTCAAGATCGCGAAGACAATCCTTCCAGTGCCGCGTTCCGGCAGTGCTTCTGCAGTCGGTCACACATTTGGTACTCGATGAAGACCTTCCTCTCCCGTTTTCCAGCAGGCAGCGGAGGTTGTAGATCTCTCCTCGCGATTCCAGCAGCACGACGACGTGGTGGTGGAAGTAGAGGGGAAATCCAGCAGGGCTTCGCCTAAGCCGGAACGGGTATGGTGGAGTAGAAGAGGGCCTCAACAATCTAGGGTTTCGATTGACGAGGTTTAGAGGTGGTGGCCGGTGGCTAGTAGAGGGCTAGGTAGCGGCTACTTTAGAGGGCTCTAAATCGACGACAACTTGAGAGGGTTGCGACCAATATAGGGTTTCTTGTGGAAGAGCAAGGGGGTGCCCCCTCCCCTCTATTTATGAGAGGGAGAGGCGGTTTGGTGAAGGGGAGTCCTTCCACAAATCCTACTTGTGGCCGGCAGCAAGGGGAGGAAGGGGCCCTAGGTGGGATTCCTTTCCTCCCTCCACTAGGAAACAATGTTGGGATTTGACTTTTTCAAATTGGCGTTTGACTTTCAAACTAGAGTTTGATTTGTCTCTTCCCATTGCCCAGCCAAGTGACCTAGGACATGATGCAACCATTACACTTTGTCATGACACATCCATGTACCCTTCCCACTCTAGATCGGTGGACCTTCTAGACCCTTCTAGAACATTCTAGTGAAAACACCGAAACCATTCCCGAACTCCGGAATTGGACTTTCCTTATATGAATCTTATTCTCCGGACCATTCCGAATCTCCTCGTGATGTCTTGGATCCAATCCGAGACTCCTAAAAACATCCAGTCTCTTTACTCACTTTCCATATATACTAAACAACATCGAATCCTTAAGTGTGTCTCCCTACGGTTCGTGAATTATGCAGACATGATCGAGACTCTTCTCCGATCAATAACTAATAGAGGAATCTGGAAAGTCATATGGCTCCCACATATTTCTATGATTACTTCATGATCGAATGAACCATTTACATACGATACCAATTTCCCTTTGTCTCACTGTCGTGGTGGTGGCACGACAGATGCCATGGGTAGGCTAATGTTTGGGGCCAATGGATGCTAGAGGGATCCGGGGAGGGAACAAGCAGTTACTTCTACACTCAAATGACTAACATGTAAATCTTTATTTCTCCTCTCTAGACTACAAGTGCTCCTCGAGCTATTTGCAGGAAGAAGAGAAAAGCTACACGACCTTACGGCCTTGAATGAATCGATCCCCTTCTCAGGAATCCATGCCTCTCCTTATAAAGGGGTGCCCTGGCTCCTCTAGGGCTGACGTGGCAAGCATATTCAAAGAATATGCTTGTCCCAATATAGTAACTCGGCGACCTTCTTTCCGTGTCGCCCTTCTAATGACGGCAAAGTTTTAGAGAACCCCACCTGCACGCCTCGGGCTCCAGGACTGTCACCTCCATGACCTCCTTCTGCCCTTCTGCTGCTCTGCGCCTTGTCCTTTGTGCTTGGCTCTGTTCAGATTCTTCCTAGCCTGTGGCTAGGGTTTGACTATTGGCACCTCCTTCTCCTGCAAGCTTCATGTCATTCGGCCCTGTCTCGCTTAACTCGGCTTGGCCTTCACCTGCATTTAGGTTATTCGGACTTACTCGGCCGACTTAACTCGTATGTCGGCCGGGTAATGTACATATCCTCCCATAGGTGTCATGGTCGTGCTTATCTCGGCCGACCTTTACATGACTCGGCCGATATAGACAGTAACTCGGCATATGACAGGAGAAACTCCTTTTATCTTCCCCTGTCTTGACCCTATCCGGGGTCACCTCCCCAACATTAGTCCCCGAAGCTGGTGTGGTCCTGCTCGTAACCTCAGTCGGGCCACATCAGTTTCCCAATATTCATTTCTCCTCATCTCTGAGTTACTTTTTCCTGTTCGAGGTATCCGTGTAGCTTCTTGTGCACGCCTCATCCTACGTGTAACACTCATCATTATTTCTCTAGTTTTTTGTTCCTCTACAGTGCCCACTGACAATGCTACAGTGATTACTGCGTCTGTCGCGTCGGTGCTGCGACGCCTCGCGCACCGCATCGGTCAGGAGGCCTGATCCTCTCCTGCGTCGTATGGTCTTTGGTGTGGCTCCACTTAGCCGCGAGTGGTTCCGTCGCACGCACGATCTACACGGTTAATGCTCGCACGCACGATCCCACTACCGCCAGGGCCGCGCGTTTATAAAGAGGGGCACAGGGCTAGAGGTTTCACTTTCCCCCTTCGCTCGTCGTTGCTCTTCTTCCTCCTCGCGCCCGTGCGTCTGCTCGTGCTCCTGCAGCTGCGCCATCGTTGAAATCTTCGACGGCGAGGCCACAACTTCTCTGCTCCGTCGACCTCGTCCCCGTTTGCTTGCTCCGGCGCCGTCGCCGGTGAGTTTTTCTGCGGTCCCATTGCCTAGATTTCTCTCTAGACGCATCTGCCGCTTTCTAGACTTCCCGTGGCGGTTCTTTTCCACTCCGCCGCCGTCCTCGCTTAGAGCCACGACGGGGCCCTGCGCCTCTAAGCCTTGCTCCGCCGTTAGTTCTTCTTTCGTTGATTCCTCCGGCGACCCTATGTCGAGCTCAGTTAGTGGCGCGCTCGTCGAAGACGACGACGTAGCGTCTGTTCCAGAGCGGGGCTCCTGGCAGGGTTCCTCTGTCACTCGTCGTGAGATTGAGTGGCTAATTAGGACTCGCCAGATTCCTGCCGAGGTAGGCTGTTGATTACCCGGCAGCGAATCTTCTCCCGTACTCAACGACGGCGAGTATGTCGTCTTTATGTCTCACTTTGCTCGCGGGTTTGGTCTTCCCCTTAGCGATTTTGCTAAAGATTTCCTTGATTACTTCGGCCTTCAGCCGCATCATCTTCCGGCTAATGCCATCTCCTCCCTATCCGATTTTATCTCGGCCTCAGAAGGATACTTCGGCCTCTGGCCGTTTGTGCACGTATGGTCCAAATTTTTCCAGATCCGATCCAATGTCGTTCCAGACAAATCCCTTTAGCCCTCTGAGAAATTACTCACCCAGTGTGGAGCCGCGTCCATCACACCTCGGAGAAAATCCGAGTTTCCTCATGTTGCTGGTCTCGAGTCTTGCAAGAAGTGGCATAGATCGTTTTTCTATGTCAAGAACACTGGGAAGGAAGACAAGATTCGGCTTCCTGCCTTCTCCATCGGCTCCCCTTCCAAGAGGAATTGGACCTACAACCCCAGGAAAAGCCATGCTTTGGCCGAGGCCTTCGAGATTCGGCTAAAGGAGTTGATCCATGCCGGGTTACGCGGCGAGGATCTGATGACCACCTTCGTCAGCAGCCGAATCTGCCCTTTCCAGCGTCGCACGCACAAACTCTGTTATATGAGCGGTCCCCTCGATCCCAACCGAGTCTCATCGGTTGAGCTCGAGGATTATATTATTTACAAGCGTGTCCGGGCTATCTTCAAGACTGATATGCCGGAAGACTGGACCTGGGGGCTGAAGCCGTTCACCCGCCGGAATCCCCCTCTCGAGGTAAGTTTATGCATTTTTGTTTTGATTTCTAATTGCGTTTGTGACTCCTTTTGCTAATTCCTCTTTGTCTCTTTTCTTGCAGAGATTTGCGCAGCAAAAGATCGAAGATGCCAAGGTTCTAGCCCTCCCGTGGACCGCAGATCGGAACACCCCGGACAGCGGGGAGCCTGACTCGGAGGATTTTGTTCCCAAGTCAGACCTTGCCCCGGCTCGCGCCCATGGCAAGACCTCGGCCCACGGGGAGGAAGGTGATTTGGATGACGTCCAAATTCTTGAGGTAGTCGCCGCAATGCCTATCTCTTTTGCATTTCCGGCTTCTACTTCCCCAGCTAATCAGGCCGGTTAGGTGCACGACGCCGAGCCTCTCGCCTCCCAACCTCCTGCTACCTCGAGGAAGCGTACCACTCCAGCAGGTGTCTCCGAAGCCGCTCCCAAGAAGCGAACAAAGAAGTCAGCCCAACACCTTCCGAAGCGTAAAACTATGCCCAGAGTTACTAGGTGAGTTCATGTTCATTTGTATTTCTTGTTTCTCTTTTTCTGTCTTTTGATTTGACTTTCCGTGCTTTTGCAGCGCTCCTCTTTCTGTTAAGCCCAGTGGTCCAAGTATGACGAGTCATACAACTCGGCTGCCTTCTCCTCCGCCTCCTGAAGATACCAGAGTTCCTAGTCCTGCTCGCGTTGACTCTCCTCCTGCTCCGACTCAGACATCACCCCGGCAAGATGCACCCGTGGTTTCCATTGCTGATGCCGATATACCTCGGCCAGTAGATCCTCCTACCGAACCTGTTGTGAACCCCGGAGTTTCCCCCGAGATTCCTTTGACCCCCACAATTCCAACCACAACTCCAACTCCAGCCGAGGATATCACCATCTCGGCGCCCTCGGAAACCATAATTCCTCCGGCCCCCAAAGATTCCACTCCAAGTGCCGAGGTTGCGGCCCCTGCCGACATCTCTTCTAAGGCTAAGAAGGTTGTTGTCACCAGACCCTCATCATCTCAGAAGGGGCCGGCTAGCTCCTCTCAACCCAATATTGCTGATGCGTTCCGCAAGGGGGTTTCCTCTGCTAAGACCGTTGGCACCCCGGCCGCTGATACTCAGCTTACTCTCCACAAGAGTCCCGTGGCGGCAGTGGTTACACAACGCGTCCGAGGTAAAGTCCTGACTCGTAGTGAGAGTGGGAACAACCTCGGCTCCTTGGTTGAGTATGCCAATAATTGGAACGCTGCTGATCAGCTCGAGGGCAACCCGAACAGTTAGCCATTTCAACTCTCTGACATCAGCAGTCGTTTGCATATGGCTGCCAAGATCGTGCTTGACAGCGATAAGATGAACGAGGTAATTTGGTTAGTTTTTCGAATGATAATATATATACTCTAGTCCCCGAAGGAAGTGGGAGGAATAGAAGCAGCCGATCGAGAACATATTGGTGAGTGGCATTACTAATTTTGCCTATCTATATTTATCAGACAAGATGGCTTCTCTCTCCTCCTCTCCTCTCCTTTCTACTCCCACGGCGGCAGTTTCTTCCGGTGATCACCTTGGGTTGCTCGGGAGTTGGAGGGCCATAATCAGAGAGGTGGCTGGGGCTTCGATCAGTCCTTGCCGACAGGGCTTGATCTCGAGGGAGGTTTCGGGACAGGTGTCGCTACGTGATGTCTCGGGGCAGATCCTGGCGAGCTGGTGTTCGATGGTGGAAATTTCATACGGGGCGCGTCTGGTACACGAGGGTTGGCACGCTCACGTGGGTCCAGCGGTGGTGGTGCAGGGGCGGTTCCTCGCGGTGTCGCCGGTGCGTCGCCCTATGCGCGTACGTGCCGGGTGATACGGCTCGGTGGTTTCAGGAGAGTTGCGGGCGCTGACGGTGGGGTGTCGCTGGAGGAGGGCCACCTGCCAGGTGAGGTGCGGGGTACTAGTACGTCGGAGCGCGATCTCCAGTCAGTTTCATCTCCACATCTCGATTTCTCTAACCCTAGATCGGGAGCCGTTTCTCCTCTCGCCATTTCCAGATATCGCGGTGTGTGTGTGGAGTGGTGTTCGTCCGGGAGCCTCCAGTTCTCCATCCCTCGTCGCTGCGTGCTGTTTCTCCGGTGAAGTGGAGCGGGGTTGTTTCAGGGGATAGCATATCGTTTGCTCAGGTTGTGGCTTCGGAATCTGGTATGGATCGGCGGTTTCGCGGTGGGCGTGGTTCCCCGTCTCGTCCTCCAGTCCGATCTGGTCCCTATGCGAGCAGATTCGGATCTGGGTATGGACAAGGTCGTTTCCCTGTCGATCGCAGGGGTTTGGAAGAGGATCATAGGGAAAGTGGTTGGATCCGCGAGCAGGAGTGGCGTCGCGAGGAAGCACGGCGTCGGGATGCGAGGCACAGGGATGAGTTGAGGCAGGCGGAGACTGAGGCCAGGTTGGAGGATCAACACAGGGAGGCCATGGCGCGGGAGAGGGCGCTGTCGGAGGCTCGCCGTCGTGAAGCGGAGCAGGCTCGCAATTGGGGCCGTTGGAGTCACCGTCCGGAGATGCAACAAGGATCTGGGTCAAATGCTACTGCTTCGTCGTTCCCAGGCAGATCAGGTAACTCTGATTCGAACCCTAGGAGAGGGGAGCCGGTTTTTGCTCGTACAGTAGAGCAGGTTAATATCCCTAGGGTTGTGATGAACACTTCTGTCCCCGTGACTCGATCTGTTTCTGGTTTGAACACCTCGGCGTCTACCTCTGTTAATGTGCCTGCTGGGGGGCTCGCCCTATGAATTTGTCTCCGATTTTGTCAGTTACTCAATCTGATGCTGTTGCTACTACTCTGGTGGGGTCCTCTGTACCACCACCAGTAGTGAGTATGCCGAGAGATGGTAATATGGCTGGAGGTTCTGGTGATGTGCAGTTGCTAGATGTGATTCAGGAGGAAGTTGTGTGTGATAACTGTGGGAAGTATCATAGCATTTTGGTCTGTCAAGAGAGGAAACCTTGGGAGTATGTTCCTCTTTTCTTTGGCAGTACTGATTTTGAGCAGGGCTTTCATTCTATTCCTGTCGTAGAATCTAATGTTCAGTCTATGGAGCAGCTTCATTATGCTCATATAAGTGTGGTTAGAGGTGATGTTACTGGGAAAGATTTGGAGAAGGAATTTCAAGTGTGGGCTGATGCTTTGGGATCTGGATGGAGGTTTAATGCTAGGTCTATTAGTGATGTGGAATTTTTGATGAGATTTCCTTATGCCAGATCCATTGATGATTTCCACTTTGGGAAGGTATTCATGAAAACAATTCCTGATGTTGTTATCCAATTGTCTAAGTGGAATGGGGACCTGCAACCTGTTGAATGGTTGGAGGAGGCTTGGTTTAGAATTGTTGGTATCCCTATGAAATACAGGGAGAAATCAACTGTTTTCTATGTTGCTTCTTTGGTGGGCAAACCTGTGGCCCTGGACAGGAACAGTCTGAGGAACTTGGCCTATGTAAGGGTGAAGATTGCTTGTCTGGACGTTTCTCTGGTTCCTAATACCAGAAGGGGGAGATGCAGGGTGGAATTTATGAATTCAAATACACTAGGGAGATTTTTGCTCCTGATGCTGTGCCCACCTTGCCTTCTGCTATGGGGATTGATGGACAGGATGGTGATAATAGGCTGGATAAGGAGAATGAGGGTGAAGCTGATCATAGGAGGCCTGATGGTGATAGTGGGCAAAGAACTGTTCCTGGTGCAGGTAGTGGTGGGGGTGCTGGGGGTCGTCAACATGGTGGTAATGATGCTAGTGAAGCTGGGTTGGACAAAGGTAAACAGGTTGTGGTGGAGCAGGAGGATTCTGGGGGGATTTCTTTTGGGACCAAAATGGCTAACATCTGGGCTAGCTCTAGAGGAGATGGTCGTTCAAGAGGGATTGTTATCAGAGAGAATGTAGCAGGTGACAATGGTGGTGGTGGGACAGGTACTCAAACCAGAACAGCTGATGTGGGACTGCAAGTTGGTGCTCAGGAAGTTGTGTCTGATGGTGCTGGGTTGGGTGATGTTCACATGGAAGTTATCCAGAACTTGTCATCTACTTTGGCTAAAGATTCCAGTACTGAGATTGTTGCTGGCCCTCAGAGGTTTGATGATTTTATCAGGGGTTTGTTGAAAGATAGGAGCAGTGACAAATATTATGAGCTTAAGAAGCAGTATGGCCATTTGCTGGAAGAGGGGGATGAACAAGATGAGGGTGACCAGGCAAAAGATGATAGTGTATCTACTGATGCTTCCTTTGGATCTTCCTCTGATAGTGGAAAAAAAGGGATTGATGGGGGGTCTGTGATGGAGGGTGCTCAAGACATGGAGGTTGTCAATCAAGACCAAGAAGTGGTGGCTGTTGACCTGTCTCAACCTGATGGTTCTACTCAGGAAAGTGTGGGTTCTCAGTCTGAACATGTGGCTGGTGTAGAAGAGCAAGTTATAAGAATGAGTTCAAGGGTGGCTGGTCAAGGTGGTGCTAGGAACATGGCTGAAGGGCATTTGGCTCAGCAACCTCCTAGAGATTTATCAGGTACAAATCTAACTTTGCATAGTTCTTTTGCTGCTTTGGATGATGATATCATTATGCATAGAGCGTTGGAGATGGGGGTAGATGCTTCTTCTATATCTTTGGATCATATTAATTCTTTGAAAGATTTAGAAATTGCTAGACATAGTTTACAGGATAGGAGACAGGTAGAGAATGAATGTGAGGTTGATTCGAATGAGAAAGGTCTTGTTTCTGGATTGGAAGGATGCTAGTAATGATGAGGAGGAATTTACTCATGTGGTTTCTAGGAAACAAAAGAAAAAGTTGAGAACTGGTTCTGTTATGAGGGAGAGAAAGTTAAAGGCTGCTGCTGTGAAGGTTCACAACTATCACCCTATGAGTGGTGTTGTGACTGGAACAAGAGAGAGAAAATATGTATTATGATAGGTGTTATTTTGAATATTAGAGGTGTGGGGAATAAGGGTGCAAGTGATTATTTGAATAATTTGCTGAGACAGGAGAGAGTGGATTTTATTGGTTTACAAGAAACTATTAAGAAAGATTATTCTGATGCTTTTTTCAGTAGGATTGATCCTATGAATCAATTCTCTTGGAGTTGGTTGCCTTCTGTGGGAAGGTCTGGAGGCATTTTGGGGGGCCTACGTTCCTCCAAATTGACTCAACTTGATGTGTCTGTGGGCAAATTTCATGTTAAGATGAAGGTGTTTGATGTTTTGAAACAAATTCAGTGGCATTTGGTAATAGTGTATGGGGCTGCTCAAGAGGAGAATAAAGAGGAGTTTTTATTAGAATTAGCTGAGGTTTGTCAGGATCAAACTATTCCTTTGTTGGTGGGTGGCGATTTTAATGTGATCAGGTGTGCTTCTGAGAAAAACAAGGGTCACTCTTTGAATAGGTGGGGGCACATGTTTAATTCGATTATTAATGCTTATGGCTTAAGGGAGATCCTCATGTCTGGAGGACAGTTTACATGGTCCAACAACCAGAAAAACCCGACTTTGATTATGGATACTATGGAAGGGCAGGAAACAGGTGGCAGGGAATTCAGATTTGAAAAAAGTTGGTTACAGTGTGATGATTTTTTGACCAGGGTGGAGAAAGTTTGGAAAAAACGTGTGAATGGTAAGAACAGTCTGGATAGGCTGCATAAAAAACTTAAGAATGTCAGAAATGATTTGAAAGGATGGGGTGCTCATTTAAGGGGTGAGGATAAAAAGAAGAAGAAGAGGTTGGTGGAGGAGCTTCAGGAATTAGAGAGTATTGAGGAGTTGATTTTGCTCGCTGCTGAACAACTTAAAATAAAAGCAGTTATTCAGAAGGAGTTGCTAGAGGTGTATGAGAATGAGGAGAGATTTTGGCAGCAGAGATCGATGGATAATTGGTTGCTTAGAGGTGATAATAATACTGAATATTTTCATAGGATTGCTAATGGGGTGAGGAGAAATAAAATGATCTTTTCAATGAAAGATGGGGAGAATGAGATTCAGGGGACTCATGATCTCTTGCAGCATGCCACTAATTATTATAAATCCTTGTTTGGTCCTGCTGGTGGGTTCTCTATTAGGCTTGCAGATGACAATTGGCAGGATTGGGAGAAGCTTAATGATGAGGATAGGGAAAAGATGGGGGTGCCTTTTACTGAGAAAGAGGTTAAAGAGGTTATTGATCAGATGGAGAAAAATAAAGCTGCTGGTCCTGATGGGATTCCTATTGAATTCTATCAACATTGTTGGATGATTATAAAAACAGATGTTATGGCTGTGTTTGATGATTTCTTTGCTCATAAGATTGATTTGAGGAGCATTAATTATGGTGTGATTACTCTGTTGCCCAAGGGTGATGATGCTGATAGGATCCAGAAGTTTAGACCTATTTGTCTGCTCCAGGTGCTGTTTAAGATTTTTACTAAGACTCTGACGGTTAGAACTGAGCCTGTAATGGGGAAATTAATTGACACATGCCAGACTGCTTTTATTAAAGGGAGGTTTATTGCAGATGGGGTGACTTTGTTACATGAGATCTTGAAAGAATCGAAAAGCCAGAAGCAGCAGGGTGTGGTTTTGAAAATTGACTTTGAGAAAGCTTATGACAAGGTCAACTGGGACTTTTTGTTTTACTGTTGTAGGCAGAAAGGTTTTAGTGAAGATTGGATGATTTGGTTAAAAAGTGTTGTGACTCAGGGTACTCTCAGTGTTAAGGTGAATGGGGAAACTGGTCCTTATTTTGGCAGTTATAAATGGGTTAGACAAGGAGATCCTTTTTCTCCATTCTTGTTCAATTTGGCAGGGGAATGTTTGGCTAAAATGGTGCTTAATGCACAGGCTGGTGGGTTGTCTACAGGATTGGTTGATAATTTGTTTGATAAAGGGATTGCTATTTTGCAATATGCTGATGATACCATCTTGTTTATTAAAGATGATCCCGAAGGGGCTAGAAACTTGAAATTGTTGCTGTATTTGTTTGAATCCATGTCTGGTCTCAAGATTAACTTTGAGAAGAGTGAGGTGATGATGGTGTTGGATGATGAGGAGAAACTTTCCAATTATGCTGAAATGTTCAACTGTCAGAAGGGTAGTTGGCCAATCAAATATTTGGGGTTGCCGGTTTGTAGCAGGAGATGCACAGTGGCTGAGATGAGCTTTATTGGTGAGATGTTGAAGAAAAAGTTAGATGGTTGGATGGGGGGGCTTTATCGCTGGGAGGGAGACATGTCAAAATCACTGCTTGTGTTTCCAGTGTGGCTGTTTATCCCATGACTATGTTTCTTATACATAAGTCAAATGTGGAAGAAATTGAGAAACAGACTAGAGCTTTCTTTTGGTATGGGAAGGTGGGGAAAAGAAAATATCATCTCGTTAAATGGAAATATGTGTGTAGGCCCAGGAAAAAGGGTGGACTGGGGATTAAAAACATTAGGCTTTTTAACATTTGCTTGTTGTGTAAGTGGTGGTGGCGCCTTGAAGCTGAGGAAGGTCCATGGCAAGTTTTTGTGAGAAAGAAATATTTGAAAAAGGGTGGGATCAGTACCGTGAAACACAGACAGAATGATTCTCCATGTTGGAATGATTTGATTAAGATTAGGGATCTTTATTTGGCTGGTAGGAGAATGAGGATTGGTAATGGGGAATTGACTGACTTCTGGCATGATGTTTGGTGTCTGGATACGCCTTTGAAGGATGGGTTCCCTGATTTGTTTGATATTTGCCAGAATCAAACAATCACTGTGGCTGATATGGCAAGAAAAGGGTGGAGGTGTTCTTTTAGGAGATGGCTGGATACTGATGGGTTGAATCATCAGGAACAAATGAGAAAGTTGCTGGCTGGGGTGAGTTTGAATCAGGAAAAAGACAGGCCAGTGTGGATGTGGAATAAATCTGGCAAGTTCTCTGTTAAGTCGATGTACACACATCTGTCGAATGTAGGGATTGATAGAAGTTTTAAACATCTGTGGAAAGCTAAAATTCCCCTGAAGATTAAAATTTGGCTGTGGCTCATCTGGCACAATGCTATTCTCACCAAAGACAACATGAAGAGGAAGAATTGGGTAGGAGATTTTACTTGCAGGTTTTGTAACGAGGATGAGAGCATTGGGCACTTGTTCTTTTCTTGTGTGGCAGCTAGATACGTTTGGGGGGTGGTTGCCAGAGCTATTGGTGCCGCGAATAGACCTGGGTCCTTTTCTCAATACTTTTGGTGGGCTTCGCAGTGTGTGGGTGTTAGCAGGAATGTGCAGATTACGGTGGTGGCGGCAATATGCTGGGCTATTTGGAAGCTCAGGAATAGGGCTTGTTTTGAAAAAAAACTTATTAACTCGCCTGTTGATTTGGTTATATATGCTCGTGTGTTCATTCGTTATTGGGCAGGGCTGCACGGGGAGGATGACCGGGCGGTGTTGCAAGCTGGAGCGGATACTTTGCAACAGAATGCGCTGGCTGATGCGGCAGCTATGGATGTGGCTCCTGTTCCTTTTCTGGGACTGCCAGCAATCCCTGGAGGTCATACTCATGAAGCTCCGGAACTGGAAAGGGGCGGGAGAAAAGAAGGAGAACTTGAAAAAGAACTGGTTTGCGAGAAGACGGTGTTGGCATCTCACGTGGCCTTCTTTGTTTGGTCTGTTAGCTTCTCGATTGTGTTTGATAGTACTGTTCTCCACTAGCCTGAGGGCGGTGTTCTTGCGTCTCCAGCCTTCTTCTTTTTATCTGTTTAGTTTGCTTGGTTTGTAATATGGACCTCTTGAACCTTTTTGACCCCCTAGGTGGGTCAGTACTATGTTGATGGGTGTGTGGTTGTTGTTCCGTTGTCTGATGATAATGGAACCCGATCCCTCTTTCTGGGGGATTGTATGAAAAAAAAACTCTAGTCCCCGAAGCTTGCAACCGAATAACTTGTTATTCGTTTGGAAGCTTTGCTAGGCCTAAAGTGCGTTATTTGCCAAGTGAATTTCCTGTATGACTTTGACTCCTCGTGGTTCATTTGTATTCCACATTAAGTGTTTGCTGAATCCGGATCCGTTTCAGCTTTGATTACCCAGCTATTTAGGTCCGAAATAAGTTTTTCTTGACTCGTATCTGTCTTAGCTTTGAATATCTAGCCACCTAGGTCCGAGTTAAGCTTTGCTTGATTCGGATTTGTCTTAGCTTCGACTATCCAGCCACCTAGATCCGAGTTAAGCTTTGCTTGATTCAGATATGTCTTAACTTCGAATATCCAGCCACCTAGATCCGAGTTAAGCTTTTCTTGATTCGGATATGTCTTAACTTCGAATATCCAGCCACCTAGATCCGAGTTAAGCGTTGCTTGATTCGGATCTGTCTTAGCTTCGAATATCCAGCCACCTAGATCTGAGTTACACTCTGCTTGATTCGGATCTGTCTTAGCTTTGAATATCTGACTGTAATTTATTTTGTCGCTTTGGTTGCCCATGATCGGCGGACAGCCAAATTCCAAAGGCTGCTTTTCGCACACAAGAAATTGCATGAGAAGTATGAGAAAGTTCTTCCCGTGGTAAAGAAAGCTGGTAACTTAACAAATCTTTGTATTGTCCCTTAAGTTCTTAATATTTTCGACTTGAGGTGCTAACCTTTTGCTGGTAAACAGGTAATATCAATAATCTTAATATCCATCTTGAGAAGAAAGTCAAAGCTCTGGAAGGTTAGTTATTTTTTTCCTCTATTAATTTTCGTTTGATACTTATCCTGGGTTTCTTATAGCCTTCTGGATTTGGTATAGCCGAGTTTCAGACTCTTGCAGCGTCGCATCAATAATGTATACCCATGCCTGATATGATGCTGCATTTTTTAGAGCAAGCCGCCACTCATTTGGCGCAATTGAAAGAGAAAGATGACGAGATAACCCGGTTGCGTGTCGAGGTGGAGTCCCTCAAGCTTTCTCAAAAATCTGAGTTAGAGAAAGTTGACCAGGAATTCTCCGAAGAAAAGAACCGGCTAAGTCTGCAACTGCAGAAGGATAAAGAACTCCTCGAGGGTGCCGAACTTAAGAATCGGACGATGAGCGAGGAAATCACTCGCTTTGAGAAGACTAAGGTTGACTGGACTCATGATCTCTAGAAAATGTTGAGCTATATTCATTGTAAGTCTCTGACCGTGGCCGAGTTATCTTCTTCTCTTTCTTACTTTTAACTGATATACTTTTATTTTGCATAGATCATTTTCCGGAAGCTAGGCCCGTGAGCTCTAGAGCGGTCATTACTGCTCGCCAGCGCCGAGGTGTCCCCGCAGATGCGAGCCCAGAATATTCAATGGAAGACTTCTTGGTTGCCGTTGGCGCTGCCATTGGTCCAATGAAGATTATGGGCAGGGATTTGGTGCAAGCAGCCATTCGGGCCTACCATGTTCTCTGGCCGAATAGTTCTGGAACTCCTGATATTGACGAGATCAAGATACTGGTGGAAAGATTAATGGCATCCCAGAGCCAGTTAAATCTCTGGAGGGAATCCGCTGGACGGGCTGGTGCTGATATGGCGCTCACAGTCATTATGTCTTGGTACGAGGACATTTCGCTCGATACCTTGATAAACTTGCGCACTGGCTCCCGTTAGGTTGAGGATCCAGAATTCATCGCTCGCCGCCAAACTCGTGCCTTCCAGCTTGTTGAGTATGCTGATGTGCATAACTGGATTGAAGGGCCGAGTTTTCTTCCCAACCCAGCGGATGACGTCGAAGTCAAAGATGCCTCTGATAATAGTTCGGCCGACCAGGATGAGGGTGAGGGCGACTCGGACACTTCTGGTGATTCTAGCGCAAGCTCGGATGGGGACGGCGACGCGCGATCATCTTCCAAAGGGACTGGGCATTCTCAAGCTCAAGCTAATGTTTCTCAGCAACCCAGGACTTCCCCCGAAGTTACTATTGCTTCAGTGGAAGGCGAAGTAACTTCGGCCGAGGCGCCGTCTTCCTCGGAGCGCCCAGTACCTGATCACAGCGCTGCCCCTTAGGTTCAAAAAACTTCTTAAATTATCTCTAGTCCCCGGTATGACGGGCCTATGATGTGTGTGAAACAATTATCTGACTTTCTGTGTGGTACGAACCCTTTTTGCCTTTTGCCGCTGAGACATGGGTGAGTGTGATCCTTATTAGTTTGTCCGAACAGATCTTGTTGCTTTATATCTTTGCTTTGGCGACCTTCAATCTCATAGGTTCGGATCATATGTTTTCATGTGGCTGCTCTTAGTTCGGCACTTGTATTGCCTGTACTTTATAAATTTGACGGCCTGGCCATTGTGTTCTTGACCCCTATCCAAGATATCAAGCTTGAAGCCCATACCTGGCAACACCTGAGTCATTGCACAAGGCGTTGGGGTTTGATGCATAACCCCAGATGAGGGATAATACGGTGCAGTCTACGAGTCCCTGCCGAGGTCTTGAAACTTAACATGTAATTCGTGAGTAAGAGATAACATGGCACAGTCCCCGAGTCCTTGCTCGAGGCGCTGAGGTTCAATGCGTGACTTAGAATAAGAAACATTCACGGGGCAGTCCCCGAGTCACTGCTCGAGGCGCCGAAGTTCAATATATAACTCAGAAATAAGAATATTATAAGGCAGTCCCCGAGTCACTTGCTCAAAGGTACCGAGGTTTAATACATAACTCAAAATAAGAAATAACATAGTGCAGTCCCCGAGCCACTGCTCGAGGTGCCGAGGTTTAATACATGACTTAGATAAGAAATAACATAGTGCAGTCCCCGAGCCACTACACGAGGTGCCGAGGTTTAATACATGACTGAGATAAGAAATAACATAGGGCAGTCCCCGAGTCACTGCTCGAGGTGCCGAGGTGTAATACATAGTTGATATTTCGACTTGAAGCGTCATATTACAACGTAGCATAGACGGCTCCTACGAGTAAAAAGGGCGAAGTAAAGCTATGTTCCATGGTCTTTTCGATTCTTCGCCAGCTTTGTTTGCCCTGTTCTTTTCTGGTGATTGAGCATCGATTAGGTAATATGCATCATTGTGCAATGCTTTACTCACGATGAATGGCCCCTCCCATGGGGGTGATAGCTTGTGCATGCCGGTTGTGCGTTGCACTAGCCGAAGAACCAAATCACCTTCTTTAAACACTCTTGGATTGACTTTCTTGCTGTGATATCATCGTATGTCTTGCTGATAAATAGCTGACCTTGATAGTGCCAACTCCCTGGCCTCTTCTAGCAAATCGACATCATCTTGCCGAG
Source organism: Avena sativa (assembly GCA_916181665.1). Classification (NCBI taxonomy): domain Eukaryota; kingdom Viridiplantae; phylum Streptophyta; class Magnoliopsida; order Poales; family Poaceae; genus Avena; species Avena sativa. The sequence continues at coordinate 264,360,041 of OV702284.1, read as the reverse complement.
CTACCTCATTTACCTCAGCGGTTGTATACTGGGTTACTCTTGGCGAATCATGTATTATGTCGGCTGGAAGCACGGCTTCTGCCCCATATACCAGAAAAAATAGGGTATACCCTGTTGACCTGTTTGGGGTAGTTCTGAGGCTCCATAGTACTGCTGGTAGTTCCTCGATCCAGCATCCTGCCGACCTTTGCAGAGGTTCGACGAGTCGGGGTTTTATTCCGGACAATACTAGTCCATTAGATCTTTCTACTTGCCCATTTGATGCCGGTGAGCCACCGAGGCGACATCTAGTCTTATGTGTTTTTTTTGGCAGAATCTAGCAAAAGCCCCTTCAGCAAAGTTTGTGCCATTGTCTGTAATAACACTATGTGGATAACCATATCTCAAGATAATATCTTTGAGGAATTTTACTGCTGTTGGCCCATCACATTTTTTTATTGGTTTTACTTCAATCCACTTTGTGAACTTATCCACCATGACTAAAATGTGAGTCATTCCGCCCCGGGCTGGCTTAAAGGGTCCCACCATATCCAAGCACCATACAGAAAATGTCCAAGTAATTGGTATCGTCTTTAACTCAAACGATGGCATGTGTATCTTGCTAGCGTATCTCTAGAAACCATTACATTTTTCTACCAATTCTTTGGCCTCTTTCAATGCCGTCGGACAATAAAATCCATGCCTGAATGCTTTGGCCACTAAAGCTCTGGACGAAGCGTGATGCCCGCATTCTCCCTGATGTATATCTAGGAGGATTTCCTGGCCTTCTGCCGAGTCAACACATCTCTACAGTACGCTTGTGGTGCTTCTTTTATACAGTTCATTGTTTATGATTGTATAAGCTTTTGCTCTTCTTACTGTCTGTCTAGCCAGTACCTCATTACTCGGCAAAATTGCATCCTTAAGGAAGGAAAATATGGGTTGCGCCCATGTCGGCATGATTTTCTCTGGGATAATTTCACTATCTATCTCCATACTTTCCGCCGACATAACAGCCTCAGATTTTTCCATATCCATTCGTACGATGGCCGGGTTTACTTTCAGAAATTCCGGGTTACATTCTGTGTCGATTTCCATTGGCATACTATCCTATCTTGATTCTGCCGAGATATAAATGGACCCGGACTCTGGTGATGGTGCTATTGATAGTTTTCTCAGGTGCTCTAGGGCGATACCCGGGGGAATTGATTGCCTAGTTGATCCGAGTTTTGGCAGCATGTCTGCAGCGTCATTTTCTGCCCGAGGTATATGATGAAATTCACATCCATCGAAATATCCGCTGATTTTTTGCACATGGAATCTACACAGGGCCATATTCGCATCTAGCGCGTCCCAATTTCCTGATACTTGCTGTACTACTAGATCCGAATCCCTGTAACATAGGATCCGACGTATGCCAATCTCTTTTGCCACCTTTAACCCATGGACGAGTGCTTCGTACTCGGCTACATTATTTGACGCGGCAAAATGTATTTGCAGCACATATTTCAGCTGATCTCTTTTTGGCGAGGTTAACACTATCCCAACCCCCAAGCCATTCCTGAGCTTGGAACTGTCAAAGTGCATTGTCCAATAATTCGGATCTGGTAATGGCGGCTCATATTGTACTTCGGCCCAATCCACCAAGAAGTATTCCACCGCCTGAGATTTGACTGCATCTCGCCTATCGAATTGCGGGGCATAAGGTGATAACTCGATTGCCCATTTTGCTATTCGGCCACTGGCATCTTTATTGCTCAATATCTCGGCTATGGGAGCTTCACAAATCACTTTTATCGTATGTTCCTCAAAGTAATGTTTAAGTTTTTTCGCCGACATATATACTCCATAAGCCATCTTTTGGTAGTGCGGGTAGTTCTGTTTTGAGGCTGACAGTACCTCGCTTAGGTAATATACCGGCCTTTGTATCGACTTATCATCTTCATTCCGTTCCACGACAACCACCGCGCTTACCACTCTGTTAGTGGTAGCTACATAAAGTAGCATAGGCTCCTTTGATAATGGAGAGGCCAAAATTGGTGCTGTGACCAACATCTTTTTTAATTCATGAAATGCGTTATATGCTTGCGGTGTCCAAATGAACTTATCAGATTTTTTCATCAGTTGATATAGAGGTAATGCCTTTTCCCCCAGCCGACATACGAACCGACTAAGCGAGGCTAGGCAACCCGTGAATTTTTGTACATCATTTAGACACTTAGTCAATTCCATTCTTTCAACTGCTCGTATTTTAGTTGGATTTTCCTCTATACCTCGGCTGGATACGAGAAAACCGAGTAATTTCCCAGCCGATACACCGAAGGTACATTTTTCCGGGTTAAGTTTCATTCGGAATCTTCTCAGGTTTGCGAATGTCTGCCGAATATCATCCAGGAGTGTTTTACTTTATTTGGTTTTTATAACCACATCATCCACATATACTTGCACATTTTTCCCTATCTAGTCATGTAGACAATTTTGCATGCATCTCTGGTATGTTGCTCCTGCGTTGCGCATGCCGAATGGCATGGTACGATAGCAATAAGCCCCATACGGGGTAATAAACACAGTCTTTATTTGATCGGCCGGATTTAACGGTATCTGGTGGAAACCAGAATACGCGTCTACAAATGACAACAACTCACAACCAGCGGTCGAATCAATGACTTGGTCTATCCTAGGTAAAGGAAAAGGATCTTTGGGACACGCCTTGTTTAGGTTCGTGTAATCAATACACATTCGCCATACGAAGGCTACATTTGGGTCATCTTTTTTATTTTATACCAACACCGGATTCGATAGCCAATCCGGATGAAGTACTTCCATGATGAACCCGGCTGCCAGGAGCCGAGCTATCTCATTCCCTATTATTTTTCTCCTGTCTTCGGCGAAGCGGCGGAGAGGTTGCTTCACTAGCCTTGCTCCTGGCCTTACATGCAAAGAGTGCTCAGACAACTCCCTCGGCACACCTTGCAGGTCTTGAGTTGACCAAGCAAAGATATCTTGATTCTCACGGAGGAAGTTAGTGAGCTCGCCTTCCTATTTGGCATCTAGGCCAGCACCAATGGTGATAGTGCATTCTGGGAACTGCTCATCTATCTGGATCTTTTTCGTTTCTTTAGTCGGCTGAAAGGAAACACTTCCATGTGGGTTGGCCAATGCCGGCATATTCAGCTGTGCCGACTGAGCGAGAGCCGCTACCTCTTGAATCCTTCTTTTTTCTCTTGCGATTACCAATGACTTGGCCAGGTTTCATCCGGCCGAAGCACACTCCATTGATTTCCTGTAATCTTCTGCTACTGTTATCACCCCTTGTGGTCCGGGTAACTTCATTTTCAAGTAAGTAATGTGGCAGCTGCTCATGAATTTGGCCAATGCCGGCCGCCCGAGTAAAGCATGATAGCAGCTCTCTAGATCCACCACCTCAAAATCCAAATTTTCCGCTCTGCAGTTATCCCTTGTGCCGAATAATACATCTACTCTAACCTTCCCAATGGGTTCACATGAAAGTCCCGGCACTATTCCATGGAACGTGGTTCTCGTGGATTGCAGCATATTCTGCGATATTCCGAGTTTATGCATTGTATCTTTGTACATGATATTGATACTGCTCCCATTGTCAATGAGTACTTTTGAAAATTTCACATTAATGTTGGGCCCGACAAATGTCGGATCTAGTACCAGTGCGTAGGACCGTGGACTCGGCATTATTTTGGGATGATCCTTTATGCTCCAAGTTACTTCTTGATCTGACCAAGGTACATATCTTGGTACTGCCGGCATAACTGCATTCACTTCCATATGCCGGCGCTGTACACTTTGCCTATCTTGTTGTTCTGTTGTGAACACGCAATATGATTGATGATGTTCCCTGTAATCATTACGTCCATTATTTCCGGGGTTTGTCCTTCCATCCTGACCCTGATTTATTACTTGATGCACTGCATCTCTCCGGTCCGAGTTATCATACCTCGGGGGAGGAGGGGGTAACATTAACTGATGTGCATTTGCCCCAGTCAACTGCGGCGGCTGCTGCTGATGTGCCTGATGAGGAGGTGCTTGCATGCCTGCCGGGTTCCCCATTGCGTTTTTCATCCAGGCGCATTGCCGAGTTGTATGATTAGCGGGCTTGACCGGGTTTGGAGTGTGAAACTTACACGATTGATCCAACATGGATTCAAACGTGTACTTCGGCCTTTCCTGCCATTGCTTCTTCTGTTCTGGTGTCCACTGTCTCTTCCCTTCATTCCTTGGTGTCCATTGCTGAGGACCATTCTTCTGCCGCTGACTGTTTCCGTGACTCGGATGATCTTGCACTACTGCTGCCACCTGGTTGGAGGCATATCTGTAATCCGGTCTTTCCTCTCTTCTTCTACCTCTGAACTCGTTGCGCCTCGATGATCCGGCCACATCTCTTGCATATTGATCTTGATGCTCCTGATGATCCGCCGACATTAGCTCTGGTTGTGTCGGATCTCCCAATGCATACGAATCCGCTATCCTGATGGTTTCTGCCAAAGTGGTCGGCATATCTCTTTGCAGTCGCTGCCACAAAACACTGGCATATCTGCATCCCTGAGAGAACCAAGCTATCGCTTGCGATTCTATAACTCCCTCGCATGAATTCCTGAGGTTACACCACCGAGTCAAGAATTCTCTATCTGTCTCATTCGGCCTTTGCTTGCACATTGCGAGCTGCTGTGGCCTGTTTGGTCTCTTGTATATACTGGTGAAGTTGCTGACAAACATCTCTTCAAAATCTAGCAAGCAGTTGATACTGCCTACTGGCAGATTATTCAACCATACTCTGGCCTGTCCTTCCAGCATTTGCGGGACATATCTTACTTCCCATCGCAAGTTTCCGCTAGCTATTTTTACTGCAGTGGCATAGTCAATTAACCAATCTTGTTGTTTGGTACTCCCATTGTATGTTTTTGTGATCCTTGCCAGCTGAAAATTCGGCACAGGCGGCTCGCCCATGATTCGGGGTCCGAAACATGCCGGACCTGGCGGACCTTGCTCCTCTAACAACTCGGGCCGGTACAACCTGTCCAGTTTTAGTCTTGCATCATTTGATGGCAAGCTTCTGTACATGACTCTCTCATGCATTCCATAATGGTCGTTTCTACCATGCCCTGCATACTCCATATCTGAGTAACCATCATTATACCTCTCATTTTCCTGATTATGGCGAGCTGGTCTTACTTCTCTTTCCTGCCGAGGTTCATACCTCAGCAGAGGATTGGGCGGCGGATCCCTCCTTCCTTCTGCTGGGATATTGTTCTGATGATTTCCTCTTCCGAGGTCTCCATTACCTTGGCTTTCGTTGCCTTTGTTGGCACGGTGGGGGTTTCTTTCGCCACTGTTACCTCGGCTTTCATTGCCTCTGTTCTCATTGACCTTTTCGGCTACCGTCGGATCATACGGTACAATTTGCTTGTTTCTCTTTCCTGAAGTTACTGCTCTACCTTTTCGCGCCTTGTTTCCGGGTGAAGATGCTGCTGCCACAGATAGGGCGGGTGCTGCCCCAGCCGAATGAACCATGTGTGAGGCACCAGGTCTTGCTGGGTCTGCCCTAAGCATTTCTTCATTCTGCTGGTTCGCAATGCGCACCAGCTCATTCACTCTTTCTTGCTGTTTCTGCCGAGCTTCGCCGTTCAGTCCTTCCAACTCTAGTGCAACGGCATTCGCCGCCCTTAGGTTCTTTGCCGGGGTGCTATACCTCAGCAAGCCTAGATCGATTGAATCTGCCTTATGAGTCTCATGCTCTTTATTGATATCATTCATGAGGTTTTTCACTCTCAATCTTAATTCATCGACCCGCTCGGGGGCAACATCTAGCTTATTTGCCTTAGCATATTCTCGCAGGGTCCTGTTTAAGGATTCCCGCAATGCCGACACCTTTTTTTTCCTCTACTAGTACTTTTTGCCTAGTTTCTTCCAACTCTGCCTGAGCATTAGCCGGATCAAGTATCGGTGCCACATGCGTGGTTAAGTTATCTATGGTTGCCTGGAGAATGTTTTCTGGTCTTTCCAGAGGTGGCCATCTTACCCTTGGTGCCTTCGGGGTTGTCTCCTGCACCTCGGCTGGCTTGGCTACTGGCGGATTTACCTCGGTGGGATGTGGAGCTGCTTGCTTTGTGGTCGTCTGTCCTCCCGTCGTCGGATCCTTGCTTGATCCGGCGCCTCCTGTTGCTGCCAGTACCCCGGCTGCGACCATCACCTCGACGCTGCTGGCGGGGCATTCTCCACGTGGACCCTTTGCAGCGCTGAGGGAGGGGCTCTCCTGCAACAATAAATTGGTGAGGATAAACGCAGGAGGTGTCGACGCCGACGTAGATCTGGTGTGTGCCCAAGTTGATGAAGACGTCGTTGCGCGGAGGAGCTTTTCTCCTGAAGCTGCCCGCGTTATCACTGACATAGTCACAGAGATTAAATCTCTGGACTAAGCCAGAGACAACGCGCTCGCCTGTGAGGATGAAGTTTCCCGTCCGAATCTTGACTCCAGCTAGCACCGCTGCTGGCCCCACGGTGGGCGCCAACTGTCGTGGTGGTGGCACGGCAGATGCCATGGGTAGGCTAATGTTTGGGGGCAATGGATGCTAGAGGGAACCGGGGAGGGAAGATGCAGTTACTTCTACACTCAAATGACTAACATGTAAATCTTTATTTCTCGTCTCTGGACTACAAGTGCTCCTCGAGCTGTTTGCAGGAATAAGATAAAAGCTACACGAGCCTTACGGCCTTGAATGAATCGATCCCCTTCTCAGGAATCCATGCCTCTCCTTATAAAGGGGTGCCCTGGCTCCTCTAGGGCTGACGTGGCAAGCATATTCGAAGAATATGCTTGTCCCAATATAGTAACTCGGCGACCTTCTTTCCGTGTCGCCCTTCTAATGACGGCAAAGTTCCAGAGAACCCCACCTGCACGCCTCGGGCTCCAGGACTGTCACCTCCATGACCTCCTTCTGCCCTTCTGCTGCTCTGCGCCTTGTCCTTTGTGCTTGGCTCTGTTCAGATTCTTCCTAGCCCGTGGCTAGGGTTTGACTATTGGCACCTCCTTCTCCTGCAAGCTTCATGTCATTCGGCTCTGTCTCGCTTAACTCGGCTTGGCCTTCACCTGCATTTAGGTTATTCGGACTTACTCGGCCGACTTAACTCGTATGTCGGCCGGGTAATGTACATATCCTCCCATAGGTGTCATGGTCGTGCTTATCTCGGCCGACCTTTACATGACTCGGCCGATATAGACAGTAACTCGGCATATGACAGGAGAAACTCCTTTTATATTCCCCTATCTTGACCCTATCCGGGGTCACCTCCCCAACACTCATGATACTTTACTTATCCGAGGTTTTATCGTCGGTATCTCTGCATACCTAGTTCAACCTCATTGCCAATAAGTACTCTTTACTTGTTCCTGTGATATGTGATCCCTTGTGAGCCAGTCACATGCTTGCAAGCCAATTGGATGACATTCCACCGAGAGGGCCCAGATTATATCTATCCCTCATATGGATGGACAAATCCCACTCTTGATCCATGTGCCTCAACACGTACTTTCAGAATACTCAATGCCACCTTTATAACCATCCAGTTACGAAGTGGTGTTTGATATCATCAAAGCATCCATCCAGTGATGGTGATTAACATGATCTCATGGTCGAAGGATTTAGGTTACTATGTATTTGAAAGCTTATAGCAAACGAACTATTGAAATGACTTGATCTTATGCTACGCTTAACTATAGGAGTATGTCCATCACATCATTCTTCTAATGATATGACCTTGTTATTAATAACATCCAATATTCATGATCAGGAAACCATGATCACTATTAATCAACAAGCTAGTTTTAACAAGAGGCTTTACTAGGGACTCTTACATGTTTACAAATCACACAAGTATTAATGTTTCTGGTTAATACAATTATAGCATGGGATGTAAACATTTATCATAAACATAAAGATATGATAACAACCACTTTATTATTGCCTCTTGGGCATATCTCCAATAGCTCCCCCTTCAACCTATCATTTTCTTCAAGGATATTTGTACTACTAGAAGGAATGAAAATACTAGGTGAAGAAATATTAGTCAATTGAGTTTGAAGTTTTTCACGAGACATTTTGAGAGTCAAGAGTTCACTTTCCAAGGTCTTGTGAGCCTTGTCAAGATTCCTGAAGTCCTCGGCAAGTTTTTCATGAACAACACCAAACTCAATCTTATCCTTTTTATCCTTTTTATATTTAGCAATGGCATGATCACGTTCCTTAATTCGTTTATTGATAATTAAATCATTTGCCTCATTGATGCCTTCAAGTTTTTATTCAAGAGACACCCTAGTCTCTTGATCTTATTATAGAGTATTTTTTAGAGAATCCATTTTAAGAATGTGCTCTGTCTCGAGTTTGCACCTTTCATCAAGAAGCACTTGTGTTTGAGAAAGTTGATTCAAGAGATTTACAAAATGCTTATTGTGCTCCCCTTGCAAGTTAGTCATAAAACATCGAAAGCAATTAATATCTCCTTCACCTCAAGAGATATATCATCATCCAATTCATCATATCAAAGAGGTGGAGAGAGAAGATGATGATACCTTCGATCCTCTTGCCATAAGGCAAGTGACGTTCTTGATGGAGATATTCTCATTTGGAGAGTCGAAGAGTGAGAACATGGATGTAGAGGTGGTTGCGATGGCAGCCACACCATTTGATGTTTCTTCTTCTTCCTCATCTTCATCATCAGATATCAATGCAATGTCACCCGACTTCTTGTTGGTGGCATTATTTTCGTAGAAAGGCTTCTTAAAGGGGTCCTTTGACTTTTTATTTAACATAAGTTCAACACCATTATCTTCTCTCTTCTCATAGGGACATCCAGCAACAAAATGGTAGCAGTCACCATAGTTAAAGCAAGTTCTCAGTTTTGAAGTATTCTCTTTTCTACCACTTGGGTTGCTTCTTCGTTACATCCTTATCTTGGCCTTGGTGGGATCTTTCCAAAAGTTCCTTACATCGAAGGCCATGTATTCATCATGAGCAACCTTTAAATCTTTGAGATCACTCATGGTTGGAGGTTCATCACTTCCTTCTTCTTCCTCATACTCCACAACTTTGGCCTTCAAGGCAAGGTTAACACCATTGTTCATACCAAGGGCTTGACCACAGGCATCTTTGGCATTCTTTACAGCAACCTTGAAGGCGTCTATCTCTTCCATAACCTCATTGGAGCTCATGATATGGTAGTTATGTTGTCCTTGGATACTCTTCAAATCGGTGGGCTCGAAGGGCATGGGCGCACTCACATACTTCCCTTTTTATCCACGCATCATCCACATGTGAGGCACCAAAATTTCTAAAGGTTGTGGTAGTGGATTTGATTCTTTGATTCATGTCTTCATGATCCTCACCATCCTTCATATATAATCCTTCGTCTTCATTGCTCAATGCATCATATTGGTTTCTTCTCATGCTCTCATTTCCAACAAACAACTCAATGAGAGCATCCCAAGCTTTCTTGGTGGTGTTGAGGTGTTCAATGTGAGGGAAATCTTTTGGCCCCAAACCTTGTTAAATCATGTGCAACACGGTGGCATTGAGTTGACTATTGATCACTTCTATTCTTGTAAATTTGGTTGGATCCTCAATTCTGGGTCCTTCTTAATAATATTCCACAAGTCAATGCAAGAGCTACGCACATGAGATTTCATTAACACTGGCCATTGAGAAAAAGTATGTGCAGCTATCTTAGGTGGGTCTCCTCTATTATTTATATGTGGGTGAGGGATTTGGAGGTCGGGAGAGTACTATCCGGGAACCTTATGGTGCTCTACCTTCCCATCGCCCTTTTTGGTGGAGGATTTATTGAGAGATTCAAGTGTTTCATCCCCCGAATTCTTATCCTCAGAATGAGGTGGAACCTCAGCCTTAGAAGAAGAATCCGGATCCTCAGGTGAGGTGGAGGGAAGGGTCGATTTTCTTTCATGAATTGTGCCATCATTTCACGCAACTCACTTATTTGAGTAGACATGGAAAATTCCAAATATTTGAAATCTTTCATGGTCACCGTGTCCCCTTCCTTACCCTCTCGGCTACCCATATTCTCTTAGGCGGTAAATCCCTAATTAAGAGCCGAGGCTCTGATACCAATTGAAAGGATCGTATGGGCACCTAGAGGGGGGGTGAATAGGCGCTAATGCAAATTTTACTCGTTTTCAATTTAGGGTTTGACACAAAAGGTAATTTCTCTAGATATGCAACTAAGTGAATTTACCTATATGCCATACTAGCACAATTAACTAAGCAAGAGAAAGATATAAGTAAAGTGCAGTAAAGGATAGAAGTAACTAAAGTGGAACATGCAGAGACACAAGGATGATTTCCCATAGTTCCTTCCTTTTGAGGGGAAGCACGTCTGTGTTTGGAGAGGGGGTGGTTTCAAACCACCAACACCACGAGAGGCCTCCCTTGTTATCCGGTGAACCTCACCCCAAAGGGATCAATTCACTCTTACACTATATCGGCAACCTTTGAGGTGGAAGCCGACACCTTTACAACAAGTTCGAGGCACACATCCACAACTGAATTGGAGGCTCCCAAATACAAGCAAGCTGTCACAACAATCAAAGACAAGCTTGTAAGAACCAAATTAAGAACTAGGGTTTCCAATGAAACACTAGAGCAAGGGGCCCTCAAGTGAATGAGGGGGAAATGAAGATCTCTTTTAGTGAAGATGTAGATCAAGGCCTCCTCCTTTGATTCTACAAAGATCAGGGACTTTGGATGGTTGTAGGTGGAGATCTTGTTGATTTAGTGGCTCTAATGGAGGTGTTCTTCCTTTTAGAAAACGAGAAGATGGAGGTAGGGGATGAGGTCCCCTATTTATAGGCCCACTGCTTTAGACCGTTTTCTGCCCTTTGGGGAACTTCCACATCGGAGATTACCGTCTGGAGACCGGAAACTCCGGTCTGCATTTGCCTCACACCGGGGACTCCGGTACGTCTCCGGTCCATCTCCGGATACCCATAGAGAAGGTCCTGGGCCTGGTCTTGACACTCCCTCCGGAGATTTGGCAAGAACTCCAGACCCAAGCACACCGGGGACTTCGGTCTTTTCACTCCGGAGACTCCGGTTTGACAGAGTAAACTGGAGATTCTGGCCAACATTCGGTCTATCTATGGATCCCCATATAGAATGTCCCTGGGCAATATCTTGGATCCTCTCTAGAGATTTGAGTCGAATTTCTGGCCCACACCAGAAACTTCGGTGTCTGCACACCGGAGACTCCAGTCTGGATTTTCCATGAAACTTTTGTTTCTGCGAGGGATTTTCCACTATCTCACGGACTTTTCTCTTTTCAGTATATTAACCTGGTAATATTAGCACACTATAAAATGATCCTCAAGTTGTTAAGGAACACCAAAACTAATTAATACAATAAATGTCCTTTCACCACCAAAGACATTGTTAGTTTATGTGCATTTTGATGTATGGGGACCTTTCATAGGACTTCTATTGGTGGTGCTAATTACATGTTTACTATTATCGAGGATTACTCAAGAAAAGTGTGCCCTCATTTTCTGAAACATGAATATGATTTTTCTGATGTTTTTAAGAAATGGAAAGTTATGGTAGAAAACAAACTAAAAGGAAGGTAAAAGTACTACGTATTGACAATGGTATGGAATTCTATTCTAACGAGTTTGAGGAGTTTTGCAGTAACGATGGTATCATAAGGCACCACACCATCCCTTATACTCCTATGCAAAATGGCGCGACTAAGCGCATGAAAAAACCATCATATTGAAAGCTCAATGCATGTTGTTGAATGTGGGTATGAGCACACGTTTCTAGACTGAAGCAGACAACACCACATGCTACCTCATCAACATGTCACCTTTTATTCCACTTGAGAAGAAAACTTCCATTGAGGCATGGTCTGGTTTGCCTACTGATTATTCATAGTTGAGTTTTTTGTTGCACTACTTATGCTCATGTTGATAATGAAAAGCTTGAATTAAAGGTTGTTAAGTGCACATTTCTTAGTTATGGTTCCAGAGTCAAAGCATATAAACTATGGAATTGTGAAACTAAAAAGGTTTTGTTGAGTAGGAATATTGTGTTCAATGAATATGTTATGTATCATGATAGCTTTACCTCGGATCCCTCTCATGTTCATGTTGTAGAGGAGAAAGTTAGTGTGCAAGTGGAGCACTTGCAGGAAACTATTGAAACTGATGTTGTTGTCTAAGATACACATGAGAAAAATATTGATGATTATATTGTTCAGCACTCACCTACTACTTTACATCAACTGCATGAGTCTATTGCTACTGATAGACTGAGGCGTAACAAAGGTCCATGTCCTCATTTAATAGAAGAGTGTAATTGAAAGAGCATGTGGGACCCATGTGTGGGTTTTGTAATTAATGACACTCTCTATGGACTAATGCTTGTATCAAGTTGCACATGTAAGAATTGTCCATTGGCAGCTTTGAGCATGTGTTGGCTTCAAGGTAGAAGAAATGAAGAAGAAGAATAAAGAAAAGAAGATCAAGGGTCTCTCGAAGAAGAATTTAGAGTTCCCCATGTGTATCTTCAAGACATCATCCAAATGGAGTTAGAAGAAATGGTGTGCAAGTTCAATATGGGCCATCTCGAAGATATCATATGCTTGAAGCTTGACATCCTTATGGTGATCATGGATATGTGAGGATATTCCTAAAAGAGAGGATTTTCCATAGTGGAGTACTTGGGATCAAATTTCAAGTCTTCACCAAGCCAGCGCAATCAAGAAAGGTGCTCCATCTTGAGATATACAAGATCATCATCATCAAGATCAAGTGGAATATGCGCAAGGAAAAGGTACGATCTTGATAGGGTTTCTTTCTTACTGGTCTCGTGGTGTTAGTTAGAGAGACTAGTTTATAGGATAGATAACCGTACTATCAAGAGGGGCTCTTGAGTGAGTAACTTAATCATATCTTTCGGAGAGAGCTCAAACCTTTGCATACTTAGCATCATCTTTCTTGGTTGTTATTTGGATCTTATCCATGTGAGGTTATAGAGCTTGTGATAATATTCATAACAAACTCTAGTTCATCAAAAACAGAATTCCCTTTTATATCTTATTGCGTTTTTGATCTTGGAGGTTTTACGGTTTCTCACCAAATTAGGTTTGTCACCAAGGCTAGCTCTTGTCGTCCTCTTTCCAAGAAAACTGGTTTCGGGTCAATCGGAGTTTCCAAACACTAGATATCGCTATTTGAAGTTTGCCTCTTATTTGGTTCTATCCTCTCTTGCTGGACTATGATGGTTTCTAGGCCGGATATTGGCCGGAATCTCCAGTGTATACTAACTGACCGGAATCTACGGAGTGAAAAGTCTGGAGTCTCCGGTGTGCTCAGGTCCAGAGTTCCTGCCAAATCTCCAGAGGGAGCATCAAGACCAGGCCCAGTACATACTGTATGGGGGTCCGGAGATGGACCGGAGATAGACCAGAATCTCCGGTGTGAGATGAATGCAGACCGGAGTATCCGGTGTGGAATTTCCCCAACAGGCAGAAAACGGTCGGAAGAGAGTGGGCCTATATAAGGGGGCCTTCTTCCCCAATGGTCCTACCCCGAGTTTTGCAAGTCTTCCCCTCCATTGTTGACATTTTTGAGCTTGCTTCCCCTCAATCCCTCCTATGATTCTTGCATATTCTTGAGGGATTTGAAAGAGAAGATCTAGATCTACAACCCCACCAATCAATATCCCCTAAGTGAGGGGAACATATTGGGATCTAGATCTTGGAGTCTTTTGTGGATTTCCTCCATTGTTCTTCCTCTCTTATTCCCCAATAATCTTTTGTAAATTTGGTGGAATTTGGGAGAGAAGGACTTAAGCACTTCTTGTGTTCTTGACTTTGCATTTGGTGCATCAGTTTGAGTTCTCGGTAAGGATTCGATTAGGTGGAAGTTGAGAAGATTTTTACTCTTGGGTTCTTGGAACCCTAGACGATTTAGTTGTTTTGTAGGTTTGTGGATTACTTGGGGCTTCCAATTAAGTTGTGGATCTTTCCCCAAGATTGTTTGTTGGGAGCCTCCAATTGAGTTGTGGAGAAGTGCCCCAACTTTGTGAGAGGTTCCAGATTTCCACCGAAAAGTGTACCGATAGTGGAAGCGTGGATCGATCCCATTGGGGTGAGATTCACCGGAGAACAAGGGAGGCCTTTTGTGGCGTTGGTGGTTTGGTACCACCCACTCTCCAAACAAGACGTACTCCATGTTGGGAGGAACTCGGTAAAACATTATCGTCTCCGCGTGCCTCGGTTATCTCTATATCCGAGGTCTTACTTATGCACTTTACTTTGTGACAGCCTTCGTGCTTGAAGTATATATCTTGCTATCACATAGTTACTTGTCTTGCTTAGCATAAGTTGTTGGTGCACATAGGTGAAATCTAGTTGTTATAAGTTTTGTACTTGACAAAGTAAATGCTAGTTTAATGCCTTTGTTGAGCCAGTCTCGTAAAAGTTTTAAGCCACCTATTCACCCCCTCTAGGCGGCATCCGCAATCTTTCAGTAATATTGTTCATTATGCTTTGAGTTGGGCTGAACAGGTGGATAATGATTCTGAACCTGCTACATACACTCAACACGTTGCATCTGTTGACCGCGAAAAGTGAGTTTCTACTATGCAAGAAGAGATGCAATTGCTTGAGAAAAATGGCATATGGAATGTTGTGCGCTTGCCTAAACAAAAGAAGGTCATCCATTGTAAGTGGATAATCAAGAGAAAGGAAGGTTTATTTCCTAATGAGCTTCCAATTTTTTAGGCAAGGTGTAACACCCTCAGAATCGGCCCTATGCAAGTTTCAGCGATTCCCGCCAAACCCGCATAGAAACGATTCAAAGGTGCCCACCAGGCACTTTCGTGCGGGTGGAAAACGAAGTAATAACATTACACAACAGTCCTCGATGGGACCCACAGAACAGATATATACAACAGCGACTCAATGAGTCAAGAATACAGATATAATATACAAAGATCCAAATCACCTTGAAAATGATAGAGCGTCCGACTACGGACAAGATGCAAATGGGGCTAAGAGACCTGAAGAATAACCAATGGCGTCCATAACCCTGCCCAGGCCAAGCCGGAAGGGTAACCCTGCTAACGACGTCGAAACCTGCTAAAACAAAAGGGGTGCCGACAAAGGGCAAAGGAAAAAGAGGAGCGTCAGTACTGAGGCCAGTACACGGCGAGGATAGAATTCGGCGGTCCTCGCCTACATAGGTATGGTGGACTGAAGCGGCAGCGCAGCATGCACTAAACAACCTATAGAGACTCGATATAACTGTCGGCTATCAGAGAGGGGTAAGAAAGATCTATTCGGATCCAACCTGAATCTAACACCAAACAAACCCATCCTGGTATTCCCCCTCGATACCAACCGAGAAAGTCAACCGAGGAACTCACACCGTTGGCAGTTTTATTCATTCGTTATAGTTGCGGCAATTACTAGTCAAAAATAGATAGTCACCCTGATAAAATAAGCAATGGGCAGTTTTAGTTAACCATTCCGTTGAGGTTGTAATACTTACTAGTCAGATACATATGGCATGAGATATCCCAAAACCCAGCAGTTGTTGGTACTTTTATTTAGCCATTCCGTTGCAGTGAAGCTGATTACTAGTCATATCGGGTACAAGTCAAATTATAATAGTAAACTTTAGTTATAGTTGTCTATGATCAAGCACTGTGCTCCAAGTCGTCCATAACCACGGACACGGCTTCTCGAAAAGATTTAACCCTGCAGGGGTGCACCAAAGTTTCCACACGCACTTCGACCCTTTTTGCCAGATCAATTAACATACACCCATCGGTATGTCGGCGGGGCCTAAGTCAGGACGTTTCCCAGACCCAAAGCAAGCACGGGGGGCCACCCCACTAAGTCTACCCGCAACGAAGTCGGCCGGTCTCCGAGACGGACTCAGGGTTTGGGTGGACGGCTGTGAACGACTAGGAACCCGAAAACTCGGGCTTGTCGACACCGCGAAAACGTGTCCCGATCCTAAACAGTACAGGTGCTATCCATCGCACAATTTAAATAAAGCAGTAAAGCATGGCATAAGTACATAATAGTAATAAAGCCCCAAACTACTTGTGGCCCCCAGTACAGTACTTTGAAATCAGGTACTAAATCGATGGGGTGCCCATACATCCCACATGTGGTTAGCGCGCTCGATCTCGGAACAGGTGTCAAGAACTCGGGGTCCTACGGGACACAAGTGGACGGTTAACAACCAAATAACATCTATTGCCCACCTGTGCCTCTGCTTACCTACTTCAATTTTAGTTATTAAACAATAATTGAATTAAACGATAATTAAGCCATGATTATCTCCAACATTAAACATGCGGAAATACTCCAACGACTGTGATACTTGACGACACGCAACAACACTTGAGCAAGCGACTACGACGCGCAGGTCCAACTATCTACCAAACAACAGGTAATAGGAGGTGTCCAAGGCAATATAAGGCTGCAAGGGATATCTCGGGTACGAAAACTAGAGCATCGCAACACAGATAGCAAAAGATCAACAGGAGGGAATAAATACTATAAAAGTAAGATAGGTAGAAAGGGGGAGATGCTCGCCTGAAAGCATTGTCGAAGGTTCATCCGAAGATCGGGGCGGAGCTCACATCAACTCAACGGCCTTATCCGCGAAGAAGCAAAACACTAGAATAAACACCGGATGCACTATTTAATACTACGGCAAAAGATCGGCATGATGCATGTATGATGTGTGGCATGGCAAAGATGCAATGCAATTAGGCAAAATTAAGCGGAACCGGGGTCCCGACAATTAATTAAATGGTTCAAGTTGTTTAGAAACCCCCGCAATTTAAATGTTGTCTTAACATGGCAAAAGATAGCACCGGTTCGCTACACAAATTTAAATAAGGCCAATATAAGACTAGATTTGTCCGCATATGGGCCCCATATTTAATTATAAGGTGAATCGGCATAGTGCCCCCAAACCACAGACAAGCATGCATGCATGAACAATTTAATATGCACAAGATCAATATCATATATTATAAAAATATGAGGGGTCTCGGATAGGGGTCACACATCTGGGTTCAGAAGATCTTGGATCAGGGGGTTCGGGGTTCGGTCTCAGGGTCCGACGGGATTGTTCTCGGACAACGGAAGAGAGCTTGGCGTTCCGGGAAGGAGGACTTGGTGTGGCGTCGGGGGCGCATCGGACTCGCCCTGGTCGGTGTCGTTCTTGTCGTTGCGAGATCTCGTCGGGTCCCACGGGGTCGGGTTTCGAAGCCAGGAAGGAGTACTTGGCGTTGCCGAGCGGAAGTCTTGATGATCCTCGGTTCCGAGAAGGTCTTGTCGCACGGTGTCCGGGTAGGCGAACTTGTCGGTTCCATGTAGGCGTGCTTGGCGTTGCGTGAAGAGGATCTCCGAGTTCAGGGTCTCGGCCACCGGATCCGTGATCGGTCTTCGGGAGCGGCTGAACTTGGAATCCGTGAAGGAGTTCATGAGGATCCAGGAAGCAGAGCATGTCGTTTGATACCCTTGTCGGTGGTTCTTCGAGGGTCATCAATGGTTCATCGGGCTCGCTCGGGTCTCTATCGGGTCGGTGTCGATCTTGGGATGTCGAGTTCATGTCTAAGGAAGCAACGGAACGGTGGCCTCGCTGCGCACATGCACCAGCGCCAGACTCGCACATACCACACGAACATCACAAAAGTGGCCAACGGGGGCTGCTGGCTTGAGCAGTGCAGCACGCAGCAACGGAGGTGAGGGCTCCTGGGACGAGGAGGCCGGACTCGGTGCGCGAAGGCGAGCGGCGGGCCGGGGAGCGAGGGAGACAGGCGGCGGGGAGGCGGGGTGCGGCCACGCTCACGCGGGACCTGGCGGCGACGGGCTCGCCGGCGCGAGCTCGCTGGCAGGATGGAGGGAGGGTGGTGCCGAGGGGGACCGCAGGGCGGCGTCGGGCGGGCGGTTGCAGAGGGAGGTGAGGGAGGCGGTCCGGTGGAGCAGGCGGCCAGAGCGAGGGCGGGTCGGGGACGCGCGGTGGGGAGGCGACGCCGGTGAGGTCGCGGCGAGGCAGACGCGGGAGGAGGAGTCGGGGCAGAGGCGGCGGGAGGCGGGCTCGCCGGAGAGAGGCAGTGGCGGAAGGAGGGAGAAGGGGCGGGGCACCGAAGACGGGCGGCCGACGCGGGGTGGGGATGGTTGTCGAGTAGAGGAGAGGGAGGGAAGGCCGGAGGCGGACGGGCTGGGGGCGGTGGCCGACGCCGGAGAGGAAGGAGGGGCGGGCGCGCGTCGGGGTGCGGGAGCGGGTTGGGCAGAGAGGAGGAAGGAGGGAGCGGGGGTTGGTGGGAGCTGGGTGGGGCCTAGGCGGCCAGGGAGAGAGTGGGGCCTGGGTGGGGCGTGCGGGCCGCGCGGGTGGAGTGGAGGGAGAGAGAGGGGGTAGGTGGGGGTGCTGTGTGAGGAAGTGGGGCAGAGGAGAGAGGGAGTGAGGCTGCGGGTGGGGTCGGTCCAGGAGGTGGGGCCGGGGTGTAAGGGAGAGGGGGAGCAGGCGGTGAGAGAGAGGAAGTAGGGATGGGGTTGGCTGTGAGGAAGAGAGAGAGGGGATGGGGTGTGGATTGGTGAGGTGGCGGTGGTTGTGATGAGGTGGAGGGAACGGTGAGGTGGAGGGAGGGGATTGGTGGGTAGACTAGGATTGGGTAAATTTAGAACTAGAAATTTTAGACTAGGGTTTTCTTTTATTTTAAAATAAATTTTGTAAATAGTTTTAGACAAATAAAAGACCGGAACAGACCGATGTTTTAATTTGAAATAAGACGGGGGCTATTTAGAAAACAAAACTAGGCGTTTCGAAAATAGTTTCAGACAAACAATGCATGATGATGACGATGCAATGCACAAAAACGACGCGATTTTCTAGTAGTGGTTTTGCGGGATGCCACAATTCGACACCACTAACAATGGATCTCGCCCTCGAGATCCGCCTCGTGGTACCGGAAGGAAGGTCGGCGATCTGCGTCTTCTCGCTTCGTGTAGATCCTCGCGACACCACTAACAAGAGCTCGTTGTCCGTGATCGTCGAGGGAACACTCCGAGAACAAAAAGGTCGAAGGTAGAGGTATCAACAAATAAAGCCACCTCTAGCTTCCGTGGACGGAGTAAAATTGCTGGATCCACTGATTCGATGTACAAGAGCGAATGATAAGAGTAGTCGGATGGTGATCAGTCCATCGCGCACCCAAACCATTACTCTGCACACGAATAGGCGGATTATGCAACCAACTCTCGGAATTTAGATTGTAGATCTCGACAAGCGAGGTTCAGAAACACAGGAGTGATGCAGACCATGCATCGGATCTGGCGTAGATGATGTCGTCGCGTCGGAAAACACCGGAAGGCACAAGAAGGAACAAAGAGAAGTCCACCAGACGAAGGATTCCTCGGATAGCATGAAGACCAGATGGTAGAACACCGTTATCAAAGGAGGAAGCGAAACCCTGAAGGTACGACGGAACCCAACCACGAGAAATCCTGGACTCGAAGAGAGAGAAGAGAGCGGATTCAAAACGCGCAGAGGTGAGAGGAGAGAAGCAGAGGGGTAAGAAGTAAAATCAGACCTAATCAGAACTATCCAACCGATTTTGCAAAAATAGTTGTGACACTCTACTTCGGCCGTTAGCTAGGTTATCCTACAGGCTAGACTTGTGGGGTATCGCAACTGCTGAGCTCTGATACCACTCTGTAACACCCTCAGAATCGGCCCTATGCAAGTTTCAGCGATTCCCGCCAAACCCGCATAGAAACGATTCAAAGGTGCCCACCAGGCACTTTCGTGCGGGTGGAAAACGAAGTAATAACATTACACAACAGTCCTCGATGGGACCCACAGAACAGATATATACAACAGCGACTCAATGAGTCAAGAATACAGATATAATATACAAAGATCCAAATCACCTTGAAAATGATAGAGCGTCCGACTACGGACAAGATGCAAATGGGGCTAAGAGCCCTGAAGAATAACCAATGGCGTCCATAACCCTGCCCAGGCCAAGCCGGAAGGGTAACCCTGCTAACGACGTCGAAACCTGCTAAAACAAAAGGGGTGCCGACAAAGGGCAAAGGAAAAAGAGGAGCGTCAGTACTGAGGCCAGTACACGGCGAGGCTAGAATTCGGCGGTCCTCGCCTACATAGGTATGGTGGACTGAAGCGGCAGCGCAGCATGCACTAAACAACCTATAGAGACTCGATATAACTGTCGGCTATCAGAGAGGGGTAAGAAAGATCTATTCGGATCCAACCTGAATCTAACACCAAACAAACCCATCCTGGTATTCCCCCTCGATACCAACCGAGAAAGTCAACCGAGGAACTCACACCGTTGGCAGTTTTATTCATTCGTTATAGTTGCGGCAATTACTAGTCAAAAATAGATAGTCACCCTGATAAAATAAGCAATGGGCAGTTTTAGTTAACCATTCCGTTGAGGTTGTAATACTTACTAGTCAGATACATATGGCATGAGATATCCCAAAACCCAGCAGTTGTTGGTACTTTTATTTAGCCATTCCGTTGCAGTGAAGCTGATTACTAGTCATATCGGGTACAAGTCAAATTATAACAGTAAACTTTAGTTATAGTTGTCTATGATCAAGCACTGTGCTCCAAGTCGTCCATAACCGCGGACACGGCTTCTCGAAAAGATTTAACCCTGCAGGGGTGCACCAAAGTTTCCACACGCACTTCGACCCTTTTTGCCAGATCAATTAACATACACCCATCGGTATGTCGGCGGGGCCTAAGTCATGACGTTTCCCAGACCCAAAGCAAGCACGGGGGGCCACCCCACTAAGTCTACCCGCAACGAAGTCGGCCGGTCTCCGAGACGGACTCAGGGTTTGGGTGGACGACTGTGAACGACTGGGAACCTGAAAACTCGGGCTTGTCGACACCGCGAAAACGTGTCCCAATCCTAAACAGTACAGGTGCTATCCATCTCACAATTTAAATAAAACAGTAAAGCATGGCATAAGTACAGAATAGTAATAAAGCCCCAAACTACTTGTGGCCCCCAGTACAGTACTTTGAAATCAGGTACTAAATCGATGGGGTGCCCATACATCCCACATGTGGTTAGCGCGCTCGATCTCGGAACAGGTGTCAAGAACTCGGGGTCCTACGGGACACAAGTGGACGGTTAACAACCAAATAACATCTATTGCCCACATGTGCCTCTGCTTACCTACTTTAATTTTAGTTATTAAACAATAATTGAATTAAACGATAATTAAGCCATGATTATCTCCAACATTAAACATGCGGCAATACTCCAACGACTGTGGTACTTGACGACACGCAACAGCACTTGAGCAAGCGACTACGACGCGCAGGTCCAACTATCTACCAAACAACAGGTAATAGGAGGTGTCCAAGGCAATATAAGGCTGCAAGGGATATCTCGGGTACGAAAACTAGAGCATCGCAACACAGATAGCAAAAGATCAACAGGAGGGAATAAATACTATAAAAGTAAGATAGGTAGAAAGGGGGAGATGCTCGCCTGAAAGCATTGTCGAAGGTTCATCCGAAGATCGGGGCGGAGCTCACATCAACTCAATGGCCTTATCCGCGAAGAAGCAAAACACTAGAATAAACACCGGATGCACTATTTAATACTACGGCAAAAGATCGGCATGATGCATGTATGATGTGTGGCATGGCAAAGATGCGATGCAATTAGGCAAAATTAAGCGGAACCGGGGTCCCGACAATTAATTAAATGGTTCAAGTTGTTTAGAAACCCCCGCAATTTAAATGTTGTCTTAACATGGCAAAAGATAGCACCGGTTCGCTACACAAATTTAAATAAGGCCAATATAAGACTAGATTTGTCCGCATATGGGCCCCATATTTAATTATAAGGTGAATCGGCATAGTGCCCCCAAACCACGGACAAGCATGCATGCATGAACAATTTAATATGCACAAGATCAATATCATATATTATAAAAATATGAGGGGTCTCGGATAGGGGTCACACATCTGGGTTCAGAAGATCTTGGATCAGGGGGTTCGGGGTTCGGTCTCAGGGTCCGACGGGATTGTTCTCGGACAACGGAAGAGAGCTTGGCGTTCCGGGAAGGAGGACTTGGTGTGGCGTCGGGGGCGCATCGGACTCGCCCTGGTCGGTGTCGTTCTTGTCGTTGCGAGATCTCGTCGGGTCCCACGGGGTCGGGTTTCGAAGCCAGGAAGGAGTACTTGGCGTTGCCGAGCGGAAGTCTTGATGATCCTCGGTTCCGAGAAGGTCTTGTCGCACGGTGTCCGGGTAGGCGAACTTGTCGGTTCCATGTAGGCGTGCTTGGCGTTGCGTGAATAGGATCTCCGAGTTCAGGGTCTCGGCCACCGGATCCGTGATCGGTCTTCGGGAGCGGCTGAACTTGGAATCCGTGAAGGAGTTCATGAGGATCCAGGAAGCAGAGCATGTCGTTTGATACCCTTGTCGGTGGTTCTTCGAGGGTCATCAATGGTTCATCGGGCTCGCTCGGGTCTCTATCGGGTCGGTGTCGATCTTGGGATGTCGAGTTCATGTCTAAGGAAGCAACGGAACGGTGGCCTCGCTGCGCACATGCACCAGCGCCAGACTCGCACATACCACACGAACATCACAAAAGTGGCCAACGGGGGCTGCTGGCTTGAGCAGTGCAGCACGCAGCAACGGAGGTGAGGGCGCCTGGGACGAGGAGGCCGGACTCGGTGCGCGAAGGCGAGCGGCGGGCCGGGGAGCGAGGGAGACAGGCGGCGGGGAGGCGGGGTGCGGCCACGCTCACGCGGGACCTGGCGGCGACGGGATCGCCGGCGCGAGCTCGCTGGCAGGATGGAGGGAGGGTGGTGCCGAGGGGGACCGCAGGGCGGCGTCGGGCGGGCGGTTGCAGAGGGAGGTGAGGGAGGCGGTCCGGTGGAGCAGGGGGCCAGAGCGAGGGCGGGTCGGGGACGCGCGGTGGGGAGGCGACGCCGGTGAGGTCGCGGCGAGGCAGACGCGGGAGGAGGAGCCGGGGCAGAGGCGGCGGGAGGCGGGCTCGCCGGAGAGAGGCGGTGGCGGAAGGAGGGAGAAGGGGCGGGGCACCGAAGACGGGCGGCCGACACGGGGTGGGGATGGTTGTCGAGTAGAGGAGAGGGAGGGAAGGCCGGAGGCGGACGGGCTGGGGGCGGTGGCCGACGCCAGAGAGGAAGGAGGGGCGGACGCGCGTCGGGGTGCGGGAGCGGGTTGGGCAGAGAGGAGGAAGGAGGGAGCGGGGGTTGGTGGGAGCTGGGTGGGGCCCAGGCGGCCAGGGAGAGAGTGGGGCCTGGGGTGGGGCGTGCGGGCCGCGTGGGTGGAGTGGAGGGAGAGAGAGGGGGTAGGTGGGGGTGCTGTGTGAGGAAGTGGGGCAGAGGAGAGAGGGAGTGAGGCTACGGGTGGGGTCGGTCCAGGAGGTGGGGACGGGGTGTAAGGGAGAGGGGGAGCAGGCGGTGAGAGAGAGGAAGTGGGGATGGGGTTGGCTGTGAGGAAGAGAGAGAGAGGGGATGGGGTGTGGATTGGTGAGGTGGCGGTGGTTGTGATGAGGTGGAGGGAACGGTGAGGTGGAGGGAGGGGATTGGTGGGTAGACTAGGATTGGGTAAATTTAGAACTAGAAATTTTAGACTAGGGTTTTCTTTTATTTTAAAATAAATTTTGTAAATAGTTTTAGACAAATAAAAGACCGGAACAGACCGATGTTTTAATTTGAAATAAGACGGGGGCTATTTAGAAAACAAAATTAGGCGTTTTAAAAATAGTTTCAGACAAACAATGCATGATGATGACGATGCAATGCACAAAAACGACGCGATTTTCTAGTAGTGGTTTTGCGGGATGCCACACAAGGTTAGTAGCAAAAGGTTTTAGCCAGATCCCAAGTATTGATTATAATGATGTGTTCTCTACAGCTATAAAGCATAGTTCCATTCGTATATTCTTTAGTATTATGCCTATGCGTGATCTTGAGAAGTTAGATATAAAGACTGCTTTTCTTCATGGAGAGCTTAAGGAGGAAATATGCATGGACCAACCAGAAGGGTTCATAGTGCTTGGTAAAGATGATTTTGTGTGTAAGTAAAATAAGTCACCTTTTGTGGTTTAAAAACAATCTCTAAGATAGCGATATAAAAGGTTTGATTCATTGTAACACCCCGGATTGTCCGTACCCGGGCTCGATTCACCTAGTATTCATTGAATTCCACACTCACCTAGTATTCGTTGAATCCAACACTTCCACACATTGATGGTGTCCAGCACAAACGAAGGGTTTATCCTTCTTCATTTTATGGTAACCAAAGGATGCTTTATTACTTAAAAGTTTTAAGCATTATACTCGGTCTTCATAACTAGGATACACACAACCACAACATGTGCAAAAAAGTAAAAATAAAGAAGGCAAAATACACGTAATCATGATGAAACAGTAAAAGTTTTGGGGTGATGGAGGACCAATGCGTTGATCGCGTTGCCATCCATGTTGGATATAAATACCCCTCGCCGTGTTCTCCAATCGTGTAGACACACCTCCGTAAACATGGCTTGATTCTCCACACGCTGTAGCGACGACCATGAACGGAGTAAATTGGCACCGGTAGATAACCTGCATAAGATAATAATTTTTATCATTACAAACCTTATCATGTCTACATAGGCAAAGAAACTAAATAACATCAAGTGCTCCCACCCAATAATCTAAACATGTGATCAATATCAGTTGCTAAATATATTTGCAACACTATGTGGTGGATACAAGTTAGCAGTTACTTGAATGACTGACTATATAGAACATGCAAAATTGCATAGGAAGAACAAGTGTTTGATTGTATTTTCTTGATGATAAAATATACACTTTTAAAATAAAAGTAGGCTTGCGCGACTTGCATATGCAATCGGAATCGTCTTTTATTAAAAAAATAAAAATAACAAATTAGTGACAGGTATGCCTCAAGCCTTCTGATATAGTACCAATGCCAATTTAGCTACTACTTCCATGATGCTTGTGTTAGTACCATATCACTCTTGCACCTAGTATTCATCGAATTCCACACTTCCATACTCTAATAGTGTGCAGAACAAATGAAGGGTTTGTCCTTACATACTTCGCTACATGAATGTTGTAGTAGTAATTTTAATTTTTCCGTGACATTCTTTATCCTGCCATCATTTGAGCTCTGTTATGTCACATGAAACTCACGTTTTTGTTCCAGAAATATCCATGCTCAAACATCTTTTTTTACTCAAACCATAGAGAATCAATGCAATCACAACAAAGAATCAATGCAAAACAAACTGAACAGTGAGTTATACAAAAAGAGTTGTCGTCTTATTGATGATAATATTTTTGCGGTGAAGAGTATTTAATAACATACTAGGAAATTATTCCGGTAAAAACAATAATAGGAAATTGGATTTCAGGTGCAACAGAAGGACAAATAGGCGTTTCACGTACTTGATAAATTCTCACTTTCTTTTGTAGTAATCACATAGCTAGCATACTTCTCACTTTATTTTGTAGAAATCACATAGAATACTTAGTGTTGTTCTCATCTTACGACGTAGATGTCGCGAGAGATCTCTATTCTATCACCATCTAAAACGGAATTGGAAAAATGCATATGCCTGATTTGTTTTGAAGTTTTACTCACTTCTTGTTCCATGGTATTTTAGTCACTTTTATGAAGTTTTAGTCACTTTTTTGCTAGTATTTAATTGTTTCTTTTATTTGTTTTGTGTTTTCTTTGCAGGGAGTTTCTTGTTTGTTGTCACTTTTAGTGTTAGCACAGCGATGGAAACTTCCCAAATTTTTAGTCACATGCCCCTGACTATCCAATGTAATCTAAGCCATTTTTTACATTACTTAACTGACCGGTTCTACTAACTGGAGGTTAAAGAACCGCGTGAAAGCGAATCAAATGGCCTATATGTAATGGCTAACTCGGTCAAATTTAGCTATTTGCAGAAAGTAAGGTAGCTGGAGGTAGATTAATATTGTTGCATCAAACAAACCAACCATCAAACACCAAAGGCAACAACGTCCATCTACATGTAGAGAAGTCTAACCCAATTGAGTTAACCTTCACTGTCTCGTATCCTTAATTTATTGGGACGGAAAGAGACATCCATCACTGTCTCACATTGCACAATCCCTACTGAATGGGAACGTCGTTGTCGATCGTAACGACGATATAATTAAAGGAGGAGTGTACGACGACGAGCCTGCATGCAGAGAGAACAGCAGGCAAATCTACGTATGTTCAGCGCCATCCACTCCACATCAAACTTTTATGCACCGGCTATTCTTGATAGCGAGTACTCCTAAACAGATCGGACGGCGCAACAAAAACCTCATCAAGTCACCCATAGTGTGCATCATGCACGATTGCACGAGCGACAAGCTAGGGCATCATGCCATGCAGAGCACGAAGCTTAGCTAGGGAAGCTCGATAAAAAGCGTACTATGGTTGTCTTCAGCTGGCACACAGACAACAAATCGACCACTTAATTGTCATGGATGAAACATGATGTCAAAGAAGAAACACCCTCTGGTACTCGTCTACTTACATGTTTCTTGGACCAAATAAATATGAACTCCCTAAGAATAGAATATGCGACAAGTTTGAAAAAAAAATCTCCAAAAATAGAATAGGCCTAGTTGCCTAGCTGGTCACCCACACCGAGCTACCACAAACAAATCTGAGTTACTTACTCCTGTCCCCGTCTCCACCACCGTGGCTGCAATACATCACAAATTATTACTCACTCTGTTTCTGTTATTTTTGTTTTCCTTCTTCTTCCAGTGTGCTGCCTTGAGCTGCAAATACAAATCCAGCTAGTAGATCCTGTGATCTGCAAAGTTTCCCGGTTTCTTCTACCTGGATGGTAAATTCTGGAAAAAGAGTGACTTAAATGTTGTCACCAACCCCATCATCAATTTACTTACGGCCTTGTACCGCTGCTCTATCTACACCATTCAATGTCCGGTATCTTTCCAACAGCACGAAGCATGGCGCACGACGCCAAGGTCTTCTACGCGCACGGCGCTGTGGCACTTGCTGCTGCGGCGGCGGCTGCATCGACGCCGCAGGGCTCGTCGAGGAGAGGGGCGAGGTCGCGCGGACGTACCTCCATCCGTAGCCCGTCCTTCATGAAGAGCGTGAGCGACATCTTCTGCTCGACGCGGTGGCCCGGCGCGACGGTGAGGCGGTGCCGGAGGAGCACGCTCCCGGCGATGTTCTTCATCTGCAGGTAGGCTAGGTCCTTGCCCAGGCATATCCTCGGCCCGGCGTTGAATGCCACGAACCTGTACGAGTCGTGCTGCACGAACTTGGTTCCGTCCGCCGACAGCCATCGCTCTGGCCGGAACTCGAGGCAGTCCTCGCCCCACACCGTCTTCATGCGCCCCGCGGAGTATATTGAGTAGGTGATCGACGAGCCGGCCGGCACGAACGTGCCGTCAGGGAGGTAGTCGTCGGCGACGACGTGCTTGGAATCCTCGGGGACGGACGGGTAGAGTCGGAGGGTCTCCGAGAGCGCCGCCTTGAGGTAGACGAGGCGGTCAAGCTCTTCGAAGGTGAAGGGCTCCGCCAGCCACAATGCCGGGTCGTGGGCGCCGCGTGACGCGGCGAGCACGGAGCAGAGCTCCCGCACGATGCTGCGCTCGACGGCCGGGTGCGTGGACACGAGCCAGAAGAACCAGGAGAGCGCGACGGAGGAGGTGTCGCGGCCGGCGAGGATGAAGTTGAGCGCGACGTGCTGCAGCGACTCGTCCGAGTAGGAGCCCTTCCGCATGAACCGGGAGAGCAGGTCGTCGTGCGTGGCCGCCGCCGTAGTGTCGTCGCCCTTGGCATTATTGGCATTGCCATTGGCGGCCGCGAGCTCTAGCTTGCGCGTCTTGATGACGGCGGCGAGGTACTGGTCGACGTGCGCCATGCTGCGGGTGAGCGTGGTCTCCATGCCGAGGCCGAGCGACTTCTTGCAGCGCCAGAGGAACTCCGGGAAGATGAAGCGGTTGAGCGTGGCCTCCGTGGCGCGGTCGAACGCGGAGGCGAACTCGTTCTCGGGGAGGCCCTGGGCGAGCGTCTCGGGGTCCTTGCCGAAGGCCAGGCCGCAGATGTTGTCGAAGGTGAGGCGGAGGAGGAGGTCCTGGAGGTCCACGACGTGGGCTTCGGCGAGGATGGGCAGGAGCCTGCCGTGGATGGAGCGGGACACCCACCTGGACATGGCCGTCCGCAGCGTGCGCGTGGTGAACTCGAGCGCGGCCGTCTTTCGCTGCGCGACCCAGGTGTCGCCGTCGGAGTTGAAGATGCCGTCGCCGAGGAGGTCGCTGAAGACGCCGTGCCAGAAGGGTCCCTTGGGGTAGTTGTCGAATCGGGACTTGAGGACGTGCTCCAGGTTGCGCGGGTCGCAGGTGACGGTGACGAGCCCCCCGCGGCGCGCCACCCCGGGCACCGCGAAGATGCAGGTCTGGTAGGTGCCGCCAGAGCGGCGCAGGTTGGCCGCGATCCACTCGTGCATGTCCTCGGCGTGCTGCACGAGGCCCGGCAGGCTGCCGAGCAGCGGCCACACCCGCGGCCCGCGCAGGCCCTGCGACATCCGCCAGAACCACGCCATGTACGCGGCCACCGCCGCCGCCAGCACCGCCCACGTCCCCGCCTCCATTGCGATCGGCGACTGGCCGTACGAACGGCGTGTACACTCTCTGCTGCCTGCGCGGGTAGCTAGCTAGCTAGGGTGGATCCGACTATGGAGTTAAAGAGAGGGCTGGCTGGCTGGCTGTAATTAGTGGCTTCACATGGAGCAAGTAAGGAGGGTGTCAGGGGGGAGACTGGGGTTTTATAGCACTGGTCGGGGCACTGCACAGTTGAGATGGCAATTTATTGGTAGCCTGCCAGCGCGCGTCGCTGTATCCGAATGGCAGTACGTACTGTAATCTAGCAGAGCAGCAGCATACTCCTACTACTACTCATCACAAGAGTGGCGCGCGACCGAGGGAGGGAGCCAGCCAACTAGGTGGGCTTTGGAACCAAAAAGAAACGGGCCGGGACAGAGGGAAGGAGGTGGACCATAAATTGCCGCCGAGGGTCGTTGGGCGGGCGGTCGACCAGGGGCGTACGCGCCGATCGGACGACCAACTAGCGCGGCCAGCCAAGGCATCCGAGGGTGGCGCCCCTTGAATGCATGGGGGTGCATGCATGCATTGAAGGGGGTAGTGAAGGGAGGGAGGGAGACGCTTGAATGGAGATCCATCCGTCCATCTCCCCACCATCTTTTTTCACGTACCAAGTCTCGCTGGGTAGGGCGATCGATGATGCAGCAGCCAAGTGCAGTGCAGCTGTGCATGCGCTGCAGGTAAGGTACGTACGCGCCAGCTTGAAGTTGAAGCGTGCGTGCGTGTCGCGTGCAAGGTAGCATCGGCTGGCAACACCATGTGATGTGCCGTGTAGTGTAGTGTAGCTACCTCTCTGACCGATACTACTAAATTAGTTAATTCGGACTTGGGGTCTTTGCTCTGGTTCGGGAGAGAGAGAGAGACAGGCGAAAGTTCCGCCCTGTTGCGAGTGTTACAGTTAGTTGGGCGGGCGACGGTTGGGTCAACCAACTCGATCTACATCTACTAGTGCTCCAAGAGAGACCGGGAGTTCCAAAATTTCACAAAAGAAGATGTGAGTTGTCTATGGAGAAAAACTATGTGATCGCTCCCGCCGCGACGCATTCTCTATTCTTGCATTGGCGCGGCTGCAGGTTCGGTCGTGCAAGCAAAGGACCGGCCGGCTACAGAGGTCCGCTCAGCTGCTCGACTACCAGCAATGCGCACTAGCTAATCAGGGTAGCACGGGACGCAAAACAGTGTGTCGCGTCCTTTTAGCAAATCGAGTAGCTATAAGGTTCAGCTAAACCGCTAGCTAGCTAGCTTAGCTACTGCTAGTTGGTACTTCCTCCGTTTAAAATTATAAGATATTTTAACTTTATAAAATAAATGTATCTAGACTTCTTTTAGTACTTAGGTTCACTCAGATTTGGAGTAAATCTACACACTAACAAAAATCTAGATATAATTTATTTACAAATCTAAAACATCTTATATTTTAAAATAGAGGAAGTAGTAAATACAACTCTGAATTACTACCCGAACCATAGGCGCTTTAATGCCATTCAAGTTGTGTCCTAAGGACAACTTCAAACCAAATTATGCGGCGGCGCCGCTCTGGAGAACTGTCACACACGCAAACCAAATCTCACGATGTAAGTATTGCTCCGTGCCGAAAGCAAGTAGCCTGGAGTGGATTGTCTACGGTGAGATACGCCCCTCTGCCCCTCTCTGTTTTAAAATACAAAATGTTTTAGCTTTTGTCAAACAAATATATCTAAACGTCTTTTTATTTCGAAACGAATGGAATACATGTGAATCTACATAAATACAAGTCCCTTATTTTTGGATAAAGGGTACTTTGCAATTTTTAAAGTGATAACTGTTTTTTTTTTTGCACCACTAAGTCTTGTGCTACTTAGAGAGTCCTCCTCCGATAAGGAAAAGAGAGGCGGCTACGGTGAAAACCCTAGCAGCCGCCGCAATCTACGTCGTTCTCGCCATCTACGTTTGGGAATCGACGGGTCCCCGCCTCCTCTATTTGTCGCTCCGGCGACAAGAGAGGGTGGGGACCTCGGACTTGCGCTCATTGTTGTAGAAGGTCCCTAAAGTAGAGTTTGAGCAACCGGCATCGATGCTATGGTGGCTATGGCGGCGTTGAGCGGGACAAGAATAAGGTATACCTGTCTCCTCTTCCACCTCGTCTGCGACGATGTTGCCGTTGGCGTTGAGGAGGGCGGGGATTCATCTGGTCACCGCTTCCATGGAGTGGTGGATCTTATCCAGTCTACATGTGTTCTAGGTTTTGTGTTACAAGTTTCAGATTAATTTACGGGTTCAATGACGACTGCTTCATCTCTAGGGCGTTGGTCCGTAGGAGCACGTGCACGAAGACTTCCCGACTGTCATCAACAACGTCAGGACGGCTCCAGTAAGGGAGCGGCGACAACGACGCGTCGGTGGCTCGCTCTGGCGACAGTAGTGGTCGTTAGGTGGTCCAAGGACCTTGATGTAATTTTTATTATGTTTGGATGCTTTGTACTTCTTGTGAACCCACGAAATAGATCCGGATCTTTTTCCGAAAAAAAAGGTCTCGTGCTACTTAGTTTTGTCTACCCTTCGAAATACTTTTCACTTTTTACCTCCTCACTCTAGCCCAACATCATGAATACCCACACAGAGAGTTTTCATCAAGTTAACACCTTTGACTATTAATGCGCTGACAAGTGGAACCGCCTTGCTAATATGGTGATACCACTTCAAGACGATGCCATAATACCACTTCCGTTGGAATACTCGATGTATGATTTTTAGTATTGGAAAATTGACCCTAATGTTGGAAACTTTTGAAAAACTTCTTTGTGTAACCTCGAAATATGTGTTATGGATGCTAAAAAGTAAAGTTCTTCAGTTCATGTGCAATTGTTCAAAGATGTCGTGGTGGATTCGAGTAGATTTATATTGATCCCTCGAGAATCATTTCAAGCATGTGTGAATATTATTTATATGGTAGGTTGACATTCCATATTTCGAAGAAGTCCTCTAAGCACACTAGGGCACTGACCAATTTGTTCGTGAAAGAGAACTCGCCACTTTACAGAAGTTTGTAGCAGTTTATAATACACATCGGCTTCCTCGTCAGAACTTGCATTGTTGGCTTTGCCGACATAATTCAACTGATTTCGACGATGACCCTCTTTCCTATCCACTAGTACACAATATGTTTTTAGGGGCACTTTGGCTAGAGGCACTTCTGAAAATGCCTCTAAATATGTCAATTTGGGGCATTTTTATCAAGTGTCCCTAAATGTACTACCTTTAGAGGCATTTCCATCAAAGTGCCCCTAAAGATACTAGATTTAGAGGCATTTTGCCAAGTGCCCCTAAAGATACTACTTTTAGAGACATTTTCATCGAAGTGCCCCTAAAGATACTAGCTTTATAGACATTTTGTCAAGTGCCCTTAAAGATACTATCTTTTGAGGCATTTTCATCGAAGTGCCCCTAAAGTTACTAGCTTTAGAGGCATTTTGCCAAGTGTCCTAAAGATATTGAGGCAGTTTGCCAAATGCCCCTAAAAATACTATCTTTAGAGGCATTTTCATCGAAGTGCCCCTAAAGATACTGGCTTTAGAGGCATTTTGCCAAGTGCCCCTAAAGATACCGAGGCATTTTGCCAAATGCCTCTAAAGATACTACCTTTAGAGGCATTTTCATCAAAGTGACCCTAAAGATACTATCTTCAGAGGAATCTTACCAAGTTCTCCTAAACTATCACAGCAATACTTGACAGCAAACATTGCAGGCAGGTCACATCCACATCAACAATAACATGAACTTAATAACATCCACATCAGCAATAACATGAACTTAAAAACAATTTCCACTGAACACTCGGTACTTAGTGCATCCACATCTACATCCATAATACTTAGCAGTTCATAATAACACTTAATAGTTCATAATACTTACCAGTCTTACACTTACTTAGTGCATCCACATCCATAACAACCTCTAGTGGATCCGCATCCAAAAGAACTTAGTAGTCCATAACAACCTTCAGTCTAAACAACATTCTAATGCATCCACATTCATGCATAATTACCAACCATACTTACCAGAAGATGTTGTCATCCAGCATCACTAGCTTCATGCTAAGAAGTAATATACTGATGGTGGAAGCTCTGCGATGAGAAGACTCAACTTTCCTTCTTTATTGATCCAGAAGCTGAAAAGGGAAATGTCTCCCGCATGAATCTTGTACAGAATCACTGCATCGTACCAGCCACTTGTGATGATAGCTCTGTTTGACACACCCATCTTCATCCTAACAGAGGTCTTGATGTTGCTTTCCATGTGTTCAACTTGCAGATTAATAGGTTTATCAAGATACTTCTTCAAGTACCTACGAGTGAACTGAGCTCCAAATTCCTACAGAAAATACAAATTTTTTAACAAATAATATACTTGCAATTAAGATTATGCATATGTTTAAGTAAATATCATCTCACCATTTTGCATCTGTTATCATTGGTAGATGAACTTGTCATTTTGTAGACATAGTACTTGATTTTGGGCCTTTTGTAGGTGCACCAGTTAACAAGAAAGGCCACCTGTTCTTCTGTCAGATCCATTTCATTATCAAACATGCACGGTCTGTTAAATTCATATTTACCCATGATGCTAGGATCTGATACAACACATTGCCAAACACACATGATTAAAAAGAAATAGTAATACTTTGAGATTTCTTCTATGAATGAGCAGGTAGGTAATTAAAATACAGCAGGTAGGTAGTTTAAATAGTCCTGAACATTTGCATCAACAAACAGATATTGCATCTAAAAACATTAAGATTACTTGATGATAAACTAATCTTTATGATAAAGATAGTACAAAAATATAGATAAATAAAAGCAACTGACGAGAACAAGTGAGACTACATGATAAATAAAATACCATCCAGTCACTTTATGGTAAATAAAATGCTTGTCTATGTGTTTGATGCTAGAAGTTAACTTACATCAAACAGTTTTCTGATTAAGAAGACATGTTCCATGCATATGTCTGAGGCTACTATTTAATCAAATTACATATTACAGGTAAAAAAATTAAAATAGCTTTTAACATGTCTGAAATAGCACAACACACATAAAAAAACCGACATTTTATTAAGAACTGGTAGATTTATAAGTCAAGAAGTAACAACCAGCCAGCATTCATACCTCTCTTCTGAAGAATCTGCTCAGGCTCACTCTTAGAGCTGTTATAGCTCTCAGAGTTGTCAGAGCTGAAGGATCTGCCAGCATGTTGTGTTGTTTATCTTAAGAAGAATACCCCTAGTGAACCGTGGACTCCGGTCCAATCTTTACCATTGATACATCTTCAATTGTTACTGTTTACTTTCTACAAGCCACCATTACCTTTCACACCATACTTTTAATCCTTTTGTTTTTAGCAAACCGGTGAGATTGACAACCTCACTGTTCGTTGGGGCAAAGTCTTGAGTTTGTGTTGTGCAGGTTTCCAAGTTGCTAGCAACACCTTTGGATCGTTTTGTTCCTCCTACTGGTTCGATAACCTTGGTTTCATACTGAGGAAAGACTTATTGCTGTACTTATCACACCTTCCTCTTGGGGTTTTCCAACGAAGCTCTACAGTGATCCGAGCCGCATCAGGAAGAAAACCTAAGCGAGTGTAGGCGGCAGCGGTGGCGGCGCTGCTGCGGTGGAGGCGGCGCTGCTGCGGTGGGAGCAGAAAAACTAAGCGAGTGGGAGCGAGTGGGAACCATGTTGTATATATTGTTCACGTTTTGCAAAAAAAACACTTATTTCACATGTGTTAACTTATAGTCCTTCTGTCAGATCCATTTCATTGCTAAACATGCCCCGTTTGTTAAATTCATATTCACCCATGATGCTAGGACCTGATACAACACATTGCCAAACACACATGATTAAAAATACATACTGGGAGGAGTTCTTCGCCGAGCGCCGGCTCTAGGAGCTTGCCCGCCACGAAGGGCCGCCCGACTCGTCGCCGAAGCGCAACAACGCGGCGGGTCGCCGGCGTTGGTGGAGTGCGCCAGGCCTGACGCTCGCGGCGGTGCTGTAGCACATCCACGCCGGCAACAACCCACGACTCGGCTTCCCGCGCACGCCGGCGCCGACGTCTAGGGAGATGCGCCACCCTCCGGCCAACTGGCTGCCGAGGAGGATGGCCTGTCTGAGCTTCTTCTCCTCTGCCTCGACCTCCCGCTTATCGGGGTCTACTCCGGCGCCGTCGCCGCCAGTGCGCCCTGTCAAGCGCGAGTCGCCGGCAACTCCCGCCCACCGCAGTCGCCGGGCGACGACGACGACACGGCCGACCCAGGCTACACCTACTTCTACAACAACCTCGGCATGTAGAAGAGGCATCAGCATCGGCGGCGGCATCGGTCTTTTTTACTCCCTCCGTTTCAGGGCTTAAGGCGTCCTCGTTTTGCGTGTTTTTTCTTTGACCAATAATTACTCTAAATACGTAAAGAGTTTTGGTATAAAACTAGTATCACTGAAAAGTATTTTTCAATATAAATCCAACGGTACTAATTATGTACAATATAATCAAGATTTTGTTGCTCAATTCTTTTGGCCAAACTTTGCTTTGGAAAGCGTGTGCGCCTTAAGCCCTAAAACAGAGGTAGTAGTTTTTTTTAGTTATTATTTAGTCTAAATGCAGTTTAAATTCAAGTGTTAGCTCGAATTCTATATAATATATATATATTCTCCCTTAATTAATGAAACCGTTTATATTCACCCAAAGTGGAGATGCTCTAAAATAATTGGTGCTAGTCTGCCGGGCGCGGTTTTTTTTTTTGGCCTCACCACGAGCACGCAAAGAACGCTGGTCATGTGCCTGAAATTTCGGGCTCATCCAGTTTCTTGATTTCCATCGTTGGTTTAAATTAGTGTACAAGTACGTATAGTGATTAGTGAATTAAGAATATACTAACAAACAATGCCCGTGCGTTACACCAGGAGAGAAAAAACTACATCGCAAAAGCTTATAAAGTTGGTGTTAGTTCTTCAATTAATATTCCAACGTACTCTCTCTATTTAGAAATATAAAATATTTTAGCTTTATGAAATGAATGTATCTAATTTTTTTTAGTGTATAGATTCACTTCGTAGTCCGTACCTTTACGAACATATACAGAAGTCTAAATACATTTAATTATTTCTGAACAGAGGAAGTATGTACTACCGAACCTCTACGAATCTATACACTAAAAAACGTCTACATACGTTAAATTCATGAATCTAAAACGTATATTTTTGAACGGAGGAAGTATGTACATAGACACATACAAAGTTGTTATAGTTCTTCAATCTATATTCCAAACGTATATCAATAGACAACAAAAATCGTACTTAATGTTGGCTATGTTTTTCTTGATCTTCATAGGCGCGACAGCTATCATTAGCACCATCCTCCGCCTATGCTTGCCCTTCCCAAACTACATGCTCGTCTACAATTTCAAGCTATCAAACCAAG
This sequence comes from Avena sativa, assembly GCA_916181665.1. Classification (NCBI taxonomy): domain Eukaryota; kingdom Viridiplantae; phylum Streptophyta; class Magnoliopsida; order Poales; family Poaceae; genus Avena; species Avena sativa. The sequence continues at coordinate 264,323,848 of OV702284.1, read as the reverse complement.
CCATGGGTTTCAAGCTGTCAAACCAAGCCATGAGCCAACCAAGTAGATCAAAGCCAGCACACAAAGGACGGACACAATCAGACAACCATATAGTATCTCCTAACCACCAACGGTCTGGCTCTTGTTGATTATTCCCGGATCCGCTTGATGATATCTTGCGAGCTCAAAATATTGAAAAAATTAAGAAAAATAAGAAATAAGAAAATATTTCCTATTCTCTCCTCCATCTACAATTCCTTAGATATTCTCTGCGTGTCTCAACCCACAATCCATCATGTATAACTTGTTGATTCCCTATTTCCTTACTAATACTCTAGATAACCTGCCATGTATATAAACCGGTGCGGCTTGCTGTTTAGAAGCGAGGTGGGACTAAATATACTCGTACCTGGTCTCAGCCTAGTCAAATGTACAGAACAAAGTTGCTTGCGTAAGAAAGGGCTAAATTACCAATAAACTAACGGTCCAGACCAAGAGTGCATGGGCTCATGGAGGAAGAGGCGGGACGATGGATAAGAAAATAACTCAGCGGTGGCAAAGCATGCAGAGGAGATGGCGTCCCCATAGGACTTCCTGACTTGTTGCATAGGCCACACATGAACACCATGGGCCTAGAATGGATCGTACTCCATTGGCCATCTGGCTGTGAACGCTATGGTCATGTAAGCTCCCGTTAGTTGATCTAAAAAAAATGTAAGCTCCCATTAGTGATACTGCAGACGATACTTTCACTCCTGAGCGCCATAGAGTACCCCACGATCATATTTACCTTTTTTAATCATGCGTAGCAGCCAACCCACACCTCTCTAATTAATTAGGCAACAATATCTTTCGACCAAATAACGGTGGGACTGCTCAGTGATACACAAGTCGGCTCGCTGATGCTTCATATTATTTGCATATAGGTATATAATATAAACCGGTCTGGCATGGTTCAAATTAAGGAGCGGTGTGGGGCTAAAAGTTTTAGGTATCGTGTCTTGATTCCACTTACGGTCGAACCTGTCTTCGTTTGTTGACATTTCACCTGGCATATACATGTTGGGTCCCAACTTCCAGCCCAAGAGGCCAAGAGGTCGACGTGGTCGTCCTCCTTCTGCCGTACTATGCCGTCAAGTTGGTATCGCGTCGGTCTGGTCTTATCGTGCGTCAGACCGTAATAAAAATACCGTCTAGTAATAAAAATACCATCAAGTATTTTCTATTTTCACTTATAGATGGCATTTGATGTAATATAAATTTAGTGAGAGGGCAAAGCGATTCAGAAAAGTATAGGAGGCGTGGGTGTTTTCTTTTTTAAACTGTTCCTGACTTACCATCAAGTATTTTCTATTTTCACTTATAGGTGGCATGTGATGTAATATAAATTTAGTGGGAGGGCAAAGCGATCCAGAAAAGTATAGGAGACGTGGGTGTTTAATTTTTGAACTGTTTCTAACTTACAGGTGGCACGGGTGGGTAATTGCTTGTATGATAAAGGGGTAAAATCGGCCAAAAAATGTAGGTACTGTAAGAAACACTCCTTTCTTTATTATTACTAGGAAAATTGCCCTTGCTTTGCATCGGGAAAAGAAAAATTAAGTCGCAGAAGCACACATAGTACCTTTTCGCTGATTTGCTTCAGCAAAGCCGCTTGAGATAAGTGTGTATTGCTGCTCTAAGACCCTTTCAACTTCCACATTCCACATATTGTTCAATAGCATTGACAGAATTCATCGGTAGGATTTCAAGCTTCTGCGGATCGTTTCATCATGATTAGAGTGAAGCGAATAAAATAGATCTTTATGAGCAAATGCAAATATCATCTTTCTTAAGCCAACAAAAGCAGTCATTTTACCTCTTCTGCAATGGGAATTAGAAGCCTATACTTTGTTCCGGTCAATAATTTCGTCATCAAGGTTTAAATTAGTGGACCTGCAGAAGGTATAATGCCGTGCGTTTAGCTATAACACCAAATCTGAGAGAAAAAAAGTAAGATTTAATATTGACCATCTCCTAATAAACTAATCACTGTGTATATAATTAGTCAATGCCAGAGGGCATATAGGAGTATATCATATTAACACTACAGTCAAGAATGCACATAGGAAAGAAGAAGAAAACCATCGATCCACTTACCTCTCCGCACCCCTTCGTCCAAGTTACATTCGAATCTAAACAAATCCAAGTCAGTTATTCCTGGACGGAGGGAGTATGTCATACAATGCAGAACACCGAGTTATACATGATAATGTATATAATTTTATACTTTAAGCAATGAAGCATCCTCTATTCCTTGCCTTTCTCCTTTCTCACGACCGTCATAATGCACTATACATAGCACAAACATTGGTTACCTGGTGTGAACTGCACTAAAATTTGAACAAGACAAAATGAAAACTCAAGTAGCATTTTTTTTGCAAGATAACATGGTACAACTATATAATTTTTTATCAGACCTCCAGATTGCATATCTGTGCTAGATATATTATTCCAAATAACTGCAAAAAAAAACTACATGAAAGACAAGATGGATTAGTATCCGACTTACCACCCTTGCTCACATATCGATCCCTGAGCCGCCCGAAGATTTCACGTCCTACAACTTACATACCCGTGGTCAGTGATTGTTAACAACAAAATTCTCAACAATTTGTCAAAGAAGCAATTTGTAAAAGAAGCAATGTATCAAACACGTGAACGGCAACATCCAACAAACAATTTATCCGACCGGGAAGAATTGCCCATCATTACTTCCCTTTGAAGCTTCACACCAAGGGACCTCGGGCCTGTGCGAGCGGTTCATCTTGATCCGAAAATCGTTGGCCAGGACACCGGCGACAGGAGCTTAACTCTGAGAGATTCTTCCAAGGATGCATGCAACAGGAGCCTGCAACTTATTCAGGTACTTGTGTCTTGAATTCGAGCACAGAACAGGAGAAAATCTTGGATACGTAAAGGTTGGAATAGATCGGGAAACCTGAGGCAGGAAGGGTCACAACGCCGTCACGAGGCGGAGACGAATCGGGGGTTGCATCAGATGTAGGGATGTATATATGCACGCGTGCACGCGGTTAAGGAGACAGACGAAGAAAGACTCTGTCTATTAGCGCACAAAAAGTTGTGGACTATCTGTTTGCTCACGATTTGGACTCTCTATTTGAACAATCAATCAACGTGTGATGCATGGTCGTGACAGTTTCCACGGCGTGCGACGCGAACGTGCGAGGGTCGGACGCTAAAATGGGAACGGGCGAGGGTCGGGATCGGGACGACGACGATCAAATTTTAATCGTGACCTCCGTTGTAGGGAAAGGAAAAGTTGGGCTTTTTTTTGTTTGTGTCGATGATGGCAATTCCTTTAATTTGGGATTTGGTGGAAGGACAAAACGGTCTAAAAAAGTGTTGGACCGGGAGAAACACTTCGTGTTTTATTATTAGGTATAGATATAGATTATATAGCAAAAGTGCCCGTGCGTTGCAACGGGAGAGACCCGCAATGCTTGCGGGAGCGGCATCATGTCAATGAGCTCATACTCTGTGTAGATACTCTTCATGCCCCCTACCAGTGACCTTTGCATCGCCATGGTTACAACCTCATGGTCGTTCTAGAGAAAGACATATCCCTGGTGTTAGTTTGTTTCGGTCGTCAGATGTCGCCCGTTGGCTCTACACACTGCCAAATCTAGACGTCCGCGACAAAGACACTTGTGCACTGGCGTACCTTCATCGGGGAGCATACCAGACTCTATCGCCGACACCTTCAATGGTGTGGTGAAGCTCGCCGGTCATGTTTTGTCATCTCGTTCATGCCTCTAGTCTTATAGCTTCACGAACTGTTGGTGCTTGCCATTGTATCTAGAGCCTTGTATTTGGAAAAGGGTCGAAGTTACATGTTTGTGTTGTGTGTAGTCAATCTCTTTATATTTTGATACTTCGGTAGATATGCAAGAGGTAATAATACGTCTCAGTTTCAACAAATACTAAACTATTTTGATATGGTTTGGATAAATACCATACTAAACAACAAAATTGATGTGAATTTTAGAACGACTTATTCAGTACACATCACACAACTGCATGAGATTACAGCGCGGTTGACAACAATCTCAACAGTTTAAATCACTACCTTTACAAGCTAGTAGATGAGCACTCGGCAGCAGTAGCTGCATGCCACACAAACATCCAGCCTGATACGTACCAAGCACACGAGCTTGTACTTGTTTCTACTCCCTCTGGCCATGTGAGGTATAAGACTGTCGACCACGTGGTGGATCGCAGGGAGGTCGCTGGCGCAGCGCAATACATGTAGGCGTCATGCATGATGATTGATCACGGGAAGCAACCGCCAGCAGATCGTGCATGGTAGTACCAGTTCAAACCAGATGCATGCCAGTTTAGACATGGCGTGGAGAAAAATTGGATCCATAGACACGTCAGTTAATTAGTTCTGTTCACCCTATCGTTGTCCATCGGCACCGTAGCGACCTTGGCGGCACCGTACCGTTGTTGTCGGCGGCGTTGGTTCCCACGCCGGGGGGCGAGGTGTAGCGCAGCAGCTGACCCGCGTATCTGCGCGACCACGCTCCATTCGTTGCGACTCCAGCGCCTCCCGGAGCTCCATTAGCTGCGACTCCAGCGCCTGCCTTGGCTCGTGCACCCCATCCCCTTCCTGGTGCTGCCGCGGCCGCGCGCCGCTGGCATAACAAACGGGAATCCAGCGCCCTCTCTGCTCGTGCTCTCCCATCTACTCCTTGGTGCCGTCGAACGGTGATGCCTACCTCGACTCGAACGACAAGCGGCACACGTTGAACACATCCCGATCGCACGAAAGTTTGAGCCTGCCGAGTTTGGCACAGGAACCGTTCACCGGGCGAACAGTTTTTTGAACAGTTTTTTTTACAATGGGCGAATAGTTTTTTTAATTAATTTACTTACCGGTGGTTTGGTAGTAATACGAGGTTTGATGGGAGGGTAAGTCTGTCCAGAAAAGTGTAGGTACTACAAGAAACACTCCTTCCTTTATTATTAATTAGGTATACATATAGATATATAAGATATAAGATGTAAGATTAAGATAAGATTAGTTCAAAAAAAAGATTAAGATAAGATTAAGAATATACTTTGAGATATACGCTGACGGTGACGTGTCAGCATCTTGGGAGGGGGCCCAGGAGGACGCTGTGGTCGAGCCCAATGAGAATATTTTTCCCACACCTACCTCTCTCGCGCGCGTCCCTCGGTTCTCCGATGCGCCGCCACCGCTCGCCAACTCCAGCTGTCTCTGCCGCGGACACACACTGAGCAAGCTGCGACTTGGACCCCTCCACCGAATCCCCACTCGCGCCCCGCCGTTCCACCCCTGAGCGCGACGGCGCGGCTAACCCTATCTGTGGGGTTCGGCTCGGTCGCCGCCGCGGTTCCCGCACCTCCGCACCTCCTGCTGCTCCCCTACTTCGTATACGACCTCCTCCTAGACCCTCCGTGCTCCTTCTGCTACGACTCTTTGTCGTGTGGCTTCGCGTGACCGTGTGGTGGCCGACGGCGCCGCCCGATGGTGCTGCTACTGCGGCTGCCGCTCTTGTATTCTCAGCACCACTTTCGCCTCCTCTTCGAGGCCTATTCGACGCCGATAAGGAACTAAAACATGCTCTAACACATCTCACAGGTTTCCACCTCTCTCCTCTCACTGGTTTGATTCGAATGGTATTACAGCCTGCCTGCCTGCCATGTGTTTGTGAAAATGCTTCTTAGGCATGTGTTTGTGAAAATTTACTCTTCGACTGCATCTATTGGCCTTGAGGTAGTGTTGGCTTCCACGTCGTTGCCCTTGTCGCAGGCTGCAGCTACTCTGAGTTTTTAATAGCTTAACCTGAGTCTATTGTAAAGAAAAATATGTTAATAGCTTAACATGTGTTTTTAACCCTTTGTTGGCGCCTTTACCCACTCTTTGATCTTTGTTGCAGTGTCATACTTAGTGAACCTACTGAGGTTAAGGCTATATTTGCTTGTGCAAAATCTGGTCTGCTAGATATTTTCATTGGCGGTGTTGGGTAGAGGTGTTATGTTGTGCTAGATATTGTCACTGCCGGTGTTGGGTAAAGGTGTTATGTTCTACTAGATGTACATGCTTATGATGCAGTCTATTTTATCATATTTTTACAGTCGTGTAAATTGCGGAATCGTTCATAGAAAAGTTCATGTATCGAAAGTAGCTTTCTCCTATAGCGCAGGCTACTATTTCCAGACATTTTTGCTCCCCTGTTCAATGTGCATTTTAGTTTCTCATGGTACCTTCTGTTTTTGTGAAATTTATTTGATTTTTCTCAGTTTCAGGGGATAAGGAAATTCTCTGTTGCAATGCAATAGTGATTTATACTTGAATACAGTGGCTTCCCCTTTTTGGCACAACAAATAATGATATATTTTTCTTGGGTATTCAGATAGATGGAAGCTACAGCAGATATTCAATATCACAACTGCAGTTTACTGGCTTCCGATCCAAAATTTGGAACAAACAAGTTAAAGGTTTGTCAATTTCATTTTTATTTTTGCAACAGTTCAAAGTTTGCTTTGATTCAATAATAGTATTGTTGTTGACCATTCTGCACTAGCCTGTACATAGTATCCTTGTTCTCAACCAGAAGAAAAATGAAAATTCTGTTACTTGAATTGTAGCTACCAAATTTACACACCGTGTGCTCTTTATGGTTCAGTTCGTGCAAAAGATCCAACATGGCAGCTGTGTGGCTTCATTATTGATTATCCTTGACCGATATGGGCATTATAAGGTAACCGATACTTCTCTATTAGTGCACTCTTTCCTAGGGTAGGGGTTCCTGGGTATGTATTCTGTGCCTGGTTTTGATTTCTACATGGCGTATCCAGCATGCTTGGTATAAAAATTTGATGAATATGTTTTCAGATTTTGACAGTAATCAACTTCTCAGTGATGAAGACCGTGATCCGGACAGTCTAGCTTGCATAAAAAAAGTCTGGAGGAGCATCTGACAAGGCCACAACGGCTACATCGGGGCAATCCATGCAGTCTCCTGATGGTCCTGCTCGCATGGAAAGAGAATGTGGAGAAGCTTCTAATGGCAATGAAGGAACTGTTGAGATGCAAGGTTCTGATGGTGATGACGGAACCGCAGTGATCCCAGTCACGCAACCTTCGGAAATCGAAGACAGTCAAGCAACTCCTGAACTGAATCATTCTTTAAATGAGGTTAGATCAGCGGATCCTATCGGTGGGACAACGACACAATCACACAAAAAAGCAGGTGATATCTGTGTATTTTAGTTACCAAAAACTATCCAGTCTCATTTTTCTTCCCTGTGTGATTGTGTGTTGCATGATCTCACACCATTGCTTACTTAGGTTCCAGATCTCATGTCTGCTATAATCTCTTCCGGTATGTCCGTATGTCCCTTTCTCTCCGTGTGGTTTCTTATGCTGTTGTTGGATATGCTTTCCCATGTATTCATCTCTCGTGCAACCATGAACATGCTGTTTCTTGTTTGGCCAACGGTTCGTGAGCTTGAGGTTAATTATATTTTCAAAATATTATTCGTCAATACATATTGGTGGCCATTAGTGAACAAATAGAAAATCATTTACACGTATAGTTCAATTTACACATGTTTATTCATATGCCAGTAGCATGTTAAACTATCATCTATATAAATAAACAATAGAGCAAGCATGACACCAACTTGGCTGACCACCAGTATGTGCATTCAGTGTAATTGTTACAAAAGATGGATGAACTGTGAGCATGATTAGATCGTGTGTATCATTTTATTCTATGTTGCCTTCAAAGTTTTGTAGCTAAAAATATCATGTAGCTAATATTTATTTATTATAGAACCAATTATATCATGTATCCGAGATGGAGCTTTTATAGAACCAATTATAATTATATCATGTAGCTTTTAAACGATCAGGTTGTAATTTTCTCATTGCTGATTTTTTATGGTTCTGCTAGGTGTTTGTTTATTCAGCAGTATTTTGAACCATATTTGTTCCATAAATTGCAGCTAAGAAGTGAGAGAATAGTGGAAGGGATGAGGGCCCTATTGTAATTGGTGTCCCCAACACAGAACAAGGTACACTTGCTGATGTATGAGATTTGATGAACCTTTAAAGGGAACTTTGTTTGATCAAGGTGATTTTTGGCTCTCCAATTAAATGCAATGCTACTTATTTGTCTTGGCAACATGCTTATCTATTTGCGAGAATGATTTTTAGATGAGAGAGTAGTCTCTTAGTTTAGATGAATGATATGATTTCTGGTGTCATAGAGGAGAAGGAGTCGAATTAAGACCCGTCACAACTTTACAATAGGCATTTATATGTTGCCATATGTGGAATTTAAATACTTTTACAGGGAGACAATTTGGATCATTTGATAACAATGACTAATCATTTATATGTAGTATGTATCTCTCTGCAGAGCAATTCAAAGTTTGCAGCATACAACAAGGAAATGAGGTGCGATCCTCCATATCTCAGGTACTTATATAGCTAAACAGTAGGTGGTGCATTGTTGTCTTGCCGATTCAGCAGTATAGATATATCCCACTTTTTAAAGTTTCTTGGAGTTACATAAAATCTCTGAAATCGTGTGTATCTCTTTCTCAAATCAATGCCTACACGTTCGTGTGAATTGTACCCTCAACATTTGAATTTAAAGTTTGTGTGTTTGCACCATCCATATTTTGGAGGGATATGTATATCCTTATATCATTGACCCGATTTTATGTTTCATAGGATCTATAGCCGTGGTGCTTCCTTCAGTATTCTTGAACCTTATTTTATTTCTTTGTCCTTCTTAAATATTTGTCAGCTTTAAGTTTTTAACCACGCCTCATATTGCTTCTGTTTCAGATGCCTGAAGACAACACGTTCTGTAATTTCCTGTTGTGAATTGTCACCTATAGGTTTTAAGTTCTCGGTGCTGCATTGCTATAAACCGCTCTGTGATACATACACGATGTACGGGCAGCATCGCCATCTGCAGATTTTATTTGTTTTGTTTTGTTCAAATAAAGGTACATGAAGGTGCATATTATATATGGTATTTTTAGCACGTTGATATATGTTTTCTTAACCTGGAGGACATGATTCCAAAGGACTGTTAACTGATAGCAAAATCTGGTTCACTATACTGTCAGATTTCTACATCAATTTCTCTTCAATTTTCGAGTGTTTTCTCACCCTTTATTTGCATGTATAGTGGTCACTGTTCATCTATGTGTGTTGAATGCTCATTCAACAATGATTGTTACTACTATTTCATCACATGATTATTTAGGGGTTGTTACTGGTTGTTCACATATAGCATTGTTCACATGTAGTGACTCTAAAATTATTTAGGGGCATTTCTTTTATTGCCACTAAAGAGCTTAAGGGGCACTATGAGAAAATGCCTCTAAATACATTTGGGGGCATTTCTCTTAGTGTCACTAAAGTTCTTTAGAGGCACTATGGAAAATGCGTTTTAGGGGCATTTCTCTTAGTGCCACTAAAGTGATTTAGGGGCATTTCTCATAGTGTCACTAATGGTTTTAAGGGCATTTCTCTTAGTGCCACTAAAGGGGTTTAGGGACATTTCTCTTAGTGCCACTAAAGGGGTTTAGGAGCATTTCTCTTAGTGTCACTAAATGTTTTAGGGGCATTTCTCTTAGTGCCACTAAAGGTTTTAGAGGCATTTCTCTTAAAGTGCCCCTAAAACTTTTAGGGACATGAGTATTAGTGTCACATTTTAAAATGCCTCTAAAACCCTTTAGAAGCATTTTGATCACATATAGGGGCACTTTGAAGTGCCCCAAAATAACTACCGTGATGTAGTGATCGGTGGCCTGACTCTCATAGCTCGATGCTTTCTGTAAGACTTCGCTGACTACGAAGGACCTCAACGTTGAAACCCTTTATTTTTCCTGAGTGAGGTCTCAAGCCACTCAATACTAAGTCGGCTATATCCTTCTTTGAAATTACCAGACTATAACAATGATTTCTTGTATCTCTGAAGCGCTTAACGTAACCGGTAAGCGATTCATTAGGATTTTGTTTAATCGATGTCAGATGTGCTAACTTGTAGAAAAACGACCTTTCCTTTTTTGCAGTTCCAACCTCTAGTCTGGGCCTTGTCTGAAACCGGGAATAGTGTTAGCACTAGTCCTAGTCTATGAATTTTGCAAAGGCTAGATGGCCCTACATGACTAGTCCCGGTCCGTGGGCAACCTCTAGTCCCGGCTGGTAACACAAGCCGGGACTAGAGCACCTGTGGGACCCATGGCTATATTTAGTCTGGGTTCTTGTTATCAGCCGGAACTAGAGATCAACCTCTAGTCTAGGTTCGTTTTACCACCCGGGACAATTTATTACCACTATATATCCCTCTTCGACCCAGCACAAAAGCATGGCCATTTCCTCGAAGGAACATCTCAAGTTCATCCTCATTTTTTGTCCAATTTAGTGGCAACTTTCAATCCAAGATTTGGTGGCATCATCTATCAATCCAAGCTTCTAAAATGGTTAGCAACTTCAATCATTCATCTCTTATTGTTATAGTTTAGCTCAATGCTCTAGAACTAGAATGAGTGATTTCATGCTTAGAAGTGTAGAGGGAATTTTAGATGTGTAATTTTAAGCATAGTTTGATTATACAAAAAGCTACTGAAAGTTGAGATATGCATTTTAAGAGTTTCGGATCTCAGAATTGAATAAGGTTTTCACTGCTAGAGCAATAATTAAATAGTCAACATTTTTATGTTAACAGTTTTGTCCAATTCAAAAATTAGTGCATGTAAAATTTTAATATGATAGAAAATCTTAATTCAAAAATTAGTGCATATAAAAGTAATTGTAGTAAAAATGATCCAAACTTTTTATATGATAGAAAATTTTAATTATACTGCAGATGAGCCGAGAATGGATGTACGACGCTCCCCGAATGTCTGACGCGTTCATTAAAGGCGTGCATTCTTTCCTCGAGTTGGCTGAGGCAAACAAGCGGAATGGTTTTATGTGTTGTCCATGTCGTGTCAGTCGGAATGAGAAGGATTACTCTTCATCCAAAACCATTCACATCCACCTGATTCAATCAGGTTTCATGTCCGGCTATATTTGTTGGACAAAGCATGGAGAAAGCGGGGTTATGATGGAAGACAGTGAAGAAGAGAACGATGACAACTATCCAATGTTTCCTGAATACGGTGGCACTGCACTAGAAGACAATGAACAAGAAGAAGGTGAAGAACGGGCATTAGATGAGACTGCTGATGATCTTCGTCAGGCCATTCTTGATGCACGGAGCAAATGCGAAAATGAAAACGAGAAGAAGAAGTTGGAGCGCATGTTAGAGGATCACAAAAAAATATTATACCCAAATTACGAAGATGGCAACACAAAGCTTGATACCACACTGGAATTACTGCAATGGAAAGCAGAGAATGGTTTATCTGACAAGGGATTTGAGAAGCTACTGAAAATTTGGAAGAAGAAGCTTCCAAAGGATAATGAATTGCCTGTCAGTACATACGAGGCAAAGAAGGTCGTCTGCCCTCTAGGACTAGAGGTGCAGAAGATACATGCATGCATTAATGACTACATACTATATCGCGGTGAGGAGTACGAGAATTTGGATGCATGCCCGGTATGCGGCGCATTGCGTTATAAGATCAGACGAGATAACCCTGGTGATGTTGAGGGAGAGCAGCGCCCTAGGAAGAGGGTTCCTGCAAAGGTTATGTGGTATGCTCCTATAATACCACTGTTGAAACGTTTGTTTAGAAACAAATAGCATGCCAAGTTATTGCGATGTCACAAATAAGAGCGCAGAAAAGACTCGATGTTGAGACATCCCGCTGATGGGTCACAATGGAGAAAAATCGATAGAGAGTACCTGAGCTTTGCAGATGACGCAAGGAACTTAAGGTTTGGTCTAAGCACAGATGGCATGAATCCTTTTGGAGAGTAGAGCTACAGGCATAGCACCTGGCCTATAACTCTATGTATATATAACCTGCCTCCTTGGTTGTGCATGAAGCGGAAGTTTATTATGATGCCAGTGCTCATCCAAGGCCCGAAGCAACCCGGCAATGACATTGATGTCTATCTAAGGACATTAGTTGAAGAACTACTACAGTTGTGGCGCGAAAAAGGTGTTCGTACGTGGGATGAGCACAAACAGGAGCCATTTGACCTATGGGCGTTGTTGTTCGTAACCATCAATGATTGGCCTGCTCTTAGTAACCTTTCAGGGCAGTCAAACAAGAAATACAATTCATGAATGCATTGTTTAGATGATACTGAAAGTATATATTTAGATAACGGTAAGAAGAATGTGTACCTGGGGAATCGTCGATTTCTTTCGGCCAGGCATCCCGTAAGAAAAAAAAGGCAAGCATTTCAATGGTGAGGCAGATCACCCGAAGAAGCCTATCCGCCATACTGGTGGTGATATATTTGGTATGGTCAAGGATCTAGAAGTAATCTTTGGAAAGGGCCCTGACGGTCAATCTGTTCCAAATGACGCTGATGGACATGTGCCCATGTGGAAGAAGAAATCTATATTTTGGGAGCTACCCTATTGGAAAGTTCTAGAAGTCCGCTCTGCAATTGACGTGATGCACGTGACGAAGAATCTTTGCGTGAACCTGCTAGGCTTTATGGGCGTGTATGGAAAGACAAAAGATACGCCAGAAGCACGGCAAGACCAGCATGGTATGAAAGACCGAGACGGCGTGCATCCAATAAAGACAGATAAAGGACATCTAAGTGTTGCCATCTATGCTCTTACCAAAGAAGAGAAGGAATTTTTTTGAAGTACTAAGAAGTATGAAGGTCCCCTCTGGCTTCTTGTCGAATATAAAGGGAATAATAAATATGGCAGAGAAAAAATTTCAGAATCTAAAGTCTCATGACTGCCACGTGCTTATGACACAATTGCTTCCGGTTGCATTGAGGGGGGGGATTCTACCGAAAAATGTTCGACTGCCCATTGTGAAGCTATGTGCATTCCTCAATGCTATTTATCAGAAGGTAGTCGATCAAGAAATTCTACCGAGGTTACAAAATGATGTGGTCCAGTGTCTAGTTAGTTTTGAGTTGGTGTTCCCACCATCCTTCTTCAATATTATGACGCATCTGCTGATACACCTAGTTGACGAGATTACCATTTTGGGTCCTGTATTTCTACACAATATGTTCCCCTTTAAGAGGTTCATGGGAGTCTTGAAGAAATATGTCCATAACCGTGCTAGGCCAGAAGTAAGCATCTCGAAGGGCTATGGAACGAGGAGGTCATTGAGTTTTGTGTTGACTTTATTCCCGATATTAAGTCGATTGGTGTTCCTGAATCACGGCATGAGGGGAGACTGAGTGGAAAAGGCACACTAGGAAGGAAATCAATAATATGTAGGGACGGACATTCTTTCACTCAAGCACACTACACGGTTCTGCATAATTCCACCTAGGCAGCTCCGTATATAAAGGAACACAATAATATTGTATGCTCAAACAACCCGGGAAAGCATGACTCCTTGATTAGAGATGAACACATGAAGACTTTTGGCGGTTGGTTGCAAACACATCTCATGAATAACAACACTGTTTGTGATGAGTTGTACTTGTTGGCGAGCTCACCATCTTCGACTATATGGACTTACCAAGGGTACGAGATAAATGGGAATACATTTTACACGATTGCCCAAGATAAAAAGAGAACCAACCAAAATAGTGGTGTCCACTTTGATGCAACAAACGACAATGGGTCAAAGGACACATATTATGGTTAAATAGAGGAGATATGGGAACTTGACTATGGACCTGCTTTGAAGGTCCCTTTGTTTCGGTGCAAATGGGTCAAGCTAACAGGAGGCGGGGTTGAGGTAGAAAAAAATACGGAATGACAACAGTGGATCTCAACAATCTTGCGTACATGAACGAAACATTCGTCCTAGCCAACGATGTGTCTCAGGTTTTCTATGTGAAGGACATGTCTACCAAACCAAGAAAAATAAAATATAAGCAAACAAATACATCATCAAACGATGAGCCAAAGCACCACATAGTTCTTTCAGGGAAAAGAAACATCGTAGGAGTGGAGGACAAGACAGAGATGTCCGAAGATTATGACAAGTTTCATGAAATTGCGCCGTTTGTAGTGAAGGATGACCCAAGCATCATGTTACTTGATGAAGATGCTCCATGGTTAAGGCCACACGGTCATAAGAAAGTCATATGATGTATTCTGAATTTTGCGTGCGGCTGTTTTTTAGATGTAATCAATATGTACATATGTATATTATTTTGTGAAGCTTTTACCAAGTGTGTTATTTTTTCTGTTTTATAAGAATAATTATACTAACTTTCCCTCTGACCGAAGCTTTTAGTCCCGGTTGTAGCCACTAACCGGGACTAAAGATATTTCCCGCCATTTTCCACCGCTTCCCGCCATGTTTTCTCGCCCTTTTCCTCTGACCGAAGCTTTTGGTCCCGGTTGTAGCCACTAAACCGGAACTAAAGACATTTCCCGCCATTTCCCACCGCTGCCCGCAATGTTTTCCCGCCCTTTTCCTCTATATCTAGGCCGACCGCGCCATCGCTATCCACACATCCACACCTTCCTCTCTCATAACAATGGACAACGGCTACCGGGCCATTCTGACCCTCGAAGAGACCGAGGCGCTGTGCGCCTCCAGCTACCGTTGCCCTTCGGGCTACCGGCCGCCTGACGGCTGGATGCTGAGTGCTGGAGGGGTTCCTGTCCCTCCTGTCCCTCAGGGTTCCGCACGCCAGACGGCCATCACGAACCACTTCTACCACGAGCTCACGCCGGAGCAGCGGATGGATCCCTAGTGGGATCCCGACAACTATGACACCTGGAATGCCTTTTTTGCTAACCGGCGAGGAAGAGAGCTCTCCAGGTACGAGGGTGACGACCCTCCCCCGGTGAACCACAACGAATCCGGCCGCCGCCTGTGGTGGGCGAACCGGACTATCATCGGCGTGATGCGCTACATCGCCGGGGGAGACCATCCTCGCCTACGGTGCCCACACGACCACCCGCCACAGAGCCACAAGAAGGCCCCTCCCCGCCCAGCGGTAGCGGCATCGTCTTCCAGGAGACCCCTCCCCCGCCCACCGTGAATCTGAGGCCGGAGTGGCAGGTGCCCCCGGTATATGCCATGGCTGGGCTGAGGATCGCCGGAGTGGCAGGTGACGATGACGATGATGATGACGATGACGAAGAAGACCCTGAAGCTGCGTACTATAGGACTAGGCATGATTATGACTAAACGGGGCGGCTTTAGTCCTGAGTGTTAGCTAGTCCCGGTTTGTCCCGGTTTTTAATATTGAGTGTTAGTCCCAGTTTGTGGCTGGACCGGGACTATAGGGGGGCCTTTAGTTCTGATTCGTACTACGACTTTCCCAAACTATGAAGATGTTGTGTCCCGATTCATACTTATCATGAGGATCTGATCTCCAAACACATGTGGTCACATATTAGGGAGTGTCTCTATGACCAGTTTCTTGGAGATGCCGGAGGACTGGGCTCCGGCGACATCTCCCTGAAACTGGCCGTAGTGGTGTCTCTGCTCTCGAATACCATCTTGCAGCTTGTATCTTCTCTAACTAGATCAATACGCCTAGGAGCTAACCTAATTTCACATATTAGGGAGTGCCTCTATGACCAATTTGTTGGAGATGCCGGAGGACTAGGCTCCTCAAGAATCTCCCTCAAACTGGCCATAGTGGTGTCCCTGCTCTTGAAGACCATCTTGGAGATGCCTCAAACTGGCTAGAGGACTGGACTCACAAGGATGCCTATTTATAGTACAAGCAGCTCGGCATAGTGTCGACACTCACGACATAATGTCGACACTCACCCCTATTATTAGTGCTCACTCGTGTTTTGTCCCGGTTGGCGATACCATCCGGGACAAGGTAAAATCCGCATGACATAATGTCGACACTCACCCATATCATTAGTGCTGCCTGCTCTAGCCTGCCTGACCTAGTCCTTCCTTCCCTAGCCTGTCGCAAGCTTTAGTCCCGGTACATATTTAGTATGCTAATAGATTTACATTATAGATATTTTTTTCCTGCAAATTTTGATATATGATACATATTTTTCATCATTACAGAATAAAAGATATTGAAATAATAATATTAATAAATTCAAACTCTAGTATGCAAAAGATATTTTTTAATTCAACAAAATATTAGTTTTATAACAGAATATGCTAATAGATTTATATTATAGATCTTTTTTCGTGCAAATTTTGATATATGATACATATTTTTCATCATTACAGAATAAAAGATATTGAAATAATAATATTAATAAATTTAAACTCTAGTATACAAAAGATATTTTTTAATTCAACAAAATATTAGTTTTATAATAGAATATGCTAATAGATTTACATTATATATCTTTTTTCTGCAAAATTTGATATATAATACATATTTTTCATCATCACAGAATAAAAGATATTGAAATAATAATATTAATAAATTCAAACTTTAGTATACAAAAGATATTTTTAATTCAACAAAATATTAGTTTTATAACAGAATATGCTAATAGATTTATATTATAGATATTTTTTTCTGCAAAATTTGATATATAATACATATTTTTCATCATCATAGAACAAAAGATATAGAAATAATAAAATTAAAAAATTAACCTCTAGTCCTGGCCCTAGCCTCCAACCGAGACTAGAGGTTTTTGCGCGCGAGAACGAAACGACGCGCCAAAAAAACCTCTAGTCCCGGCTCGTGGCTGGGGCCGGGACTAGAGGCCCCCCCTCTAGTCCCGGCTGGAGGCTGGAACCGGGACTAGAGGTGGTGGGTATAAATACCCACCTCCCTCCTCCCGGCCCGAGCCACGCATCGGGACGCCTCCACTTCTGCAAATCACAACGCCGCCAGGCCGTTGCCTGCGTCCGTGCCCTGTTGGAGATCTCGCCGCCGCGCCTGTGCCCATGCCCCGTCGGAGATCTTGCCGCCGCCCGCGCCCGTGGAGCTCGTCGTCGCTACCCTTCCCGTTGAGCTCGCCGTGCCCCCGTGGTCGCCCGCGCCCGTGGTCTTTGCCGGTCGCCGCGCCGCCGCCACTCACCGTTCCCGCGCCGCCGTCTGCGCCACCCGACCCTCAACGTTCCCGCGCGCCGCCGCCGCCGCTCGTGCCGAGCCCGTGGTCACCGCCGCCACCCCTCAACCGTAAGTGTTTTTTTTTCCTTTTTGTTTTTCAATTTAGTTTATTTAGTATATAATTTAGATATATCATTTATAGTTTTAAGTATATATAATTTAGTTTAGGGTATACTATAGAAATATCATTGTTTAGTTTAGTATATAATTTAGATATATATATCATTGTTTAGTTTTAAGTATACATAATTTATTTTAGTATATAATTTAGATATATCATTGTTTAGTTTTAAGTATATAGTTTAGATGTATCTTAGTTAGATATAAATTTGTTAGTATATTATTTAGGGATTTAGGAATATTTTAGTTTTTAGTATATATAATATTTAGGGATTTAAATATGTTATTGTTTACTTTCATATATATTGTTACTTATTTTTAATATAGAGATTTAAGGATATTTTAGTTTGATATATAATTTTCTTTAGACATATTATTATTTAGTTTAGCGATATTTATGGATTTGTATATAATATTAGTTAGTATTTAGGATATTTAGAGATTTGTATATAATATTTGTTAGTATTTAGGATATTACTGCTAATATTTAGGAAATTATTACTATTATTAGAATATAATTATTTACCGCATTATTTTGGTCAAATCTATACCTACTTTAGGATATGCCCGGACAACCTCGTAGCCAATTCGGCTAGAGCGAGGGAGTACTACGCTCTAGCGGTGTTGTACGAGACTGGGCTTTGCCAGGCTGGCACTGGGAGGTGCTACCGCCAGGGACACGTAGCTTGGTGAGGAATCCGGGTGTCGTCGTCGATCCGGATCTTCTTTGGTGGAGGTCACGTGGCCCAGGCAGTGTGCAGAGGGAGCCGACCCCCGAGGAGGTGGTATGACGTCGCGTCAGGGAGGAGGACGAGCACGTCCGTCGCTATATGGTGATGTTGGACGCCAGGGTGGCCCCCATATCTGGCAGGTTATTCAGGGATATCACCCTAGTTATACTCCGGTGATGGTTCCGACTATTTGGTTGGTCACATCCCGCGGCTCAGGAGCCGGGAGTCGATGTTGAGTTTGAGCGATGTTATCAGACAACATGTTGTTCTTTATATGATATTACTACTTTGTCGTTATTCGAGATGTATTATGACTTCTTTTTTGTTTTCTGAGATGTTATTCGAGATGTTATATGATATTAATACTTTTGTTGTCATTCGAGATGTTATATAATTTTATTACTCATATATGCACATTATGTCATAGCAGTTATTCTATGGATCACTTCAACAGTAGAGAAGGTGAAGAGCCTTTATTCGATATGATACTAGGTGGTGGAGGACCGCTCCCCTATCAGGATGGAGCGCTCGTCGATCAGGGTGGAGAAGAAGACCGTGGAGCAGAAGATGGCTCACAGTTTCTGAATGAGTCCGGTGAGGGAATAGAGATAGAACCTCAAGTCGAAGCGCATACTAGTTTTAATTTCGATGATGGCTTGGAAAATGATGGACTAGCCTTGACAAAGTCTGGCGAGGTATATTATTAAGCCTCTTGATCACTAGATAGATGCATTAATTGATTTGTATGTGTATATATATTAACAAATGTTGTTTCTTATTTTAGACACCCACATCGACCAAGTCAGTTAAAAATAGTAAACGAGGACCAGCCAAAGGGATGCCCGATGATGCGAATCTCACAATTGTTGAGGTCTCTCCAGTGGGCGTCCCGTTGCTTCCCACAAAGAACGCAAACCATTTATTCATCAATGTGGATTTGTTGTTAGGGACAATGTCCCGATGAGCATTATCAACTAGAATAAGCCAACAAAGGGAGATGAAAATTTTATGAGTTATGTCGAGGACAGATACAAAGACATGCTATGGGATAAGATCATTCGCTATTTCACCCTACCGGTCTTAGAGACTAAGGAGGCCACAGATGATATGAGGTCCAAAGTTAAGCGTTCCGCTCTTAAGAGATGGCCCAACCGTTCAGTAACTATAAGAAAAGATTGTACAATGAATATCTCGAGGAAGGAAAAGTTCCAGAATTCGTGGACTCACTAGAGAAGCAGCGGCCTTACTGGGAAAGATTTCTAGACTACAAGAAATCAGCAATAGCAAAAAAAAGGTCCGCAAAGAATAAAGAAAATGCTGAAAAAAGAAATATCACCATACAATGGGGACAGGTGGCTACAGGACTTCCGTTCCTAAGTGGGAGGAAGCCGAGAAAGCCTTGCGTGCCCAAGGGCTCACTCCAGCTACAGAGGACTGGCCCATCAGAGTAAGGAATTGGTTACTTGCCCATGGGGCAAAGTATGACATGGAAATAGGGGAGTTAATATTTGATAAAAAGTCCAATGTTGCTACACCCATGGAGAAATTGTTAAAACAATTGAGGAGGTTAAAAAGGGTGACTTCAAACCCGACAGAGAGAATGACGAGATGACAAAGGCCCTCGGGAATCCTGAAAAACCAGGACGAACACGAGGCTTTGGACCTCCTGTGCCGTGGAAGACTGGGGTTCCTAAGGACACTGAATCCTATAGAAGCCGAGCGAGCGCAAAGAAGCGGAAAGAGATAGAGGAGGCAGACCGGTTGCGTAGCGTGGAAAGAAAGAACGAGAAAATATATGCCATGCTAAAGGAGCAACAGAAGCAACTAGACGAAATGCGCAAGCAAGGGCCAACTCATCAGCGGCTAGCAGAAAGTGCCGGTGTCCCATCTTAGCGGAGAAGCAGTGTCGCTTCCACGGCGGCCGCTCCGATAAATTGCTATCCCGTGGACAATATCACTGAGCAGACAGACTGCGAGCTGCATGTGGGAGTGATGAACTTATCCTTCAAGGCGGCTCTCGGCTATGCTTTATCTTGTGAACCCGAAGCACGCTGGCATTGCAAAGAGATTCCAGATGGCTATGCTCGTGTCGGGGTGGATGAGATTCTACCTCAATATGAATCACTACAACTTGACATCCCTAGACCTGAATATGAGAGCACGCTAGGAGAAGTATCATTCTATGGAGCAAGAAATACATCGTGTTTCCAGGCTCTGCACCCAAGCCACCACCGTCTCCTCCGCGTCAGCCGAGTCTGCCGCCTCCAGCAAGTCCACATGAGGAGTGGGACGACCACCATAGCGCGAGTCCATCGCCGCATCAGCCCACTCCCCCGCCGCCATGTTAGACGAAGAAGGCGGTCTCTCAGTCAACTAGTATAAATACTAGTTAGAAGAAATCCAAAGGTAAAAAGGTGAAGAAAATCCCGTCGCCTCCTCCCAAGTTACCTTACGAGATGACTGATGAGGAAACCAAAGCGATCAGTGATGCCCAAGTTAAAGCCTTATTTGCACCCAAAGCTCCCGAGCCAAAACAAATATTTGATCCGAAAGCCAAAAAGTGGGCTAAGGGGTTTCTTGAGCAACCATCGCAATATGAGATAAATAAGGCTGATGACTACAAACGCTGTCTGCTGAGAATTGGTAGGAAGAATCCAGGAAATACTACTGCAAGCAGCGGTAATACTCTAGGAAATACTACTGCAAGCAGCGGGAAAAGAGATGTTGCGCAACTAGGAATGCAGGCAAACAAATCGATAGCCCCGCTCAAGGTGTTGTCCAATACTGATCATCAGAATATTATAGCAATGGAATTTGCCTAAGGTGCTAGTATTACAATTGATCAAGTGCTAGGCGGGCATATCCCCATACAAGAGGAATTTGCATGGAGATATGAATACGGGAAGACTCTGGTCAGACCTAATGAGGTAAAATTTCTACCAACTCAAATGCGAAGACTGCATGAGTGGTACGAGAAAGTCCCTACATTCAATGAAGAAGATCGATTGTCAGCGCTGCTTGTGAGAATTACAAGTGAGCATTTTAATGGTGAAGACCAGTTGCAAATTTATTCTGAGGAATTCTATATGTTATTCAAACAAGATTCCCTTGACTTGAGTCTCCTCGCTACCTATTGTCTGTAAGTGGTTCATTTATTTCTATGATAAAGTATCTAACCCAGCTCTTTTATTGCATGTAATTATCTTCACTATATGCTATTATGCAGAATGAAGAGCGGTGAATGTGACCGGAAGAAAATCTTTGACACTGGGTTCATCGACCCACACCGGTTTAATCAAGCATTGCTAAATCAATACCCCAAGGACACATAGCGTAACTTGCTAAGGGTATTATTGAGGCAACATTACAAACGAAGAATATTGTTTCCCTACAACTATAGGTAAGAGTGTTACTGCCTTGTACAGATCACTTGATTCTGCTAAGTGTAAGAGTTACTGACGTATATAAACATGCACACCTATCACTGGATTCTGCTAACCATTGAAGTTGACGCTGGAAGTGTTGAAATCAAGGACTCACTAATGAGAGATGAATCAGAGTTCGCATTCATTAAAGATGCGCTCCAGAAGTAATTTCAGTCATTATTGCACTATATCGGTCTCTTTCGTTCATATATATATCCTAAGATATCAAGTAACTAATAACTCATTTATTCTTTTTTTGCCGGGCAGGGTTTGGAAAGCTTTCACCAATGCTACGGTTGGTGAATTTAAAGACAAGCTTAGTTTTCATCGAATCGATGTAAGTAGTACGAGCTAGATCCGTACATCTCTTCAATTCTAGTTTCAATACCATTATGTCATGCTTGATTATTATTTGATTGAAACCTTTTGTCGTAAAGTGCGAGAGGCAGCCACCAGGTACTAATCTATGTGGATACTTCGTGTGCGAGTACATTCGCTCCGAGGTCAGTGAGCGGCATGGAGGGACATTTTTAGAAGTACGTGAACAATATATTCACAATTTTTGTTGAGTGTCATTCATAATATTTGTTATGACTATTGATATTCATATTGACCTCCTTATTTTATATATAGTTGAAAAGATTGTGGGAGAATCTCGATCCAAGGAAGCGTCTGGTAGCAATTCAAGAGGAATTGGCGGGATTTCTTGTTGACCATGTCATAAACCCAGAAGGAAAATACCATACCTCCGGCTACTAGTGATTTAATGAACTTGTAACCAAATAGACGGGTTGTGATCTCCATTTATGTATATATTTATGTAATGTAGAATTATATGTAATGTAGAATTATATCTATATAATTATGACGATATTGTGGTTTCTTTGTTGCATGTCACTTTACGCCAAACGCAACCCTCCTCTACCTATCCTCCTGCCGCGGCAGAACCCCGCATTCGGCTACCGCCGCAGAAATCGGCCCCAAAATTTGGCCGCGGCAAAAACCCGCATCGGCTGCCGTGGCAGAAAACGGCCCCAAAACTCTGTCGCGGAAGAAACCCCCATCGGCTACCGCGGCAGCCAAATTGGTAAAATGCTGTCGCGGCAGAAAGGAACTAGTCCCGACCCGTAATACGGACCAAGACTAAAGACCACCCCCTCTCACTGCTACGCTGCCACGTGCAGAGCCTTTAGTCCCGGCCCGTAACAGGACCGGGACTAAAGGCTGGGACCTCTAGTCCCGTTTCCGTAGTCCCGGCTGCCAATCTGGGACTAGAGGCCCTCTAGGACCGGACTAATGCCCCATTCTCCACTAGTGTGTTCATTATCATCCATATAAAAGTACTCATGAAATTTCTTTTCTAAGTGTTATCAGGTAAAAATTAAACACAGAGCTAATAACATAGAACCAGGAAAAAGCAGTAACGGGTTAATGATAAGGGCATCTCCACCGGGCCGAGCCATTCGGTTGCCCCAAACAGTCGTTTCTGTCCGTTTGGGTCGCGCCGTAGTCGATTTGGGGCCGTGGTCCGGCCGACCGCGCCCAGCGGCCCGACCCATATGTCCTTCTCCCTCCCGTTATCACCAGTTGACACCCTCGCGATGTGATGTTAATGGCGACGCGACGTCGGCTGTCAGCGCCGGCAACTTCCCGTGAGGCCGGCATTTCCCGCCATCGTTTTCTGCGCGCCTCGCTTTTCGCGGAAAGAAAACTTCCCGCGCATCCCAGGTCGTTTCCCGCCTCCGCCGCGGTCTATAAAAGACGGCCATCGGCACGGTGGAGACAACAAGCCCCAAAGCAAGAGCAAACCAGCGGCCGAAAAAGCGCCAGCCACCAGCAGCCATGCCTCTACGCAAGATCGCCAACTGTACAAAGATCCGGGAGATGTGTTGAACCCTCTATCCGGACGTGGAGGTCTACGAGGTCCACCTCGAGGCCACAGTGCTGGCCCTGCACATGGGCGAGGCGCATGTGCTGGCCTTTGAGAAGGAAGACGATATCGCCGAGATGGTGCTGCAGCGGGTGATGGAGGCGGCGACAACGGTGGCCGCCCAATGGGTGGTGACCGACATACACCACGTCACCGCCAAGGAGGCGTTGGCCTTGGAGGCCGCATCTGCGGCTCTTCGCGAGATCCGCCACGAGGCGGCCATGACCACGCTGGAGGAGGTGGCCAAGGAGGCAGCCATGTTGGGCCACGTAGAGATAAAACAAAACTTTTCCTCTAACTGGTGATCCCAAGATCTAGCTGAGGTAGAAGGCCACGAGGATTACCACTAGACACGCGGTTGCAGATTACTGATGAAGCGCGTCAGTTGATATAGTGCAATCCTCACAGTCTAATCCGATCCCGATCGTCGTGGTGCTGATCGTACAATACCGCTGCTGGTATCCACACATACAAGGAGAAGCGCCGGTGGTGAACTGCTAGGTTCATTACGGCGGCATGACTGCTGTGGAGCTAGGGTTTACAATGGATAGAATGACCTAACCGATTAACTCTCCTGGGTTTCTGTGCCCCACTATATATAGGAAGTGAACATGGGCTCCACTCACTCGTGGCCCATTCACTAAAGCCCATATAATATTAGTCACTATGAGTCTGACTCACTGACTCAGTCCAAATCCGGCTCGGGTCCAACCCAACCAGATTTCCGATTTAGATCCAAACCAAATTTGCTCCCGCTCTTAAGTGTGTGACCCTGCAGGCTCATGGTAGCTTGGACACGATTGGAGTACGACTCTCAATCGATCAGTCGGTAGCGGCTCCTAGCAGAACGTGCCGACTCCCAAATACCAAAGAGTGATGACAACATGCATTTCCAATGTGACTTGCATCCGAGTCCCATTTGCCTCACGATATACCTTGTCAGACTATAGGCGAATATTTGTCATCCCTTAAATAATCTGACTCTCTTCTCGATCCGAGATAAGTGATTCATCTGACTAACTCTTAGTCGATCGTCTCGGTTAACACTTAACCGAGTCGTGCATGGCCATGCTTTCCGAATCATATCATCCGAGAGGGCCCAGAGAATATCTCTCCAACTAAAGGGGCAAAATCTCATCTTGGTTATTCACATCACGTAGCTTGATTCTTAGTCGACCCAAACTCTGCCTCTATAATTGCCCAGTTACAGATCAGCGTTTGACAAAATCTAAGTCGGTGATCCTCAACTCGGATTGTGCAACAACCTCAGGTTTAAAGATTACACTGATTGAGGTATACAAATGGCAACTTGTTCGTTGTATCTCAATATGGGTCAATCCGACTCGCTAAACTCTTCAGCCGAATCTGTGTAACTCAGAATAGCATCTCCATGCCCATGACAAGTGGAACCGAGTCATCAGCCGACTTTCACATTGGTCTAAGTTATGCGTCCAACACAACCTCCATGACCAAGGATATTTAGTATAAACAACATGAATGTATAGTTCCACAACCGAATCACATATTTAATGATACACATCAGATGTTTATACAAGGATAACTTAATATCTTTATAAATACAATAGGAAATATCATCATACATGATTGACTCTAGGGCATATTCCCAACACGCCAAGGTCGTCATCCGCGAGCTCCGCCACGCCGCCAAAGCGTGCAGAGACGCGGAAGAGGCGCGGCGCGAGCACGTCGCCGACTCGGCGGCGGAGGAGGAGCGCGTGGCTCTGGCCGCTGAGGCCGCGCTCGCGTGGGGTCTCGTCGACGCCGACGACACGGAGGTGGCGGAGAACAATGACGAGGAGGGAGAGGAGGTGGACCAACTAGAGGCGCCGATCACCGTCCCCATGCAGATAGCGCAGGCGCTCAGCTTCGGCCCCAATGGTGCTCCGATCCTGGCTCCGGCTCCAGCTCCTAATCCGGCGGAGTTGCTCGCGGCTGAGGCGAAGGAGCTCGCCGACCAGGAGGCGAGGGACCACTGGGCCGCCGAGATAGACAAGGCCCTGGCGAACCGGGCGGCGGAGGACCGGAGGAAGGCGGCGGGCAAGGCGGTGGGTCGTGACCATGCGCGCGACCGTCACGACAACGGTGAGTAGCCGGCGGCAGCGACAATGGTGGTCGTGGCAACGACGGCGAGTAGCCGTCACGCCATCCTTCTCTAACAGTATCCGTAGCCGTAGTCCTAACAGCAGCAGTAGCATCCCTCCTAATTTGTTTGAATGGCCTTTTTGTAATTGGCAGGGTTTAAAATCTAATTAATAGCTATCTTAAGTACTAATGTCTCACTTACATATGGGTCCCGTGGTCAACGGGCAGGACACCCCGTGCTGTCCGCGCGTCTAGGCCGACGCAACCGCTGCCAAGATTAGATGCACGGATGGGTCGAGACAGACACGTTTATCCAGATGGGTTGGCCCGCTAGGGCGCCGCGCACGTCCCCGCGTCCGCGCCGACAAGTCTGGATACGCTCGGACAGGATGCGCCGGGGCAAACATATGAACTTTAATAGCATCACTATTGCGGGAGCTAAGAACTGACTAATGTAGTCCCGGGTAGTTTTACCATTTGTTCTATTGAATTTTATAAAGTTGAGTACTCTAAAACCAGGTAGATACGCAACCATGTCAAATAGATCTGGATAAACTTTTTTGTATAAGACACGAGTCGGCTCAATTTTGAAAGTTTTCTATATCATCTTTTGTATCTCGGCCCTAAACTTATCAAAACCTGGATCCAAGTCAGAGGAATACCTCTGAAATGGAGCAGGTGCACTGGGCCTAGCGGCTAGTGTAGAGTTATAAACTGGGATACTACTCGGCGCACTAGTATATAGGGCCGGATTCAGCTGAGGTGCCAAAAACGGGATACTACGGATGGGTTTAGGGCAAGATGGATTGTATAGAGCTTGACCTAAAATTTTTAGGGATGGGTTTAGGGCAAGATGGATTTTAGGGATACACGGACTGTTTGTGTTGTCCGTTTAACTGTCCGTCTACATCCCTATCTAAAATAGGAGTCACTGTGGGTAAGCCGGTGGGCCCGGTGGATGACTAGGCGTGTCAGCAGTTGTGTTTTTAGTAGAATCAATGTACCCGCACACACCTTTAAGCACTTGGTGATTTGGTTCGCTAATTGTTCAATCTATAACGGCCAATTAATTATAGGGAAAAGCTTCAAAACTTACAGTTGCCTCGCCAACTAGAGGGTTGAACTGTGCCTTGCCGGTTGAGATGACGTTGCTGGATCAGTCTTTCTTAAACGTTGATGACTCCCAAGTGCGGTAGATTGTAGTACCTTTCAATTAGAAAAGATTGTCGAACCCACGAGAAGTTAAATGTATTGGTTTGAAAATTCAACAAATAAAACAATAAAATATACAACAGTTTTGGGTTTTTAGTTTATGGTTTGCAGTAAATTAAATTATAGGTAATGTAAATAACAAGAAAGTAAATTACAATAATGTAAATGCTCTTTTCAGAGAAAGTCAAATCCTCTAAGTGTGCAAGAGTACAAGCTCGAATGTGTACTTATATGTGCCAAGCATTCCTCGGGACAGCATGGATTCATTTAGCATAAAGATTTCTAAAACAGCATGATAAACATTATTGTCAAGTTTTATTCCCATTGGACAGAGCCTAAAACAGGTGCAGCCATATACATGCGCAAGTGCATCCCTAATGATTGGTTCTAAGGCTATTTGCATGCACAAACAAAGGATTAAGTAAGACATAATCGCCCAATCATCACATAAAGTTTTAAGGTCCCCGATCAAGAACCCCCCAATAATGCAACTAAAGCCTCAAAAAAAGGTTGATGTCACTCTCTCTCCCTACTCTCTCATTACACTAGGTGCATCCCTATGAGCCCATAAAGGTGAAGTAACATACAGTTGACGTTCATATATTACCATCATAGAACCACATAAAATATTAAAACTTGCCCAAATACTTATTGCATACTATATATAAATCATAACCAATTCATCCTATATCCTCGGGAACATGGGGAACTACTCACAACATGGAAATATGATAATGATCTGTGGCATATGCATTACAACACAATATGAAAGTATAATTCCACCACCAAATAATGGCCAGTTGCAAGGCACAATCATGCACACAACACTTAAACAATATCTAGGGTTCGGTCTACCACAAACAATGAGGGGATGATCGATCTTGAGATGGAGATGGTGCTGATGTTGTGGATGATGAAGATGGTTGTAGCATCCCGAGAGAAAACCACTACTATAAAATCGCTGTTATTTATACTTTGTGCATCATCATGACATCAACATGCATCTTTTTGTCTAAAACTATTTTGCTAAAAGCCTTATTTTGTTTTCTACATTAATCCCTTCCCTTTTATTTTAAAACAAAAAAAAAACCCGGTCGATCTGGATATTTATCTTGTCTAAAATCTAATTGTAAAATATTTTGTTTTAAATAATTAAGTAATAACAACCTTTTTTTTAATCTAGGGGGAGGCAGCCCGCCAGGCCCAAAAGCCCGGCTAGCCAGCCTACTACCCCAAAAAACCTAGATCCCAAACCCTAATACCCCACCTACTCCTAGCCATCCAGCCGCCACCACCCCATTTACCCTCCCTGTCGCCAGGCACACAAACACACACACGCACGCCCCTGGCCACCCTGAAACACATACACCACTCAACGCAACACCACGCACCCACCCCCCTTGGTCAACAAACCTTCCTGGCCCCGCCCGCGTTGGATCCACGCGATCGAGACGACCCCACCCTGGCCCCGCATCCACTCTCCCTCGCGATGCACCCCCTCCCCGACACCATCGCCTCCCTCTGCCCCGCCAGGGCTCCTCCCTGTTGAGCCCCGCTCCCCAGGCCGCCCTGCGTCGTGGGCGCCCCTCCCCCCGCCGCCGCACCTGTGAGCAGCCCCGCCACCAGGGCTCTCCCTCTGCTCGACCCCACCCCTGCTTGATTCCGCCGCCAAGGAGCCGCCCGCTGCCCTTTGCCTCGCCCACCACCGCACGTCTCTCCGTCGCCTCCTCCTCTGGCGGTCCTCGCGAGCGTCCCCGTAGCACCGTCGGCACCGCCGTCCTCCGTCCGCGTTCGGGCTAGCGGCCGCCTCCGTCGCCTCCGGCCTTCCTCGCCTCCGCCGCCAGCGAACGCTGCAGACCGCCCGTCCCCGACCCTCTGCTTCGGTCCCTGCCGCTACCCCGCCTGGGCCGCGCCCCTGTCAACCACCGCCCCCAGCGGGCCCCTCCACCGCCTCCTTCTCCCGCGAGTGGTTCCGCGTCGACCGGCCTTCGCCCTGCCGTCTACCCCTTTCTCCTAGGAGGCTGCCTTCCTCGGCCACCTCGTCGACCCGCCGCCTGTGCCCTGTCTCACCGAAGCCGGTCGTCCTGCGCCGGCGCCCGTGCGTGGCCGCGGGACCTCCTCCTCCGTGTGTTCGAGGTGCCGTTGCCCTTGTGCTCATCGGTGTGGCCTTTACCCAGTCTGCTGTTGCACTGCGTGTCTGTGCACCTATGTGTTTGAGTGTTATGGGCACTCTAGAGCCAACAGATGGTTGGTTGATCTTCTCCCAAAGTTGTGCCGACCAGACCACCCCCTCGACAAGAACGGCAATGTGGCCAAGTAACCGCCAAGATTGACATCGACCAGGCAGATCCAATGAATCCTCGGTGCCCAACCAAGATCGTCACCCCGAAGCCCTGACCCGAAGGCCGATCCCACCGAAGACCGGTCACCCGGTCAACCTCAAGACCAACTCTGATACCCGGCGCTGCGTTAAGTTCTCCTTTCTGGTGTCCGAAGGCCGAACCCGATCTCGTCAAACCCCAAGTTCGTCGAACCCCAAAGTGTGTCCCTTTTCCGAGACCCATATTTTTATAATATATGACATGTATCACTTGTTGCATATTAATCATTCATACTCACATACTTATTGTGTGGTTTGGGGGCCTCATGCCGATTCATATAAATTAAATATGGAGGCCATATGCGGGCTTTTCTAGTCTTATATTGGCCCCATTTAAATTTGTGTAGCGAACCGGTGCTATATTTTGCCTTGTTAAGACAACATTTGAATTGTGGGGTAGCTAAACAACTATAACCATCTAATAAATTATCGGGACCCCGGTTCCGCTTAATATGGCCTAATTGCATCACATCTTTGCCATGTCATACATCATACATGCATTATGCTCGATCATCTGCCGTAGTATTAAATAGTGCATCCGGTGTTTGTTCTAGTGCTTTGCTTCTTCACAGATTAGGCCGATGAGTTGATGCGAGTGTCGACCCGATCTTCGGAAGAACCTTCGGCAGTGTTTTTCAGGCGAGCATTCTCCCCCTTTCTACCTATCTTACTTTTATAGTCTTTATTTCCTCCTGTTGATCTATTGCTATCTGTGATGCGATGCTCTAGTTTTCGTACCCGTGATATCCCTTGCAGCCATTAAATTGCCTTGGACACATCCTATTACCTGTTGTTTGGTAGATAGTCAGCCTTGCGAGTCTTAGTTGCTTGCGCAGGTGTTGCGTCGCGCCGTCAATGTTCCACAGTTGTTGGAGTAATGCCTTATGTTTAATGTTGGAGATGATTATGACTTTAATTACCGTTTAATAACTAAAATTGAAGTAGGTAAATAATGCAGAGGCACAGGTGGGCAATAAATGTTATTTGGTTTTTAACCGTCCACTTGTGTCCCGTAGGACCCCGAGTACTTGATACCTGTTCTTTGAATGTTCGCACTATTCGCATGTGGGACCATGAATCCCCCTAGCCAGAGTTCGAGTCATATATTATTTCTTGGGGCCACAAACTAGTTTGGAGATTTATTACTATCCTGTACTTATGCCATGCTTTACTGCTTTATTTACGATTGCGCGTGGAGCGCCTGTACTGTTTAGAAATTGTGATACGTTTATGCGGTATCGACAAGCCCAGTCACATTTTCGGGTTCCCAGTCGTTTACAGCCGTCGACACAAACCAC
Source organism: Avena sativa (assembly GCA_916181665.1). Taxonomy (NCBI): domain Eukaryota; kingdom Viridiplantae; phylum Streptophyta; class Magnoliopsida; order Poales; family Poaceae; genus Avena; species Avena sativa. The sequence continues at coordinate 264,293,503 of OV702284.1, read as the reverse complement.
TGGGTCCGTCTCGGAGCCGACCAACTTTGTCGCGGGTAGCTTAGTGGGGTGGCCCCCTGAAATATTATATGAATCTTGCAATTGCTCTGTCGTGATGCCTCGTTGGGTTTTCATTTGGTTTTTTCCGAGGTTGATCGTGCGTGTGTTGCTATTTGTGCCCCCTGCAGGGTAAAACTTTCTGAAAGCCGTGTCCGCGGTTATGGACGACTTGGAGCACAATATCTCGATCATAGACAACTATAACTAAAATAGAGCTATAAATTTGACTTTATAATGACTAGTAATCAGCTTCACTATAATGGAATGGCTAAATAAAAGTGCCAACAACTGCTGGTTTTGGGTTGTCATCTGTTACCATTGTATCTGACTAGTAAGTATTGCAACTACAACGGAATGGATAAATAAAAGTGCCAACAACTGCTGGGTTTTGGGATGCCTCATGCTATATGTATCTGACTAGTAAGTACTACAACTACAAAGGAATGGTTAATTAAAACTGCCCACTGCTTATTATATCAAGATGACTCATGCTATCTATATCTAACTAGTAATTGCCGCAACTATAACAAAATGAATAAAACTGCCAACTGTGTGAGTTCCTCGGTTGGCTTCCTCGTTTGGTCTCGAGGGGGAAATACTAGGATAGGTATGCTTGGTGGTAGTTCCAGGTTGGGTCCGAATAGGTCTTTCTTATCCCTATCTGATAGCCGCCAGTTGTGTTGAGTCTCTATAGGTTATTTAGTGCATGTTGTGGTGCCGCTTCAGTCCACCATACCTATGTAGGCGAGGACCACCGAATTCTAGTCTCTCAGTGTACTGGCCTTAGTACTAACCGCTCTCTTTTTCCTTTGCCCTTTGTCGGCACCCCTTTTGTTAAGAAGGTTTTGAGATCGACGTCGTTAGCTGGGTTACCCTTCTGGCTTGGCCTGGGCAAGGTTATGGACGCCATTGGTTATTCTTCAGGGCTCTTAGCCCAATTTGCATCTTGTCCATACTCGGACGTTGTATCGTTTTCAAGGTAATTTGGATCTTTGTACTGTATATTGTATCCTTGACTCGATGAGTCGCTGTTGTATATATATGTTTTGTGGGTTCCATCGTGGACTAATGTGTACTGATATTACTTCGTTTTCCACCCGCATGCAAGTGCCTGGTGGGCACCTTTGAATCGTTTCTATGCGGGTTTGGCGAGAATTGCTGAAACTTGCATAGGGCCGATACTGAGGGTGTTACAGAGTGGTATCAGAGCTCAGCAGTTACGATACCCCACTGGTCCAGCCTGTAGGATGACCTAGCTAACGGATGTTGTAGAGTGTCAAAACTATTTTGAAAAATTGGTTGAATAGATCTGATTAGGTCTGCTTTTACTTCTTACCCCTCTGCTATTCTCCTCTTACCTCGACGTGTTTTGAATCTGCTCTCTTGTCTTTTCTTCGAGTCCAGGATTTCTCATGGTTGGGTTTCCGTCGTACCTTCAGGGTTTCGCTTCCATCCTCTTGTAACGGTGTTTCTACATCTAGTCTTCATGCTATCTAAGGAATTTTCCTCTATTGTACCTTTTAGTGGATCAAAGTTCACTAAAAAAATTCTTTATATCTTCCGGTGTTTTCCAACATGACGACATCATCTGCAATCCGATCCGATGAAGAGCCTGCATCACCCTTTTGTATCTGAAGCTTTCCGAACCACGCTTGTCGAGATCTTCAGTCTAAAATCCGAAAGTTGGTTTCATAATCCATCTGTTCATGTACACAGTAATGCTTTGAGTGCGGGATGGAGTCGCAACCATACCACTACTCTTATCATTCGCTTTTGTACATTGAATGGTTGGGTCAATGCAACTTTACTCCTTCCGCTGAAGTTAGAGGTGGCCCTATCTTTTGAGACCTCTACCTTCGTCCTTTGTTTATCCGGAGCGTTCTCTCGACGATCATACACAACGACCCCTTATTGGTGGTGTCGCCGATTTCAAGACTGAGAAATAATCCTTGTTAGTGGTGTCGCGAGGATCTACACAAAGCGCGAAGATTCATATCGTCGGCCTTCTTCCCCATACCAGGAGGCGGATCTCGAGGGCAAGATCCATTGTTACTGGTGTCGAATTGTAGCATCCCGAGAGAAAACCACTACAAGAAAATCGCTGTTATTTATACTTTGTGCATCATCATGACATCAACATGCATATTTTTGTCTAAAACTATTTTACTAAAAGCCTTATTTTGTTTTCTACATTAATCCCTTCCCTTTTATTTCAAAACAAAAAAACCCGGTCGATCCGGATATTTAGCTTGTCTAAAATCTAATTGTAAAATATTTTGTTTTAAATAATTAAGTAATAAAAACCTTTTTTAATCTAGGGGGAGGCAGCCCGCCAGGCCCAAAAGCCCGGCTAGCCAGCCTACTACCCCAAAAACCTAGATCCCAAACCCTAATACGCCACCTACTCCTACCCATCTAGCCGCCACCACCCCATTTCCCCTCCCCGCCGCTAGGCAGACAAACACACGCACGCACGCCCCTGGCCACCCTGAAACACACACACCACTCAACGCAACACCACACACCCACCCCCTTGGTCAACAAACCTTCCTGGCCCCGCCCGCGTTGGATCCACGCGATCGAGACGACCCCACCCTGGCCCCGCATCCACTCTCCCTCGCGATGCACCCTCCACCCCGACACCATCGCCTCCCTCTGCCCCGCCAGGGCTCCTCCCTGTCGAGCCCCGCTCCCCAGGCCGCCCTGTGCCGTGGGCGCCCCTCCCTCCGCCGCACCTGTGAGCAGCCCCGCCGCTAGGGCTCTCCCTCTGCTCGACCCCACCCCCGCTTGATTCCGCCGCCAAGGAGCCGCCCGCCGCCCTTTGCCTCGCCCGCCACCGCACGTCTCTCCGTCGCCTCCTCCTCTGGCGGTCCTCGCGAGCGCCCTCGAAGCACCGTTGACACCGCCATCCTCCGTCCGCGTCTAGGCTAGCGACCGCCTCCGCCGCCTCCGGCCTTCCTCGCCTCCGCCGCCAGCGAACGCTGCAGGCCGCCCCGTCCCCGACCCTTTGCTTCGGTCCCTGCCGCTACCCCGCCTGGTCCGCGCCCCTGTCAACCACCACCGCCAGCAGGCCCCTCCACCGCCTCCTCCTACCGCGAGTGGTTCCGTGTCGACCGGCCGCCGCCCTGCCGTCTACCCCTTTATCTTAGGAGGCTACCTTCCTCGGCCACCTCGTCGACCCGCCGCCTGTGCCCTGTCTCGCCGAAGCCGATCGTCCTGCGTCGGCGCCCCTGTGTGGCCGCGGGACCTCCTCCTCCGCGCGTTCAAGGTGCCGTTGCCCGTGTGCTCATTGGTGTGGCCTTTACCCAGTCTGCTGTTGCACTGCGTGTCTGTGCACCTATGTGTTTGAGTGTTGTGGGCACTCTAGAGCCAACAGATGGTTGGTTGATCTTCTCCCCAAGTTGTGCCGACCAGACCACCCCCTCGACAAGAACGGCAATGTGGCCAAGTAACCGCCAAGATCGACATCGACCAGGCAGATCCAATGAATCCTCGGTGCCCACCCAAGATCGCCACCCCAAAGCCCTGACCCGAAGACCGATCCCACTGAAGACCGGTCACCCGGTCAACCTCAAGGCCAACTCTGATACCCGACGCTGCGTCAAGTTCTCCTTTCCGGTGTCCGAAGGCCGAACCCGATCTCGTCGAACCCCAAGTTCGTCGAACCCCAAAGTGTGTCCCTTTTCTGAGACCCATATTTTTATAATATATGACATTTATCACTTGTTGCACATTAATCATTCATACTCGCATACTTATTGTGTGGTTTGGGGGCCTCATGCCGATTCATATAAATTAAATATGGAGGCCATATGCGGGCTTTTCTAGTCTTATATTGGCCCCATTTAAATTTGTGTAGAGAACCGGTGCTATATTTTGCCTTGTTAAGACAACATTTGAATTGCGGGGTAGCTAAACAACTATAACCATCTAATAAATTATCGGGACCCCGGTTCCGCTTAATATGGCCTAATTGCATCGCATCTTTGCCATGTCATACATCATAAATGCATTATGCTCGATCATCTGCCGTAGTATTAAATAGTGCATCCGGTGTTTGTTCGAGTGCTTTGATTCTTCACGGATTAGGCCGATGAGTTGATGCGAGTGTCGACCCGATCTTCGGAAGAACCTTCGGCAGTGTTTTTCAGGCGGGCATTCTCCCCCTTTCTACCTATCTTACTTTTATAGTCTTTATTTCCTCCTGTTGATCTATTGCTATCTGTGATGCGATGCTCTAGTTTTCGTATCCGTGATATCCCTTGCAGCCATTAAATTGCCTTGGACACATCTTATTACCTGTTGTTTGGTAGATAGTCAGCCTTGCGAGTCGTAGTTGCTTGCGCAGGTGTTGCGTCGCTCCGTCAATGTTCCACAGTTGTTGGAGTAATGCCTTATGTTTAATGTTGGAGATGATTATGACTTTAATTACCGTTTAATAACTAAAATTGAAGTAGGTAAATAATGCAGAGGCACAGGTGGGCAATAGATGTTATTTTATTTTTAACCGTCCACTTGTGTCCCGTAGGACCCCGAGTACTTGATACCTGTTCTTTGAATATTCGCACTATTCGCATGTGGGACCATGAATACCCCTAGCCAGAGCTTGAGTCATATATTATTTCTTGGGGCCACAAAGTAATTTGGGGATTTATTATTATCCTATACTTATGCCATGCTTTACTGGTTTATTTACGATTGCGCGTGGAACGCCTGTACTGTTTAGGAATTGTGATACGTTTATGTGGTATCGACAAGCCGAGTCACATTTTTGGGTTCCCAGTCGTTTACAGCCGTCGACACAAACCTCTGGGTCCGTCTCGGAGCCGGCCAACTTCGTCGCGGGTAGCTTAGTGGGGTGGCCCCCTGAAATATTATATGAATCTTGTAATTGCTCTGTCGTGATGCCTCGTTGGGTTTTTATTTGGTTTTTCCCGAGGTTGATCGTGCGTGTGTTGCTATTTGTGCCCCCCTGGGTAAAACTTTCTGAAAGCCGTGTCCGCGGTTATGGACGACTTGGAGCACAATATCTCGATCATAGACAACTATAACTAAAGTAGAGCTATAAATTTGACTTTATAATGACTAGTAATCAGCTTCACTATAATGGAATGGCTAAATAAAAGTGCCAACAACTGCTGGTTTTGGGTTGTCACCTGTTACCATTGTATCTGACTAGTAAGTATTGCAACTACAACAAAATGGCTAAATAAAAGTGCCAACAACTGCTGGGTTTTGGGATGCCTCATGCTATATGTATCTGACTAGTAAGTACTACAACTACAACGAAATGGTTAATTAAAACCGCCTAATGCTTATTATATCAAGATGACTCATGCTATCTATATTTGACTAGTAATTGCCGCAACTATAACGAAATGAATAAAACTGCCAACTGTGTGAGTTCCTCGGTTGACTTTCTCGTTTGGTCTCGAGGGGGAAATACTAGGATGGGTATGCTTGGTGGTAGTTTCAGGTTGGGTCCGAATAGGTCTTTCTTATCCCTATCTGATAGCTGCCAGTTGTGTTGAGTCTCTATAGGTTGTTTAGTGCATGCTGCGCTGCCGCTTCAGTCCACCATACCTATGTAGGCGAGGACCGCCAAATTCTAGTCTCGCCGTGTACTGACCTTAGTACTGACCGCTCTCTTTTTCCTTTTCCCTTTGTCGGCACCCCTTTTGTTAAGCAGGTTTTGAGATCGACGTCGTTAGTTGGGTTACCCTTCTGGCTTGGCCTGGGCAGGGCTATGGACGCCATTGGTTATTCTTCAGGGCTCTTAGCCCAATTTGCATCTTGTCCGTACTCGGACGCTGTATCGTTTTCAAGGTGATTTGGATCTTTGTACTGTATATTGTATCCTTGACTCGATGAGTAGCTGTTGTATATATATTTTTTGTGGGTTCCATCGTGGACTATTGTGTAATGATATTACTTCGTTTTCCACCCACACACAAGTGCCTGGTGGGCACATTTGAATCGTTTCTATGCAGGTTTGGCAGGAATCGTTGAAACTAGCATAGGGCCGATACTGAGGGTGTTATAATGGTGCTGGTGATGCCTCCCCCTACACCAAGGAGAGGGTTGGTGACGATGATGGCGGTGTGGGACATCGGGATCTGGCCCTTCCCAAGTTGGAAGATGAGCACCGCCCCGCCGTAGTCTCAAAAAATATGGGAAAATTATGGCCTAGGTTTTTACACGAGATGGAGAGTTAAGTCAAAAGGGGAGGCCGAGGCGACGCTTGAGGGTCATGTGGGCCCTGGTGGAGCGACCTGTGTGTGGGCCCATAGTGTCCAGAGTCTTTGTTTTCCCCAAAACTTTCATGGTTTCTTTCCCCAATCAATTTGAGTTTCGGATAGTCCTTCAAACATTAAAATACGAAAAAGGGGTTTTCCTGCCTCCTGGAAATCAATACCAAAATAAGGAGCTTTATTGGAAAGTCCCTTAAATCATCTAATAATGAATAAATAAAGTGAGAACTATAACATCCCAAAAATATTAATCAAGATTATCAAGTTCCAATTACCCAAATTTAGGGTTAACAAAAACTTTTTGTTAATTAAAATCAATATGAATGCATGTGTGTATGTGATGAATGCATGAATTCTTGCCATGACTTGTTTGATTGCTATGAATGGCAAGGATTGGTTTCAAGATGAAAACAACATCATCTAAATTATTTCCAAGCAGAATCAAATGAAGAGAAAATCAAAAATAAGATATATATGCAAATGCTCATTTTGACCAAAGTTAACCACTAGACCACTTTGAGTGTTTCTAGTCCAAGATTTCTAACAGAAACAAATCCAATTCTTTTCACCCCTTGCTAGACCAAGTAAAAGTGAACCCAAGCCCACTTTGAAAACCAACAGAAACATAATTCAAATCTATTCAAATGACAATTGAATCAAGTGTAGGTACTAAGATCACCATTTCTCAAAAAACCACTCAAACCAGTTCACCTTGCCAAACCCAAGCAACCAGATACTACCAAGTGTGTGACAGTACACTCACCAAATTTCATTCAAAATCTTCAAACTAAGTTTCTTTCGGCCATTTCATCAAACACTTAGTGAGAACATTAAAACCTGCCTAACTAACACTGTTTTTGATGAATGCCTTGTTCCCTCTTTGCACCCTACTCTCACCCCTTGTCTCCCCCAGTGATCACACCAGCATTGAGCCAACCTAGAAAGCTATATTGCACCATGTCGTGCCAACCCGAGCCACCCCTTGCCAGCCGACCATGGAAAGATAGGAGGAGCGTTCGCCGCACCTAGCCACCATGTCTAGGAGGCAGCCCAACGTCCACCGCCACCCCCTGTCCAGCCCTCGCAAGTAGCCAGGCACTAGACCATGGAGAACACGTTGTGCCCAATGTCTCTGCGCCATGCCGAGAGCACGCCAGAGCGCCGCACCCGACACGCTCGCACACGCCGCGCCCCGCCTTCGCCGCTCGTGCCTGCAATCAACATGGCCCCAGGAACCTCCCAAACATCCCCGTTCACCGCCGCGCGACTTGTAGCAACTGTGCGTCGTCGCAATTGCCGTCGGTGCCGCTCAGAGCACCAGCCCGTTTTGACCAACCTAGACCGCCCCTTGCCGCACCATTACTTCCTTGAGCATCGCCAGGAGGCCATGCATCGTCCTAGCCCCCGAGCCATGCCTTAAGCTCACTGCACCGCCGACCCCGACGAGATCTGCCCGTATCGCACTGCCCCTCTCGCTCGCCTATAAAAGGAGGCCACCCTAGCCGCAATTCATCACACAATTCCACTCCCCACCTCTCACAGAGCACCACTGACCCTTTCCCGGAGAAAGGCGAGCACCAGGTCGCCGGAATTTCACCGGAGTCTGCCGTGGAGGAGGAGAAGAGGAGCCGTTGATTGGAGCCGCCCCAGGAGCTGCCGCAGCCACCATTCGAACCGCCATCGTCGACAACATCATTAGCCCCCAACGCCGACCCTAGCTGGAGCCCTGGTGAGCCTCACACGACCACCACCGCCGTGTTAGGGTTTAAACCTCGCTGGAGCTATTCGTCGTCGACGATGAGCCTCAGCTGTTAGATTAGATTCTAATTGCATGGTCCAGATTGCCCTGTACCGCTTCACGCAACTAGAGTTGCTGATGCGTGGGGCCATCACTTAACTCAGCTCGCGCGCTGTGCTATGCGCAGTGGGCCAGCCCAGTTAGTTCCCGCGCGACCCAGTTAATTCAAATTTAGATTTTTTCCATTTAGTTCAAACTCTAGTTCTGTCAGTAGATTCAAAAATCAATTCAGAGATATTCACTAAACCAAATTGCATGAAATCAATTTTTTTAGAAAGGTATTGAAATTGTTAATCCAAGCCCGTTGGATTCAAACCATTTGGATTATAGATCACCTATAGTAAAAATAACAAGGAAAAGACTTTTCTGCATTCAAACTTTTTCAAAAATCAAGCATAAATTCTTTTGAGTTGATTCCAACTCTCAAAAATCAAATTTGACAAGATCTTTATGAATATATAAAAATACCTAGGTTTACCTGCAGTAATAATGGATAAGCATTAAAATAATGCTACATAGGCATTTCTAGTCACTTCAATTAATTAAAATAATAATGTTAAACCTTCTTAAATTGTGACACCACTTTAAATCACATTCCTAAGTATTAAAATATGTGGTGATGACATATGTCAACATGATCCCATATTTTAATTGGAGAATATTAAATCTTAGTAGTTTTTCAATGAGTAGAAATTACTTTTCTAAACTAAAATAAATAAGACTAAGCCATTAATCCTTGTGATGATTGTGATGATGCTAGATCATCTAGTGTGAACCTTTGTGTGCCAAATATAAGTAGTTAAGTATTTTTTGGTGATTGTGTACCTCGTATTTATTTATAGACGCTCGAAGAAGAAGAGAACTTCAATCACTGCACTACTCAAGGCAAGCTAACACTTGCATGATAACTATGCAAACTAGATGCCTTAGGCATATTTGGTTATACCACTTTACTATACCAAATCCCAGTTTTACTTGCAAGCTTTATTATTTTATTTCTTTATCAAAGTTCTTTATTACTTCTAGTTAGTATTTAGTGAGTTTTGGAAAGATATTAGAGGTAGCATAAAGAGCATAAAACTTGGCCTAAGTTCGATAGAACTAGATGTCATAATGAGGCATGAGACTAGATTTGGATAAGTCACACTTGATTAGCACCCCTCGTTAGTGATTACCCTCAACTTTAGTGGCTAGTGCTAAGCATAAAACTTGATCACTTTAGATGGGAATACTGGTGAAAATGATTATGAAAACCTTAGAATGAGGAGTCATTCTAATGAAATGTTTTGACATGTGTTATGAAAACCAGATGTTTTGATGATGAAAATGTTGAGGCATGAGCCTTAGCCCTTTATAAAACTGATGGTTGAGTTCAGATGCGATACCATTTCAATGTTACCGTACAACCACAATACCCGAATTTGGGTAGGTCTTGACTGGAAGTTTATATATCTTAGTATGGGTTCCCTTGCGGCCGAGGTTTGAGACGAGGCTACCTCGTGATGATTGTCCACCTGTGCAGTTCCCAAGATGACAGATGGTCATGGTTGGGAGGCCAAACTCATAGGGGAGGTGCCTATACTAGGGTGTGTAATTGAAAGGTTAGGATTGATTTTCCGTATACTGAGTATGGTGATTCAGGATTGTTCCTAACGGATGTATCAAATGTTGTGGTGAAAGTGTACCACCTCTGCAGAGTGTCAAACTATTCGAATAGCTGCGTCCGCAGTTATGGACAGTTGGAGTGGCCATACGGTTCCGTCGTCAGATGTTTTCAAAATGACTTGTGAAATGAATCATGACTTTGACTTGACCACAATAGGGTTGTGAAAGAGAAAGCTAAGTTCCCACTTAGATGTTATAAAACATTAAACTAGTTTTCTTTGCTTCTGAACTCAGTTAAGATAAACCTGACTTTTTGCAAAACAACCTAGAGCTTAGGATTCCTACTTAAACCACTTTACTTGTTAGTGATAGTTTGCGAGTACTTAAAGAGTACTCATGGCTTTGTCCTTGGCTATTCCTATGGCCAGACTATGAGGAGGACTAACAGGATGATGGACAGCAGGAAGTCTACGACAACTAGGATCATCTCCCATTGTCAGTATTGCCTGTGACTCTGAAGATGGAGTTTCGACCATGCTACTATTATTATTATTCCACTGCGTTGATTGTATTAAGCCTGGATCATGAGATCCTTTATTTGTAAGACCTTTGTTATGGTTGGTAATGGATGATGAACTATGGTACCAAATCTGTTATGTCTCACAAAAATGATAATCCTGGAATTGCGATGTATGGCATAACAGGCATCTGGGATTAAAAATCCGGGTGTTGACAAGAACAATTCAAATAACAATAAAAACTAGTCATATATGTTGCTATTATGATGATACGAAATGCACGTATCAAACATCACCAAGAATATATGACGATCTTACTCTTGCTTGTCCTCTCAAAGCTTCCTGATCTCGTCCAAGATTTCATCTTTCTTATTTTTTCGAAGACGATTGATCTCCTCTAGGCGCTGAACTTAAATAGCTTTGAAGTCTTAGCGTTCCTCCTCTGGATCTCATCATAGGCGGGCCATATGATATTATCTAGGATGATTTTGGCCGACTCATGAGTTACCGGAACAGTCATTACTGCCTGATCTAGATACATTTACCCAGTGGAGTACCAAATAATGTGTGGCGCTTTCATAGGAGCTGCACACTCGTACGGATATGCGGTTGGATGATAGGATTCGTCAATATGTTTGATCGACTAATGTATAAGGTCTTACTCGGGTTACCTGGAAGAGCAAGGGTGATGCACTCATTCACCTCAATGTGTTTTCAGGAGACCGATCTCACAACGCGATACACAAGATAGTTAGCCGGCATTTTTAGAAACATAAGCACTAGTTTCTTGGAAGGGCCCCGTCTAACATTCTAGTGACAATTGACTGAGTTAGTCAACCTAATCGTCCTAACTCGGTTATCGATTCTTTGAAACACGGAGTCGCCGATGAAACAGAAGAAGAAATACGGGTATTAGAGTAAAAGGTAGATTATATTAATTTTGTTGATTGTATGCTTAAGTTCATCTGGCCATCACCGCTCACAATTTATTTGGGGCAGATGGTCTTTTCGTGCAAGCGTGGGAGACAATTACGCGATTACGTTGTGGATTCCTTAGTAGGAAAATAACTATAAACTAGGTAACTACCACTGACTTCGTACTGGATCCGGGCTCCAAGCGTCTGAAAAACTCATGTAGAGTCGCCTTTCCTTCCATGTTAAAGTAGTTTCTTTTGTCTTCGAGCTTATTATCGGCTAAGTCATGGTCTCTTCGGACATAAGTAGGCTTTGACTTGTTGGCTCCTGTCGTTTCCCTTAAGCTGCCTATTATTTGGGCCTGCTTCTGAATAGCATGTTGGATTTCCTCTGTGCGCTGGCTATCTTCAGCTTCAGTGTCCAAATTTGTGCCGAATTCCAGTAAATAGTAAAATGCACTCACCTGCAACTTACTTTTCTCTAGCTCAAACCGTTGTGCCTACTAATGGCCCAAAACGGGTGTCAACACCATCCAAATTACCAAAACATCACAATGCATCATATAATTAAATTAACTAAATGATGCAATGCATCATCAAAATTAACTAAACCGATGGGTCATCAAAATATATGAACATACATAAGACAAATCATTTAATTACATTGACTAGACAACACAATGCATAATCTAAATAGATGAACTAGCACAACGCATTATCTAAATGGACAAAAGAACACACGGTGCATCATTAAAAATACCCAAACAACACAATGCATCATGAAAAATTCTTAAAAAACACAATGCATCATTAGGGTACCAAAATAGAACACTGCATTATCACCATCATTAACTAGAATAGCACAATGCATCATCATTGCCGTGCGTTGGAACACAATCACCGGGATGCTCGACACCCCATTTTTGTTAGGAAAATGGTGTGAGGTGCTCCAGACGCGATTGGGACAATTAAACAAAAGCACACACGAGTTTGTTTACCAAGGTTCAGGTCGCGTGACCGTGCAATACCCTATGTCTTTATTGTGGGAATTAATGAAATAAACAAGTGTTACAAACATGTTCTCTCTCACCAGGATGCTATAGAGGCGAACTCTGATGCTTCCCGATCTGCTCTCTTTGCGTGTATCTCTCAGGATCTGAACCCTTTTAACGTTAGCATTGGTCTTCCTTTTATAGCACAAGGGTATACCACATTGGCCTACTTGCATGTGCGCCACGCGTCTATGCATAGGATGATGCAGCCCGTCCCACGAACGCTACTACATCTACTCCCACAAGCTACCCAAGTGGACCCATGACTCGCGCCCGAGCCAAACTCCTACAAGCTAAGGTGAACTCGCTCCTCTCCTCGTGTGACTTCGATACACCCTTGGATGGCCTGCTACTTCAAACGCATACCTTGTGCATCATCAGGTACGAAGAGAAGGACCCAGGGGACGGAGGAGCCAGAGCAGAAGCAACCAGTCGCTGCCAGACGCCAGCGGTACTACCGGTTGACGCGACCGGTACTACCGGCTCAAGCGGTACTACCGGCCCCAGCTACCGGACACCACAGCAGGAGCCCAACCAAGGACCAGACGACTACGGTACTACCGGCCCAGGAACCGGTACTACCGGTGGGCGGTACTACCGCCCCCACCTACCGCTCGCTACAGGCTTATCCGACGAAAGCTCTAGGATCTCCAGCGGTACTACCGCCCCCGGAGCGGTACTACCGGTTGCGACCGGTACTACCGGTTGGCCGACCGGTACTACCGGTCCTGACTGAACCTGAACGCATCAGTTTGGCCCAGCGCCCTGTAACCCTTCCTATATGTTACCTTTTCGTTCCGAAACTACCCCTGTTATTGTGGCTGGCCTATATATAACCCCCACCCTTTATTGTAAACGCTAGACTTGGATAATAATAGATTAAGGAAACCCTTTGAGGAACTTATATCTATTGGTCTCATGCTCCTACCAAGGAGCACCGGATTATCCACCCCCCTCTTGGATCTTGCCTAGTGCGTTCAAGTTGTACAAGGCCTTGGGTTCTCGGTTTCTCGCCCCCAAGTCGTCAAGATCTCACCAAGCACCTCATCCCCCGTTGTTGGCGTGGAGAGCGAGCTTCGCCCAACACCGATCCTAGAGATTATGTTGGACCGGTTGCCACCGGCGTGAGTTATCGGCGTGTATCGTGTTTTGTGTGCGTGAGTTCGTCGGGTTCTTCGTGGTGTGTGTTCGTGGATTCCATCCCCTTTTCCCCTTCCACCGCTTTACCCTCGATTCCCGCGGAGATTCGTGAAAGATCGGGCCAACCCAAGGGGTTACCCCATAACATATTGGTATCAAGAGCACGGTTGATCACGAATTTTCCCCCAATTTTTCTTTGATCCCCCTTAAAATCGAAAATCCCACCAAAAAGAGCCCCAATTTGCCTTCGGATCGATCTTTGGGATTTGGTGAGTTTTTCGTGGTTTTGGTCCATAGATCTGTTGCTTTTGGAGTTGATCTATAGCCCCTGTTGTTCCTAGCTCAGCCTTTTGGTCAGATCATCACGAATTTGAGGATTTTGTCAAGTTGATCTCGTTCCAGTTCCGTGCCTTGCGGTACTACCGGTTGTGCAAGCGTTACTACCGCAACTCACCGGTACTACCGGTTGCACAACCGGTACTACCGCTCGCCGGTACTACCGGACGTTGCCAGCGGTACTACTGCTCGCCTCTGACCGTGTTTCTTTGCTCATTTGACGCCTCAACTTCGTTTGCTGACTTTTCCACTTCACTTGTTTGTGTTTCGCGTGTTTGTCGCCATTTTCACAACAGCTTCCGCATCAAAGTCACCACGCGCTCAACGACACCGCGACACTCGAACATCCCCCCCACCAACGGTTGCAAGTCGTCAACAATACCGAAGGTATAACTTGCACCACTTTGACAACCCCATATCTTCCTTGCGTGTATCTATCCTATGAGAGAAACTCATTTTGTGTTTGTCTAAGCATTGTGCACTTGCCATTGGAAAGTGAGAGTGTGAGGGCAAATACAAAAGTTAACATAGTAGCATAGAAAGGGAGAAAAAGAGAAAGAATCAAAAAAAAAGAACAAAAGATAAAATAGAAAGATACATAGTCTCCCAATACAAAGAGAATACCAAGCTTGTAAGCCAACCAGAGAGAGGAAAAGAGCGCACCAAGGCAGGTGCACAAATCTATTGCTTATCCTCTTTTGGCAAACGAGTTGTGGTCTCTCCTTGAGTTGGCACGACAACCGAGCGTAGTCTTCGTTAGGACCTTTTGTGCTCATTTTCATAGTCGTGCTAACCCCGTTTTTCTCCACGTGTGTGTTTTCCGTGTTTTTGTAGATCGTATCATTTTGCTTTTGATCTTTGGTTCTTTACCACGTAGAACAATAACCTTTTGCTTGGATCGTTTCGTTTGGTTTTCCACAATCCTAACCTTCCACCAAAAGCTTTTGAGAGTTGTAGCATATTTGTGTGTGAGTTTGTTGCCCATTTCACTTTGCACGCTCTTCGCTCACTTGTGTGGCAATTGGTTTGATATAATCTCCAAGGTGAGGTAAAAGGCTAACTCTCCGCACCCTTTTTCTCCATATACAACCCTTGTTGGCTTTTCATCATGGACAGGCATGGAGAGCCATCCCAACCACCACAACCTCCAGAGGATGACACACAATTCATGACGAGATGGGACCATTGGAAGGTCCGAGGAGAATTCAACTACCGTTGTGAAGCTCTTGAGCGGCTCCAAGATGAACAATTTAGCGAGGCCCGTGTGGAATTCAAGAACATCGACAACCGCTTCGAAGAAGTCCGTGGCCAAATGCATGCCATGCAACACAACCTCGGTCATCAAAATGAAGCTCTTGGTCGTGCACTCGCCTCAACGGATGAGAATCTTTAATGCCTCATTGATGGACTAGCAAGGCCACGCTCACGCGAATCAAGCTCATCTCGGCACTCCTCAAGTGAATCAAGTGCACCTAGCCGTCACGCTTCAAGGCACCGGGATGGACCTGTTCTTCAATCCATGAGCTCTTCGCAAGCGGTACCATCTCCGCGTCACGCCGCAACGTCAAGATATGATGGTGACCTCTCCGCAAGACCTCCAAGACGTGAAGCGAACCGGCCACAACCAAGGGCACTTGTGATTCAACAAGAGCAACCTCACATGGACCACCAAGGCCATCGACGTCGACATGTCCCTTCAACAACAAGTGAAGCATCCGAAGAGGACGAACAAGATCACCGTCGACGTGAAGCACTCGAAGATCCTCCAAGGCGTCATCATCGACATGATCGTCCACGTCGGCAACATGATGGTCATGGCGAGCCTCCTCCACATCAAGAAGAAGAAGAAGAGCAGCCCATTGCGCATGTGGCTCGACGTCCTCCTCGCCACAGGGCGCAAGACAACGCTCCTCGGCATCAACCGCGACAAGAACAAGAGCAAGCTCCCCAAGCTCGTCGCGAGGACCATAAACCTCCTCCTCGTCCTCAACCGCGCCAACAAAACGATCAAGCTCCCCAAGCTCGTCGCCAAAACCAAGTTCCACCACCAAACGCGGCACATCAACAACCGCAAGAGCAACGCAACCATCACCAAGCAAGACATGAAAGCTCGGATGATGATGATGACCGCCCAAATCATGGCAACCGCCGCAACCGGAACCGCAATGGAGAAGAAACTTTTGGCAAGCTCAAATTCACCATGCCCAAGTTTACCGGTTCCAATGAGCCCGAGGAATATCTCTCGTGGGAACTCAAGGTCGACAAGATCTTCCGCATGCACAACTATAGCAATGAGAAGATGATGGCCATGGCATCCCTCGATTTTGATGAGTATGCCAACCTTTGGTGGGAACAAGTCCAACTCGCTCGCGAAGCAAAAGAAGAGCCTCCAATCGCAACTTGGCAAGATATGAAGGCTCATATGAGATCCCGCTTTGTTCCTTCACACTACACGCGTGACCTTTTCAACAAGCTTCAAACGCTTAGTCAAGGGACAAAGACCGTGGAAGAGTACTTCAAGCAAATGGAGCTCAACATGATCCGTGCCAACATTGAAGAGTGAGATGAACAAACAATGGCACGTTTCCTCAATGGCTTGAACCATCCCATCAAGCGCATCACCGAGTTCCAAAAGTACAACAACATGGTTGAGCTTGTGCACATCGCATCGAAGGCCGAGCGTCAAGTGCAAGAGGACATCAAGTACAACAAGCCAAAGACGTACTTCACCTTCAAGCAAGCACCAACCACTAATCCAACAACACCAAGTGGAAGCTCCTCAAGTACCACCAAGCTTCCCTTCAAGCCAACTCTCCCTCAAGGAAAATAGCACCCAAGTGGCAAACACACAAGGGATGATCAACCATTCAATGGTGAATGCTACAAGTGTGGAGGCAAAGGGCACAAGTCGAACGCATGTGGGAACAAGAAAGTTTTGTTCATTCATGACAACGGCGATGAAGAATACTTGAGTGAGGAAGAGTTTGATGCAAGGGTCAAGGAAGCCATGGCAAGGCAACATTTGGAAGAGGACCAAGAACTTCTTGTGTGTGAACATGACGCAAGTCCATCGCTTGTAGTCATAAGGGTCTTGACTACCCAAGTCAATGAGAATGAAGACCAACGCTCGAACATCTTCCAAACTCGTGCCGGCATCAATGGGAAGTCCATCAATGTTGTCATCGATGGAGGGAGTTGCCACAACCTTGCAAGTACGGAATTGTGTGAGAAACTCAATCTCACCCTCCATCCGCATAAACACCCCTACCATATCCAATGGCTAAGTGACCAATGATCCGTCAAGATCAAGCACACCGTCTCGGTGACGTTCTCAATTGGGCACTACAAGGACACGGTGGAATGTGACGTGGTCCCAATGACGGTTTGCCATATGTTGCTCGGAAGGCCGTGGCAATATGACAAGCGTGCGTTGCATAATGGTCACTCAAACACTTACACCTTCAAATGGCTTGATAAAACTTGTGTGTTGCAACCAATGACTCCTAGCCAAATAATTGCGGACAATGCAAAGGCTTTAGCGAGGGCGCAATACACAAAAACACCTTGTGAGAAGAGTGGTGAGCGAGAGAACCACACCATAGTGAGTGAGAGCTACAAGCCAAACTCGAGTGGAAAAACTAAGAGTGTTCTTCTTGCCACCAAAAGTGAGATGAGAGAAGTGCGGAACAACCCATCCATCTTGCACTATGTCCTTGTATGCAAGGGACTAGCGCAAGGAACTAACGACTTGACAAATGTTCCTCCTTCTTTGATGGCTATTTTGCAGGAATTCCAAGATGTATTTCCCGTAGAGCTTCCTCATGGCCTTCCTCCTCTTCGTGGAATCGAGCACCGCATCGACCTCATACCCGACGCCCCACTCCCAAACTGCGCCGCGTATCGCACAAACCCGGAAGCGACGAAGGAGATCGAACGCCAAATCAACCAACTCGTCTCCAAAGGTTTGATCCAAGTAAGCACTAGCCCAAGCGCGGTTCCCGTGATTCTAGTTCCAAAAACGGATGATACGTCGCGGTTATGCATGGACTGCCGTCCAATCAATGCTATCACCGTGCGTTATCGACATCCTATACCGCGTCTTGATGACATGCTTGATGAGTTATGTGGAGCCACTATATTTTCGAAAATTGATCTTCGTAGTGGTTACCATCAAATTCGCATGGCTGAAGGTGATGAGTGGAAAACCGCCTTCAAGACCAAGCTTGGTCTCTATGAATGGTTGGTTATGCCTTTTGGCTTATCAAATGCCCCATCTACCTTCATGCGCCTCATGAACCACATCTTGCGATCTCTCATTGGGAAGAGTGTAGTTGTTTACTTTGATGACATCCTTGTCTATAGCAAGTCACTAGAGGAGCATGTTACTCATGTTAAGGAGGTCCTTCAAATCCTCCGTCATGAAAAGCTTTATGCTAATCTCCCAAAGTGCACTTTTGCAAAAGACAAGCTGATTTTCCTTGGTTTTGTTGTGTCTTCTAATGGCATTGAAGTTGATGTCTCAAAAGTCAAGGACATACGAGATTGGCCCATCCCTACAAATGTTAGTGAACTTCGTAGTTTTCATGGGTTGGCTGGCTTTTACCGTCGCTTTGTGAAAGACTTTTCTACCATCGCTTGCCCCCTCAACGAATTGACCAAGAAAAATGTCACGTTCGTTTGGGGAAAAGCATAACAAAAGGCTTTTGATGAGCTCAAAAAGAGGCTCACCGAAGCACCACTTCTTGCATTACCGGATTTCACAAAAACATTTGAGATTGAATGTGACGCTAGTGGTATTGGCATTGGTGGCGTCCTTATGCAAGATGGGCGTCCTATTGCTTACCATAGTGAGAAACTTGATGGCGCACGCTTGAACTATCCCATTTATGACAAAGAAATTTTTGCCTTGGTTCGAGTTTTTCAAGTGTGGCAACACTATCTTTGGCCCAAAGAATTTAGCATCCATTCCTACCATGAGTCATTGAAATATCTTAAGGGCCAAGCCAATTTGAGTAAAAGGCACGCAAAATGGGTTGAGTTCATGGAGTCTTTTCCTTACATTGTCAAATACAAGAAGGACAAAGAAAATGTGGTAGCAGACGCCTTGTCTCGCAAAAACACAAGCCTTCTTACACGACTCGAAGTAAATGTCTTGGGTCTTGATGACATCAAATCTTTGTACGCGTCCGACCCTTTCTTTGGACCAATTTTTGCAAAATGTTCAATAGACAAAGGGATTGATGATTTCTATTTGCATAAGGGTTTTCTTTTCAAACAAAACAAGCTTTGCATTCCGAAATCGTCTCTCCAACTTTTGCTTCTTCAAGAGTCCCATGGTGGAGGCCTTATGGGTCACTTTGGCCGTGACAAGACGTATGACATGCTCTCCACTCACTACTTTTGGCCAAAGATGAAGCGCGACGTGGAGCGCCACGTCCAACGATGCACTACATGTATCCAAGCTAAGTCTAAGTCCAATCCCTTTGGTCTTTATATGCCATTGCCTATTCCTTATGCACCTTGGTCGGACATTAGCATGGACTTTGTGTTAGTCTTGCCTAGATCTAAACATGGACATGATTCTATATTTGTAGTAGTGTATCGCTTTTCAAAAATGGCACACTTCATTTCGTGCCATAAGACCGATGATGCTTCACATGTAGCAAATTTGTTTTTCAGGGAAATAATCCGGCTACATGGTGTACCAAGAACAATCGTCTCCGACCGCGACGTAAAATTCATGAGCTACTTCTGGAAGACTCTCATGGCCAAGCTCGGCATCAAGCTCCTCTTCTCCTCCGCCTCGCATCCTCAAACCGATGGACAAACCAAGGTCATCAATCGAAGCCTTGGCACCCTCCTCCGGGTGTTGATAAAGAAGAACCTTAAAGACTGGGAGGAATGTATTCCACACGCCGAGTTCTCCTACAACCACGCCAAGCACTCCACCACCATGAGGAGCCCGTTCATGATCGTCTATGGTTTCGAGCCTCTCACCGCGCTCGATATCCTTCCACTACCGCTTCATGAACGTGCCAATATGGACGTTGTCAAGCGTGCCCAAACAATGAAGAAACTCCATGAAGACACAAGAGCTACGATCGAGCAACAAGTTCTTCGCCAAGCATCAAGGCTAAACAAGAACAAGAAAGAGATAATCTTTGAAGAGGGCGACCTTGTGTGGATACACTTAAGTAAAGACCGCTTCCCCAATGAACGCGACTCCAAGCTCAAGCCAAGAGGTGATGGACCATTCAAAGTGCTCAAGAGGATAAGCAACAATGCATATATCATCGATATCCCAACATCAAAGTATCTTGTGAGCTCGACATTCAATGTCAAGGACCTATCACCCTACCATGGAGAAGATTAAGTTGAGAAGGTTGAAGAGTCGAGGACGACTCTTTCCCAAGGGGGGGGAGCTGATGCAGCCCGTCCCACGAACGCTACTACATCTACTACATCTACTCCCACAAGCTACCCAAGTGGACCCATGACTCGCGCCCGAGCCAAACTCCTACAAGCTAAGGTGAACTCGCTCCTCTCCTCGTGTGACTTCGATACACCCTTGGATGGCCTGCTACTTCAAACGCATACCTTGTGCATCATCAGGTACGAAGAGAAGGACCCAGGGGACGGAGGAGCCGGAGCAGAAGCAACCAGTCGCTGCCAGACGCCAGCGGTACTACCGCTTGACGCGACCAGTACTACCGGCTCAAGCGGTACTACCGGACCCAGCTACCGAACACCACAGCAAGAGCCCAACCAAGGACCAGACGACTACGGTACTACCGGCCCAGGAACCGGTACTACCGGTGGGCGGTACTACCGCCCCCACCTACCGCTCACTACAGGCTTATCCGACGAAAGCTCCAGGATCTCCAGCGGTACTACCGACCCCGGAGCGGTAATACCGGTTGCGACCGGTACTACCGGTTGGCCGACCGGTACTACCGGTCCTGACTGAACCTGAACGCATCAGTTTGGCCCAGCGCCCTGTAACCCTTCCTATATTTTACCTTTTCGTTCCGAAACTACCCCTGTTATTGTGGCTGGCCTATATATAGCCCCCACCCTTTATTGTAAACCCTAGACTTGGATAATAATAGATTAAGGAAACCCTTTGAGGAACTTATATCTATTGGTCTCATGCTCCTACCAAGGAGCACCGGATTATCCACCCCCCTCTTGGATCTTGCCTAGTGCATTCAAGTTGTACAAGGCCTTGGGTTCTCGGTTTCTCGCCCCCAAGTCGTCAAGATCTCACCAAGCACCTCATACCCCGTTGTTGGTGTGGAGAGCGAGCTTCGCCCAACACCGATCCTAGAGATTATGTTGGACCGGTTGCCACCGGCGTGAGTTATCGGCGTGTATCGTGTTTTGTGTGCGTGAGTTCGTCGGGTTCTTCGTGGCGTGTGTTCGTGGATTCCATCCCCTTTTCCCATTCCACCGCTTTACCCTCGATTCCCGCGGAGATTCGTGAAAGATCGGGCCAACCCAAGGGGTTACCCCATAACATAGGAGAGGTGACATTAGCATGGTAGGTGGTGCTAGTTTGCCTCAGGCTGTCCCGCATGATGTGGCTCTCGCCTGCTCCGATGGAACATGGTGCCTTGTCTTGTATTCTCAAGTTGTCGTGCCTATTGCTACATTAAATGAGATTGAAGTGGCGCCAGACACGCCTCACAAGTGTCTCTCATGCTATTCCGAGGGTGGACTGAGTCTCGCACGCTGGGGAAAACCACTAATCGTCCCAAGCCTTATCGCCTAGTCTTTAACCGTGGTCTTCGAGTGAGCCCTACTCCCGGAAGCAAAGCAGTTGAAGGAAAGTCCGACAAGGCTTTCCAGGTGTGATGAAGTCCAAGATGACGATGCCTTGGCCGCGAGCTTGTCAAGGAGTGTTTATTTACGTTCCCGGGAAAGCCTCCTAGGAACCTCATGTGTGGCTAGGGGGCGCCTCTAGGGAGAGTTCCTTGAAGATGTCTAAGGAAGGAATCCATAGACATATTCAAGAGGCTCTACCATGGTGCCCTCTACACAATCTTTCTGGTGCAGCTTCACATTTGATGCTTCCCACAAGATGTAGATTTTGTAGAGATCTACGCTCTTATTCTTTTGCTCCTTGGGTTGCTTGTGTGAGCTTGATGAAGTGCTTATGTATTTTTAGTGTGAGGATCGCAACATTGGTTATCTCCTTCCTCACCGAAGGGCCGCCATGTGGCTCCTTATCTCTACGAAGAGGCATCCCATGGTCTTGAATTTCCCCGACAAGGAAACATGCATGTCTCATTCGTATCTCGGGGTATAGTGGTGCAATCCATCCATCTAGGCTTCATGGGACCCTGGGAACCATTGAGCCAACACTAGCCCCCGGGCATGGGCCAACAACATTTGCTCCTTTGGTTGTCGGGTTGTGCCCCAATGATGTGAGGGTCACATGACGGAACATGTGACCGACTTGTTGTTTCTGCAAGTTGGATTTAGTGAAAGTTTTCATGTAATATTGCGTACAAAGTAGGCAATATGAAAAAAATCATATCGTTCCTGATTCTACAAACTAAGCTGCATAAGAAAATTATAATGAATATATTCATCCAGAATTACCATAAAATTCCTTTGAACCATAGATACCCTTTTTTAGATACTAGGCTCAAAGACCCTGACTTAAATTAATAAAGCCTTCAACCGGCTAGAATACATGGTACTGAAATTACAAGCTTGAACAAGAAAGAAAAGACTAGCAAAACGCAACAGGAACCACATGAGCTGGGAGTCAGCGAGCAGACGAGGGTGGCAGAGAGGTCCTTGCGCAACCCTGTGCTTCAAGTGTAGGTTTAGGAAATTGGCAGGAGTTAACCCGCGCCCCTAAACTTCACGGTCATCACTCTGCACACTATTGTAGAGACTGCAGATACACTGAGACTTCATGTTGCATCGCTGATACGTCGAAAACGTATCTATAATTTTTGATGCTCCATGCTTATTTTATATCCACTTTTCTTTGCTTAGTATACACTTTGAGGTATTTTTATATGTTTTTCTGGACTAACCTATTAACAAGATGCCACGGTGCCAGTTGCCTCTTTTCTTCTGTTTTTGGTTCCAGAAAAGGCAGAAAATCAATATTCTCAGAATTGGACGGGACAAAAGCCAAAGTCATTATTTTTCCTGGAGCAACATGGAACCACGAAGCAGAGACGGAGTAGGGCACCAGGGTGGCCACACCCCACCCGGGCGCGGGAAAGCCCTGGTGGCGCCTATAGGGGGTGTGGGCCCCCTGGCCCTCCACCGACCTTGCCTCCTTCGCCTATAAGAATCCCCCGAGGAGAAAACCCTAGATCATCCATCATACTTCCAGAAAAAGTTCCGCAGCGCCGCCGCCACCAAAGGGGAGGTTCGGGGGACAGAAAGTCTCTGTTCCGGCACCCTGCCGGGATGGGGAAGTGCCCCCGGGAGCCATCTCCATCGATCTCCACCACCATCTCCATCGCCGTTGCTGATTCCCATGATGAGGAGAGAGTAGTTCTTCCTCAAGGCTAAGGGCTCTACCGGTAGCTATGTGTTCATCTCTCTCTATGCATGATTTTGTTGTGGTCATGAGCTTTGTAATCAAGTAGATCTACTCTGTTACTCAAGCGCTTCAATAGATCTCCGCTCTCCCCATGTGTGTGAAAGTGACAGCGTGCACGCCATGGTGACACTTAAGCTAGAGTCTACATAAATACTCATCGTGCTTTAATAGATCTATGCTTTTCCCCACGTGTGTGACAATGACAGCGTGCATACCGTGTGTGGCACTTAAGCTAGGTTACATATATATTTGTTATGAGTTATGTTTGGAGTTGGATGTCTCTATGAAATTGTGGTGTTTGTTGGAACCATCTAGCGCTCAAGGTGACAGTGTGGGGTTATCTAGATTGGGGAAGGCCCTACCATGGATTAGAGTGTTCAACCGGAGAGTAGTTAAGAGTAGTATCATAAAGAGAAGATATTTATATGAGAGAGTGTTCACTAGTGAAAGTATGATCCCTAGGCCTTGTTTCTAAACATTGAAACACCGTTTGCATCTAGATCTATTGCATGTTTGCTTGTTTCCATCTTTATTTCAGTTTCACACACGTTACCCCACATCAACAACAAGTCAGAAGCTATTTTATGGCACCGTTACCACTTGTATTTTACTATCTCTTCGCTGAACTAGTGCACCTATACACCTGACAAGTGTATTGGGTGTGTTGGGGACACAAGAGACTTCTTGTATCTTGATTGCAGGATTTCTTGAGAGGGAATACCTTTGACCACTTCCTCCCTGAGTTCGATAAACCTTGGGTGATCCACTTAAGGGAAACTTGCTGCTATTCTATAAACCTCTGCACTTGGAGGCCCAACAACTGTCTACAAGAATATAAGTGCGTAGACATCAATCGCCAACAAAGAAAAACACCTTGAGCAAGCCGAAGATAGCTGGAGCAGAGAAGCACACCACGAAAGGAGCAACATGACCGAGGAGGAAGTGGAATGGCGTCGGCAGTTAAAGCCATCTCATTTTCCACCCAAACCATGTTGTTGACGCAGGGGGAACCCTTCCACTTGGCCGAGGTAAGGGCGTCATCCCATCATCAGCACCCACACGAATGGCTGTAGACAACCAGAGGGATGCAGACCCTGGCCGAGACACCCCACCAACAAACCTAGAACTCCTTCGATGTGCAGCCAAGGTCATAGACATTGCACAACCCACCAAATTCCCTACCTTCCCAAGGCAGCGCCTCCAAGGAGGAGAATGGTGATTGATGCGGCTCAGATCACTGTAGAGCTTCGTTGGGAAACCCTAAGAGGATGGTATGATGAGCACAACAATAAGTTTTCCCTTAGTAAGAAACCAAGGTTATTGAACCAGTAGGAGGAAGGAAACGACCCCAAGGTGTTGATAACAACTTGGAAACCCGCACAATACAAACTCAAGACTTTGCCCCAACGAACAGTGAGATTGTGAATCTCACTGATTTGCTGAAAACAAAGGATTAAACGTATGGTGTGGAAGGTAATGGTGGCTTGCAGAAAGTAAACAACAACAGTGGAAGATGTATAAATGGTAAAGATTGGACCAGGGTCCACAGTTCACTAGAGGTGTTCTCCTTAATATAAACAACATAACATGCTGGGTAAACAAATTACAGGTGGGCAATTGATAGGATAGAGCAAGGCATAACAATGCAATACTAGACATTCATGATCCTATGAGATTCGATTGGGCATGACAATAATATACATAGACCTCCATCCAACTGCATCTATGACTAGTAATCCAACTTCAGGTTATCATCCGAACCCCCTCTAGTATTAAGTTGCAAGCAACGGATAATTGCTTTAAGCAATGTGTGTAAAGTAAACAATACAATTGTTCCATGAATAAGAGATTGTTGTTTTCTCCCTAGTAGCAACAACACATCTACAACCTTAGAGATTTCTGTCACTTCCCCAGATTCAATAGAGGCATGAACCCACTATCGAGCATAAATACTCCCTCTTGGAGCACTAGCATCTACTTGGGCAAGATAGATACTAGAAACAGAGAGCATGCAAGATCTCAAACAACACATACATGATAGAATCAATAAGATAGAACCATTAATCAATCTGACATAGTAATCTTAATATCCATCGGATCCCCGCAAACACAACATGCATGATTACAAAAAGATGATCTTGGTTATGAACAGAGCTCACAAGATCTAAACATGGTAGCACAAAGGAGGAGAAACAACCATCTAGCTACTGTATGGACCCATAGTCCAAGGTGGAACTACTCACGCATCATATCGGAGGCTAGCATGGTGATGAAGAAGGCCTCCGGGATGATCTTTCCCCTTCGGCAGGGTGCCGGGAAGAGCTTCAGATCCCCCGATCTAGGGACGATGGTGTCGGCGGCTACGGACTATTTCATGGAGATCTGATCAGGTACTTAGGGTTTTGGCATCAGGGGCTTCTTATAGGCGAAGCGGCAAGGCAGGAGGCGGCCAGGGGGGTCCACACCCTACCTAGGCGCGGCCCAGGGTGGGACCGCGTGTGGGAGGGGGGGGTGCGGCCACCCCGTGGCTCCCCTCCGCTCGCCCTTTCGTCTATCTGTTCTCCTCGGTGAAATATTGACTTTGGCTTTTGTCCCGTACAAATCCGAGAATATTTTTTTACCAGCTTTTCTGAAACCAAAAATAGCAGAAAACAGGCAACTAACACTGTGGCAACTTGTTAATAGGTTAGTTTTAAAAAGTGTATAAAATACCTCAAAGTGTAGACAAAGCATAGCAAAGTGGACACTAAACAAGCATGGAACATAAAAAATTATAGATACGTTTACGACGCATCAAGCATCCCCAAGCTTAACTCCTGCTTGTCCTCGAGTAGGTAAGTGATAAAAAGAATAATTTTTGAGGTGAAATGCACCATCACAATCAAGATCAAACCATTTGCAAGCATTGAAAGCTGGGATCAAAGTACTCTAAACATGAGCATGAAAGATGAAGTTCTAACAATAAGAAAAAGTAACTATGCTGCAACATGAAAGAATACAAACAAAGATTCATGAAAATAACAACGCATTACAAGACGATTGTTTGTTTCACATACAAAAAACATAGCATATTGGCATCAAGCTTGTCCCTCATGGAGTATCAAAACATAAATGCATAGGACACCTTCAAAGTTCATAGGGGTGACTTGATACAAATAGTTCAAGAGCAAGCAATATCAACAATATGAATCAATAAATAAGTTTTGGGACAATGCACATAGAACTAAGAATGAAAACTATGCTCTCTTAATTGGTGCCTAAGGATAGAAGGTGTAGACTCAATATAAAAATGGAAGAAATACCCTTCAAAGGGAAGCAGGGAGTTCAAGTTTCATAAAGATCTTCCAAAAATTATGGTACCTGTTAGCTTTCAGCTCTCATTTCCCCTATCATAAGCATCTTGAAGTGATTAAGGTTAAAGTGAACAAAATATGGAGTATATGCTTGACAAAGTATAAGTTGGCAATCTCATGTCCCTTGAGTACGAGGGTCGCTCCTCATTCTACTCAACTTTAGTCATCTGTAAGTTCTTGTAATAGTAAATACATGTGTATCATAGAGAACGGACAACGGGGTACCCCTTGCCCCATGACACAGGAGTTATCCCATATCAAAATGACAAGGCAAGCAGACAATGAGCATCTCAGCAATCTTCTTATTTACCATGGGAAATGGTGCTTTTTTCTCTCTTTCCTCTTTTCTCATCTCTTTTTTTCTTTTTCTCAATATCTTTTTTCTATCTCTATTTTTTTATAAGAAGAATGCTTCATAGATTGCTCACTATGGTGATGATGCAAGTTTCCACCATGATTAGGCATGGCTTAGGCTAGCGGCCCAGGCATTTCTCTAACACACATACATAACTCCATGGACTTACAAGCTCCCCTTTTATTTCACACTGACGACATCCGCAAACAAAAGATCATGATATCAACTGGGTACAATGTACCTGTGCAATGTTGAAAGCGTTCCCCATGACAGCATGGTTCTGCTAATTCCCAACTTATAAGTGCAAGCATATACAACATAGATGACACAATGGTTCAAGTTTATTAGGGGCAAGAAAAATAAAGTGTGCCATCAAGTTTGTGAGAGCTTTAATCACTAACTTTCACATAACAAGTTTAATTTGGAAGATACATAAAACAAGAATATACTTGGAATGGTGTAACACACCATCCATAGGAATTTATAGTGGACACTTTGGAATAACTTGGTTTCTTGGTGTTGGATTCATGACTAGAGCTTACTCAATACAAGTGGAGGCTAGCAAAAGACTGTGGGCGACCAACTAAGAGAGCAATAATGGCCATAATCATGCAGAGCGACAAAACATTACTAATTAAAGCATAAAGTGGTACCACAAGTCAAAAACTAAATCATCATAGAGGCTAAGGTGACTGGTTCATAGTCATAACATGTGTGAGCATGTGCCAAGTCAACCCAAACAAAGCATCAAAGGAGAATATGATAATACTATGCTTTTGTATGCCAAAACAACGCATGATTCTTGAAAGGCACATTAAGCAATCTCAATTGTTTGGAACAATTCATGCTACAACAATAATCACTAAGCATAAGGTCAAAGCAACATCTAGCATGGCATGATAAAGTCTAAGCCACAGTCAAAGCAAGCTCCTTTTTGTACTACTAAAGCAAGAACTTCCTACTCCTTTCCAACACCAATCAACTTATTTGAAACAACACGGTGAAAGCGGGGGTCCAACTACTTCATTCAAGCAAACTAAGCAAACAAAAACCAAAAACAAAAACTAAGACGATCCAAGAACAACCCAACTGTGCATGAAACAATAAAAATGAAGTGTCTAGAAAGACCTGAGATTTTTATTGATGAAGAAGGGGATGCCTTGGGCATCCTCAAGCTTTGACGCTTGTACCTCTTGAATATTTCTTGGGGTTACATGGGGTGGCATGCCCAAGCTTGAGCTTTTTTCCATTGTTCATCTCATTACATCATTCTTCCCTTACACCTGAAAATTTTCCTTCATACAAAACTTCACACAATCTTCATTAGCAACATTAGTGCATTCAAAAGATAACAAACCTTTGGAGTTTAGTTTTAAAACAGAAAAACTTCCATTAAAAACACAAGCTACTATAGCAATTCCCTAAAAAATCTCAATTTACCAAAGAGAACCCAAAAAAAAATCGATAGGAGACAAATGCAAATAATGGCAGAAATTTGTCAAAACAGACCAGCAGGTAGAAACCGATTTTTTCAAAGACCTTCTGTTGCTCAAATCAAAACGTGTTGTACTAAAGAAAGTTAGATAACAACCTGGGGGATTTATTCAGAAAATTACAGCTCAATCTGACATACAGAGATTTTTCACAAAATTTTACAGTGGAGCACAAAAATCTGTTCCGGGACAGCACTTCCCCAAATCTTACTTCCCTCTCATTAGAGGTTATTCTTGGCACAAAAATAAAACAAAAAGGATAAGGAGAGGTTATTACAGAAGTAATAACTTCCAAGACTCAAGAAAACTGTTGGGTTATCTCCCAAGAAGTACTTCTCTTTAACGCCTTTAAATTAGGCACAAGAAGCAAGAATCAAGTATTTTCAAATGAAAAAGCATTGACATCAAATTTTGCTTTCAAAGGAGGAGCAAAAGGTAACTTCTCTCTCCTCATAGGTAAGTGTTCAATACCTTTCTTGAATGGGAATTGATATTTAATGGTGCCTTCTTTCATATCAATGATGGCACCAACAGTTCTAAGAAAAGGTCTTCCCAAAGTGATAGGACAAGAAGCATTGCATTCAACATCCAAAACATAGAAATCAGCAGGTACATAGGCATTATTAACCATAATAAGAATATCATTAACACTCCCCATGAGTTTCTTTTTAGCATTATCATCTAATGGAACATCCAAATAGCAATCTTCCAAAGGTGTCAAATCAAGCATTTCATAAAACTTTCTAGGCATAACACTAGAACCAAGGTCACATGAAGCTTCGAGATCAAAGTCATTCACTTGCATATTAATGATGGGTTCCCAACTATCTTCTACTTTCCTAGGGATAAAAGCTTTGTGTTTCAACTTTTCTTCCTTAATTTTAATGAGAGCTTCTGTAATGTGTTTGGTAAAAACCATATTCATATCATTAGCATTAGGACTTCTAGCAAGCTTTTGTAGGAACATAATCACTTCAGAGATATTGCAACCATCAAGATCAAAATCAAACTTAGCATCACATATAGTAGACTTATTGGGTTTAGGCATAGTTGTAGGAGGAATGGGGGCTTCTTGTGGTTTGGTAGCATCCATATTGGTGGTGGTAATAGTACAAACACTATTCTTTCTAGCAATTTCTGCTTCTCTTTCCCACTTAGCATGCAATTTAGCTAACAGTCTAACATTTTCATCAATAGTAACTTGTATGGCATGAGTAGCAGCAAAGGTACTTTCCAAGGTTTCAGGTTTAGCAGCCATTTTATTAATCAAAGAGGACTGTGTTTCAGACAAAGAGGAAATATTTTTCTCAACATTCAAAAGCTTTTCCTCCATAGTCTTGTTGAAAGTGGTTTATTTACTAATAAAGTCTTTAAGCATGACTTCAAGTTCAGAGGGAGCACTTCTATTGTTGTTTGTAGGAATTTCCGTAAGTATTGCCATTATTAGGAGGATAAGGCCTATAATTATTATTATTACCAAAATTATTCCTATAGGCATTGTTGTTGAAATTGTTATTTCTAATGAAGTTCACATCAAATTGCTCTTATTGAGCAACCAAAGAGGCTAAGGGAACATTATTTGGATCAATATGAGCTTTTCCATTAACAAGCATAACCATGATAACATCAACTTTATCACTCAAAGAGGAGGTTTCTTCAACAGAATTTACCTTCTTACCATGTGGAGCTCTCTCAGTGTGCCATTCAGAATAATTAACCATCATATTATCAAGGAGTTTTGTTGCAGCACCCAAGGTAATGGTCATAAAGGTACCTCCAGCAGCAGAATCCAACAGATTTCTTGAAGAGAAGTTCAGTCTTGCATAAAAGGTTTAGATAATCATCCAAGGAGTCAGTCCATGAGTGGGCAATTCTTTACCAAAGATTTCATTCTTTCCCAAGCTTGAGCAACATGTTCATTATCAAGTTGTTTAAATTTCATTACTTCACTTCTCATAGATATAATCTTAGCAGGGGGATAGTATTTTCCAATAAAAGCATCTTTGCACTTAATCCAAGAATCAATACTATTTCTAGGCAAGGATAACAACCATTCTTTAGCTTTCCTATCAAGGAGAAAGGAAACAATTTGAGCTTAATAATATATCCATATACATCCTTATACTTTAGCATCTCACAAAGTTCAACAAAGTTATTGACGTGGGCAACATCATCATCAAAACTAGCACCAGAAAATTACTCTTTCATAAAAAGACTCAACAAAGCGGCCTTAATTTCATAAAAGGTAGCATCAGGAGAAGGTGGAGCAATATGTGTACTCAAGAAATCATTTTTGTTTGTGCTAGTGAAGTCACACAACTTGGTGTTCTCAGCGGAGTTCATTTTTGCAAAGGTGGAGCAAGCCAACAACAAGAACAACTAGAGTAGGAACTATTTATTTTTTTGTGTTTTTGATAAGAAAAAGAAAACCAAATGAAACTATTTTTTTGGAATTTTTGATAAAAAGAAACAAGCAAAAGAAACTAAGCAAAACTAAAACAAAGTAAAGAGAAAGGTTGTGAAGGACTCCCCTTGTGAAGCTGTCCTTAACTCTCGGGCAACAGCACTAGAAAACGTCTTGATGCAGCTCAGATCACTGTAGAACTTCGTTGGGAAACCCCAAGAGGAAGGTATAATGATCACAATATTAACTTTTCCCTCATTAAGAAACCAAGGTTATTGAACCAGTAGGAGGAAGGAAACGACCCCAAGGTGTTGCTAACAACTTGGAAACCTGCACAACACAAACTCAAGACTTTCCCCAATGAACAGTGATGTTGTCAATCTCACCAGTTTGCTGAAAACAAAGGATTAAACGTATGGTGTGGAAGGTAATGGTGGCTTGCAGAAAGTAAACATCAACAGTGGAAGATGTATCAATGGTAAAGATTGGACTGGGGTCCACAGTTCACTAGAGGTGTTCTCCTTAAGATAAACAACATAACATGCTGGGTAAACAAATTACAGCGGGGCAATTGATAGGATAGAGCAAGGCTAACAATGCAATACTAGACATTCATGATCCTATGAGATTCGATTGGGCATTGCAAAAATATACATAGAACGCCATCCAACTTCATCTATGACTAGTAATCCACCTTTAGGTTATCATCCGAACCCCCTCCAGTATTAAGTTGCAAGCAACGGATAACTGCTTTAAGCAATGTGTGTAAAGTAAACAATACAATTGTTCCATGAACAAGAGATTGTTATTTTCTCCCTAGTAGCAACAACAAATCTATAACCTTAGAGATTTCTGTCACTTCCTCAGATTCAATAGAGGCATGAACCCACTATCGAGCATAAATACTCCCTCTTGGAGTAACTAGCATCTACTTGGGCAAGATAGCTACTAGAAACAGAGAGCATGCAAGATCTCAAACAACACAGACATGGTAGAATCAATAAGATAGAACCATTAATCAATCTCACATAGTAATCTCAATATCCATCAGATCCCCGCAAACACAACATGCATGATGAAAGGACTATATTTTCCCGTGCTATTTTGGTGATGATGACAATCCCACTTGTGATCTAACCGTGTGCTTGAGTTTTAGGTTAATTGCTTTTGATAATTCTTATGAAGTGTGTGGATGCTCTCTTTGGGATCTCGTGAAGACGGCGGTCTTTAGTTTTTCTATTTCTCTCATTTTATTTCTTTAGATTGCCGTACTATCAAGAGGGGGTCCACCTTAGAAGGCTGTGGGGAATCATCTGTTTTTTGCACAAACCATATATGCACCGCCACAGCCATTCTACTCTTCTGAGAGAGAGCGAAGTTCTGATATGTTGGAGCATTTTTTGTCTGATCGGAACTTCCGGCCAGGCGCCAAAAGTTCCGCTCATGGCTCTCCGTGGGAAGGATCTGGGACTAAGTTCCGATCCAACTTCCGCTGGAAGTTCCGGCCAGCTCCCAGAACCTTCTGTTTTGGTATGTTCTATTTGGCGTAACTTCCACCGGAAGTTGCACTGGAATTTCCTGTCAGGAATTTCCGTAGCTTCTTCCACTAAGATCCTGAGCGGAACTTCCACCCAGGTGCCGGAACTTCCGGTCAGACAATGTTGGCGACCCAGTTGTTCAGCCCCTTGTTCTGCCCCAAGTTCTGCTTAGATTCAGTATACTTCTGTTTGGAAGTGTTCTATTTGATGGAACTTGGGCCAGAAATTGCATCGGAAGTTTCACCAGAACTTCCGGTCGTTCTGACCGGAACTTCCGGTCAGGCTTTTGGAGCGTGTGTCAACAACCTGATGACCGTTGGAGCTACGCTGGGTGGAACTTCTGGACACTCACTGGAACTTCCGGTGAGGTCGAAAATTGTCCAACGGTTCAGTTTGGGGGATCCTATTTAAGGCGTCCTCCTTCTTCCTCCTACCCATCTCTTTTAATTTTCTCTCTCCTCCATTAATACCTGAGCTTCACCTCACTAGATCTCTCTCCCTAGCCACTCAAATCACTTGATCTTTTGAGAGTTGAGGGAGGTGACCTAGATCTACACTTCCACCAAAGAAGATTTGATTCCCCCCACCTATCCTTTGAGGATCTTGTTACTCTTGGGTTTGTTGGAACCCAAGACAGTGTAGGGCATCCTCGGAGCTAAGGGCATGTGTTGTCAAGCTCTGTGGTGTGGTTGAGGGCCTCCAATTGAGTTGTGGAGCTTCCCCCTCAACCTTGTTGTAAAGGTTTCGGTAGGCGCCTTCAAGGTCACCGGTTAGTGGATTATGAGGCCTCCTGTCACATCCCAAAATTTTCCAAATCTTGAAATGTGAAAAATAAATAATTTTTGAAATTTAGGGTGAAAAGAAACTTTTTGATTCTAAATAGAAACATCAAAACCCTTCTTGAACAAACTTTGAATAAAAGGGAATCCAACAAAATTTAAATCAAGTGAAATGCATTCATCAAAGAATGTATCTTGAAATTTAGACTTGGGAAAATAAACCAAAACCCTAAAAACCCTAATGGAAGAAAATCATATTCAAGATCCCTCTAAGACTATGGATTTGATCCATATAAAAATTTATCAACAATCATTTTAAATGATTAAAAATGGTAAACAAAAAATATTATAAAACCATAGAAATTGGTTTCATTTAATTGGAGCCATGGATAAAAACTTATGAATATAATGAGTTAAAAGGAAATAATTTCCAAAGCTAATAAAAGATCCTATCTAAAATCCAAACCAAATTATGAGCAAAATAATCCTAAAGTGATTTAAAAAGGATAAACAAATATTAAATAAAATCCAACAAATTTGAATCACCAATTTTGGAACTTTAAATAAAAAGATATGGATTTTATAAGGCAAAGGAATAAAATAAATAAATAAGGAATATCTAAAATCCAAATTAAATTTTGGCCAAATCCATAAACAAATGAATGTTTATTGAATAATAAAAAGGAGTAAAAGATTATTTAAATAAAATCATAAGAATTGAACAAATATTAAATTTTATTTAAATAAAGACAATTTTCCTAATTAACAAATTGCCCAATTTGATTATCTAATTAACTTAAAATAATCATTTGAATAAAATTTATATGAAATTAAAACCATATTTGATTTTATTTGAATGAAGACAATTGCCCAATTTAAATGATTAATAAATCATATTAAAATATCTTAAATAATTCAAAGTGAATTATTTGCACTAGTGAATAAATAAAACCTACTGAAAAAGGTTTGGTGAAAATTAGAATTCAAATAAAGAGTTTGAAAATATAATTAAAATCTTGTTTGAATAAAAACAATTGTCTAATTAAATAAATAATAAAGCCCAAGAAAATACCAAGAAATATTCTAAATTTGGACTTTAAAATAGTTTGTTAAACAATAATAAAATATACTGAAAGATTATAAAAGGTTTGAAAAAAACTTGAATTCAAATTTAGTTTCAATCATTTGAATCAAAACAAAACAAAAAATAAAAAGGAAAAAGAAACAGAAAAGAAGAAATAGAGAAAGGATCCTGCCCAGCCTAACCAGCCCAGATAGCCCACTCTCACTCTCCCCCGAAACGTTTTCTTCCACTCAAACTCTCACCCGCACACTCTCTGATGCCTGGACCCCACTATACCCCTCTATCGTTGACCACCAGGCCCCACTGCCCCGTCATCATCTTCAACCTCGCGACGACCACGCCCTCACCTCGCTGCCATTTCTGGCTGCGGTTAACTCGCTTCAATTCGCATCAATGATGGATTTAGTCCCTCCAGAGACCATGCCCTTCTAAACGCCTGTCTCCCCTCTCCATTTACCCTCATTCGCCCACGCTAAAACGCCACAGGGCTGCTCGAATTGCTCGCTTCAAACTTTATGTCTCCGACGAGCTCAATGGCAAATTCCGGCGAAGCCAGACCTCACCGCTGACCCTAGACTCCACGAGCCTGCTCCCCATCCCCGTACGCATCTACCATCACCCCTAGCTAACTCGCGCGCGCTTCGAATCGTCGGCAAGGACAACACCGTCTCGCCACCGACGATCGCATCCACTCCGGCGAGCTACTGACGCCAACCCCGTGCGCCCCTCGTATTCTGGTGAGTATCCCTACAACCCCCGAGACCGTGCGCACCCTCCTGATGCCTTCCCTCGCTCGCTTGCATCCCAGGCACTCGTCTTCGACCACGGCAGTGCGTGCCCGAGCCAGTGAGTAACTCCAGCGAGGAATCCCCTTCGATCTCGTGCGCCCCTTGGCCAACAGAGACAACCTCGAGCATCAGCAAACTTCGGCGAACTTGGTGAGCCCTTCCCCTCGCTCTCCTGCTTCCTGTATCGCCGGCAACGTCGCAGCCCGAGCGCCACCGCCAGTCTTTGGTCAAGCCACTCAGTATCGTTAGATCTGGATCCAGCGAATAGGATAGATTCACTTAAATCGAACCGGTACGCTCTATCTATGCCGCATGATTAGCTCTCAATCCAACGATCCACACGAACCGGTATCACCCTATAGAAATACTCCACGTGGCCAGTCTGTGTTCTAAAAACAGAAATTAGATCTATTAGTTGTTAGATTTTGTAAAATTCATAACTTAAATCTACACGTCCAAATTTTGCAAACTTTATATCAATGGAATCAGCAAAAAGAATACTTTCCAACCATACACTTTGTTTAGTGATTTGCTTCTGGAAAATTAGTTGTTTTTGCAGAAACATGTGTAGGCCTATTTTGAGTATAAAAAATTATTCTAAAAATGTTTTTAGGGTAAAATCTTTTATAAATGGTTTGTTTTGAACCTACTGACCATAGAAAACAACTTTTGGATTTAAAAATATATTTTGTTACACTTAGGAATTATTCCTTTGAATAAAAGCATTTCTAGTTAAATAAAAATGTTGAATATGATTTAAAAATGCTTTTTGAGTAAAACCTTTTGAAAATGGTTCGAATTAAACTCTCTGAGCCTAAACACCAAGTTTTAGGTTTTAAAAATATATTTAGTGAACCCTAGAAATTTTTTACCTTGTTTAAAGGCAAGTCCAAACAAAATAAAATGTTGCTTTGATTTAAAAATGGATTTTGGATGAAACCCTTTGCAAATGGAATTGTTTTAAAACATTATGGCCATAAACATTAAATTTGGTGTTTAAAAACATTTTGGCTAACACTAGAAATTATTCTTTGAATAAAATCAATTCTAGCAAAACAAAAGGGATTTAAAGTGGCCATTTTCACTAACTTGCTTCCAAATGACTTTGCCACTTTTATAAATGACCAATAGGTGTTTTAAAATGTTTATAACCTATTAGAAACCACTTTTCCGAATAAAACAATCTTTTGCATGCTTGCATGCATTGTTTTGTTTTCTTTATTTTATGCGGTGAATTGTTTGAATGCTAGATTGAATTTGTGCCTTGATTGAATTGTAGTGAAATTTGAAGAGTGTGACTATTTAAAGATCAAGGAGTGAACTTATATTCTCTACCAAAAAGGCAAGTGGTGCTTCATACTTTTGTCCCATTATTTTC
The DNA here is from genome assembly GCA_916181665.1 of Avena sativa. NCBI lineage: Eukaryota > Viridiplantae > Streptophyta > Magnoliopsida > Poales > Poaceae > Avena > Avena sativa. The sequence continues at coordinate 264,257,107 of OV702284.1, read as the reverse complement.
ACTATGCATTAGTGATATTTCTAAGTAGGACTTGCATGAAATTTTACTAAGTATGTTGCCATGGGAAATCCTAGTAGATGATGCCTTAGTAGAATTTCCCTAAGTTAAGATCCCTACTACTATCATGCTTACCTTCGCTAGTAGAAAACAAGGGTGGATTATATTCATGCTATGAAATATTTCTAAGTCAAATGACTTGTGTTTTGTTTAATAAAACAACTATGTGAATGAATCACCTGGGTGGAATGGGACTTGCATGGACGGATTTTTGTTGAGTGGTTACCAGGGCCCATTGTTCAATGGCCTACCCTGTGTATCTCACTTGTGGAATGCCACCCAGGAATAAAGAGATTTGAGATGTCAAATGTTGAGAAGCTTCTAGTGCAGCCACTTGGCAATATGGGCTCTGCCTGGATCATATAGGTTGCAATAACTTAGCCAAAAGGACAGTTGGTGGTAGTGGGTGATAGGTTTGGAGTGCGTCCATTCTGGTCGAAGGGAAGGCTTCTGAAAGACCCTATCTCGATGCATGTCGAGTCTTGTGGGGAAAGTGCACCACCTCTCCCGAGAGTAAAATCTAAGTACTTAGTCGTGTCCCTGGCAATGGACAATTTGAGCATCAAGACATGGAAGCTATCAAGGATCTCCTCATCCCAATTTCTAAGTTAAAAACTTGTGGTTGAACAAGGGTTAAAGGATCTTCAATCTTTGATTGGTACATGCCTTGGGTGATTGTGACAAACAAAAACTTAGTGTTTTAAACTTATAAGAAAAATCTATTTTGAGCAAATCAAGCCTAAGCTCCACTTAGCCAAATGCATATTGATGATAGATACAACTATTCTACCATAGTATCACTTTCCAATACAATTCAAATGTATCGACCCTTGTGGCCGTAACTTATTATGTTGCAGGTTTGTTTGATGTTAGTGAAGTGTGTTGATTAGGATTACAAGTCTATAACCAACATGATTGCCTGTGGCACTTTGATGATGAAGGACTCCATGCTATATAGTTATTTCTGCTGCATTGTAATGAGATAGCCAAATGAGCTGTAAGATGTAATGAATTATTTTATTCCTGGTTATAAAGTTGTATTATGACCTTTGTTTCTTGATATTACATCTTAACTGTCACATCCCAAAATTTTCCAAATTTTGAAATGTGAAAAATAAATAAACAAATAAAAAATTGTTGATTTTTAGGGTGAGAAGAAACTTTTTGATTCCAATTGGAAACATCAAAACCTATTTTGATCAAATAAAATCCTAAAAGGATTTGAAAAGATAAACAATTAATAAATAAAGTTAAAATAGTTGGAATCACTATTTTTGGATCTTTTAATAAAAATATATGTTTTTTTTAAAGCAAAGGTAGAATTATAAATAAGGATTATTTTATAGAGCCAAATTAAATCTTGGCCAAGCTTTTGAAAATAAAATATTTCTATTTGATAAAAAGAGTAAAGGTTTATTTAAATAAAATAATGAGGATTTATTAATATCCAATTTTATTAAAGTAAAGGCTTTTCCCATTTTAAATAAACACTAAAACTTGTTAATTTATTTTAAATAAGTTTTCCAAGTATTTTATTTATTCAAATAAAACCTACTCAAATGATTTTGATATTATTTAGATTTCAAATAGAGTTTTTAAAATAAATTAAAACCTATTTGAAATAGTGACTAAGGTCTATTTATTTAATATTTAATGGATCCTAAAAAGAATAAAAATTATTTTGTTTGGACTTTGGATTATTGTTGTTAAACAGAATTAAAATCAATACAAAGTTTGGACGTGATTTGATTTGATTTGTTTTTTGAATTATTTGATTGAAAATCAAAACAGAAATTCAAATTAGAAAAAGAAAAAACTTTCAGAATAAAAAAAAGTGAAACAAATGGCAGCCCAGCAAACCCAGCCCATCAAGCCCAGCAACTGACCCAGCGAGCCCACCCCACACTCACCCCGCAGTGAAACATTTTCTACTTAGAAAGGAACCCGCTGAGTCACAGACAAGCAGGCCCCACTCCCTCTTTCTCCACCTCGCTGACAGACGGACCCCACGCCACCTCAGCATCGTCTCCCTCGCGACCACGTCTCCCTCGCCGTTGCTACCTTGATTGCAGCGATGAATTCGATTCAATGCCGGAGTAATTCCTCGCCGTGATCACGCGTGTATAAGTGCCCCTCTCCGCTCTCTCTTTCCCCTCACTCGCCCCTCCCTCTCTATCCCAGGGCCGTTCAAATTTTGAACCACACCTTCTCTGTCTCCAACGGCGTTCCCGGCCAATTCCGGCGAACCGCAGCCGCCCCTCGCCTCCCACTGCACACGAGCTTGTTCTCCACCTCCTGGCTCATCTCCCCGTGCCACTCATTCTCCCGCGCTTGCCCCAGAGCGTCGGCAAGGACAACCTCAACATGTCACCGCCGTCTGTCTCAACTCCGTTGAGCTCCCCCGGTAAACTTCAACCGCCCCGAGCTTTCCTGTTGATGCTCCTAAGATCCCCAGGACAGTATGCGTCTAACCATGTCCTTGTTTTGCCTCAGCACGAGCTGCAGCCTCACCTCTGACGACAAACAGAGCCGCCTACGCCGCTGCACACTCCAGCGAGCAATCGTCGCCTCCCCAGTGTGCCCCTCGCCAAACCGACAGCACCTTGAGCTTCACCTCGACCACGCGAACGCTGTAAGCCATTTCCCCCTCTCCCTCGCTTCCTACATCGTCGGCAAGCTCACCGTCCGCCGTCCGCCGTCCGCCGCCGCTAGCGCCTCCAGTTACTGGTCGAGCTGCTATGAGCCATGCGATGCGAATCGTCTGGCTAGGAATAGATCTAACTGAAGGGGTATGAGTCCATCTGCACCGTATGATTTATGTGAAATCCAACGGTTCGCAGAGGCTGATCCGCACGAAGCGGTACCGTCCAATAGAAACACGCCGCGTGGCACTGACTCTGTTTTAGAAACATAAAATGTTCTATTAGATATGAAATTTTGTAAAATTCATAACTTTAATTCTACATGTCCAAATTTGGAAATTTTATATCAATGGATTCAGCAGAACAAGTACTTTGCAACCATGCACTTTGTTTAATGATTTGGTTCCGGTAAATTGGTTGAATTTGCAGAAACATGTGTAGGCTTATTTTGAAAATAAAAATTGTTCTAGATATGTTTTTGAGATGAAATCTTTGCAAAATGGATTATTGTGAACCTGCTGACCATAGGAATCAACTTATGGATTTAAAAATATATTTTGTGAAGTTAAGGAGTAAATATTTGAATTAGCTCATTTCTAGTCAAATAAAAATATTGATTTTGGTTTAGAATTGAATCTTGAGTAAAACCTTTGGGAAATGTTTTGATTCAAACCTTCTGACCCTAAACACCAAGTTTTGAGAATTAAAATATATTTGGTGAACCCTTTAAAGAATATTGCTTTGCTAAAAGCATTTTCCACCACATAAAATATTGATTTGATTTAAAAATGGTTTATAGATGAAACCTTTTGCAAATGGTTTTACTACTTTGGTAAATGACCACTTTGAACTTTATAATGTTTAGAGCCTAGTGGAAACCACTTTTTCAAATAAAACTATCTTTGGCATGCTTGCATGCATGACCTTGTTTCTATTATTTTATGTGTGATAAAATTGGTTGGAATGCTAGTTGAATTTGTGTTTGCTTGATTGAAGTGTAGTGGAATTAGAAGAGTGTGATATTTGCAAGATCAAGAAGTGAACCATCATTCTCTACTAAAAAGGCAAGTGACACTATCATCCAAGTCCTACTATTTTATTACACTTAGTGGATTTTTGAAACATGCATGATAAGGACTACTATATTTTATGCTATGCTAAATCCTAATAGGATACCCTTATATATTCCTTAGTGAGAACATTGTAGTTGTAGTATGCTTAGCCCTGCTATATATTTGGGATGGGATACATGTTATGATTATATGAAGAGTTGAAAAGATATAAGTTTTATATAATAAAACAAGTACTCAATGAACCACCTGGGTGGACAAGGATACTCAAGATTGGACAAGGTGGCAACAAAAGGAACCATGTTTATATGGCTATCTCTTTTTGTATGTGCACTAGAAGAAAACCACCCAGGGACTTAGAGATTGAACATGTTTCTCGTACAATGGCTTCCGTGTACAGCCACATGCTAAATGGGCTCTGGCTTAGTCAACTACATAGTGGAAGACCCATGCATTGGCATCTTCAGGTTAACTAGAATTGTGTAAGGGAAATTATCCCTACATTGGTGCCTGGTTGATAAGCTAGCATTGTGTATTGGGAGGACTCCTATGGAAAGACTTTGTCACATTCTCAATCTGCCAGCACTCCATCTTGGTGAGTACTTATCCAGCGGCCACTGGTGGCACTAATATGAGATTGTGTCATGTGGGTAAAGTGTACAACTTCTGCAGAAGATTAAATTCTAAGTACTTAGCCGTGTCCCTGATTATGGACAATACTTAGCAACTAAGGCCTGAAGCTATGGAAGATCTCGACATTCCAATTTCTCAAAGTAAAACTTGATGGTGACAATAAGGGATTTGAAGCACTTGGAGTTTTCCAAGAAGTTCAGAAAGATTTGACAAAAGATCAAAACTAGAAAAGATAGGACAAAACTATATTTCTTTCTACAAATGATCCTAAACCCTACTTAGCCAAATATGCATGTAATGATAGGATCCACTTATTTCTACATAGTAGTGAAACTTGCCAATACAATTCAAATGTATTGACCCTTGTGGCTGCAACTTATTATGTTGCAGGTTTGTTTGATGTTAGTGAAGTTTATTGATTAGGATTACAAGTCTACAACCAACATGTCTGCCTGTGGCACTTTGAAGATGAAGGACCCCATGCTATTGTTATATTCTGCTGCATTGTAATGAGATAGCCAAATGAGCTATGTAAGATGTAATAAATTATTTTATTCCTGGATATAAAGTTGTATTATGACCTTTGTTTCTTGATATTATATCTTAACTGTGGATGCTAGCTATTGATCCAGGGACTAGCATTGTAAAAATAGGGATCTCTACCTTATTAAAGGTTGGGAACCTTACGGATGGTATCAGAGCACTGTGTTGCCTATAGGATTGTAACCCTAGGATTGGATAAAACCCCTTAGGAAAATAGGAGTTTTATTTGTTCCAAAACTTATTTACAAACAATATTGTAAACTCTTTCCTCAACGTTTTGGTTTTGATTCTACATCTCTTCCTTTTCAATTTGATGGACAAAGCCTTCACCATGACCAATGACTTTCACATTAGTTCCACCAAAGATTTCAACTTAGACATCACTAAGGACTACAAGTGAGAACCAAGAGACATTAGATTGCCTACCAAAGACATTGATATCAGGTTAGAGTATGGATCATATTGACCTATGAGGTATGACTATACTAAGTTATTTATTTCAAGAAAACTTGTTGTTTCCTTCAACTCATGAGTTAAGCTCATAAGTTGTTAAGTGGATAGTTGCTTGTTGATTGTTTGATTGTTTGATTGAACTTTGTTGTTTTGAGTTGTGTGTTAGAACTTCTTAAAAACCTATCCATCATTACTTATCCCTATCAAACCAACAGATGCCTCCCCGTCGTGCCAACCCTAACCAAAACAACAACATCACTCCTGAGATGCAGCAGATGATGACAGCTCAGACACAACTGATGCAGAAGATGACCACATTCATACAGAATCAGAACAACAACAATAACAACAACAACAATCAGAATAATCCTCCAGCACATGATATGCTCACCAGGTTTCTGAAACTTAGGCCTGCAAGGTTCTCTGGAACAACTGATCCAATGGAAGCCAATGACTGGTTACGTTCGGTGAATAAGGACTTAGTGACCGTTGGCTGCGCCGATGAAGAAAAACTTAGGTTTGCAGCATTTCTACTTGAAGGACCAGCATCAACATGGTGGGACAACTTTCAGATCACCACTCCCCTTGAAGATGTGACTTGGGCTATTTTTGAGGATGGTTTTCGTACAACTCACATCTCACCTGGAGTGATGTACTTGAAGAAAAAGGAGTTTCACAATCTGAAACAGCGTCACCTCAGTGTGGCTGAGTATATTGAAGAATTCAACAATCTGGCACGATATGCACCAGATAAAGTTGATACAAATGCTAAGAGAAAGGAGAAATTTCTTGAAGGACTTAATGATGAGTTGAACCTGCAGCTAGCTGTTGCCTATGTCCCAACTTATCAATCACTCTGTGACAAAGCCACCATTTTGGAAAACAAGATGAATCAAGTTGAGAACAGAAAGAGGAAGCATAAACTCAAGTATCACTCAGGATCATCAAAAAAGAAGCATTCATTCAAAAAGAGCAATGAAGATTCTGAACCACATCAGTATCACCACAACAACAATGGAAGTGATAATAATGGAAATTATACTGACAATGGAGATGACCTTGGTTAGAACCAACATGACACTTTCAGGAAGAAAGATATTAGCCAGTTGCAGTGCTATAATTGTAAGGAACTTGGACACTATGCATCAGCCTGTCCTGAGAAGAAAAAGAAAAAGGATGCTAGAAGATCCAATGGAAATGACTCCGCTACGGGTTCCCAAACAGCATCATCACGGACAACGGCACCAACTTCGCCAAAGGAGCCATGGCCGAGTTCTGCGAAGAACACCACATCTGACTCGACCTTGCTTCAGTCGCCCACTCGGAGTCCAACGGCCAGGCGGAACGGGCCAACCAGAGCATCCTCCATGGCCTGAAGCCACGGCTCCAAGTACCACTCGAGCACACCGCCGGGTGCTGGGTAGAGGAGCTACCCTCCGTCATCTGGGGCATCCGCACATCCGTCAACAGGTCGACAGGGTTCACCCCCTTCTTCATGGTCTATGGCACCGAGGCAGTCATGCCCACCGACCTAGAGCACGACTCGCCAAGGGTTGTCCACTACACAGAGGCTGCAAACGAACTCGCACGCCAGGATGGAGTCGATCAACTCGACGAGGCACGTGACCTAGCTTGCTCCCGCACTACCATCCACCAGCAAGGACTCCGCCGCTACCATAGCCGGCGAGTGAGGAATCACACTTTCCAGGAAGGCGACCTGGTGCTGCGCCTCATCCAGGACAAGAAGGGCATGCACAAGCTCTCCCCCCCGTGGGAGGGACCATTCGCTATCGGGCGAGTACTCGGCAACGATGCCTACTACCTCACCGACGTCCGCGGAGACGGGAAACTCGACGTCAAGCAACCGTGGAATATAAACCTCCTATGCAAGTTCTACTCCTAGAACCCCATACATGTACCCCCCACCCGCTATGAAATAAAACATATTGGTTACCGCAAATTGCGTCTGCTCTCCGTGTCTTGTGCCACTCGCACTCGTAACAACAGCGTCAAGCTAACTACATAAGTCAACCTCTGGTACAGCGACTGGCACGGCCAAGTTAGTGTGTTACGTGGGCACTGGGTTACCCCAGGACTTGTAACATCCACGAAAAACGCCTACCCGGAGCCCCATTGGAGTCGCCTAGCTCGACTGGCTTAACGATCCAAGACTACTTCCTTCGCTCCTCACAGCGACCATGACCCTCCGCATCCTCGACACATCGACTCGAATGGCCAAGTACCACGCTCGGGGACTGATGACCAGATCAACACGAGCGACTAGGGAAAAACGCCAAGTATGAGAGTGTGCCCAGGACTCGCCATGGGACTGACCTTACGGGTTAGGCAGGAGTGGTGCGCTCACTCTAACGCGCTCAGTCCTTACCCACCCTAGAGCCGCAACTAGAACCACCAAGTACCACGCTCGGGGACTCAGCCACCCGACCTCGTTTGCGCAAGGGAAAACGGTAGGGTAAAGAACACTCTTGGGAGTCGCCCAGCGACTGGCTTTCCAAGCTCGGGCGAGTCGACCTCAACATCACAACAACTGACAAAACATTCTAAACCACAAACACATAACAAACAAGGTAAACCCCATAAAAAGGGCGGACGCGCTCGGGGACTCAAAGAATCGTCAATCAAAATCGCAAGACAATTCACAAATAACACGAAATTCCATTACAGCAGAACAAAGTTGTTACAAAATACAAGTTGAGCCCAATGGCCGAACAGCTACTAACGCCCTAGGGCACAATGTTTTCTATTCCACAGGCTTCGATGTCGACTCGCCGCCACCCTTGCGGTTGCGTATGAAGGGAGTGTATGGGTTCGATGGGTACGTCGTTAGCTCACCCACCATCGCCGCACGGAAGGGCTGCTCGGCCTTGAAGTCCCGGTGCGGCGGCTCGGGATCGTTGGGCACGACAGTCGTCTCTTGATAAGGGAGGAGGTCGCCCATCGCCCAGACGCGATCGGAGTATACCGCAGCACGGTCCGCCAGCTTCAGCACCTCGGCAATCTCCACCGAGCCCGTCGACGAGGGGTAGCCACTCGTCACGTTGTCCAGATAGAAATCCCCCGGGAAGTGGGCAAGCCCAAGGCTAAGCGCCGTCGCCGCCCGCGCCGGAACGCTGACCGCGTCATGAACTCGACGACTGACGGCGCCTTCTCCAGATACCGCCATACTTCGACGAGGTTGCTGGGAATCACTTCCGTAGGCGACATCTCCTGAAGGTACGCCCGAATGCAAGCTGCGGACAACGTGGCCGAGTCGACCAGAGTAGCCACACACTGCCGCGCGTCGTACGACTGCGCCTCCTCCGAGCTGTCGATCATCCGAACTATGGACAGAGGGTGGCAGTGAGTACAAAAAAGATTACATAATACAGCTACTACAAAGAGAGGTGGCAAATCTACCAATCAAAGGACGGCAGAGGCCCGTGATGAAGCTTTGAAGAGAGGAGAAGTCGTCTTGTAGCCCAGCAACAAGGGCGTCAGAGACCTTCCGCTCCTCAGCGGCAGCCGTAACAGCAGCTCTGGCTCGCCCATCCGCCGCACTCGCCTCCGTCTTCGCTTCCTCAAGCTCGCGCTCAAGATCAGCGATCCGCTGCTCAGCCGTACTCAAGGCAGACTGAGCCGCTGACAGTTCACACGCCGGAACAAGACCCTGGCGGATCTCCTCTGCCTTGGCAGCAAGGGCTTGGAGTCCCTTGTTCATTTATTGGACGACAACAAGTTCCTTCTCCGCGCGAAAATTCACGGCAAGCCGATCGGAGGACTCACGCTGCAAGCCCTGCGCACAAATCAAACAGTCAACAACAATCAAATCCTAAGTGCCCACCCGCTGAAATTCAGCGACTAGGCACTCGGGGACTGGAGATCAAAAATCCTAAGTGCCCACCCGCTGAAATGCAGCGACTAGGCACTCGGGGACTGGAGATCAAAAATCCTAAGTGCCCACCCGCTGAAATTCAGCGACTAGGCACTCGGGGACTGGAGATCAAAAATCCTAAGTGCCCACCCGCTGAAATTCAGCGACTAGGCACTCGGGGACTGGGCGCTACAAATAAAAGAAAACACTATAAGAATCTGACCACTGAAATTCAGTGGCCCGATCCTCGGGGACTGGACATACCTGGATGGCTGCGCCCAGCATGCCGTGAAGCTGCAGCGCGTCCACAGATGTGAGAAGAGCTGGAGTGTGTCCGCGACGCTACTCGACCTCCGTTTCGGCGACCTCAAGCACGCGGCTCGATGGCGCTGTACCACTCGTTGTGGCCGCTTTGGCCATAAAGCGGGGGAAGGTCGCGGTGGACGCTCCAGCGCCAAGAGGACCCGGCTCGGCCATCCCAGGTGAGGAAATATCCCCCTTGGTCTTCAAGGACGCCTCCATCGCAGTCGGAGGATCAATCGGAGAAGCCGTCGTATCGTCAGAGACCGTGACGACATCGTCACCCTTGGCCTTCTTAGAATCGTCTGCGGGGGCAGCAACCTCATCGGATTTCCTCTTCCGTGAGGTGTCCTCCTCGGCGACAACTGGCGGCACCTTGGCCACAGACGGGTGGCCTATCTTCTTAACTCCAGTCCTGCGAATTGATTATATGAGCAAAGTGGTCCAAATACAATGAAAGGCAAGCAGACAAACGAAACTTACTTCGCGACTGGTATGAACCGCAGCCCCGTGCGGATGCTGGCCAGCTTCTCCAGTTCGGGGCCCAGTTTCCGACTGAGGCCCATCTCCAAAACATCGTGTGCCCAAGACACGGAAGGCCTCTTCGACGACGAGGCCGCAACAGGAGCTTCCGGAACGACTTCGGCAGGATCTCTCCTTGGAGGTGAAGCTGCTGCGGCTGGAGCAACCCCCAACCCGGAGACTGGGGCGAATAGGGGGGGGGAAGCGAGGCCAGAGGTATCTCATCCAGAGCGGCAGCGGCATCCGGTGCTGCTGTCGTCCGCGGCGCTTCATCCTTGGCCAAGCTGGTGGCATCGGAACTACTCGCCGAACGAGGCGAAGATGCCTGTTTCGCCGGCCTCGTCTTCCTCTTTGGTGGAGCCTTCACTTCCTTCTTCTTCTTCTTCTTCTTCTTCTTTTTTGACGGTGTGGCCTCGTGATGCGAGGTGTGCTCGGGAAGCTCGTCGTCATCGTCGTCGTCATGACGTTCGAGGCTTCTACTCGCCTCGAGTTCGCGCTGATGCTGCCCGCGAGTTTTGCGAACCATTGGGGCGGCCTCTTCCCTGGGCTCGTCGTCGTCACTTGCGTCGCTCTCGACGCCGCCCTTGGCAGGCGGCGACTCGTCCCCGTCCTGGATGGACGAGCTCGAGTTCTCGTCGTCCGCGGGTGGGAGCCACCCTTCCACCACTTGAAATAACTGCAACAGGCACGAGACAATATCAGTATAACCGCGACAGCATCAACTGCGACTGCGAATGGTAGTGAAAACAGTGACTTACCATTGGGGATGTATGCTTCGCGGTGTAGGGGGCGACCCCGACCTTCGCGTCCAGGTATGCCGCCTGGGTGATCTTCTTCAACGCCAGGACGTAGTCTTCGAGCTTTCACTCGTCGAGGCAGGATTTCATCGAGTCTTCCCTGCCCATGTACTCGTACATGTAATGATCGCGGCGGGCCAGGGGAACAAGTCGCCGCCCGAGCCAGCAGTTGTACAGGTTGATGGTCTGCAGGCCTTTCTTCTTCAGGCCGCGGATAGTTTGAAGCATCTCATCCACGACCATCCGCTGGTCTAATGGGAGCTTGCCGACCTGGAGACGGCGCGGTTCGGGCCGTCGGCGGAATACCTCGGGATCGCTACCTCGCCATCTAGAGTCGCCTCGGTGACGTAGAATCGGGACTTCTTCCACTCGCTTGCCGCCTTGGCAGGCAACATCAGGTCGAAGAAGTTACCGTTGGATTACCCCAACGGCTAGTTTGGACTGCGTCTGACGGTCCAACTTCATCCATTCGACTCGCTGACCCAACCACTACAACAGTGACTAAATATTTCGCCGACCCGTTCGCCGAGCTGCGACCCGATTGACTGCTTTCATTGCGACCAGAATAATTGGTTTTTCCTTTATTCAGGAGCCCGCCACCGATTCGACTGGGCGTCCGCATTGGACCCGAATACTCCGACTGCCAACGAACACCTGCGACCAATCGACGGCGGCCTCGGGGACTACTGATGGGGATATGCCTACCGGGGTATACCCAGCAGGACGTTTTCGACCGGCCCAGGAACTGGCGAGTGGGCCTGCAGGACGGCGACTGGATCAAGACCTGGCGTAGATTCAAGCGACTGGAAGCTGAAGGCCCAGGAGAGTAGATAGGCCCAGTCGGATTAGGTTAAACGATTGCCGAAACCTTAACTGATTCGGTTGAGATATGTAAACCCTAGGGGGTGAGTCTATATAAACCTCCCTAGAGGGCGTGTAGAGGATACGTTCCATCATCCACCCAAGCGACTCGCCGCCTAGCCGTCGAGCTCGCCCCATTGTACTTCCATCATAATACAATCTAGCAGGAGTAGCTCTTTACCCTCCGGGGGGCCGAACCTGGGTAAAACCCTGTGTCTCCGCCCTCATCTCACACCGCAGATGGCTGGCCGCCCTTGCCCTATGTTCTACTACTCACTGCCGATTGCAGCATCTGCCGTGGTCATTCCCATGACAGTGACCAAGACACAAGAATTTTTCCAAGGAAGCCATGATCTCATTCATGAAGAAACAACTAAGAAGAATGGAATGATCCCAAGTGATAACCATAGTTGGACCACCATACTAGTGTTCAGTTTAGATCAATCACACCAACTTATGTGGTGTAGAAAAAATATTTTGTTGCCTAAACATGTTCTTGGAAACTTGTTGTTTGAGTGGAATGTTTGTCTGTGATTGCTTGCACATTGCTTGTGTGAATTGTTGTGTGTGATTAGACTTCTTTCCTAGAAATCTTTTGCCTATTCTAATCCCAATCCAACCCAAACAGATGACTTCTCCAAGAAACTCCAACATCAAGAATGGTGACAACAACAACCAAGAGATGCACATGAGAGAACAACTACTAGCAAACCAAACCTAGTTGAGTCAAGTGAAAACTCAGATTTTAGCCAACAACAATAAGTTAGACCCAACCTTGCAAAATATTTTGGAAATCCAATCCCAATTGTTGCAAGTGATGACCAATCAAATGATCAACATGAGAGACAACCTTTCCCAAGGAGTTTGTGACAACAATGATGTCAAGGATGATATTTTCGAAGGAACTCAAGCTTGCAATGTTTGTGGAGACATGGAACACACTTCTAAGGAGCATGTGGACCAATGCCCTAATTGTGAAGCGAAACATCCAACTAAACAATGCCCCACATCTCAAGTGAATTGTTTCCTATGTGAAGGAAATGATCATGTCCCTATCCAATGCCCCATCTATCCTATAGTTCAACAAATGAAGCAATATGGAATGCATCAAATGTTTGGAAACCTCCATGAAGGAACAACCTCTACCAAGAAGGATGAAGGCAAAGTCAGAACCATGCATCATAAGGCCAAATCCAAAGTGACCACCAAGTGTTGATACTCTTGTGAAGAAGGAGGTCATATCTCTAGTAACTTCCCCAAGAAGAGAGAAAGATTTCCCAACTTTGAGGTGAGATATGAAGAACATGAACTAGAAGAACTCCTAGCTTTGGAGAGACCCAAAAAGAAGAAGGACAAAAGCCAAGTGCAATGTTACAATTGCAAAGAAATGGGACACTATGCCAATGAATGTCCAGAAAAGAAGAAGAACCAATAAGCAATGATACCAAAGGAAAAGAAAGATATTATCCAAGTGATGTGTTTCAAGTGCAAAGGGCTAGGTCATTATGCCAACAAGTGTCCAGAGAAGATACATCAAGATCCCAAGTAAGCTATGATGTAATCTAGTTGAAAACCTTTTAAGGGTGGTAGTACCCTAGTTGTTTTGAAGCCAACTTGTAACCTCTAGCCTTCCCAAATCTTGGGACGAGATTTCTTTTAAGGGTGGTAGCCTGTCACATCCCAAATTTTTCCAAATTTTGAAATGTGAAAAATAAATAAATAAACAAAATAAATAATTGTTGAAATTTAGGGTGAAAAGAAACTTTTTGATTCTAAATGGAAACATCAAAACCCTTCTTGAACAAACTTTGAATAAAAGGGAATCCAACAAAATTTAAATCAAGTGAAATGCATTCATCAATGAATGTATCTTGAAATTTAAACTTGGGAAAATAAACCGAAACCCTAAAAACCCGAATGGAAGAAAATCATATTCAAGATCCCTCTAAGACTATGGATTTGATCCATATAAAAATTCAGAAACAATCATTTTAAATGATTAAAAATGGTAAACAAAAAATATTATAAAAACCATAGAAATTGGTTTCATTTAATTGGAGCCATGGATAAAAACTTATGAATATAATGAGTTAAAAGGAAATAATTTCCAAAGCTAATAAAAGCTCCTATCTAAAATCCAAACCAAATTATGAGCAAAATAATCCTAAAGTGATTTAAAAAGGATAAACAAATATTAAATAAAATCCTAAAAATTGGAACCACCAATTTTGGAACTTTAAACAAAAAGATATGGATTTTATAAGGCAAAGGAAGAAAATAAATAAATAAATAAGGAATATCTAAAAGCCAAATTAAATCTTGGCCAAAACCATAAACAAATGAAATTTTATTGAATAATAAAAAGGAGTAAAAGATTATTTAAATAAAATCATAAGAATTGAAAAAATATTAAATTTTATTTAAATAAAGACAATTTGCCTAAATAACAAATTCCAAGGAAATTATTTAGAAGACAATTTAAGTATTAAATTAAATCCATAAGAAAATGGAATGAAGATAATCCAAACCCAAATAAAATAAAGGGATAAAGAATATTCAAATAAAAGTATATGGGATTAAACCATATGCAAATTATAAAAGACCAAATCCCTTAGGTAAATGATTAATTAAATCATGAGAAAATAATAAATGGAATTTAACAAAGTGAAATAAAAAGTTATCTAATTAACTTAAAAGAATCATTTGATTAAAATTTATATGAAATTAAAACCATATTTGATTTTATTTGAATGAAGACAATTGCCCAATTTAAATGATTAATAAATCATATTAAAATATCTTAAATAATTCAAAGTGAATTATTTGCACTAATGAATAAATAAAACCTAATGAAAAAGGTTTGGTGAAAATTAGAATTCAAATAAAGAGTTTGAAAATATAATTAAAATCTTGTTTGAATAAAAACAATTGTCTAATTAAATAAAAATAAAGCCCAAGAAAATACCAGGAAATATTCTAAATTTGGACTTTAAAATACTTTGTTAAACAATACTAAAATATACTGAAAGAATAGAAAAGGTTTGACAAAAACCTGAATTCAAATTTAGTTTAAATCATTTGAATCAAAACAAAACAGAAAAGAAAAAGGAAAAAGAAACAGAAAAGGAAAAAACAGAGAAAAGATCCAGCCCAGCCTAACCAGCCCACTAAGACCAGCTAGCCCACTCTCACTCTCCCCCGAAATGTTTTCTTCCACTCAAATTCTCACCCGCACACTCTCTGACGCCTGGACCCCACTATACCCCTCTCTCTATCGCTGACCACCAGGCCCCACTGCCCCGTCATCATCTTCAACCCCGCGACGACCATGCCCTCACCTCACTGCCGTTTCTGGCAGCGGTTAACTCACTTCAATTCGCATCAATGACGGCTTTAATCCCTCCAGAGACCACGCCCTTCTAAACGCCTGTCTCCCCTCTCCATTTCCCCTCATTCGCCCATGTCAAAATGCCACAAGGCTGCTCGAATTGCTCGCTTCAAACTTTCTATCTCCGACGAGCTCAACAGCAAATTCCGACGACGCCAGACCTCACCGCTGCCCTAGACTCCACGAGCCTTCTCCCCATCCCCGTACGCATCTACCAGCACCCCTAGCTAACTCGCGCGCGCTCCAAATCGTCGGCAAGGACAACACCGTCTCGCCACCTACGACCGCATCCACTCCGGCGAGCTACTAACGCCAACCCCGTGCGCCCCTCGTGTTCTGGTGAGTATCCCTACAACCCTCGAGACCGTGCTCATCCTCCTGACGCCTTCCCTCGCTCTCTTGCATCCCAGGCACTCGTCTTCGACCACGGCAGTGCATGCCCGAGCCAGTGAGCAATTCCGGCCAGGAATCCCCTTCGATCCCGTGCGCCCCTTGGCCAACAGAGACAACCTCGAGCATCAAAAAACTTCGACGAACTCGGTGAGCCCTTCCCCTCGCTCTCTTGCTTCCTGTATCACTGGCAACGTCGCAGCCCGAGCGCCGCCGCCGCGCGCCACCGTCGAGCGCCGCCAGTGTTTGGTCAAGCCACTCAGTACGGTTAGATCTGGATCCAGCGAATAGGATAGATTCACTTAAATCAAACCGGTACGCTCAATCTATGTCGCACAATTAGCTTTAAATCCAACGATCCACAACACGCAATCCACACAAACCGGTATCAGCCTATAGAAATGCTCCACGTGGCCAGTCTGAGTTTTAAAAACAGAAATTAGATCTATTAGTTGTTAGATTTTGTAAAATTCATAACTTTAAATCTACACGTCCAAATTTTGCAAACTTTATATCAATGGAATCATCAAAAAGAATACTTTCCAACCATACACTTTGTTTAGTGATTTGCTTCTGGAAAATTAGTTGTTTTTGCAGAAACATATGTAGGCCTATTTTGAGTATAAAAAATTATTCTAAAAATGTTTTTAGGGTAAAATCTTTTGTAAATGTCCTACTGACCATAGAAACCAACTTTTGGATTTAAAAATATATGTTATGACACTTAGGAATTATTCCTTTGAATAAAAGTATTTCTAGTTAAATAAAAATGTTGAATATGATTTAAAATACTTTTTGAGTTAAACCTTTTGAAAATGGTTTGAATTAAACTCTCTGACCCTAAACACAGAGTTTTAGGATTTAAAAATATATTTAGTGAACCCTAGAAATTTTTTACCTTGTTTAAAGGCATTTCCAAACAAAATAAAATGTTGCTTTGATTTAAAAATGGATTTTGGATGAAACCCTTTGCAAATGTAATTGTTTTAAAACCTTATGACCATAAACATTAATTTGGTGTTTAAAAACATTTTGGCTAACACTAGAAATTATTCTTTGAATAAAATCAATTCTAGCAAAACAAAAGGGATTAAAGTTTCCATTTTCACTAACTTGCTTCCAAATGACTTTGCCACTTTTATAAATGACTAATAGGTGTTTTAAAATGTTTATAACCTATTAGAAACCACTTTTCCAAATAAAACAATCTTTTGCATGCATTGTTTTGTTTTCTTTATTTTATGTGGTGAATTGTTTGAATGCTAGATTGAATTTGTGCCTTGATTGAATTGTAGTGAAATTTGAAGAGTGTGACTATTTCAAGATCAAGGAGTGAACTTATATTCTCTACCAAAAAGGCAAGTGGTGCTTCATCCTTTTGTCCCATTATTTTCACTATGTATTAGTGATATTTCTAAGTAGGACTTGCATGAAATTTTACTAAGTATGCTGCCATGGGAAATCCTAGTAGATGATGCCTTAGTAGAATTTTACCTAAGTTAAGATCCCTACTACTATCATGCTTAGCTTATCTAGTAGAAAACAAGGGTGGATGATATCCTTGCTATGAAATATTTCTAAGTCAAATGACTTGTGTTTTTTTAATAAAACAACTATGTGAATGAATCACCTGGGTGGAATGGGACTTGCATGGATGGATTTTTGTTGAGTGGTTACCAGGGCCCATTGTTCAATGGCCTACCCTGTGTATCTCACTTGTGGAATGCCACCCAGGAACAAAGAGATTTGAGATGTCAAATGTTGAGAAGCTTCAAGTGCAGCCACTTGGCAATATGGGCTCTGCCTGGATCATATAGGTTGCAATAACTTAGCCAAATGGATAGTTGGTGGTAGTGGGTGATAGGTTTGGAGCGCGTCCATTCTGGTCTAAGGGAAGGCTTCTGAAAGATCCTGTCTCGATGCATGTCGAGTCTTGTGGGGAAAGTGCACCACCTCTCCCGAGAGTAAAATCTAAGTACTTAGCCATGTCCCCGACAATGGACAATTTGAGCATCAAGACATGGAAGCTATCAAGGATCTCCTCATCCCAATTTCTAAGTTAATAACTTGTGGTTGAACAAGGGTTAAAGGATCTTCAATCTTTGATTGGTATATGCCTTGGGTGATTTTGAAAAACAAAAACTTAGTGTTTTCATCTTATAAGGAAAATCTATTTTGAGAAAAGCAAGCCTAAGCTCCACTTAGCTAAATGCATATAGATGATAGATACCACTATTCTACCATAGTATCACTTGCCAATACAATTCAAATGTATTAACCCTTGTGGCTGTAACTTATTATGTTGCAGGTTTGTTTGATGTTAGTGAAGTGTGTTGATTAGGATTACAAGTCTACAACCAACATGATTGCCTGTGGCACTTTGAAGATGAAGGACTCCTTGCTATATAGTTATTTCTGCTGCGTTGTAATGAGATAGCCAAATGAGCTATGTAAGATGTAATGAATTATTTTATTCCTGGTTATAAAGTTGTATTATGACCTTTGTTTCTTGATATTATATATTAACTATGGATGCTAGCTATTGATCCGGGGACTAGCATTGTAAACACAGGGATCTCTACCTTATTAAAGGTTGGGACCTCTACACCTCCTTTGTGGGGGAGCTCACCGGAGAAGAAGGTGAGGCCTTTGTGGCGCTCGGGTGACCTTGTGTGGCCCCGACACCGATCCAACGTAGACGTAGCTCCCTTGGGAGTGAACTACGGGAATTTCATCTCTATGTCCCCGCTCCGGTTATCTCGTTCCCTACCTTTACTTCTTTCTCTTTACCGTTCTTGTGGTCGTTGTTAGTTCCCTAGCGTATAGGCTGTTCACCTAGTTGCATATCTAGAGAACTTTCTTTCTTGCCAAGCCTAAAATTGTGTAACAAATTAAAAATTGGTAGTCTCCTATTCACCCCTCCTCTAGTCAATTCAAAGTCGGTACTTTCAATTGGTATCAGAGACAAGGCTCTTATTTCGGGCTTTATCGCCTAAGAGACGATGGCCGACGAAGGGGGTAGTGAAAATGAAAACTCCAAAAACTTGGCCACCATGGATGACCTCAAGCAATTGGAGACATCCATGATGTCAAAGTTTAAGGATGTAAGATCCCTCCTTTGTAAAGGAAAGGATCCCTGTGATTGCAATGCTAGTCCCTGGATCAAAGCTAGCATCCACAATTTAAGATGAAGTACACAAAAACAAAGGTCATTATTACATATCATTCCAGAGACAAACATAGTCTTTTACAACTCCATGGCCATAGGCTTAATACAAGAGTTCAAATATATAATAAGATAAATAAGTCTTCATCTTCATGTGCCACAGGCAAGCATGTTGAGTGTAGACTCATGACTCCTAATAATCATCAGAATAACCTGCAACATCACAAGTTACAGCCACAGTGGGTCAATACATTGGAATAGTATTGTCAAGTGATACCTTAGTAGAATATTGGTGGACCAATTACTATATGCATTTTGGCTAAGTGTAGCTTAGGCTTGCTTTGCTCAAAATAGGTTTTACCTATTAGTTGAAAACACTAAGTTTTTCTTTGACAAAAACTTTCCCAAGGAACCACCAATAGACATTGGTGAACCTTCACCCTTGTTCAACCACAAGTTTTACTTAGAAATTGGGATGAGGAGATTCTTGATTAGCTTCCATGTCTTGATGCTCAAGTTGTCCAATACCAGGGACATGGCTAAGTACTTAGATTCTTCCATCTGCAGAGGTTGTGCACTTTCCCCACAAGACTTGATTTTCACCAAGACAGGATCTTTTAGAAGCCTTCCCTTAGACCAAATGGACGCGTTCCAACTTATCATCCCACTACCACCAACTGTCCAAATGGCTAAGTTATTGCAACCTATATGATCCAGGCAGAGCCCATATTGCCAAGTGGCTGCACTAGAAGCTTATTAACATTTGGCCTCTCAAATCCCTTTGTTCCTGGGTGGCTTTCCACAAGTGAGATACACAACGTAAACCGTAGAAATGGGCCTTGTGTAACCACTCAACATAACCCATTCCTTCCATTCCACCCAGGTGTTTCATTCACTTAGTTGTTTTATTAAACAAAAACATAGTCCAAAGACTTAGAAATATTTATCCATAACATGAATATATAACCACCCTTTGTTGCTACTAGCTAGGCTAAGCATGGCATTATTAAGACTTAGAAATATTTCTAGCAATTCTACAACTACTAGGATTTCCCAAGCATAGCATATAGATCAAAAAATATCCATGCAGGACTAGCAAAATATTTCTAATGCATATTTGAAAACATAGGAATAAAATCATGAAGCACCACTTGCCTTGGTAGTTTGGAGAGTAGCTACAATCCTCACAAACACAATCACTATTTGCACCAAAATCTACACATAAAATGATAGCACCAAATCACATACAAAATAAATACAAGCAAAAATATATGGATGCATGCAATATGATATGAGATGATTTTCTATACTCAACAAGACAAGTGCACAATACTGATTCATAAACAAGTTCAAAACTTGCCAAACAATCTTTATTTGAACATTTAATCATTTCCCAAATAATTGTTATACACAAAATAGGCCTACACATGTTTCTGTAAAAATAACCATTTTAATAGAAAAAAACATTAAACATATTGCAAATATGGAAAGGGCTTACTCTCATGATTCCATTGATATAAAATTTGTCAAATTTGGACGTGGGAATCAATAGTTATGAATTAAACAAGTTTTAATATCTAATAGATCAAATTCAAACTTTTAAAACCAAACTCGTGTCACGCGGCGTCTTCTAACTGGCTGATACCGTTTCACGCTGGATCGCGTCTGCGAACCGTTGGATCTAACTAAAACATGCGGCACAGATCTAAACTTACCCCTTCGGCTATGATCTATCGCATCCACTGGATCTAAATCTAACGGCCCTAAGCATCTGACCATCAAGTGGCGGTGGCGACAGGCGGCGGCGCGCTCTGTCCGTGGCGGAGCCGGCGAACTAGGTCGCGCGGGTAGGTGGGAGGTTGCTCACCAGAATCGCCGTGACGAGGAGATGCTCAACGTGTGCTCGGTTGGCGAAGGGGCGTGCTGCTGTGGCCGTGGGAGCTCGTCGGAGTCGAGGAAAGCGTCGGGCTTAGGTGGACGGCGACGTTGGCAACGTTCTGTTCCGCCCTAACACAAACGGAGGGCATCAACGTGTGCGCATTGATCAGGCGAAAAAGATAGGGTCAAAGGGAAAGAACGGGGTGGTCGTATCTCACCGAAATTTCTTGCCGGAGTTGGAGACGGTGTCGGGAGTTTGCGGTGCTCGTTGGAGTCGACGACCTGGGGCAGTACAAGACGAACCAAGGGTGTCAGAAGGAGCGCAAGATGGTTGCGAAGCAGCTCGCGTGAACCAGAGAGGGAGGCGTGCACGAAGCTTACCACAATCGGTCGCCGGAGTTCGTCGGGGCAGTGACGATGTGGAGAGGAAAGCGAGCGGCCTGGCGGCGTCCAGAGGAAATTTAGTTGGGGGAAATGACCGCGGTGGCGAGGTGATTAAGTAGCCAGGAGGGGCGAGGGAATTACGCGGTGGTTCAATGCCAATTAAGCGAGGAATCAATCGCGGCGTTTCTAGAGGAAACGACGGTGGCGATGGGGTCTGCGCGCGCGGGGTGGAGAAGAAGGTGCTGACCTGGCTCGGGCCCAGTGGCAGTGTCAGCGGGGCAGAGCGGGTGCGGGTGAGAGAGAAGGAAGGGGGAAACCCGGGTGGGCTGGCTTTTGGGCCGTTTCTACTGTTGGGCTGGAAAGGTGGCGCCAGGCCCAGTGCTGTTTTCTAATGCCTTTTCTTTTCTAAATTGATTTTCAGGAAACATTTTCAAATGATTTCAAAACCATTTGAATTCAAACCTTTTTCTGAATTTTTGCAGAGTGTAACACTCATAATTCTGGGCATAAAACCATGTGGTTTCTCTGTACTAGCTTGGTCCTTTTGATCAAATAAAATAAACAGTGACATAGCACTTGATTTGATCAAGTTTTGAATTTGGTTTTAAATCCATATTTGTTTTGTAAATTTTGGTTTAAGCACTAGCAATCAAGCAAAACAACCTGAGAGCAACAAGGTTTGGATCTTGAACAAATAACCCCTCATTGGAAAGTAGCATTTGATTTAATGTTGATCACATAAAATCATAGCTCTCAAATTCTGTTTTCTTTCAAATGAGTTTGAGTTTTGATCCCTAAATGATATGCATGCATGCATGATATGAAATCTTTGAAAACATGATTTTAGGGATGTTACAAATCTAACCCCCTTAAGGTGAATCTCGCCCTCAAGATTCGGGTTGGCTAGCAAATAGGTGAGGGTGGTCTTTCCGAAGATCATCTTCTCTTTCCCATGTTGCTTCTTCTTCGGAATGATGGTTCCATTGAACTTTGCAGAACTTGATAGTCTTAGTCCGAGTAACTCTTTCTGCAGTCTCAAGTATCTTGATAGGTTTCTCTTCATAGGTGACATCACTTTCCAATTGGACCTCTTCCAAAGGTATAGTATCCTTCAAAGAAGTTTCTTCCATTTCTGGATGGCATTTCTTAAGCTGACTCACATGAAACACATTATGAACAGCTGACAAAGACTCTAGCAATTCAATCTCATAAGCTACTTCTCCTTTACGACTCAGAATCTTGAATGGTCCAACATACCTTGGGGCCAACTTCCCTTTGACTCAGGATCTGCATAGTTCTTTTTCGGGACTGTGCTATCTTCAACCTGTCCTTAACCATCTTGACTTTCTCTTTAGCCTCCTTGATGAGTTCTGGTCCGAACAAACTTCTTTCTCCCACACCATTCCATAGCAATGGGGTGGTACACTTTCTCCCGTAGAGAAACTCAAATGGTGCCATCTCAATACTGCTTGATAGCTGTTATTATAAGAAAATTCTGCGTAAGGCAGACTTTCATCCCAACTGGCTCCATAGTCTAGAGCACATGCTCTCAACATATCTTCGAGAATCTGATTAGTCCTTTCTGTCTGTCCATCAGTTTGAGGATGGAATGCAGTGCTGAATTCCAACCTCGTTCCTAATGACTCGTGTAATTGCCTCCAAAAATGAGAAGTGAACTGAGTTCCTCTATCAGACACAATACTCTTGGGTACCCCATGCAGACATACAATTCTACTCATATAGATCTTGGCTAACTTAGCACTTGTATAAGTTGTCTTCACGGGTATGAAATGAGACACTTTAGTTAGGCGATCCACTACTACCCAACTAGAATCATATCCTGACCTGGTCCTCGGCAATCCGGTGATGAAATCCATGCCAATCTTGTCCCACTTCCAATCAGGAATAGGTAGTGGTTGTAACAATCCTGCTGGTTTCTGATGTTCCGCTTTCACTCTACTACATACATCACACAAAGCAATATGTTCGGTGATGTCCTTCTTGAGATTATTCCACCAAAATCTTTCCTTCATATCCATGTACATTTTGGTGTTACCTGGGTGAATGGAATACGGTGAGTTGTGTGCTTCTTGTAAAATCAGTTTCCGAAGCTCCGGATCTTGTGGAACACATATACGTTTTCCATGCCATAAAGTACCCTGTTCGTATTCATGGAATCCTTTGGCTTTTCCCTTGCCAATATTTTCCTTAATCTCTTCAATTTCCTTATCTGTCTTTTGGGCTTCTTTGATCTTGTCTAACAAAGTGGGTTGAACATCCAAAGACATGAGATGTCCCTCAGGCACAATCTCCAATCTGAGATCTCTAAATTGGGCACACAGATCATCTGGCAATTCTCCCTTAGTAAGGCCATTCACAAAAACCTTACGGCTTAGAGCATCTGCTACAACATTTGCTTTACCGGGGTGGTATTGAAAACTCAAGTCATAGTCTTTGATGAGTTCTAGCCATCTTCTTTGTCTCATGTTGATTTACTTCTGGGTGAAGATATACTTCAAACTCTTGTGATCTGTGAACACTTCACACCGCTTTCCCAAAAGATAGTGTCTCCATGTTTTGAGTGCATGGACAACAGAGGCTAACTCTAAATCATGAGTAGGGTAGTTTACTTCATGAGTTTTGAGTTGTCTCGAGGCATAAGCCACAACTTTCCCTTCTTGCATAAGTACTGCACCTAATCCATGATGAGATGCATCACAATATACTTGAAAATCTTTCTCCAAATCTGGCAAACATAAGACTGGTGCTGTCACTAGTCTCTTCTTCAATTCTTTAAAACTAAGTTCACAACCCTCAGACCAAGCAAATTTCTTGTATTTCTTTAACAATTATATCATAGGTTTAGCTACCTTGGAGAAATTCTCAATGAACCTTCTGTAGTATCCTACCAAGCCAAGGAAACTACGAACCTCTTTGACTGACTTAGGTGATTCCCATTCAGTTATAGCTGAAACTTTAGAAGGATCAACTGCAACACCATCTCCTGACACAACGTGTCCAAGAAATCCAACTTCATTCAACCAAAACTCACACTTGCTGAATTTGGCATACAACTTATGCTCTCTAAGCTTCTCAAGTATCAAACGCAAATATCCTTCATGCTCTTCTTTGCTCTTGGAATAGATCAAAATGTCATCGATGAAAACGACAACAAACTTATCAAGAAATTCCATGAACACCTTGTTCATCATATTCATGAAGTATGCTGGTGCATTGGTAAAACCAAATGGCATCACGGTATACTCATACAATCCATACCTTGTAGTGAAAGCTGTCTTAGGTATGTCTTGTTCCCTTATCTTAAGCTGAAAATAACCTGACCGGAGATCAATATTTGAGAACACACAAGCTCCTTCTAGCTGATCAAACAAGTCATTGATTCTAGGCAAAGGGTATTTGTTCTTGATAGTCACCTCATTGAGTGAACGGTAATCTATGCATAACCTTTGAATTATATCTTTCTTTTCCACAAACAAAACTTGTGCTCCCCAAGATGAAGAACTTGGTTGGATAAAACCTTTCTGCAACTGTTCTCGAAGTTGCTTCTTGAGTTCTTTCAACTCATCAACTGACATATTGTACGGTCTTTTTGCTATTGGTCCAGATCCTGGTAGCAAATCAATAAGAAATTCCACATCTCTATCAGGTGGCATTCCCGGTAATTCTTCCGGAAACACATCCGGATATTCACTCACAATTGGCACACTGTCCATGCTAACCCCCTTAAGAGAATTTAGCTTACTCCTTTTTGCCTCAAAGTTGGTCTTGAATCTGATACTCTTATTTTCTGGAGTTGTGAGTGAGACAGTATGATTGGCACAATCTATCACTCCCTTGTGCTTAGTCATCCAGTCCATTCCCAAAATAACATCCAATCCTTGGGAGTTTAGGATTAACAAGTTAACAGGAAACTTATACTTCCCAAACTCTATGACTAGATCATGACATCCTGAATTCACTATCATTTCTCCGCCAGGAGAACTTACTTTTATAGGACACCCAATAGTTTCTACCGGTAGTTCATTTCTTTCAACAAATGCTCTTGATATGAATGAATGAGATGCACCAGTATCAAAGAGAACAAATGCTGGAACAGAATTGAGTTTGAACTTACCAGCAACATCATCAGGTTCCTCATAGATTTCCTCCACATTGATGTGGTTCACTTGCCCTTTCTGGAAAGGGTTGGGCTTGTTGGGTCCTTCAACTTTCTTTTCTGGGCATTCATTTGCATAATGCCCCATCTTCTTGCACTTGAAACATTCAACCTGACTAAGATCTTTCTTGACAGGCTGGCTTCCACTGTGGTGGCTCTTATATCCACCCTTGTGATTCTTGTACTTATCGTTGTCATGACTGCGGTTGTGCTTGTTGTCATGATAACAGTTGTGGTTGTGGTGCTTGTTGAACTTCCCATGCTTGTGGGATCCAGAACTCCCACTGTCATCATAATGGGAACGCTTGTGAGACGATCCCAAGCTGTGCTTGTCAGAGTGCTTTCTCTTCCTGCTTTCAACTTGTTTCATCTTGCTCTCCAAAATAGCAGCCTTGTCACAAAGAGACTGGTATGTGGGAACATAGGCCACAGCTAACTACAGGTTCAGTTCATCATTCAACCCTTCAAGGAACTTTTCCTTCTTCTTAGCATCAGTGTCAACTTCATCCGGTGCGTATCGTGCCAGATTGTTGAACTCCTCAATATATTCATCCATGCTATGGTGGCGCTGCTTCAGGTTATGGAACTCTTTCTTCTTCAAACTCATCACTCTGGATGAGATGTGAGCAGTACGGAAACCATCTTCGAAGATAGCCCATGTCACATCTGCAATGGGAGTGGTGATCTGGAAGTTATCCCACCAAGTGGCTGCTGGTCCTTCCAACAAGTGAGCTGCAAATCTGACTTTTTCTTAATCAGTACAACCAACAGTTACCAAGTCCTTACTCATAGAGCGTAGCCAATCATTGGCCACCATAGGATCAGTAGTTCCTGAGAACTTTGCTAGCCTCAGTCTCAAGAATCTGGTAAGCATGTCAAAACCCGGTGGGTTGTTCTGATTGTTGTTATTGTTGTTGTTGTTGTTCTGATTCTGGATGAACATAGTCATCATTTGCATCAGTTGAGTCTGAGCTGTCATCATTTGCTGCATCTCAGGGGGGATGTTGTTTTTGTTGGGGTTGGGATTGGCACGTCGGGGAGGCATCTGTGGTGGTTCAATAGAGGTAAGAATGAGATACCCATAGATGCTAACATGCACAATACATCACATAAACAATCACCAAAACATGCATCATAATAATAAAAGTTCAACAACATAGACAACAAGTTTGCAAAGTAAACACACCAATAGCAAGCCATCCACATGTTGGATGGTCATTGCGACTCAATAATCAAAGAAATGATAAATAAAGGTAAATGAGTAGTCATCACTACTCCTCGGCATCAACCTCCTCCTCAACAAATGTAAGACCTGCATTCTCCATAGCGTTCTTGTATTCCTCGACATTGGTGGTCAAGGTCTCTACTTTGGCTTTGAGAGCCCTCTTCTGAGAACGAAGCCTCTCAATCACAGTCTGCTGATGCTCGAGCTCGAAGTCCTTGGACTCTAGTTCTGCAGTCATGTCTTGAATCCTCTTGTTCCTATCTTGGACTCGCTTCTCTTGACTCTTGAACTTTCTGTCCTGACTCTCAAACTTGGCCTCCATCTCTTTGACTATCTCATCTTGCTCCGTGAAGAGCTTGTCCTTCTCACGAAGCTGCACCTGGAGTTCGTCATTGCTAATAATGACGTTGGTCCTATCAGTGTCTATGTGCCTAAGAAGAACCTCTAAGTCCTGGAGGTATAGACGAATCGGCTCTGCTGTCTCTCTCGAAGTATCCTCAAAGTCAATGGCCTCACCATCATCATCACATCTACCAAAGGTGTGGAAGTGAGTACCTCTAACCTCTCGAGAGTGTCTCCCTAGTAGACGTCCTATCAAATCCTGCATGACTACCTCAAGGCCTCTCTCCTTGTCATCATGCATGAGCTTGAAGATGATGGCCTCCGTGGCTGGCTCAGTATGGCGTCCTGGCTGATTGACCTTGAAGCCCCAAAGGTCTTTCCTCTCAAACTTGGTGAGGGGAAGCATCATGATAGTTGGAAGAGGGAGATTGAGCAGGCTAGTGAGCTCAATAATACGAGGGCCAAAACGAGTTCCCTTGAACTCTTCAGCCATGCTGATAGTAACATTAGGCATCTATTTATAAGATAGAAAAGTTAGGATCAATACAATTTAAGACAATTCACAAGACAAGGCATCACATGCATAACATTGGCAAGAAACACTCAAATCATAACATACATAATACAAGCAACCTAGTTTCACTATAACTTAGTCAAAACTTTGGAAATGTAATGATGAGTGTGGTGGTCCAACTAATAAGGCTCAATTCATCTTTCACTTTCTAATATAAAGGCTAACAATGCATCCTTCTATCAAAAGAGATGAGAAAAGAAGATTAGAAAAGTTTACTAGAAGAATAAAACAAGTGTGGAAGTTGTTGAATTTTTTTTCCTTAGTGGTTTCCAATCCTAGGGTCATAATCCTACAGGAAACACAGTGCTCTGATACCATCTGTAAGATCCCTCTTTTGTAAAGGAAAGGATCCCTGTGATTGCAATGCTAGTCCCTGGATCAAAGCTAGCATCCACAGTTTAAGATGAAGTACATAGAAACAAAGGTCATTATTACATATCATTCCAGAGACAAACATAGTCTTTTACAACTCCATGGACATAGGCTTAATATAAGAGTTCATATATATAATAAGATAAATAAGTCTTCATCTTCATGTGCCACAGGCAAGCATGTTGAGTGTAGACTCATGACTCCTAATCATCATCAGAATAACCTGCAACATCACAAGTTACAGCCACAGTGGGTCAATACATTGGAATAGTATTGGCAAGTGATACCTTAGTAGAATATTGGTGGACCAATTACTATATGCATTTTGGCTAAGTGTAGCTTAGGCTTGCTTTGCTCAAAATAGGTTTTACCTATTAGTTGAAAACACTAAGTTTTTCTTTGACAAAAACTTTCCCAAGGAACCACCAATAGACATTGGTGAACCTTCACCCTTGTTCAACCACAAGTTTTACTTAGAAATTGGGATGAGGAGATTCTTGATTAGCTTCCATGTCTTGATGCTCAAGTTGTCCAATACCAGGGACATGGCTAAGTACTTAGATTCTTCCATCTGCAGAGGTTGTGCACTTTCCCCACAAGACTTGATTCTCACCAAGACAGGACCTTTCAGAAGCCTTGCCTTAGACCAAATGGACGCGTTCCAACCTATCATCCCACTACCACCAACTGTCCAAATGGCTAAGTTATTGCAACCTATATGATCCAGGCAAAGCCCATATTGCCAAGTGGCTGCACTAGAAGCTTATTAACATTTGTCCTCTCAAATCCCTTTGTTCCTGGGTGGCTTTCCACAAGTGAGATACACAAGGTAAACCATAGAAATGGGCCTTGTGTAACCACTCAACATAACCCATTCCTTCCATTCCACCCAAGTGTTTCATTCACTTAGTTGTTTTATTAAACAAAACATAGTCCAAAGACTTAGAAATATTTATCCATAACATGAATATATAACCACCCTTTGTTGCTACTAGCTAGGCTAAGCATGGCATTGTTAAGACTTAGAAATATTTCTAGCAATTCTACAACTACTAGGATTTCCCAAGCATAGCATATAGATCAAAAAATATCCATGCAAGACTAGCAAAATATTTCTAATGCATATTTGAAAACATAGGAATAAAATCATGAAGCACCACTTGCCTTGGTAGTTTGGAGAGTAGCTACAATTCTCACAATCACAATCACTATGTGCACCAAAATCTACACATAAAATGATAGCACCAAATCACATACAAAATAAATACAAGCAAAAATATATGGATGCATGCAATATGATATGAGACGATTTTCTATACTCAACAAGACAAGTTCACAGTACTGATTCATAAACAAGTTCAAAATTTTCCAAACAATCTATATTTGAACATTTAATCATTTCCCAAATAATTGTTATACACAAAATAGGCCTACACATGTTTCTGTAAAAATAACCATTTTAACAGAAACAAAACATTAAACACATTGCAAATATGGAAAGGGCTTACTCTCCTGATTCCATTGATATAAAATTTGTCAAATATGGACCTGGGAATCAAAAGTTATGAATTAAACAAGTTTTAATATCTAATAGATCAAATTCAAACTTTTAAAACCAAACTCGTGCCACGCGGCGTCTTCTAACTGGCTGATACCGTTTCGCACTGGATCGCGTCTGCGAACCGTTGGATCTAACTAAAACGTGCGGCACAGATCTAAACTTACCCCTTTGGCTATGATCTATCGCATCACTGGATCTAAATCTAACGGCCCTAAGCATCTAACCATCAAGTGGCGGCGCTGGCGGCGGTGACAGGCGGTGGCGCGCTCTGTCAGTGGCGGAGCCGGCGAACTAGGTCACGCGGGGAGGTGGGAGGTTGCTCACCAGAATCGCCGTGACGAGGAGATGCTCAACGTGTGCTCGGTTGGCGAAGGGGCGTGCTGCTGTGGCCGTGGGAGCTCGTCGGAGTCGAGGACAGCGTCGGGCTTAGGTGGACGGCGACGTTGGCGACGTTCTGTTCCGCCCTAACACAAACGGAGGCCATCAGCGTGTGCGCATTGATCAGGCGAACAAGATAGGGTCAAAGGGAAAGCACGGGGTGGTCGGATCTCACCGAAATTTCTTGCCGGAGTTGGAGACGGCGTCGGGAGTTTGCGGTGCTCGTTGGAGTCGACGACCTGGGGCAGTACAAGACGAACTAAGGGTGTCAGAAGGAGCGCAAGATGGTTGCGAAGCAGCTCGCGTGAACCAGAGAGGGAGGCGCGCACGAAGCTTACCACAATCGGTCGCCGGAGTTCGTCGGGGCAGCGGCGATGTGGAGAGGAAATCGAGCAGCCTGGCGGCGTCTAGAGAAAATTGAGTAGGGGGAAATGACCGCGATGGCGAGGTGATTAAGTAGCCAGGAGGGGCGAGGGAATTACGCGGTGGTTTAATGCCAATTAAGCGAGGAATCAATTGCGGGGTTTCTGGAGGAAACGGCGGTGGCGACGGGGTCTGCGCGCGCGGGTTGGATAAGAAGGTGCTGACCTGGCTCGGGCCCAGTGGCAGTGTCAGCAGGTCAGAGCGGGTGCGGGTGAGAGAGAGAGAAGGGGGAAACCCGGGTGGGCTGGCTTTTGGGCCGTTTCTGCTGTTGGGCTGGAAAGGTGGCGCCAGGCCCAGTGCTGTTTTCTAATGCCTTTTCTTTTTCTAAATTGATTTTCAGGAAACATTTTCAAATGATTTCAAAACCATTTGAATTCAAACCTTTTTTGAATTTTTGCAGAGTGTAACACTCATAATTCTGGGCATAAAACCATGTGGTTTCTCTATACTAGCTTGGTCCTTTTGATCAAATAAAATAAACAGTGACATAGCACTTGATTTGATCAAGTTTTGAATTTGGTTTTAAATCCATATTTGTTTTGTAAATTTTGGTTTAAGCACTAGCAATCAAGCAAAACAATCCGAGAGCAACAAGGTTTGGTTCTTGAACAAATAACCCCTAAGGAAAGGATCCCTGTGATTGCAATGCTAGTCCCTGGGTCAAAGCTAGCATCCACAATTTAAGATGAAGTACACAAAAACAAAGGTCATTATTACATATCATTCCAGAGACAAACATAGTCTTTTACAACTCCATGGCCATAGGCTTAATACAAGAGTTCAAATATATAATAAGATAAATAAGTCTTCATCTTCATGTGCCACAGGCAAGCATGTTGAGTGTAGACTCATGACTCCTAATCATCATCAGAATAACCTGCAACATCACAAGTTACAGCCATAGTGGGTCAATACATTGGAATAGTATTGTCAAGTGATACCTTAGTAGAATATTGGTGGACCAATTACTATATGCATTTTGGCTAAGTGTAGCTTAGGCTTGCTTTGCTCAAAATAGGTTTTACCTATTAGTTGAAAACACTAAGTTTTTCTTTGACAAAAACTTTCCCAAGGAACCACCAATAGACATTGGTGAACCTTCACCCTTGTTCAACCACAAGTTTTACTTAGAAATTGGGTGAGATTCTTGATTAGCTTCCATGTCTTGATGCTCAAGTTGTCCAATACCAGGGACATGGCTAAGTACTTAGATTCTTCCATCTGCAGAGGTTGTGCACTTTCCCCACAAGACTTGATTTTCACCAAGACAGGATCTTTCAGAAGCCTTCCCTTAGACCAAATGGACGCGTTCCAACTTATCATCCCACTACCACCAACTGTCCAAATGGCTAAGTTATTGCAACCTATATGATCCAGGCAGAGCCCATATTGCCAAGTGGCTGCACTAGAAGCTTATTAACATTTGGCCTCTCAAATCCCTTTGTTCCTGGGTGGCTTTCCACAAGTGAGATACACAACGTAAACCATAGAAATGGGCCTTGTGTAACCACTCAACATAACCCATTCCTTCCATTCCACCCAGGTGTTTCATTCACTTAGTTGTTTTATTAAACAAAAACATAGTCCAAAGACTTAGAAATATTTATCCATAACATGAATATATAACCACCCTTTGTTGCTACTAGCTAGGCTAAGCATGGCATTATTAAGACTTAGAAATATTTCTAGCAATTCTACAACTACTAGGATTTCCCAAGCATAGCATATAGATCAAAAAATATCCATGCAGGACTAGCAAAATATTTCTAATGCATATTTGAAAACATAGGAATAAAATCATGAAGCACCACTTGCCTTGGTAGTTTGGAGAGTAGCTACAATCCTCACAAACACAATCACTATTTGCACCAAAATCTACACATAAAATGATAGCACCAAATCACATACAAAATAAATACAAGCAAAAATATATGGATGCATGCAATATGATATGAGATGATTTTCTATACTCAACAAGACAAGTGCACAATACTGATTCATAAACAAGTTCAAAACTTGCCAAACAATCTTTATTTGAACATTTAATCATTTCCCAAATAATTGTTATACACAAAATAGGCCTAAACATGTTTCTGTAAAAATAACCATTTTAATAGAAAAAAACATTAAACACATTGCAAATATGGAAAGGGCTTACTCTCATGATTCCATTGATATAAAATTTGTCAAATTTGGACGTGGGAATCAAAAGTTATGAATTAAACAAGTTTTAATATCTAATAGATCAAATTTAAACTTTTAAAACCAAACTCGTGTCACGCGGCGTCTTCTAACTGGCTGATACCGTTTCACGCTGGATCGCGTCTGCGAACCGTTGGATCTAACTAAAACATGCGGCACAGATCTAAACTTACCCCTTCGGCTATGATCTATCGCATCCACTGGATCTAAATCTAACGGCCCTAAGCATCTGACCATCAAGTGGCGGTGGCGACAGGCGGCGGCGCGCTCTGTCCGTGGCGGAGCCGGCGAACTAGGTCGCGCGGGGAGGTGGGAGGTTGCTCACCAGAATCGCCGTGACGAGGAGATGCTCAACGTGTGCTCGGTTGGCGAAGGGGCGTGCTGCTGTGGCCGTGGGAGCTCGTCGGAGTCGAGGAAAGCGTCGGGCTTAGGTGGACGGCGACGTTGGCAACGTTCTGTTCCGCCCTAACACAAACGGAGGGCATCAACGTGTGCGCATTGATCAGGCGAAAAAGATAGGGTCAAAGGGAAAGAACGGGGTGGTCGTATCTCACCGAAATTTCTTGCCGGAGTTGGAGACGGTGTCGGGAGTTTGCGGTGCTCGTTGGAGTCGACGACCTAGGGCAGTACAAGACGAACCAAGGGTGTCAGAAGGAGCGCAAGATGGTTGCGAAGCAGCTCGCGTGAACCAGAGAGGGAGGCGCGCACGAAGCTTACCACAATCGGTCGCCGGAGTTCGTCGGGGCAGCGACGATGTGGAGAGGAAAGCGAGCAGCCTGGCGGCGTCCAGAGGAAATTTAGTGGGGGGAAATGACCGCGGTGGCGAGGTGATTAAGTAGCCAGGAGGGGCGAGGGAATTACGCGGTGGTTCAATGCCAATTAAGCGAGGAATCAATCACGGCGTTTCTAGAGGAAACGGCGGTGGCGACGGGGTCTGCGCGCGCGGGGTGGAGAAGAAGGTGCTGACCTGGCTCGGGCCCAGTGGCAGTGTCAGCGGGGCAGAGCGGGTGCGGGTGAGAGAGAAGGAAGGGGGAAACCCGGGTGGGCTGGCTTTTGGGCCGTTTCTACTGTTGGGCTGGAAAGGTGGCGCCAGGCCCAGTGCTGTTTTCTAATGCCTTTTCTTTTCTAAATTGATTTTCAGGAAACATTTTCAAATGATTTCAAAACCATTTGAATTCAAACCTTTTTCTGAATTTTTGCAGAGTGTAACACTCATAATTCTGGGCATAAAACCATGTGGTTTCTCTATACTAGCTTGGTCCTTTTGATCAAATAAAATAAACAGTGACATAGCACTTGATTTGATCAAGTTTTGAATTTGGTTTTAAATCCATATTTGTTTTTTAAATTTTGGTTTAAGCGCTAGCAATCAAGCAAAACAATCCGAGAGCAACAAGGTTTGGTTCTTGAACAAATAACCCCTCATTGGAAAGTAGCATTTGATTTAATGTTGATCACATAAAATCATAGCTCTCAAATTCTGTTTTCTTTCAAATGAGTTTGAGTTTTGATCCCTAAATGATATGCATGCATGCATGGTATGAAATCTTTGAAAACATTATTTTAGGGATGTTACAGAGGAAATGATGACTATATTGCAGTCTCTCAAGCCAAACCCCATGGTTTCTCTTGCCATGCCCCAAACCACCGAGCTTCCTCCCACCATTCCCGTGACCGCCACCGGGGTGAATCCCGCGGCCGTCACCACTCACTTGGGACTTGGTTTTGTTGCTCAAACATCTACCAAGGTTCCAAGCAAGAACACCGAGGAGCCCGAAGACTCAACTTCCAAAGAGGAAAGTGGAGGAAAGGACTACTCGGCGGTGCCCCCACCACCGAAGGACACACCGGATCCACCCATTCCCATGCCATACATCATTCCTAAAGGATCACCATCTATGCTAGATACTTCAATTTTTTCAATTGGCAATATCTAATGCACTCACATATTTCCAGTTCTTCTATTGAGTTAATGAGGATTGTGGAGGATGGGTTCTCTCCATATGACCCAAAGAAGTTGACTCGAGGTGAAGTGGTGGACAAGCAACTCAATGCCATGTCTTTGGGGATGATTCAAAAGGCCTTGACTCCCAAGTATTTTGCTCACATTCACCAATTCAACACCTCCAAGGAAGCATGGGATCAGCTCACCGAGCTATTTGTTGGGAATGCAATCATTCAAAGCTCCAAGTTTGATGAAGTCAACAATGAGTGCGATGGTTTCGCTATGCAAGGCGATGAGACTCCCGAAGACATGTATAGGCGGCTCAAGGTCCTTTACTACACTATGAGGAATCTTGGTGCCACCTATGTTGATGACAAGTTCATGAATATGAAGTTCATTCAATCTCTCCTTCCTTTTGAAGAACAAAAGTTCAACTCCATCAAGGGAAGAACCAACTTTCACCTAATGACCTCCCAAGAAGTCTTGAGTGTAGTGATTGCCATGACCATTGCCAAAAAGAACACGGAGTCCGCTCGTGCTAGGGCTATTGGATCAACAAAAGTGAATCTTTCTTTGAAGGCCAAGGCTATTGAAGTTGATGATGATGATACATCAAGTGAGTGGTCTCAAGAGGACCTCAAGTCTGCTTTCAACGAACATCTTGCTCTCGTCTGAAAGGACTATATCTTCCCATGATGTTTTTGGTGTTAATGATAATCCCCAATTGTGTTTTTAATTGTGCGCTTGAGTTTCAGGGGAAACGTTGTTGATGTCTCCTTCTATTGTGGTGGATGCTCTCTTGGGATCTCATGAAGTCGGTGGCCTATTTAGTCTTCTCCTAGTTTCTCTCCGGTTGTTGTTTTTAGGTCACCGTACTATTAAGAGGGGTTTCATCTTGAAAGGCTGTGGGAAATCACTTGTTCTTGCACAAACCTATATGCACCGCCACAGCCATCCCACTATCCTGTGAGAGTGCGTGTTCCTGTTCTGTTGGAGCCTTTTGTGTCTCACCGGAACTTCCGGCCTGGCGCCGGAAGTTCCGCTCAGGCTTTTTCTGCGGGCTGTTCTAAGCTTTGGTCCGACGCTAGTTCCGCCCCAAGTTCCGATGGTGAATTAGTAACCTTCTGTATGAAGTGTTCTATTTGCCGGAACTTGCATCGGAACTTGTCCTGCCAAAAGATCCTGAGCGGAACTTCCGCCCAGACGCCGGAACTTCCGGCCAGATTCGGTTCGCGACCCAGAAATTCTGCCCCTTGTTCCGCTCCAAGTTCCGGTGGTGGCTCAGTAACCTTCTGTTTTGAAGCGTTCTATTTGCCGGAACTTGGTCGGAACTTGCGTCGGAAGTTCACTGGAACTTCCGGTCCGTTTTGACCGGAACTTCCGGTTGCGCTTCTAGAGCGGGCGTCAACGGTCTGATGACCGTTGGAGCCAGGCTGGGCGGAACTTCCGGCCTCTCACCAAAAATTCTGATGAGGTCGCGGGGGTTGTAACGGTTCAGCGCGAGGGGGCCTATTTAAGACACCCCTCTTCTTCCTCCCACTTGCTCTCGAATTTTTCTCTCTCCTCCATTAATGATTGAGCTTCACCTCACTAGATCTCTCTCTAGCCACTCAAATCACTTGATCTTTTGAGAGGTGACCTAGATCTACACTTCCACCAAAGAAGATTTGGTTTCCCCCACCCATCCTTCGTGGATCTTGTTGCTCTTGGGTTTCTTGAAACCCTAGACGGTGTAGGGCATCCTCGGAGCTAAGGCTTGGGTTGTAAAGCTTCGAGGTGTCGTTGAGGGCCTCCAATTGAGTTGTGGAGCCTCCCCCTCAACCTTGGTGTAAAGGTTTCGGTCGACGCCTTCAAGGTCACCGATTAGTAGATTGTGAGGCCTCCTTTGTGGGGGAGCTCACCGGAGAAGAAGGTGAGGCCTTTGTGGTGCTCGGGTGACCTTGTGTGGCCCCGACACCTCTCCAACGTAGACGTAGCTCCTTGGTAGTGAACTACGGGAATTACATCTCCGTGTCCCCGCTCCGGTTACTTCGTTCCCTTCCTTTACATCTTGCTATTTACCGTTTTTATGGTTGGTGTTTGTTTTCTTGCATTTAGGTTGTTCACTTAGTTGCATCTCTAGATAACTTTCCTTCTCGTTGAGCATAAAAGTGAGAAACAAATTAAAATTGGGTAGGCACCTATTCACCCCCCCTCTAGTCGTATCAAGTCGGTACTTTCATCGTCTCATTCGCAAGATCAAGTCAAGACCTCCTCATCCTTTGAACAAGAACTACGCCAGCAAGAATGTCGCCAACAAGGAACGAGCTATAGTAGTCCATGAAGAATACCTTTCCTGCACGGATGAAGATGATGATGATGAAGTCCAAGGCGGAGAAATTGTGGGAGTTGCTGTTATTGCCACTACCTCTAATCCATGATTGTCCCTCTTTGACTCACCAAATGAGAACGTCATCTCCTCCAACCAAAAGTGTCTCATGGCCAAGGCCACCGAGGTAACATCTAAACCCACTCCTCAACACATCTCCAGTGAGCATTGTTCTCTTGATCTTGTTGGTCTAGAGATAAAGAAAGAAATGATATACATGTGTGAGTTTATTGCTACCTTGGATGAAGAAACTAAAACTTGCTTTGATTCCTTGCTTGCACAACTTGACAATGATAGGGATGCTTTAGATGAAAAGGAAGAACTTCTTGACTTGTTAAGTAAAAATGAAAGAGATGCCGCCGATGAAATTGCTTCTCTCACTCAAAGTCTTGAGGATGAACAAAATATGAGAATTAATCTTGAGGAAAGTGTGTCTAAACTTGTAGATGACCATAACAACACCATGTGCTCTCTCACTAAAGAACGCGATCATGCTCTTGTGTTGGTTAAGGTGCTTAAGAAAGAGAAAGTTGAGTTTGGTGTTGGTCATGATAGGACTCGAGAAGATCTTGAGAAACTCAAAGAGGAACACAAAGCCTTGGAGAGCAAATTCTCAAGTCTTTTTGAATCCCATGAACAACTTCAAACTCAACTAACTTGTGAACATGCTAAGTATTTCGCTGTGAAAATTATAGACTTGTCTAGCACTCCTAACCCTTGTTGCAAGCATGAGCATCTTATTGAGGAGAACAAGGCGTTGAAGGATCAACTTTCCAAGACTAAGAATAAGAAGAAAAAGAAAAAGGGCATGGCTCAAGGACCTTCTAATGGTCCAACCATCTTGCAAAGTGATAACTTTGTCGGAAAGAACAATCCCTCTTATATTCTTTGCAAGTCCTATGATGGTCATGTATATGCTATATATGTTGGAACTTCTTACACGCATGATTATCATTGGGCCAATTGGGTGCCAATGACTCTTGTTACTAACAAAAGGGGACACATTGCAAAATGGGTACCTAAAACCAAAGCTTGATTTTCTTGTAGGACTGCTTCCGGTGGAGCAAAATGGTGCTTGATAGTGGTGCCACAAGTCATATGACCGGAAGCAAGTCTATCATGACGGAGATAAGGCCAAATATTGCCAACACCATGGTATCCTACAATGATAAAACAAGTTCTCAGGTTTTGGGTTTTGGCAAAGTGGTGGTTACCCCGAATGTATCCTTGGTTGACGTCATGCTTGTCAAAACCCTTGGTTACAATTTACTTTCAGTTCGTGCTCTTGCCATTATGGGTCTCTCTTCTTTCTTCAATGAGCACTCCTGGTCCTCATGTGGAGCAAGTCTCTCAAGGTGGCTTTCATAGGGTATATAGAGCATGACTTGTATGTGGTGGAATTTTCGGGGACCACCACTCCTCATGCTCTATGTATCTATGCTAAAGCCGACAAGGGATGGTTGTGGCATCGCCGCCTAGCCCATGTTAACATGAGAACTTTGCAAATACTTCACTCTGAGGGCCACATCCTTGGTCTTAACGATGTTTCTTTTGCCAAAGATCGTGTTTGTAGGGCTTGTATTGAAGGGAAGATGCATGAAACTCCTCACAAAGTTATCAATCAAATCACCACAGAGAGATGCTTGGAGCTCTTGCACATGGACCTCTTTGGGCCTCCTTCTCATGATAGTCTTGGAGGCAAGAAGTATTGTTTGGTTATTGTGGATGATTTCTCAAGATACACTTTGGTGTTATTCTTCAAGTACAAGAGTGAGACTCAACAAACCTTCATTGACTTTGCCAATGAAGTTCAACAGAAACACAATGCAACCATTCTCTCCATCCAAAGTGACAATGGCACAGAGTTTAAGAACTATACCTTGGATGAGTTTCTTAGTGATGAAGGCATCAAGAATCTATACTCCACTACCTATACCCCTCAACAAAATGGTGTTGACGAAAGTAAGAATCGCACTTTGATGGATGCGGCTTGGTCTATGCTAGCTGAATTCAAGTCCCCAAACAACTTTTGGGCCGAGGCCATATCCACCACTTGTCATGCAACCAACCGGCTCTACCTTCGCAAGAAAAAGAACAAGACCCCTTATGAGCTGCTCACCGGGAAAAAGCTAAATGTTAGCTACTTTCGAGTGTTTGGTTGCAAGTGCTATATTCTCAAGAAAGGAGTTCATTTGTCCAAGTTTGAATCCAAGGCACAAGAAGGAATTTTGGTTGGGTACTCAAATCAGTCCCATGCTTATAGAGTCTACAACAAAGCCAATGGAAGAGTTGAAGAGACGAGCAATGTGAAGTTTGATGAAGACCATGAGTCCATTGTTAGGCAAGACGGTGTTTGTGATCCAAGTGATGAAATTCCTCCTAAGGCCATAAGAAGAATGGGTGTGGGTTTCCACCTTCCCATTGAGGATACCCTTGTGGATGAAGGAGAAGGACCAAGCTCTACTCAAGTGGATCCCTCACTCTCACAAGATCATCTCGTCCCTCAAGGACCTACTATTTTGGCACAAACTCCCTCAAGCTCTTCCGAAGCTCCTCATGTTCATGACTCTCCGAGCCCCGAATCTCAAGCTCTTCATCAACATCAACCTCCCCAAGATGGGGCTCCTTCTCAAGGCACCTTCCAAGGTCAAGCTCTTCATCAACAACATCAACCTCCCCAAGATGGGGCTCCTTCTCAAGGCTCTTCCCAAGCTCAAGATCCTCAAGAACAAGGGCAAGCTAATGATGATCAAGGATCTACTCTAAATGATGACTCTCCCGAAGTGGAAATTGATGAAGATGATCCTCGTGTTCGTGCATATAGTCAAGGCGCGAACTCAAATGGTGTCAATGACCAAGTGGTTGCTCAAGAACCTCGTATTGAAGCTCAAGCCCGCCGTCAAGCTTATCGTCTCTCCAAGCTCGTTCGATATAGCCATATCCTTGATAATGTTTATGGAGATTTAAATAGAGGTTCCACTACAAGGAGGCTAATTGCCTCCTTTAGCTCTCACCATGCTTTTACCTCTCTTGTGGAACCACAGAAAGTCTTCGAGGCTCTTGAAGATGATGATTGGATTGACGCTATGAACGAGGAACTTCACAACTTCAAGAGGAACAAAGTATGGACCTTGGTTGAGCGGCCCAAAGATTTTCAAAATGTCATTGGTACCAAATGGGTTTTCAAGAACAAGTGTGATGCGAATGGGATAGTTGTGCGCAACAAGGAAAGGTTAGTTGCCCAAGGATACTCACAAGTTGAGGGCATCGACTATGGTGAGACTTATGCCCCCGTTGATCGCCTTGAATCCATTCGTATGCTTCTTGCTTTTGCTACTCATCACAACTTCAAGTTGCATCAAATGGATGTTAAAAGTGCATTCCTTAATGGTCCTTTGAAAGAGTTGGTATACGTCAAGCAACCTCCAGGCTTTGAGGATCCACTTTTCCTGAACCATGTCTACAAGTTCAATAAGTCACTCTATGGTCTCAAACAAGCCTCACGTGCATGGTATGATTGCCTTAGAGAGCTCTTGTTAGACCATGGCTTCGAAGTGGTCCTCATTGACCCCACTCTTTTTACTAAGAAAGTTTGAGGCCACTTGTTTGTATGCCAAATCTATGTTGATAACATTATCTTTGGGTCTATTAACAAAGCTTTTAATGAGGATTTTTTCAAGCTCATGACCGATCTCTTCGAGATGTCCACGATGGGAGAGTTGAAGTTTTCCTTGGGTTTGAAGTCAAGCAATTGAGGAAAGGGACTTTCATCAACCAAGCCAAATACATTCAAGACATTCTCAAGAAGTTCAAGTTTTATCAAGTCAAAGGTGCCAAGACTCCCATGCCAACTAAGGTTAAACTTGATCTCGATCCTAAGGGTAAGGATGTGGATCAAAAACTTTATCGCTCTATGATTGGTTCTCTGCTCTATATTTGTGCATCCCGATCGGATATTATGTTGAGTGTGGGTATGTGTGCAATATTCCAAGCCGCACCAAAAGAAAGCCACATGGTGGCGGTCAAGAGAATCTTTCGATATTTGGTTCATACCCCAAACTTTGGGTTGTGGTAACCCAAGGGATCCAACTTTGACCTCATTGGATACACGGACTCGGATTGGGCTGGTGACAAAGTGGGAAGGAAGTCAACCTCCGGAGCTTGTCAGTTTCTTGGAAGATCCTTGGTTTTTTGGTCCTCGAAGAAGCAAAACTGTGTGTCTATGTCCACTGCCGAAGCTGAGTACATCTCTGCCGCAAGTTGTTGTGCTCAATTTCTATGGATGAAGCAAACCTTGAAGGATCTTGGACTTTATTTTGACAAGGTACCCATTCTTTGTGACAACGAGAGTGCCATTGATATTGCTCACAACCCCGTGCAACACAAACGGACTAAGCACATTGATATTCGTCATCATTTCATTCGGGACCATGTTGCAAGAGGAGACATTTCTTTGGAGTATGTTCCCACCAAGGCAAATCTCGCTAATCTTTTCACGAAGCCTCTTGATGAAGCAAGGTTCCGAGAGTTAAGACATGAGCTAAATATCATAGATTCGAGCAATGTGGCTTGAGTACCTTGCACACCTACCCATGTCTCAATGTCTATCTTTGTTTGGATGTAGGCATGGATTTAGGGGGAGTGTAGTTCCTCTTGTGAACGAACACTATCCCTATTATGCGCACATTAAAGTTTTCATAGTCTATAGACTCTAAAGGAGACCATTTGAGCTTCATGATGAGTGTTGGTAATGAACCCAAGATATATCTTCGCGGTGTCAAGCCATTTACTCTTATATAAGGTGGCCTTGGCCATCGACCCTTTTGTGTTTCTTGTTTGGTTTTATTTGCTTTTGTATGCTTGGTTGTTCTTGTATCTTCTTGGTGTTTTTCTTTTATTGTTTTGGTTCTTCGCAGTTTGAGCTCTCTATCCCAAGCCTTTCCTTTCCTCAAGCCCTCTCTATTCCCTTCACAAGTTCTTCTTTGTTATCTTCCTGTCCTGAGAAAGCGTTTCTGGTGTCACCGGAACTTCTGGCCAGTTGCTGGAACTTCCGGTCAACAAGCTATTCTTCGGGACTGCTTGCTGACCTGAATAACTTCCGCCTGGCTCAGAACTTCCGGTTCACCAGAACTTCTGACCGTTGACCGGAACTTCTGGTGAGTCTCTTTGTCCTATATAAAGTGGGCCCTGGAAAAAACGGGATCTTCTTCCAGTTTTCCCCAAGACCCACTTCTTATTTGGAGCAGCCGCCGGCGACACTGTAACACCCTCAGAATCGGACCTATACAAGTTTTAGCGAAACCCGCCAAACCCGCATAGAAACGATTCAAAGGTGCCCACCAGGCACTTTCGTGCGGGTGGAAAACGAAGTAATAACATTACACAACAGTCCTCGATGGGACCCACAGAACAGATATATATAACAACGACTCAATGAGTCAAGATTACAGATATAATATTCAAAGATCCAAATCACCTTGAAAATGATAGAGCGTCCGACTACGGACAAGATGCAAATGGGGCTAAGAGCCCTGAAGAATAACCGATGGCGTCCATAACCCTGCCCAGGCCAAGCCGGAAGGGTAACCCTGCTAACGACGCCGATCTCAAACCTGCTTAAACAAAAGGGGTGCCGACAAAGGGCAAAGGAAAAATAGGAGCGTCAGTACTAAGGCCAGTACACGGCGAGACTAGAATTCGGCGGTCCTAGCCTACATAGGTATGGTGGACTGAGCGGCAGCGACAGCATGCACTAAACAACCTATA
Organism: Avena sativa; assembly: GCA_916181665.1. Taxonomy (NCBI): domain Eukaryota; kingdom Viridiplantae; phylum Streptophyta; class Magnoliopsida; order Poales; family Poaceae; genus Avena; species Avena sativa. The sequence goes on along the minus strand of OV702284.1, from coordinate 264,214,819 downwards.
GAGACTCGATACAACTAGCGGCTATCAGAGAGGGTAAGAAAGACCTATTCGGAACCAACCTGATACTTCCATCAAACAAACCCATCCTGGCGTTTCCCCCTCGAGACCAAACGAGGAAGTCAACCGAGGAACTCACACGGTTGGCAGTTTTATTTATTCGGTTATCGTTGCAGTATTTACTAGTCAGGTATAGATGGTCGTACTGATAAAATAAGCAGTGGGCACTTTTAGTTAACCATTCCGTTATAGTGACAACACTTACTAGTCAGATACAATTAGCATGAGCTAACCCCAAACCCAGCAGTTGTTGGTACTTTTATTCAGCCATTCCGTTATAGTTGCAATACTTACTAGTCAGGTACAATGGTCGCAAGCGACACCCAAACAAGCAATTGTTGGCAGTTTTATTTGGCCATTCCATTATAGTGAAACTGCTTACTAGTCATTATAAAGTCAAATTTATAGCACTACTTTAGTTATAGTTGTCTATGATCGAGATACTGTGCTCCAAGTCGTCCATAATCGCGGACATGGCTTTCAGAAAGTTTTACCCGGCCGGGGTGCACCAATAGCAACACACACACGATCGACCTCGGAAAAACCAAATCAAAACCCAACGAGGCTTTCACGACAAAGCAATCACAGGATTCAAAAATATTTCAGGGGGCCACCCCTTGGAGTACACCCGCAACGAAGTAAGCTAGCTCCGAGACGGACCCGAGGTTTGTGGGGCCGGCTGTAAACGACTGGGAACCCGAAAACTCGGGGTGTCGATACCGCGAAAACGGGTCACGATCCTAAACAGTACAGTGTGCTCCTCGCACAAACGTAAATAAAGCAGTAAAGCATGGCATAAGTACAGGATCGTAAATAAAACCTCAAACTAGTTTGTGGCCCCAAGAAATAAGTCTGAATCAAGCTCTGGCTAAGGGGGGCCCATAATTCCCCGTATGTGGATAGCGCGAATATTCAAGGAACAGGTATCAAGTACTCGGGGTCCTACGGGACACAAGTGGGCGGTCGGAAACCAAATTTTATCTATCACCCACCGATGCCTCTGCTTACTTACTCCAATTTTAGTTGTTAAACAGGAATTAAAGTGAACGATAAGTAAAACCATGATCATCTCCAACATTGAACGGGCGGCAATTCTCCAACAACTGTGGTTCTTGACGACACGCAACAGCACTGGAGCAAGCGACTACGACGCGCAAGTCCAACTATCTACCAAACAACAGGTAATAGGATGTGTCCAAGGCAATATATGGCTGCAAGGGATTTCACGGGTACGGAAAACTAGAGCATCGCAACACAGATAGCAATAGATCAACAGGAGGGAATAAATACTATAAAAGTAAGATAGGTAGAAAGGGGGAGATGCTCGCCTGAAAACATTGCTGAAGGTTCATCCGAAGGTCGGGGCGAAGCTCACATCAACTCATCGATCTTATCCGCGAAGAAGCAAAACACTAGAAGAAACACCGGATGCACTATTTAATACTACGGCAGAAGATCGGGCATGATGCATGTATGATGTATGTCATGGCAAATATGCGATGCAATTAGGTCAATGTTAAGCGGAACCGGGGGTCCCAACAATTAATTAGATAGTTCGAGTTATTTATCTACCCCGCAAATTAAATGTTGTATTAACAAGGCAAGATAAGTTACCGGTTCGCTACACAAATTTAAATGAGGCCAATATGAGTCTAGATTTGCCCGCATATGGCCCCATATTTAATTATAAGGTGAATCGGCGTAAGGCCCCCAAACCACACAAGATGCATGCGAGATGAACATATAAATATGCAACAATTTATATAGTTGACCATTTATAAAATAGGGTTCTCGGATAAGAGGTCACACATTAGGGTTCGGCAGATCTTGGCGTTCCGGGGGTGGGTTCGGGGTCGGTCTCCGGGTTCAGGGTTCGACGGGATCGGTCTCGGACAACAGAAGTGGATCTTGTCGCATCCGCGGTGGTCGGGCCATGTTGTCGGTCTTGTCGTCTCACGCGGAGATCTTGGCGTTCCGGGAGGGAGTACTTGGTCTGGCGTCGGGGCATCGGACTCGCCCTGGTTGCTGTCGTTCTTGTCGTCGATGGCGAACTTGAGTGGATCGGGTACCGGGGTACTCGAGTCCGTGTGGGAGATCTTGAGGCGCCCGCTTCACCGGGTCCAGTAGGAGTTCTTGTCGTTCCATGTAGAATACCTTCGGGTTCGGGGCTTCGGATCCGCGGAGGGGGCCTCGACGTTCCGGACTTCGATGGTCGATGGAGAACTTGGGTTACCCGTTGGTGCGGTTTTCGAGGGGCACCGATGGTCTTCAAGTGGTATCATGTATTTCTTCAATCTCCAGAGCAGAAGTGGTCGAGGGGTCATCCGAGCATCACTGATAACATTGACCAAACTTGGCACTTGTTCACAGCAAGCACTTGATCAGCAACACATGTATCTCCACGCCAACCGTACACAGCTGCTCCCTTGTATCACTGCACACTCCAGACTCAAACACAGAGGCCAACAGGAGGCGACAGCGGCACTGAAGGGTACGGCGGTGGACCGAGGCGAGCACGGGGCGTTGCAGGACGAAGGAGGTGAGGACGCGGCAGGTTCTGGCGCTGTAAGCGGACGGCCGCGACGGGGAGGAGCCCGGCGAGGAGGACCCGCAGCGGCGGCGGCAGGGCCCGGCAGGCGCAGCGGAGGACCTGGGCCGCGGTCGGTCGAGGGGAGGGTGGGGCGCGCGTCTGCGAGGGACGGCACCGGGCGGAGGGAGGACGGCGGCCGGTCGAGGGGAGGCGGGGAGTCGAGGCCGAGGCGGCTCGGGGTCGCCGGCGAGGAGGCGGTCCGGAGGAGGAAAGGGAGGCGCCGGAGAGGGGGGTCCAGCGGAGGCGGTCGCCGCGAGCGCGGGGGCGAGCGGCGAGCGCGGGGGCGAGCGGCGGGCGCGGCGAGGCGAGCAGGGCGGGGCGCGCTCGGCCTCGGGCGGCGGAGCCGAGGGGAAGGGCGGCCGACGACGGGCGGAGGAGCTCGGGCGGCGGGGTGGGAGAGACGAGGCGGAGGAGGGAGCAGCCGGGGCGGCGAGGTCGGCTGCGCGGAGGTGGCCGGCGGCGCGAGCGCCAGGGACTGGCGGCGGCAGCATCTCGGGAGCGGGACAGAGGCGGGGGAGACGGGGTCGGGGCGTGCCAGGGGTGGTTGGAGGCGTGCGAGAGGGAAGGGGATGGGAGCGGGGCAGGTGGGCCAGGGGGTCACGCGGGTGGAGGGAGGTTTGACCAGGGGAGGAGGAAGGAAGGGAGTGGGGCTGGTGCGGGCCCAGATGGTCAGAGGGAGAGGGTAGGGAAAAGGTGGCAGCGGGTTGGGGTGATGTGGCGGTTGAGGATTGGTTAGAGGGGAGGGAGAGGGTGAGGTGGCAGCCAGGGATTGGTGGGGGTGATGTGGAGGAGGGGTGGGTAGAATAGGTCTGGGTAGACTAGGGATTTTGGGATGGACCGTTTTATTTTGGGGGTGGTCGTTCGGGTCAAATCGGCCCGTTCGACTGCCCCACTAAAAATACTTAACTATTTTATTTATTTCAAACCGGACTTTTGCAAACCGATAGCAAACAAAACAAAATAATCCGGAGACCCGGGTTTGCGTGTTGAACAAAGACGGGCGTTTAGAAAACAAATTAGGTTTTCCCGAAAATAGTTTTATGCAAGCCAATGCAAGATGATGACGATGCTCAAATGCAATGTGGCATGATGACATGAGCATGCGGTCATGATGATGCAATGCACAAAAACAACGCGATTTTCTAGTAGTGGTTTTAGCGGGATGCCACAATTCGACACCACTAACAATGGATCTCGCCCTCGAGATCCGCCTCATGGTACCGGAAAGAAGGTCGGCGATCTGCGTCTTCTCGCTTCGTGTAGATCCTCGCGACACCACTAACAAGAGATCGTTGTCCGTGATCGTCGAGAGAACACTCCGGGAAACAAAAGGTCGGAGGTAGAGGTTTCAACGAATAAAGCCACCTCTAACTTCCGTGGACGGAGTAAAACTGCTGGATCCATTGATTCGATGTACACGAGCGAATGATATGAGTAGTCGGATGGTGATCAGTCCATCGCGCACCCAAACCATTACTCTGCACACGAATAGGCGGATTATGCAACCAACTCTCGGAATTAGACTGAAGATCTCGACAAGTGAGGTTCGGAAACAAAGGAGTGATGCAGACTCTGCATCGGATCTGGAGTAGATGATGTCGTCGTGTCAGAAAACACCGGAAGGCACGAGAAGGAACAAAGAGAAGTCCACCAGACGAAGGATTCCTCGGATAGCATGAAGACCAGATGTAGCAACACCGTTACCGAAGGAGGAAGCGAAACCCTGAAGGTACGACGAAAACCCAACCACGAGAAATCCTGGACTCGAAGAGAGAGGAGAGAGCGGATTCAAAACGCGTAGAGGTAAGAGGAGAGCAGCAGAGGGGTAAGGAGTAAAATCAGACCTAATCAGAACTATCCAACCGATTTTGCAAAAAATAGTTTTGACACTCTACTTCGGCCGTTAGCTAGGTTATCCTATAGGCTGGACTTGTGGGGTATCGCAACTGCTGAGCTCTGATACCACTCTGTAACACCCTCAGAATCGGACCTATACAAGTTTTAGCGAAACCCGCCAAACCCGCATAGAAACGATTCAAAGGTGCCAACAGGCACTTTCGTGCGGGTGGAAAATGAAGTAATAACATTACACAACAGTCCTCGATGGGACCCACAGAACAGATATATATAACAGCGACTCAATGAGTCAAGATTACAGATATAATATTCAAAGATCCAAATCACCTTGAAAATGATAGAGCGTCCGACTACGGACAAGATGCAAATGGGGCTAAGAGCCCTGAAGAATAACCGATGGCGTCCATAACCCTGCCCAGGCCAAGCCGGAAGGGTAACCCTGCTAACGACGTCGATCTCAAACCTGCTTAAACAAAAGGGGTGCCGACAAAGGGCAAAGGAAAAATAGGAGCGTCAGTACTGAGGCCAGTACACGGCGAGACTAGAATTCGGCGGTCCTCGCCTACATAGGTATGGTGGACTGAGCGGCAGCGGCAGCATGCACTAAACAACCTATAGAGACTCGATACAACTAGCGGCTATCAGAGAGGGTAAGAAAGACCTATTCGGAACCAACCTGATACTTCCATCAAACAAACCCATCCTGGCGTTTCCCCCTCGAGACCAAACGAGAAAGTCAACCGAGGAACTCACACGGTTGGCAGTTTTATTTATTCGGTTATCGTTGCAGTATTTACTAGTCAGGTATAGATGGTCGTCCTGATAAAATAAGCAGTGGGCACTTTTAGTTAACCATTCCGTTATAGTGGCAACACTTACTAGTCAGATACAATTAGCATGAGCTAACCCAAAACCCAGCAGTTGTTGGTACTTTTATTCAGCCATTCCGTTATAGTTGCAATACTTACTAGTCAGGTACAATGGTCGCAAGCGACACCCAAACAAGCAATTGTTGGCAGTTTTATTTGGCCATTCCATTATAGTGAAACTGCTTACTAGTCATTTTAAAGTCAAATTTATAGCACTACTTTAGTTATAGTTGTCTATGATCGAGATACTGTGCTCCAAGTCGTCCATAACTGCGGACACGGCTTTCAGAAAGTTTTACCCGGCCGGGGGCACCAATAGCAACACACACACGATCGACCTCGGAAAAACCAAATCAAAACCCAACGAGGCTTTCACGACAAAGCAATCACAGGATTCAGAAATATTTCAGGGGGCCACCCCTTGGAGTACACCCGCAACGGAGTAAGCTAGCTCCGAGACGGACCCGAGGTTTGTGGGGCCGGCTGTAAACGACTGGGAACCCGAAAACTCGGGGTGTCGATACCGCGAAAACGGGTCACGATCCTAAACAGTACAGTGTGCTCCTCGCACAAACGTAAATAAAGCAGTAAAGCATGGCATAAGTACAGGATCATAAATAAAACCTCAAACTAGTTTGTGGCCCCAAGAAATAAGTCTGAATCAAGCTCTGGCTAAGGGGGGCCCATAATTCCCCGTATGTGGATAGCGCGAATATTCAAGGAACAGGTATCAAGTACTCGGGGTCCTACGGGACACAAGTGGGCGGTCGGAAACCAAATTTTATCTATCACCCACCGATGCCTCTGCTTACTTACTCCAATTTTAGTTGTTAAACAGGAATTAAAGTGAACGATAAGTAAAACCATGATCATCTCCAACATTGAACGGGCGGCAATTCTCCAACAACTGTGGTTCTTGACGACACGCAACAGCACTGGAGCAAGCGACTACGACGCGCAAGTCCAACTATCTACCAAACAACAGGTAATAGGATGTGTCCAAGGCAATATATGGCTGCAAGGGATTTCACGGGTACGGAAAACTAGAGCATCGCAACACAGATAGCAATAGATCAACAGGAGGGAATAAATACTATAAAAGTAAGATAGGTAGAAAGGGGGAGATGCTCGCCTGAAAACATTGCTGAAGGTTCATCCTAAGGTCGGGGCGAAGCTCACATCAACTCATCGATCTTATCCGCGAAGAAGCAAAACACTAGAAGAAACACCGGATGCACTATTTAATACTACGGCAGAAGATCGGGCATGATGCATGTATGATGTATGGCATGGCAAAGATGCGATGCAATTAGGTCAATGTTAAGCGGAACCGGGGGTCCCGACAATTAATTAGATGGTTCGAGTTATTTATCTACCCCGCAAATTAAATGTTGTATTAACAAGGCAAGATAAGTTACCGGTTCGCTACACAAATTTAAATGAGGCCAATATGAGTCTAGATTTGCCCGCATATGGCCCCATATTTAATTATAAGGTGAATCGGCGTAAGGCCCCCAAACCACACAAGATGCATGCGAGATGAACATATAAATATGCAACAATTTATATAGTTTACCATTTATAAAATAGGGTTCTCGGATAAGAGGTCACACATTAGGGTTCAGCAGATCTTGGGGTTCCGGGGGTGGGTTCGGGGTCGGTCTCCGGGTTCAGGGTTCGACGGGATCGGTCTCGGACAACAGAAGTGGATCTTGTCGCATCCGCGGTGGTCGGGCCATGTTGTCGGTCTTGTCGTCTCACGCGGAGATCTTGGCGTTCCGGGAGGGAGTACTTGGTCTGGCGTCGGGGCATCGGACTCGCCCTGGTTGCTGTCGTTCTTGTCGTCGATGGCGAACTTGAGTGGATCGGGTACCAGGGTACTCGAGTCCGTGTGGGAGATCTTGAGGCGCCCGCTTCACCGGGTCCAGTAGGAGTTCTTGTCGTTCCATGTAGAATACCTTCGGGTTCGGGGCTTCGGATCCGCGGAGGGGGCCTCGACGTTCCGGACTTCGATGGTCGATGGAGAACTTGGGTTACCCGTTGGTGCGGTTTTCGAGGGGCACCGATGGTCTTCAAGTGGTATCATGTATTTCTTCAATCTCCGGAGCAGAAGTGGTCGAGGGGTCATCCGAGCATCACTGATAACATTGACCAAACTTGGCACTTGTTCACAGCAAGCACTTGATCAGCAACACATGTATCTCCACGCCAACAGTTCACAGCTGCTCCCTTGTATCACTGCACACTCCAGACTCAAACACAGAGGCCAACAGGAGGCGGCAGCGGCACTGAAGGGTACGGCGGTGGACCGAGGCAAGCACGGGGCGTTGCAGGACGAAGGAGGTGAGGACGCGGCAGGTTCTGGCGCTGTAAGCGGACGGCCGCGACGGGGAGGAGCCCGGCGAGGAGGACCCGCAGCGGCGGCGGCAGGGCCCGGCAGGCGCAGCGGAGGACCTGGGCCGCGGTCGGTCGAGGGGAGGGTGGGGCGCGCGTCTGCGAGGGACGGCACCGGGCGGAGGGAGGACGGCGGCCGGTCGAGGGGAGGCGGGGAGTCGAGGCCGAGGCGGCTCGGGGTCGCCGGCGAGGAGGCGGTCCGGAGGAGGAAAGGGAGGCGCCGGAGAGGGGGGTCCAGCGGAGGCGGTCGCCGGCGAGCGCGGGGGCGAGCGGCGGGCGCGGCGAGGTGAGCAGGGCGGGGCACGCTCGGCCGCGGGCGGCGGAGCCGAGGGGAAGGGCGGCCGACGACGGGCGGAGGACCTCGGGCGGCGGGGTGGGAGAGACGAGGCGGAGGAGGGATCAGCCGGGGCGGCGAGGTCGGCCGCGCGGAGGTGGCCGGCGGCGCGAGCGCCAGGGACTGGCGGCGGCAGCATCTCGGGAGCGGGACAGAGGCGGGGGAGACGGGGTCGGGGCGTGCCAGGGGTGGTTGGAGGCATGCGAGAGGGAAGGGGATGGGAGCGGGGCAGGTGGGCCAGGGGGTCACGCGGGTGGAGGGAGGTTTGACCAGGGGAGGAGGAAGGGAGGGAGTGGGGCTGGTGCGGGCCCAGATGGTCAGAGGGAGAGGGTAGGGAAAAGGTGGCAGCGGGTTGGGGTGATGTGGCGGTTGAGGATTGGTTAGAGGGGAGGGAGAGGGTGAGGTGGAAGCCAGGGATTGGTGGGGGTGATGTGGAGGAGGGGTGGGTAGAATAGGTCTGGGTAGACTAGGGATTTTGGGATGGACCGTTTTATTTTGGGGGTGGTCGTTCGGGTCGAATCGGCCCGTTCGACTGCCCCACTAAAAATACTTAACTATTTTATTTATTTCAAACCGGACTTTTGCAAACCGATAGCAAACAAAACAAAATAATCCGGAGACCCGGGTTTGCGTGTTGAACAAAGACGGGCGTTTAGAAAACAAATTAGGTTTTCCCGAAAATAGTTTTATGCAAGCCAATGCAAGATGATGAAGATGCTCAAATGCAATGTGGCATGATGACATGAGCATGCGGTCATGATGATGCAATGCACAAAAACAACGCGATTTTCTAGTAGTGGTTTTAGCGGGATGCCACAGACGCCTACTCCGCGGAGGTGCTCCGGCCCCTTCGTCTTCGTCCACCCTTCCTTAGATCTCCTCAGTGGGAACCTTCTCCACCTCGATCTCCCGCCATGGACTCCGGTATTTTCCCTCAACTCCCTCCATCAATGGAGATCTTGCTTTCTCTCCATTTCTTGAGTTAGGGCTCACCTTGTCTAAGCTAGTTCTTTATCTAGAACTTGTTGGGAGATCTTGGTAGGCATATGGAACCTTGCTGGGTAGATTGGTCCAATACATTCGTGGGAATCCGTACATGTGCGAGTTAGATCTAGATCCTTGGCAACCTTTGTTGAACCGCCTTGTTCGTGGTCTCACCAGAACTTCCGGTGATTCACGACCGGAACTTCCGGTGGTAGCATTTTCACCGGAAGTTCCGATAGCTCAGCGGAAGTTCCGACACACAATATATGATTCCCTGACTGTATTTTTCCATCTCCTTTTGTTTCCTCTTTCGAACTTGTGCACTTACCCCACCTTCCCTCCCTATTCTTTTGCTTTCTTCTCAGGGCAAGGTGGTTTCCGCAAAGGCAAGCGCGCCCGTCGTCCTTCCTCTGATGCTCCTCCCGAGATTAATGAATAAGATCTTGAGGTTGTGCGTGATGGTGCTGCATTGATGTGGAGCACTTCATCGGGAAACCCCAAGAGCAAGGTGTGAAGCAGCACAACAGCAAGTTTTCCCTCAGTAAGAAGCCAAGGTTATCGAACCAGTAGGAGGAAGGAAACATCTCAAAGGTGTTGCAAGCAACATGGAAACGTGCACAACACAAACTCAAGACTTTGCCCCAACGAACAGTGAGGTTGTCAATCTCACCGGTTACTGTAACAAAGGATTAACTGTATGGTGTGGAAGGTGATGATGGTTTGCAGCAAGTAAACAGTAACAGTGGAAGATGTATCAATGGGTAAAGATTGGACCGGGGTCCATAGTTCACTAGAGGTGTTCTCCTTAGATAAACAAACATGGCATGCTAGGTAACAAATTACAACATGGCAATTGACAGGACTGAGCAAGGCATAATAATGCAATACTAGACACAAAGATCCTATGAGATTTGATTGGGCAATACAACAATATACATAGACCGCCATCCAACTGCATCTATGAATAGAAGTCCACCTTCAGGTTATCATTCGAACCCCCTCCAGTATATAAGTTGCAAGCAACAGACAACTGCTTTAAGCAAAGTGTGTAAGGTAAACAATCCACTTGTTCCATGAACAAGAGATCGTTGTTTTCTCCCTAGTGGCAACATCACATTTACAACCGTAGAGATTTCTATCACTTCCCTTGGAAAATAGAGGCATGAACCCACTATCGAGCATAAATACCCCCTCTTGGAGTCACTAGCAACTACTTGGCCAAGATAGCTACTAACAACGGAGAGCATGCAAGATCACAAACAACACATACATGATAGAATCAATAAGACAAAAGCATTAATCAATCTGACATAGTAATCTCAATATCCATCGGATCCCCACAAACACAACATGCATGATTACAAATGGATTAGATCTTGATCATGAACGAAGCTCACAAGATCTATCCATCGGAGATAAAACCATCTAGCTACTACATGGACCCGTAGTCCAAGGTGGAACTACTCATGCTTCATATCGGAGGCTGGCATGATGAAGAAGAAGGCCTCCAGGATGATTTCCCCCTCCGGCAGGATGCCAGGAAGAGCTTCAGATCCCCCCAGATCTAGGGACGATGGTGGCGGTGGCTACAGATGGTTTCGTGGAATATTGATCGGGTCTTTAGGGTTTCTGCATCGGGGGGACTTTATAGGCGAAGAGGCGAGGCAGGGGCCACCAGGGTGGATGCACCCCCAGGCGCGGGGTGGGCCCACCCACGCGGCCAGGGGGTGTGGCCCCCTGGTGAGCCTCCTCCGTCTCGTACTCTAGCTTCGTGTTGCCCATGGTAAAATGTTGACTTTGGCTTTTGTCCCGTCCAATTCCGAGAATATTGATTTTCTGCCTTTTTGGAACCAAAAATGGAAGAAAACAAGCAACTGGCACTATGGCAATTTGTTAATAGGTTAGTACCAGAAAACATATAAAAACACCTCAAAGTTTGGACAAAGCAAAGCAAATTAGATAGTAAACAAGGATGGAGCATCAAAAATTATAGATACGTTTCCGACATATCAAGCATCCCCAAGCTTAACTTTTGCTCGTCCTCGAGTAGGTAAGTGATAAAATAATAATTTTTGAGGTGACATGTGTGGCATCCCGCAAAACCACTACTAGAAAATCGCGTTGTTTTTGTGCATTGCATCATCATGACCGCATGCTCATGTCATCATGCCACATTGCATTTGAGCATCGTCATGTCATCTTGCATTTGTTTGCATAAAACTATCTACGAAAAATCTATTTTTGTCTTCTGAACGCCCCGTCTTTATTCAAACACAAAACCCGGGTCTCTGGATTATTTTGTTTCGTCTACCAACAGGTTTCAAATTCCCCGTTTTGAATAATAAAATAGTTAAATTATTTTTGGGAGGCAGTCAGCCAGGCCCGAAAGCCTAGCCGGCCACCTCCAGATAAAATCCTACCTACCCAGAATCTACCCTAACCTTTTCTACCAAAAACCCTACCCTATTTTCCCTACCCAGCCCCTCCACCTCACCCCCTCCAATCCCATGTCACCACCTCACCCTGGCCCAATCCTCCAGCCAACCACCACGCGCCACCACCCCCACCTGCGGACCCACCCCGCCGTCACCTGGGCGCCAGCCCCTACCGCCAGTCCTTCCCGGCCCCACCACCTGGCCCAACCCCCCACCGCCACCTGCCGCACTCACCTCGCAACGGAGCCCCACCCCACGACCGACAAGCCACCCCGTTCCCCGCGCCCGGCCCCACCAGCGCGAGACGCGCCTCGCGTCCCCCGTCTCTCCTCCCTCGTCCCCGCCCCTCTCCCCGGCCCGGCCGCATCTCCGTCGCCGCCATCGGCCTCCTCCGCCTCGACCTCGCCATACTCCGCACGCTGCCGCCTGCGCCTCCTCGCCTGCGCCCGGAGATCCTCTGGCCGCCCCCTCCACCGCGTCATCGCGGGCCCCCACCTCGCCGCTGCTCGACCTCCCCGTCGGCCGCGCCCGCGCCGACCTCACCACTAGCGAGCTCCCCGGCCGCCGCTAGGAGCTCGAGGCCCCGCCAGCTGCCGACCTCCACCTTCCGCCGCACCGGGCCCCCGCTCTGCTCCGGCCAGAGGCTCGCCTCGCCGGCGTCAGGAGCCATCCCGCCGCCGAGATCTGAAGGCCCGCCGCCCAGATCGCCTTCCCTGCCGTCACCTGGCCACGGCCCTCCGTGGCCTCTATCTTGCCTGCGCCGGTCCCGCGCGCACCTTCCTCGTGGTGGGCCCGCCTCCTCCTCGCCGCCTGCGTCGTCGACCGAGACGCCGTCTTCTGGCGCCGCGTGAGCCCAAGCACTGGTGCTGCTACGCTCGCGTCACCTCCTCCTTTGGCTACGTCAACCGGTCAGTGTCCCTGCCAAGATTGTACAGGAGTCGTATCGCGCCAGGATCGTTCATGCCAAGGATCCGCGGTAACCGAAGACACACAGGCACCAAACCAAGTACATCGTCAACAACCGGAGCCGATAACCTGAAGATTCCCCTCGGAATGCCAAGTTCTTCTTCCCGGAGTCGGATCCAAAGGCCGTACCTTGAAGAGCGTTTCCCGGACCCGTTCCATCGGAACGCCAAGCCCTTCTTCCGAACCCGAGTTCTTCGTCACAGGCGTCAAGATCTTCTTCCCGGACTCGAAGACCCCGGTACCCGATCCGCTCAAGTTCGCCATCGACGACAAGATCGACACCGACCAGGGCGAATCTGATGCGCCCCTGACGCCGAACCAAGTCCTGCTTCCCGGATGCGACAAGATCTACTTCCGTTGTCCGAGACCGATCCCGTCGAGCCATTCTCCCGTCGAACCCTGAGACCCGACCCCGAACCCCTCGGAGCCCAAGTTCATCGAACCCCAATGTGATTCCCTATCCGAGACCCCATTATTTTGTAATATGACATTATCAACTGATGCATATTAAATTGTTCATGCATGCATACTTGTCTGTGGTTTGGGGGCATTATGCCAATTCATCTCATAATTAAACATGGAGTCTATATGCGGGATATCTTTGTCTTATTCCGGACTCCATTTAAATTGGCATAGCGAACCGAAGCCATGTTTTGTCTTGCTAATCCAACATTTAATTTGCGAGGTAGATAAATAACTTGAGCCTATTAATTGGTTGTCGGGACCCCGGTTCCACTTAATATTGCCTAATTGCATCGCATCTTGCCATGTCATACATCATACATGCATCATGCCCGATCTTCTGCCGTAGTATTAAATAGTGCATCCGGTGTTTATTCTAGTGTTTTGCTTCTTCGCAGATAAGGCCGTTGAGTTGATGTGAGCTTCGCCCCGACCTTTGGATGAACCTTCGGCAATGTTTTCAGGCGAGCACCTCCCCCTTTCTACCTATCTTACTTTTATAGTATTTTCCCCCCCTGTTGATCTATTGCTATCTGTGTTGCGATGCTCTAGTTTCGTACCCGTGATATCCCTTGCAGCCTTATATTGCCTTGGACACATCCTATTACCGGTTGTTTGGTAGATAGTTACACTTGCGCGTCGTAGTCGCTTGCTCAAGTGCTGTTGCGTGTCGTCCAGTACCACAGCGGTTGGAAGGCTGCCATATGCTTTATGTTGGAGATGATCATGGCTTTAAATACTGTTTAATAACTAAAATTGAAAGTAGGTAAATGCAGAGGCACCGGTGGGTAATAGACAATATTTGGATTTTAACCACTCACTGGTGTCCCGTAGGACCCCGAGTTCTTGACACCTGTTCCGAGATCGAGCGCGCTAACCACAGGTGGGGTGTGTGGGCACCCCCATCGATTTAGTACCTGATTCCAAGTACTGTACTGGGGGCCACAAAGTAGTTTGGGGCTTTATTACTATTCTGTACTTATGCCATGCTTTACTGCTTTATTTAAGTTTGTGCGAGGAGCACCTGTACTGTTTTGGAAGCGGAGTGTTTTCGCGGTATCGACAAGCCCAGTCACATTTTTGGGTTCCCAGTCGTTTACAGCCACTGACGCAAACCCTAGGTCCGTTCTGGAGCCGGCCAACTTCGTTGCGGGTAGCTTAGTGGGGTGGCCCCCCGTGCTTGCTTTGGGTCTGGGAAACGTCGTGTCCGAAACCCCGTCGACATACCGTTGGGTGTATGTTTTGTGATCTTGTACCTACCTGATCTGACAACAAGGGTGTAGGTGCGTGTGGAAACTTTGGTGCACCCCTGCAGGGTTAAATCTTTTCGAGAAGCCGTTTCCGCGGTTATGGACGACTTGGAGCACAGTTCTCGATCATAGACAACCATAACTAAAGTTTACTGTTATAATTTGACTGGTATCCGATATGACTAGTAATCAGCTCCACTACCACGGAATGGCTAAATAAAAGTACCAACCACTGCTGGGTTTGGGGATATCTCATGCTAATTGTATCTGACTAGTAAGTGTTGCAACTACAACGGAATGTTTAACTAAAACTGCCCACTTCTTATTATATCAGGATGACTCATGCCATCTATATTTGACTAGTAATTGCCGCCACTATAACGGAATAAATAAAACTGCCAACTATGTGAGTTCCTCGGTTGACTTCCTCGTTTGGTCTCGAGGGGGAAATACCAGGATGGGTATGTTTGGTGGTAGTATCAGGATGGTTCCGAATAGGTCTTTCTTATCCCTCTCTGATAGACGACAGTTATCTCGAGTCTCTATAGGTTGTTTAGTGCATGCCGCGCTGCCGCTCAGTCCACCATACCTATGTAGGCGAGGACCGCCGAATTCTAGTCTCGCCGTGTACTGGCCTCAGTACTGACCGCTCTCTTTTTCCTTTGCCCTTTGTCGGCACCCCTTTTGTGTAAGCAGGTTTCGTGATCGACGTCGTTAGCAGGGTTACCCTTCCGGCTTGGCCTGGGCAGGGTTATGGACGCCATTGGTTATTCTCCAGGGCTCTTAGCTCAATTTGCATCTTGTCCGTACTCGGACGCTGTATCGTTTTCAAGGTGATTTGGATCTTTGTACTGTATATCTGTATTCTTGACTCATTGAGTCGCCGTTGTATATATCTGTTCTGTGGGTTCCATCGTGGACTATTGTGTAATGATATTACTTCGTTTTCCACCCGCACGAAAGTGCCTGGTGGGCACCTTTGAATCGTTTCTATGCGGGTTTGGCGGGTTTCGCTAAAACTTGCATAGGGCCGATTCTGAGGGTGTTACAACATGTACCATAAAAACCAAGATCAATCCATTTGAAAACATTGAAAGTTGGGATCAAAGAACTCTAAACATGTGCTTGAAATATGGAGTTCTAACAATAGGACAAAGTAACTATGCATGCAACATGAAAGTCTACAAACAAAGATCATGAATAACATGCATTGAAAAACGTTTGTTTGTTTCAGATACAGAAAACATGGCATAGTGGCATTCAGCTTGTCCCTCATGGAGTAGCAAATAGATGCATAGGACACCTTCAAAGTTCATAAGAGTGACTAGATACAAGTAGCACAATAACAAGCAATATCAACAATATGCATCAATCAATAAGTTTTGGGACACTGCACATAGAACTAAGAATGACAACTATGCTATATTAACGGTGCCTAAAGGTAGAAGGTGGAGACTCAATATAATAGTGGAAGAAGGGCCATTCATAAAGGGAATCAAGGATTTCAAGTTTCAAAAAGAGCTTCCAAAAATTATGGTACTTGTTAGCTTTCATCCCTCATTACCCCTATCATAAGCATCTTGAAGTGATTAAGGTTGAATTGAACAAAGATGGAGTATATGCTTGACAAAGTATAAGTTGGAAATCTCATGTCCCTTGAATACGAGGGCCGCACCGCATGCTACTCAACTTTGGTCACCTGTAAGTTCTTGTCATAGTAAGTACATGTGTATCATAGAGAACCGCCAATGGGGTACCCCTTGCACATGGTACAGGATCTATCCCATAACCAAAATGACAAGGCAAGCAGAAAATGAGCATCTCAACGATCTTTTTATTTACTGTATGCATAGCTTTTTATTGAGGATGCTTCACAAAATACTCATTATGGTGATGCTGCAAGTTTCCACCATGATTAGGCATGGCTTAGGCTTGCGGCCCACGCATTTCTCTAACATAAAATACATAACTCCATGGACTTACAAGCTCCCTCTTTATTTCACACCGACGACATCCATAGACAAAAGAGCATGATATCAAATGTGTACAAAGTACAAGTGCAATGTTGAAAACGTTCCCCTGACAGCACGGTTCTGCTAATTCCAACGTATAAGTGCAAGAATATACAACATAGATGACACAATGGTTCAATTTTATTTGGGGCAAGGAATATAAAGTGTGCCATCAAGTTTGTGAGGGCTTTAATCACTAAGTTTTCACATAACAAAATACTTTTTAATTGGAAGATAGCTGAAAACAAGAATATACTTGGAATGCTGTAACACACCATGCATAGGAATTTATAGTGGACACTTTGGAATAAATTGGTTTCTTGGGAGTTGAAAGCATGAGTAGATCTTACTCATACAAGTGGAGGCTAGCAAAAGACTGTGAGCAACCAACTAAGAGAGCAATAATGGCCATAATCATGAAGAGCGACAAAAGATTACTAATCAAAGCATAGAGTGGTACTACAAGTCAATGACTAAATGATCATAGAGGCTATGGTGACTTGTTCATAGTCATAACATGGTGTGAGCATGTGCCAAGTCAACCCAAACAAAGCATCAAAAGAGAATACCATAATACTATGCTTTTGTATGCTAAAACAACGCATGATTCTTTCAAGGCACACTAAGCAATACTAATTATTTGGAACAAGTCATGCTACAGCAATAATCACTAAGCATAAGGTCAAAAAAAAACCTATCATGACATGCTAAAGTCTAAGTCACAGTCAACGCAAGATCCTCTTGCACTTCTCAAGCAAGAACTTTCTACTCCTTTCCAACGCCAATCGACTTATTTGAAACAACACAGCGAGAACGGGGGTCCAAACTACTTTATTCAAGCAAACTAACCAAACTAAGCAAACCAAACAAAAACTAAGTCACTCCAAGAATAACACAACAGTGCATGAAACAATAAAAACGAAGTGTCTAGAAAGACCTGAGCTTCTTATTGATGAAGAAGGGGATGCCTTGGGAATCCCCAAGCTTTGAAGCTTGTACCTCTTGGATATTTCTTGGGGTGACACCGGGGTAGCATCCCCAAGCTTGAGATTTTGTCCATTCTTCATCTCATTACATCATTCTCTCTCTATACTTGAATTTTTTCTTTCATACAAAACTTCACACAATCTTCATTACCAACATTAGTGTATTCAAAAGATAATAGACCTTTGGGTTTAGCTTAGAACAGAAAAAAATTCGCTAAAAACCCAAGATACTGTAGCAACTCTTTCAAAAAGCTCAATTCCCCAAAAGAGAACCCAAAAAGGAATCAATAAGAAGCAAATGCAAATAATGGCAGAAATCTGTCAAAACAGACCAGCAGGTAGAAACCGTTTTTTTCGAAAATCTTATGTTGCTCAAATCAAAAAGTGTTGAACTAATGAAAGTTATCTAACGTACTGGGGGATATATTAGTAAATTTTCAGCTCAATCCGACTTACGGAGACTCCTCATGAATTTTTATGGTGGAGGACAGAAAACTATTTCGGGACAGCAACTCTCCAAATCTTACTTCTCTCTCATTAGAGGTCATTCTTGGCACAAAAAGCAAACAAAAAGGATAAGGAAAGGTCATTACTGAAGTAATAACTTCCAAGACTCAAGGAAACTCTTGGATTATCTCCCAACAAGTACTTTTATTTAATGCCTTTAAGTTAGGCTTGATAGTTTTGAGAAGATGCTCACATAAGAAATATGAATTGAAGTAAAAGAGAGCATCAAGAAGCAAATTCAAAACACATTTAAGTCTAACACACTTCCTATGCATGGTAATCTTGTACACAAATAAATTCACAAAGAACAAAGTGACAAGCATAGGAAGATAAAATAAGAGTAACTTCAAAACTTTCAGCGCATAGCGAGGTGTTTCAGTACCATGAAAAATTCTACAACCATACTTTCCTCTCTCATAATAATTTTAAGTAGCATTATGAATAATCTCAACAATATAGCTATCACATAAAGCATGCATTTCATGATCTACAAACACATAATTTATATCAAGCTCAAAAATAGTGGGATTAAAACCTTCGCAGGTTTTACCCAAAGTAGATATTTCAAAAGGATCCACAGGAACATAACATTCTTTCTCCTTTGGTAAGCATGGGGGACAATCAAATAATATAATAGGTAAATAGTTACTCTCATTAGAAGGTAGGCATGGGTAGATCCATTCTTCCTCCTTTTGTTCATCACTATCCTCTTTTTCATCTAATGAGCTTCCAGTTTCAACAATTTCTTCTTCCATAGGCTCCTGCAAGGCATTAGTCTCTTCCATTTGTGGAAAGCATCTATTAAAATATTCAAGAATATAGCCATTTTCTTCCTTGTAATTATCAAAGCAAAATTTAAGTATCTCATAAACCTCATATTCATAAGGTGAATCATCAGTATTTTCAAGCAAACTGGCAAGTTCAAATGCACCCTTGAAGGCAATAAATTCTTCAATTTGTTCCACATCATAAAGTCATAGTTTTCTTTAACATAATAAGATATGGTAACATTATTATTATACTCACATTGAAAAGGCAGGTGTTTATACCTCCTACAGCAACAAGATTTATCAAAGCAATAAGTAACATTATAAGTAGAGCACACCTCTCTAGCAATAGTATTCAACTTATCAATTTGTGCCCATAAGTGTTTCCCTTTCTACGACAAACGATGTTTCTTATAATAATACCTTTCTTCTTCCGCGAACCCACCTTGCCAATAAGAACTAGTTTCAAAGAAACCATCCATTGATAGAAAGCATGACCAAGCAAGGCAATAACAACAACTAGAGTAGGAACTAATTTTTTTGTGTTTTTGATAAGACAAACCAAACCAAACGAAACTAATTTTTTTGGAGTTTTTGATAAAAAAAAAGGCAAACAAAACCAAGAAGAAGAAACTAAGAAAACTAAAAACAAATTAAAGAGAAAGGTTGAGGAGGACTCCCCTTATGAAGATGTCCTTAGCCTCCCCGGCAACAGCGCTAGAAAAGCTATGGTGCTGCGTTGATGTGGAGCACTTCGTCGGGAAACCCCAAGATCAAGGTGTGAAGCAACACAACAACAAGTTTTCCCTCAGTAAGAAACCAAGGTTATCGAACCAGTAGGAGGAATGAAACGACTCAAAGGTGTTGCAAGCAACGTGGAAACATGCACAACACAAACTCAAGACTTTGCCCCAACGAACGGTGAGGTTTTCAATCTCACCGGTTGCTGTAACAAAGGATTAATTGTATGGTGTGGAAGGTGATGATGGTTTGCAGCAAGTAAACAGTAATAGTGGAAGATGTATCAATGGTAAATATTGGACCGAGGTCCATAGTTCACTAGAGGTGTTATCCTTAGATAAACAAACATG
The DNA here is from genome assembly GCA_916181665.1 of Avena sativa. Taxonomy (NCBI): domain Eukaryota; kingdom Viridiplantae; phylum Streptophyta; class Magnoliopsida; order Poales; family Poaceae; genus Avena; species Avena sativa. The sequence goes on along the minus strand of OV702284.1, from coordinate 264,195,258 downwards.
GCATGCTGGGTAAACAAATTACAGCAGGGCAATTGGCAGGACTGAGCAAGGCATAACAATGCAATACTAGACACAAAGATCCTATGAGATTCGATTGGGCAATACAACAATATACATGGACCGCCATCCAACTGCATCTATGACTAGAAGTCCACCTTCAGGTTATCATCTGGACCCCCTCTAGTTTTAAGTTGCAAGCAATAGACAACTGCTTTAAGCAAAGTGTGTAAGGTAAACAATCCACTTGTTCCATGAACAAGAGACCGTTGTTTTCTCCCTAGTGGCAACAACACATCTACAACCGTAGAGATTTCGGTCACTTCCCTTGGAAAATAGAGGCATGAACCCACTATCAAGCATAAATACCCCCTCTTGGAGTCACTAGCAACTACTTGGCCAAGATAACTACTAACAATGGAGAGCATGCAAGATCACAAACAACAAAGACATGATAGAATCAATAGGCAAAACCATTAATTAATCTGACATAGTAATCTCAATATCCATCGGATCCCCGCAAACACAACATGCATGATTACAAATAGATTAGATCTTGATCATGAACGGAGCTCACAAGATCTATACATGAAAGAACAAGGAGGAGATACAACCATCTAGCTACTACATGACCCGCAGTCCAAGGTGTAACTACTCACGCTTCATACTGGAGGCTGGCATGATGAAGAAGAAGGCCTCCGGGATGATCTCCCCTCCGGCAGGGTGCCGAGAAGAGCTTTAGATCCCTCCTGATCTAGGAAAGATGGTGGCGGCGGCTACAGATGGTTTCGTGGAATATTGATCAGGTCTTTAGGGTTTCCACATCAGGGGGACTTTATAGGCGAAGAGGCGAGGCAGGGGGGCCACCAGGGCGGCTGCACCCCCCAGGCGCGGGGTGGGCCCACCCGTGTGGCCAGGGGGTGTGGCCCCCTAGTGAGCCTCCTCCGTCTCGTACTCTGGCTTCGTGTTTCCCATGGTAAAATATTGACTTTGGCTTTTGTCCTGTCCAATTCCGAGAATATTGATTTTCTGCCTTTCTGGAACCAAAAACAGAAGAAAACTAGCAACTGGCACTGTGGCAACTTGTTAATAGGTTAGTACCAGAAAACATATAAAAACACCTCAAAGTGTGGACAAAGCAAAGCAAAGTAGATAGTAAACAAGCATGGAGCATAAAAAATTATAGATACGTTTCCGACGTATCAGTGCGTCCATCCACCCAGATTGCCCGCTAGAAGTCTGCTGCTGCTCGTCGTGCTGCTGCTGCTGAGGGTAAGCGGTCTGTTCTTGCCTCTCAAAAGGCCACTGACACTGGGCCTGATAACTCCAAGAGCAAGATTTCTAAGTGGACTCAGAAGGCCTACTTTGCGTTTCAGCATGTGGATCCTTATCTTGTTCCTCGTGACCGTCTTTGCTTGGATCCACTCTTCTACAACCGTCGTCAAGAACAGATTTTTGCTGAAATCTATGCTACCAAGTCAAATTTTGTTGTTGCTCCGTAGAAATACATCAACGTGGCTCGCATGAGAGACACGATTGAGTACTTTGGCGAAGCTCTTGAACTTTGCCGAAAGTTTGGGCTGATTCCTATCATGGAGCATCATCAGAATTATGATGAGTTTGTTATTGCTCAGTTCTACACCACTCTTCACATGGAGATGAACAACCCTTTAGATGGTGTTTTGAAGTGGATGACTAATGGTGGGATGCTTACCGCCAAATGGTCCGAGTTTGCTGCTCTCCTTGGCTATCCCATCTTGCCTGGTAAGGGGGAAAATGGGTGGCGTGTTCATAGTTCTCAAGCTGCTGCTCCCGAGGTCTTGGATCCTCTCTACATTGAAGGATGGGGTACTTGTGGTTATGTGAACCATCTCCAGCCAGTCTATGACATCATGCGAGGGGTATTCTTGAACACCATCTCTCCAAAGGCCGGTAACTTTGATCAGTTTCATGCGTATCAAATTGATCTTATGTATCAGAATTACCGTCGCCGCGACTCTAACAGGAAGCTGGATGTTATGCACTTCATCTACACTGAGATCGGGCAAGCCATTATTGACAAGCGCTCTTGCCCCTATGCTCCATAGATTCAGACTCTCATCAATGACAAGCGGCTTGAAGCAACTGGTACCTGTTTCCCTTAGGACAACATCACTATTCATGAGGAGAAGAAGCTGCGTGTGAGAAAACACAAGAAGCCTAGGACCCAAGAAGAAAAGGAAGAAGCTCTACGGAAGGCTAGTGCTGATGCTGGTGGTCCCTCTTCTGCTCATGGTGGCTCTAGTGCTGGTGGTCCTTCTCTTGAGAGGTAGCTGTCTTGGGCCAAGAAGCTGCTCGGAAAGGTAAAGAAGACTTTTTGCTTTCTGCAGAATCGTGAGTATCAGTCTTATGTTGATCAGCAGCACAGTGCTCGACGTCAGAAGGCTATCATGACAGCTCTCAGTATTCCTTGCTCTACAGTCACTAGCTCCTTCACTGCTCCTAGGGATGCGTGGATTCGCGACAACTGCCAGTGGTCTGGGGATGAGTCTGAGGAGGAAGTCACCGGTCCCCCGCCTGCGTAGAATAATGCCTCTTAGGACCCCGAGCCCTCTCCTCCTCCTGTTCATGGTTGGGGCGATTAGAGTGATCTTTTCTTCCTTTTTGGTGTCTCGATGCCAAAGGGGGAGAAAGATGTCTATTAGGTTGCTCACGGGATTTGCATGGGCTGAGTCGCGAGTTCGTTCTTATCTTTGATCTTTTCTCGCTCGTGAACTCTCTAGTTTAGTTGCGTGTGCTTGTGGACTCATTTGTGCTTGTGGACTTATTTGTGCTTGTGGACCATGTTATTTGTATGAGACTATGTGGTATGTTATGCTTCGATATTCCTAGTGTTTGGTATGATTGTTGTTGGCTTATGGTCATTTGTATATGGTGGTGGAGCATTCATAGTCTTCATTGATATTATTTCTTCTAGTGTCTCCACCACATTTTTTGGGTGCAACGGTATGTTCTCTATCTTGCATTTCCATTGCACATGTGCTATATTTGCAATAGAAAAGGGGGAGAATCCTTGTATGTGTGCTAATCTTGTCCTTAGAGCTTTATCTCTACCTTGCACACATATAGGGGGAGCCTGTTCCATCCATTGCAAAGACTGCTCCTTCTTATGCAAATCTTTGGGATTGTCATCAAACACCAAAATGAGGGAGATTGAAAGGACTATATTTTCCCGTGCTATTTTGGTGATGATGACAATCCTACTTGTGATCTAACCGTGTGCTTGAGTTTCAGGTTAATTGCTTTTGATGATTCTTATGAAGTGTGTGGATGCTCTCTTTGGGATCTCGTGAAGACAATGGTCTTTCTTTTTTCTATTTCTCTCATTTTATTGCTTTAGATCGCCGTACTATCAAGAGGGGGTCCACCTCGGAAGGCTGTGGGGAATCATCTATTTTTGCACAAACCATATATGCACCGCCACAGCCATCCTACTCTTCTGAGAGAGAGAGAGCGAATTTCTGATCTGTTGGAGCATTTTTTTGTCTGATCGGAACTTCCAGCCAGGCGCCGGAAGTTCCACTCATGGCTCTCTATGGGAAGGATCTAGGACTAAGTTCCGATCCAACTTCCGCTGGAATTTCCGGCCAGCTCCTAGAACCTTCTGTTTTGGTATGTTCTATTTGGCGGAACTTCTATCGGAAGTTGCACCGGAAGTTCCGATCAGGAATTTCTGTAGCTTCTTCCACTAAGATCCTGAGCGGAACTTCCGCACATGCGTCAGAACTACCGGTCAGATAATATTGGCGACCCAGTTGTTCCGCCCCAAGTTCCGCTCAGATTCAGTATACTTCTGTTTGGAAGTGTTCTATTTGACGGAACTTGGGCCGAAACTTGCATCGGAACTTTCACCGAAACTTCCGGTCGTTCTGACTGGAACTTCCGGTCAGGCTTTTGGAGCGTGCGTCAACGACCTGATGACCGTTGGAGCTATGTTGGATGGAACTTCCGGCCACTCACCGGAACTTTCGGTGAGGTCGGGAACTGTCCAACGGTTTAGTTTGGAGGGAGCCTATTTAAGGCGCCCTCCTTCTTCCTCCTACCCATCTCTTTTAATTTTCTCTCTCCTCCATTAATACCTGAGCTTCACCTCACTAGATCTCTCTCTCTAGCCACTAAAATCACTTGATCTTTTGAGAGGTGAGGGAGGTGACCTAGATCTACACTTCCACCAAAGAAGATTTGATTCCCCCCACCCATCCTTTGTGGATCTTGTTACTCTTGGGTTTGTTGGAACCCTAGACGGTGTAGGGCATCCTTGGAGCTAAGGGCATGTGTTTTAAAGCTCCGTGGTGTCGTTGAGGGCCTCCAATTGAGTTGTGGAGCTTCCCCCTCAACCTTGTTTTAAAGGTTTCGGTTGGTGCCTTCAAGGTCACCGGTTAGTGGATTGTGAGGCCTCCTTTATGGGGGAGCTCACCAGAGAAGAAGGTGAGGCCTTTGTGGCGCTCGGGTGACCTTGTGTGACCTCGACACCTCTCCAACATAGACGTAGCTCCCTTGGGAGTGAACTACGGGAATTACATCTTCGTGTCCCCGCTCTGGTTATCTCGTTCCCTACCTTTACTTCTTGCTCTTTACCGTTCTTGTGGTCGTTGTTAGTTCTCTAGCATATAGGATGTTCACCTAGTTGCATATCTAGAGAACTTTTTTTCTTGCCAAGCCTAAAATTGTGTAACAAATTAAAAATTGGTAGTCGCCTATTCACCCTCCTCTAGTCGATTCAAAGTCGGTACTTTCACATGATTACAAAAAGATGATCTTGATCATGAACAGAGCTCACAAGATCTAAACATGGTAGCACAAAGGAGGAGAAACAACCATCTAGCTACTGTATGGACCCATAGTCCAAGGTGGAACTACTCACGCATCATACCGGAGGCTGGCATGGTGATGAAGAAGGCCTCTGAGATGATCTCTCCCCTCCGGCAGAGTGCCGGGAAGAGCTTCAGATCCCCCGATCTAGGGACGATGGTGGTAGCGGCTACGGACTGTTTCGTTGAGATCTGATCAGGTACTTAGAGTTTTGGCATCAGGGGCTTCTTATAGGCGAATAGGCGAGGCAGGAGGCGGCCAGGGAGGCCACACCCTGCTTAGGCGCGTCCCAGGGTGGGCCCACGCGTGGGGGGTGCGGCCACCCCATGGCTCCACTCCAGTCGGCCTTTTATCTTTGTGTTCTCCTCGGTAAAATATTGACTTTGGTTTTTGTCCCGTACAATTCTGAGAATATTTCTTTACTAGCTTTTCTGAACCCAAAAACAGCACAAAACAGGCAACTGACATTGTGGCAACTTGTTAATAGGTTAGTCCTAGAAAGTGTATAAAAATACCTCAAAGTATAGACAAAGCATAGCAAAGTGGATACTAAACAAGCATGGAAAATAAAAAATTATAGATACGTTTACAATGTATCAGTGATTAAATGTCGCCATTGCCGACAAGAGCCTAGGGTTTTCACCCGAGAATGAGGGATGGAGGGGCGGGGAAGACGCAAAACCTCAATGACGCCTTTAGGAAGGGAGGGCGTGGAAGCGTCGTCGTCATCGTGGTTGATGAACAACCAAAGGGTTTCCTTGGCCCTCAAAACCCATCGCCAAACTATCCTCTTGCGAGAAGAGGAGTCGCTACCGCGTCCAAAGGCCAAGGTCTATTGGATCACATCCACCTCCGCCAGCCATTAGGCCGCCCGAGTGACCATGGAAAGCAAGCACGGTACCAGTGGCCATCACCCACCAGCAGGGTGAACTCCGCCCACCATCCTAGGGTCGCCGCCCCGGCTTCCTAAACTCCACCGCGCCATCACCTCGAAACCATGGTACAAAGATATCCTTAATAGTCTAACTGAACCTCTTTTTTGCGAAATTCCACCGATCTATTAATAATCATCAAAAATGGTACAAAAGAGTCCCAAAAGTATAAAAAATACAAATAGGCCATTGAACCACCTAGCGACGACTACAAACACTAGAACGAGCCGAAGGCGTGCCGCCGTCCTCGCCCCCCATCACCGGAGCCAAGCAAAGCTTGTCGTGTTAGAGCTTGTTGTAGTAGATGGACGAAGTTATCGTGCTAAGGGACCAAATTAAAGAACCATGGCACCTGAGCAGCAATCATCGCCGAAGATGACAACTATAGATCGGAAGAGATTGACCTCAAGCCACACCAACGAATACGAAAAATAACCGGATCTCAAGGGATCCGTCGGACACACGACTTCACGCGCCCTCCGCTGATGCTAGATGCACCACCAGAACGAGAATAGCGTGAGGAAAACCTTATTCTGACTTCAGGACGTAACCACCGCCTCAACATCCTGAAAAAAAGTGAAAACAGTCTAAACGAAACACTAAGTCCTTTCGCCGGCAAGATGCCGTGGTCTGCCATGCCTCCAACGCTCTAAAGTCGTCGAAAACGGGGCAGACCGGTAGCGTCACTAGGGAAGGGAAGGAACCCTGGATGGGTTGCCGCCACCTCTCTGTGTGTACCGGTCAGTCTAACTGAACCTCATGTTCCTCTAAAATAACAAATGAATCTCATGTAGCTCATAAAAATAATAGAGTAACAAAATTATAGATTATTATTTTCTGTAGAGCGAATCGTAGATTATTAGTTCGTTCCAAAAGACAACCTTTATTTTCCATTTTAGGTTCGAAAGACACCTTCGTGTGTATTAGCGATTTAGTTTAGGTGTCCTAACTTTCGGGGAAAAACCCGAAAAATAGGTGTCTAAACTTTCATAGTTAATCGTGTAGATTGGTCGTTCTTGGGCTGGTCGGGTTGGGCCAGTAATGGGCTTTGAGTTGAGCCAGGCCTACAAAGCACAGAACGAAAAGAGAGGCTTATATCTTCCAAAAAATAGATTTGTGTAGAGTAAAATGAATTGTTTTTTTCCTTTGTTCTGGATGGAGCGCAAGTGGCTTTGCTGTAAAAGTCAGCTTCGGAATTTACAGATGGATAATCAGGAAGGATCAAGATTTCCTCCGGACCCCCATATCTTATATCCAAAAGTAATAAAAGTTCCATCTGTGAGCGCACCATCCGTGGGCCCGTTCATATGCTTTTCCTCCCTTGGCGCGCATCGGTTCGTACGATACGATACGAAGGAGTGAGCCAGAAGGATTCCAAAACCAAGGAATCATCCAAAGCGCCCAAATTCTAGAGCCCACATACCAAGAAATACTCTAAATTGGCCACTGGCAGTGACTGAAGTCGTCAGCATTTCAAAGAACCTGGTTGCACCACGGGCCACGGCTGCCGGCTGTGGCGCCGCAGTACGTACGTACCAAAACCGCCGGCTACTCCAACCACAGCCTGTGCCAACTCGTAGAAGCCTCCTCTCGCTACTCAAAGCATCCGCCGTGCTCACTATATATAGAGACGCCGGGAAGCTTAACCCGTTTCCAACAAGCCAGGACAAACTCGTCGATCGAGAGAGATTACAAGCTAGCACTGCGTTCTCGTAGCGGCCAAGCAAGCTCGATCGCTCGCCGGCGGGGCAGATCGAAATGGCAGGGCCCATGAGCGCCACGCGGCGCACGCGTCCGACGACGGCGCAGTGCATCGCGGCGTCGCTGTTCGCGCTGCTCGTCGTCGTCGCCATCATCGTCATCATCTGGCTGGCGGTCCGGCCCGGGAAGCTCCACCTCTCCGTCGACCACGCCACGGTGCGCGGCTTCAACTTCACGTCGGCGGACGACGGTCTAGGCGGCACGTTCGTCCTCACCCTCCGCGCATACAACCCGAACAAGCGCTCCGTCGTGTACCGCTCCCTCGACGTCGGGGTGTGGTTCGGCGACACGTACCTGGGCGGCGCCGAGGTGCCGGGGTTCCGCCAGCCGCCGCGCAACGAGACGAGGATCGACGTGGCCGCGCCGGCCGTGCGGGAAGCGCTGCCGCGGGACGTGGAGCGGGAGATAAAGAAGGACCGGTCCGCCGGGACGCTGCCGCTGGACGTGCACGTCCAGAGCAAGGTGTGGTTCAAGTACGGCATTGTGAGGACGCGGCGCTACAAGATGCGCGCGAGCTGCCCGCTGGTGCCCGTCATCGCGTCGCCGACCTCCTTCGATCGGGTCTACTGCTACGTGCATATCTAAGTGGTAGTACAAGTACGCAGGCGCGTGCGTGTACATATATACAGTGTGTGCTAATTTGCTTGTGTCGTGTTTGGTTTGAGGATTCCTTATCCATGTTTGGATTGATTTTATAAAATCGGTGTACATCATTAATTTGTAATTTTTTTTATAAAGTGAATAATATCAATATCGCAAAGATACCGATAATGCTTAGTCTCTGTACCAATAAAATATCTAAACCGACATTAAAAATGCCCACGACCTAAAAAAAAAGAACAAGAAGAAAAACCCGCAGTAGTGATCAATCACGCGCAGCAGCAGCTCACAAACCACAATCAAAGACAACACCTGAACTACAAAAGTGGTTCTCCTCCAAAAAAGGAACAATGCACACACGTCGTTGTCGTCCAATCAATGATCTTAGATTTTCATCTTGAAGAAGGTCTAAATTATTAAAAACAATGGCTTTAACATCACTGCTAGGTACAACCAAATGAAGGCCGACATTGGGCTTTCGCACTGATAATCGAGCCTCGGTACTCAAGGAGAACCAGAAACATTGAAATCCTGCAAGCCCCCCTCCCCGCGCTAACCAAGGCTGCTACTACAAGTCACCGAGCACCCATCAAAGTCTTCAACACATCCAAGGCCACTCTTTACCATAATCTAGTCCTTCAGTCATAGCTTCCATGACATTCTCCGCCTCTGATTGTACCATGGAAATCTAAAAGTAGATGTGTCCCGTGGTGTCGACAGAAAGTAGAGCTTCCCGGCTGTGCCCTCTGAAACCACACGAGATGATGTAAGGACACGCATGACCGGATCCCATCCGATCCCGAAATGTCTAGCGCAAATCTAAGAAGATCCCCGAAGTAGAGTACCGAAACTCGTCGGTCGCCGGATCAGGGAAGGTCGACATAGGGTAGATCAACGACCTTGGCACCGGAACAACTCTAGGGTCGCCACCATTGTTGACCTAGGTGGTAGGCCCCACACCACCAACCCGTAGGTCTAGGTCGCTTCGATCTCTAGCACCAGAACCGAACTCACACTGATAGAAGAGAATGACTTGCCCGTTTGATGCCATCGCCTCGAGCACGCAGACAAGGGGAGGTTGTCACCACTCCGCCGCTATGAGGGTGCGCCTCTGTGCCACCACCATAGGACCACACCGCCGCTCCCCTTCGAGCACCGCGTCCTCGTCGTCAGGAACGTCCCGCGTTGCCATCGGCCCCAAGGAGGAGAGGTCGCCCCGCCACCATTAACGTTGCTCGGGCTTCGCCAAGAGACACCCCGGCAGCGGCAAGGAGGATCGTGAGTGGGAGTGATGGCTAGAGGGGGATCCCGGTCGCTCGTGGGAGGGACGAGGGGACCAACCTTAAATTTTCCCCTTAATTTGTATTTACATTGATTTGTTGTTGCACGATATTTCTCCCCTTGTATATTTTATGATCTAAGTAATCAAACCTTCCATGAATTGTCATGGGATGTAAGTGTCAATATCTTGTGGAAAATTAGAATTATATAGGATACTTCAGTAAATAATGGACACATTTTGTAGACCATATATACAACGCAGGTGAACCGAGGCATATCCCAGATGGCTAGGAGGTGGTGATACCTATTCTTCCCCCAAGATCTTGAGTTCGAGTGCTAGCACCTGCTCACTCGTCATACACATCTATACTCTTCTATTGAGCAAACAAATAAACATGTATGATATCGATCGTTGGGGAGGAAAGGAGCAACTTTGGAGGCGATTCTAGAGGTCAACCTGACATCACCGGTGGTGACCATGCCCTAACCAGAGGTGGTTTTCAGGTGTTCTCTTCCTCATATAGCAATTATGAAGATGCGGTGCCGATGGATTCTTCACCCTCTCAAGACTACAATGCATAACTATGGTATCTATGTCAATATCCGACGCCGAATAGATGTAGGGATTTGGATGAGTAAACGATGTGGATGGCAAAGAGACTGCACCGACGGGAGTTGCAAAGGAAGATGGTGGTGGCACTAGTTCTACGTAACATCCTAGCATTAGAGCTTAGAAATAAGCCGAGATTAGGTGTGTGCATTGCATTCATGCATAAAAAATCTGAATAATTTTTGTGATTTTGATCAAAACTTGTCAAAGAGATTGAAGCTTCTCTTAACTTGATGGAATTGAAGTAGATCATCAAGTTAAGTGCGATAAGTTTCAATATGACCTTTGCTAAAACCCTATTTCTAGGTAAAGGTAATTTTATCTATGGGCACATCAGATAGAATAAAATAAATCCACAACACATTACTTAAGGATGAATACTTAATCTTCTAAAGATTATATCAAGGTATTCTTTACAATAACCCCTAAATACCAAACCAAGTATATAACCCCAGGTAAAGGAACTCAATAAATACATCTTGATATACTTGCTTACCATAGTTATATACCATGAGCATCATGGTAGTTCATAAATACTAACCTCTTATCACAAATAGTGTGGGAAGGAAGTTAAGCCAAGACCATTCACCCCATGTCCTTATTAACCATATTAATATATGACATTCTTATTGAACCATGTCCCAATGTCTTGAATCATCAATGTTGAGAGAACAATTCTTGACCTAGCAATTGTTGACCTTTATCCCTTGATCCATTATATTGACCTTTCCAAATATTTGAAGTAAATTAATAATAAGAAGGAACTAGTCATGATTGCATGTGCATCATCATTAGAATGAGAGTCTTAGTGAAGATCAAACCATGTGTTATTGGAGGTGTTAACTCGCTCATGGGTTAACTAAAAGAAGTATCTAGATTCAAGAGAAAAGCTAATAAACAAGGAGTTGTGAGAAAGCTGGTAATGATAGAGTACCTAGGAGTAGTCTTGTTGAGTCAAGTAGGTATATCCATGGAGTAAGCCTTGTTAATAAGGGATACCATATAAGAGACTTGGTGTAGTACAAGCATACTACTTAGTTGAGGATAAATCTTGACCAAACAATTAGAAGCCTAAGCTTAGTGTGATCAAAGGATGGTGGTCATTATTCTCAAGTCACTTGGGAAGAGATGACTAGGTGTTGAAGAGTTGTTATTGGTATGTCAAGCTAGGCTAAGCCTTAGTTAGATAATCTAGTGTGATCATGAGACATCAAGCTAGTGTATGATGAAGTATATAACCTGAGTTGAATGGATTAGTTGGAGAAATGGTAATGTTAACCAAGATAATACAAGAACAATCTTGTATTATGGGGAATAGTACCATATCTCTTCTATAGGATTGATAGCATCTATGATTTAGTGAGGATTGTATTCTTGCAAGCCTTATAAATAAGTGGTAGAAGAATGTTAAATGAGTTGATGAATAGAGTTAGAAATAACTACATGAATGAATTCATCAAGGGTAGCTAAGAAGTGGAATTATGTAGAAAAGAAAGAATGGAGAATGAGTGGTGAAGAAGTGACATGATCAAATCATCATATAATGATGGGTATGATGGACAGATGATTAGCTTATTCAGGAAGATATGTTGCTTGTGAATAATATGAGAGTTTATACATAGTATATCTAGGAAAGGAATTCCTTAACTGAGGTCCAAGCTTTCTGAAGTATTAAAGATAGTAATCCTTCAGAAATCTTTAACCAAGAATATATCAAGTCATGACAATTCCCATGCCTATTTATTCTTCTAAACCCTAAAGCTAAGTTACTACATAATTATCAAGAACACATTATATATAAAGGCTAACTTGCTATGTTACTCTAGTTTTGGATATCATTTATAACTATAAGTCAAGATTCTCAAACCCTACTTAAAGTACAAAGGAAGTCGCCTAGATGGGGTGAATAGGCTTTTCAAATTATTACGGCTTAGGCTCAAGTAAATGCGGAATAAAACTAACGTTTAATTTATTGAGCACAAAACCTAGCCACTAAGTTCACCTAGGTGCACCAACAACCTATGCTAAGCAATACAAGCAACAAGGTGATAACAAGATATAAATACTTCAAGCACGATGGCTATCACAATGTAAAGTGCATAAGTAAAGGGCTCGATTGAGAGATAACCGATGGACACGGAGACGAAGATTTGTTTCCCGAAGTTCACTTCCAAAGAAGCTACGTCTCCGTTGGAGAGGTGCGATGGCGCAATGCTCTCCGAACGCCACAAATGGCTCACCTCGAGGTGTGGTGGCTCGATGCTCACCCAACGCCACACAAGGCCTCACCCCGGATGCGTAAGCACGCAACTCACCAACGCCACAAAAGGCTCACCCTATTCTCCCAAGTGCGCACCACAAAAGGCGGGCACTCGCTCCACTATGGTATGCTTGAGGGCGGTCACCGAACCCGTACAAAATTGGGGCTAACTCCACAACTCAATTAGATGATCCCAACAACAAAGCCACAAAAGGCTACAATGCCACAAAAGTCCAACAACGCCACAAAAGGATACAAGACCACAAAAGGTCAATCAAGACCACAAAAGGTCAACAAGACCACAAAAGGTCAACAATCCAACCACACAACCGTCTAGGGTCCCAAGGAACCCAAGAGAAATAAGCTCACAAGCTTGAACTCGCCGAATCTCCGAGGAGATCTCAAACCTATGCACCAAATGCAAGGGCAAGTCCTTCTCTCCCAAATTACAACAAAGCTACTAAAGCTATTGGGGGAATAAGGGAGGAAGAACACAATAGGAGAATATAAAACTCTCCAAGATCTAGATCCCAATGATTCCTTCACAAAGAAGGGATTTGGCTTGGGGGGATTGTAGATCTAGATCTCCTCTCTCAAATCCCTCAAAAAGATGCAAGAATCATAGGAAGGGAAAGGGAGAGGGAAAGCTTCTTCAAGGTTAACAATGGAGGAGAGAGAGAAATCTAAGAACCAAGAAGAAAAGCTAGTACCCATGAAGGGGAAGAGGAGCCCCTTATAAAGGGCTCCTAGATCTGCCCGTTATGGGCATTCGCGACTCCTGGCCGGAACTTACGGTGGGAGGCCGGAAGTTCCGGTGGAACATAGCCAACGGTCAAAAACTGCTGAGCGAAAAACTGAAAAAAACGAGTCCTGGTCGGAACTTCCGCCGTTTCACCGAAACTTCTGGTGGGAGCGAAACTTCCGGTGGAAGTTCTGACAGAAGTTCCGCCAAATAGACAAAACCAACACAGAAGGTTACTGAATCATGAGCGGAACAAGAGCCGGAAATTCAACCGGAACTTTCGGCGGCAACTAGGCCTGAGCGGAACTTCCGGTCCCTGGCCGGAACTTCCGGTGGGAGCAGAACTTCCGGTGGAAATTCTGACTGAAGTTCCGTCAAATAGCACATCCAAAATAGAAGGTTACTGAACATGAGCGGAAGAAGACCTGGAACTTCCACCGGAACTTTCGGCGTCAAAGATGCCCTAGCGGAACTTCCGTTGGGAAGCCGGAACTTCCGGTCAGAGAATTTCTAGAAACCAGAAAACCAGAAACGCAATAATTTTTGTATCCGAACTCCAAACGGGATGAAACCAATTTTTTTTGGAAAGATAACGACGAATAGAATCCAATTTTTTTTCGAAATATTGGGTATCACCTTGGGAGAAAATACCATGAACATATATGTGAAGTATCCCCCAAGGTGTGGAGCCAGAAAACTCGCAAGATCAAAAACCGCAATAAGATATGCAAGTGAAATCCTTAGATGATGAACTAGATCTTGTTAAGATGATGACCACAAGCTCTAGATCCTCTCATGGACAAGAACCAAATAACAACCAAGAAAGATGATGCTATGAATGCAAAGGTTTGAGCTTTCTCCGAACGATGCAAACGAGACACCCGCTTGAGAGCCCCTCTTGATAGTACGGCTATCTATCCTAAACCCGGTCTCCCAACTAACAATACGAGACCGGCAAAAGAAAAGCCCTATCAAGAACATACTTTTGCCTTGAGCATCCCACTTGAACTTGATGTATACCGTCTTGTTCTTCTATAGAGGGAACACCTTTCTTGGATGCTCTTGCTTGATGAAGATGAAGACTTGCAAATTGCTCCCCCATACTCCATGGGGAAACCTCTAGTTTGAACTTGTCTTCATCATTCCATGAGCACGAGGATGGCAAGATTCAAGCATGAGATCTTCTAGAGATGGCGCATCTTGAGCTCGCCCTTCTTCATCCCTACTTGAGGTTGATCCATCTTGATGCAACTCTTTGCACATGTCTTGATCAACCTTCAAGCTCCTTCTTTCTTCATAATTCCAATGGGCACAAAGCCCTTGGACATTTATTCATCTACCAACCTTGAGACCAACACATGGCCCAAGCGATGCCAATGGACAGACCTACAAGTGAAACTCAATTTACACATTAGTCCATAGAGATTGTCATTAATTACCAAAACCACACATGGGGGCATACATGCCCTTTCACCTACTCTCTAGCAAGATAAAATAAGGATTATGAGTGTAAGAAATCCTCTAGGAATCGTAAGAAATACATGGAAATAGAAACCTCACAGAATAACAATTGTAGCATGGCATGTGAGTCCTATTTATCACCTAAGTAATATTTACTACAAATCATTACATGATAAATTTATATCAAGAGTTTTAACCACACATAAAAGGGATTTCTATTTTCGTGCCCCCTAGTTCGTTAGTTCTACTCACTTTTCCCCATCTGCTTAACTTTTCCTCACTTTCCCATCCCTCTATTCTGAAACCCTCGTAGGCGCTCGGATGGAGGGATGACGTCAGGTCAAAGGCTTGATAGTTACATGCTGACCGGTGGGACCGCGTTGGGACGGGTCCTGCCATGGCCGTTATGTGCTGACGGGTGGGGCCAGGATACATGTTGGACCAACCATCCATCTATCGCTGACTTGTGGGCCGTGACTGGTGCGACCAATGAAAAATGGGACTATTCTATGGGGTCGTCAAAGACAATGATAGATGAGGCCATCATGTGGGGCCGTGATGTAGGGATGGAGGGGGATTTGCATATTTGCCATGTTTTACTTTGCAACTTGCATATTTTCCATTTTGTGTGTCACTCACATGTGGTGGTCATGTGGCAAATTTCAAAGAAATAGTTTGGCAGATATGCAAAATTGGCAAATATGCAAAAATCTTGGAGCAGCCACTCCCCCAAACATTGACATGTGGGGTCGTGTATGACACGTGAGGTCGTCTCTCTCTCTCTCATCCGCTCCCAGCCCCTAGCCCCGAGCCGCTCCTATCCCACCGATGGACAGAGCAGCCATCATGGGCACATCGACGTGTCACCGACTCCGTCCCATGGCAGCGTCAGACGGACTGTCATGCTGCACCTCAACCACGACTTCAGCACTTGTTTCGACTGCATGCATTGTACGTTGAGGCAGTACCAACCGCAAGTAGGTCTGCCGCCCACAATGACCAGGATTTTTTTCCGCCGCCACAGCTCAACGAACGGTCGCAGCAATTGCTAGTAGTTCTTGGTAAGACCTTCGCTCCTACTCCACCCACCCTAATCGATTCGGTTTCCGTAATTTCCTTGATATTGCAGGTGGAAATTAGTCCTTAATGTCTAGTCATAGTGAGTACACCAGCGAGGGTGGGCATTCGATCATGTAGTGGCCACATTCTCCTTCTCCTACCATGTTGGAAGTGCAGGTAGCTCCTTCTCTTTGTACTACCATTGAATTTGAAGTGCCACCATGGACTGTCGGACAAAATCGGTTTTTTTTGGAATTGTTATAGTGTGTTATGCAGGTCGATGATCCATGGTACATTGCATACCAAGATGAATGAACCCAGTGGTCTAGCTAGATGATGGATTTGGAGGATATGGTTGCCAATTTAGGTGATGAATTGGCTCGTAAAAAACTATTGATATTTGAGCTGACGCATACTATCGAGGAAGAAAAGAAGAATTCAGATCTTATTTGCAAGGAGAAGTTGACACTTGAGGCTGATCTTGTCGTATCTGATCAAGTGGTAGAATATAAAACATGAAATTCAAGTGAAGGGGGAGGAGAATAGTAGATTCATGTGCGAAGTTTTAGTAGTTTTCATCTCTGTCCTAGCAGTTACAGTATGCGGTTGTGGTGAAGGGTGGCACATGTAATGATTAGTTGAATAGATAGCTAATTTAGAGAGTAGAATTGTTATTCAATGGATGGTTGTGAGTTCCTACTAATTTAGTCACTTTGCGGTCCCAAAGTTGTTGAGAGAATGCATTGTGGGGCCCAATTTGATTGGATCTAGGTGCCCATAGTTGGTGTGCCAAATGCCTAGAGGGTCAAGTTGGGGCCCTATCGGTTTTGACCATTCTATCCCTGCCATCATGGCTGCCATGTAGACTTGCAGCATCGGCGGCCGCATCCATTCCCCGTTCTTCTTGACGCCGCATTCTTCTTCTATAGATACGTGATCACGGAGCTAGGACACCAATTCCTTGGAGCGGAGCTAGGACGCCATTTCCTTGGCGATCTGCTAATTTATACAAGCCCACTAGAGATTGTCAAAGAAAGTACTACTCCCTCTGATCCAAATTAGTTGACTCAAATTCGTCAAGATACAGATGAACCTAATACTAATTCATGTCTAGATACAATCGAATGTAGACAAATCTAAATCAACTAATTTGGTTCGGAGGTAGTAATACTTATGAATCAACTTTAGAGCATATTGAAGGGAATATGCCCTGAGAGGCAATAATAGAATGTTTATTATGTGTATTCCAAGTATATGATAGATGTTTATTTTGCATTCTATAATTGTATTAATACGGAAACGTTAATACATGTGTGTTTAATAAACAAACAGAAAGTTCCTAGTTATGCCTCTCTCATAAACTAGTTCGTTGATTAACAAGATGATCATGGTTTCCTGATCATAGACATTGGATGTTGTTAATAACGAGATCACAACATTAGTGTAATGGTGTGATGAACATTCATCTGAAGTATAGCATTACGATCAAAGTCATTGAGTTTATATTTCTATAAACAAACTATGAAGTAGTCCTAATCCTTAGACCATGAGATCATGCCAATCACTAACATCGGAAGAGTTTCTTGTTGACATCAAACGTCACTCCGTAACTGGGTGATTATAAAGATGGCTTCAAAGCTACTAAAGTGTTATGTTGAGAATCATGGATCAAGAGTGGAATTTGTTCATCCCGATGACGGATAGATATGCTCTGGGCCCTCTCGGTGATATCACATTGGTTAGCTTGCAAGCAAGTGATTTGATCACTAGAATGTTATATCACGGGAACGAGAAAAGAGTGCATGTCAGTAACGAGATCAAACTAAGTATGGAGATACCGATGATCGAATCTCGGACATGTAATATATCATGAAACAAAGGGATTAAGATACAAGCGTAAAAGGTTCTGACGATCACAGGAAAAGTCATCGTTGAATGTGTGGGAGTCAGTATGGATCTCCAGGTCCTGCTAATGATTATTGATCGGAGAAGGGTCTCGATCATGTCCGCATTATTCGCGAACCGTAGGGTGACACACTTAAGGGACACTGGCATCCAGTTGGAGCAAATATTTCATGCCGAAAGAATAAACAAGCGCAGGAATTTATTTCACTAGATACCGAAACAGGTTTTCGGGTGAAATTGCATAAAGTGGTTATGCATGTGAAATGGAATTCTAGCAAGGGGTTATTTGTGAATTTTTGTCATTAAAGTAATTGACAAAATTCTGAATAAAAATAAAAGAGTTTTATTTAATGAGATTTTGCATTAAATTTGGTGGAAATTTAATGGGAATTTGAGTGGACTTTTGAGTGGAGGGAATTTAAAGGACATTTTGTGAGTGGAGTGTCCACCCACATGAATGAAAGAGGGGAGAGGGCAGCCCCCATGGCCGGCGGCCACTCCCTTGGGGTTCCCCCCCTCCTCCTATAAAAGGAGCCCCTCCTCTCACTTGTCTCTCACACACCTCCTCGTGAAGGATCTCTCCCCCTCTAGAATTTATCCCCCATGGTCTCGGACTAGAGAGATACATGTTCCCGGTGGATATTCGGCAAGAAAGGGTTGTGCTTCCGCTGCATCGCTGGAGCGAGGAGGCGGAGGTTGCCCGGTGTCTTATACGTGTGTGCGAGCACGGATGCGCTGCTGCTTTGCGGCGCTAGGACTTCCTCTCGATCTTGAGATCGGCAAGAGATCGTCTACATCAACCACGAGTTGAACTCGTTAAGCTTTGTCGTTCTTCAAGGGTATGTTCTCTATGGATATACATCCGCCCGTTGTTTGTATCTAGTAGATAGATCTTGGTACATAGTTCCCATCGTAGGAAATTTTTTGTTTTCTATGCTGCGAACCCTACACATATCCCCCGTCCTCACAGCTCAAATACATATCAATTTTGATTAAAATCATACATATTTCGATAAAATGTATACAAGCCCATCGGAGATTGTCAAAGCAAGTACTACTACTTATGAATCATCTTTAGAGCATATCCACCGGTCTCATGGCTAAAATACATATCAAATTTATTCAAATCATACATATATTTTAATTCACATAATTTTGGTTCAAATTGGGCTCGAATTTGTCCCAATATTAAGTGGACGGTGAGCTACCTGCCCTCCCCACCGTATGTGTATTCCAAGAAGTATGAGCAAACTGCTCCCATCCATCCGGCCACGTGGTACATTCGACCTTCACCATCGAAGTGCACCTCGACGTGCCAGCCACGGCCGTGGCCTGCCTCCCACAACTTTGGTTCATGAGGGCTTAATTTGCGTCGTCGCAGTGATGTTGTGGATGATGGCTTCAATCATCATCGCATCGATTACCCCTATCAGAAGTGGAGATCAAAAAGGAACATCAAGTGTTGATGATCAATAGGAACACTGGTTTCAAGAAAGACAAGAAGGGAAAACGGAAGGGAAGTAAGGGCGGAAAGCCTGTTGCCGTGCCTGAAAAGAAACCCCGAGTTGGACCTAAGTCTGATACCGAGTGCTACTATTGTAAGGGGACTGGCCACTGGAAGCGCAACTGCCCCAAGTATTTAGCAGACAAGAAAGCCGGCAAGGCAAACAAAGGTATATATGATATACATGTTATTGATGTGTACTTGACTAGAGCTCGCAGTAGCACCTGGGTATTTGATACTGGTTCAGTTGCTAATATTTGTAACTCGAATCAGGGGCTGCGGAACAAGCGACCGCTAGCAAGGGGTGAGGTCAAGATGCGTGTCGGCAATGGATCAAGCGTTGATGTGATCGCCGTCGGAACGCTGCCTCTCCACTTGCCGTCGGGATTAGTTATAAACTTGAATAATTGTTATCTGGTGCATGCACTAAGCATGAACATTGTATCTGGATCGTGTTTGATGCGAAGTGGTTATTCATTTAAATCCGAGAACAATGGTTGTTCCATTTATATGAATGAAATCTTTTATGGTCATGCACCGATGATGAATGGTTTATTTCTTTTGGATCTCGATAATAATGTTACACATATTCATAATGTTGATGCTAAAAGGATTAAACTAAATGATGATATATCCACATATATGTGGCACTGCCGTCTAGGTCATATTGGCTTTAAACGCATGAAGAAGCTCCATTCGGATGGACTTTTGGAATCACTTGATTATGAATCATTTGATACATGTGAACCATGCCTTATGGGCAAGATGACTAGAACGCCGTTTTCCGGTTCAATGGAACGGGCGACAGATTTATTGGAAATCATACATTCTGATGTATGCGGTCCAATGAGTGTGTCGGCGCGAGGTGGATATCGTTATTTTGTTACTTTCACGGATGATTTGAGTAGATACGGTTATATCTACTTGATGAAACACAAGTCTGAAACCTTTGAAAAGTTCAAGGAATTTCAGAATGAAGTGGAAAATCATCGTAATAGAAAGATCAAATTTCTACGGTCCAACCGTGGAGGTGAGTATCTAAGTTACGAGTTTAGCACTCACATGAAAGAGTGTGGAATTTTTTCACAACTCACACCTGCCGGAACACCACAGCGAAATGGTGTGTCAGAACGTCGTAATCGTACTTTATTAGATATGGGTCGATCTATGATGTCTCTGACGGACTTGCCGTTGTCATTTTGGGGCTATGCACTAGAAACTGCTGCATTCACTTTAAATCGGGCACCATCTAAATCCGTTGAAAAGACACCGTATGAATTGTGGTTTGGAAACAAACCTAAGCTGTCATTTCTTAAAGTTTGGCGATGCGATGTTTATGTGAAGAAACTTCAACCGGATAAACTCGAACCCAAAGCGGAAAAATGCGTCTTCATTGGATACCCTAAGGAAACTATTGGGTATTCCTTCGATCACAGATCCGAGGGCAAGGTTTTTGTTGCCAAGAATGGATCCTTTCTAGAGAAAGATTTTCTCGCGAAAGGTGTGAGTAGTCGGAAGGTAGAACTCGAAGAGGTTATTGAACCTTCTCTATAAAGTATGGCGAGTAGCGCAGCGCCGGAAGTTGTTCCAGAGTTGGCTCCACCTGTTGAAGAGGGAACTAATGATAATGATCATGAAACTCCAAAAGAGAGTACTACCGAACCTCGCGGGTCAAGCAGGACGCGTGCAGATCCCGAGCTGTACGGAAATCTTGTCATGAATTTCATGGTTGATGAAAATGATGACCCTGCGACGTATGAAGAAGCGATGATGAGCCCGGATTCCAACAAATGGTTAGAAGCCATGAAATCCGAGATGGAATCCATGTATGAAAATCAAGTTTGGAACTTGGTGGACTTACCTCACGATCGAAAGGCCGTGGAGAACAAATGGATTTTCAAAAGGAAAACTGATGCTGATGGTAATGTAACCGTCTATAAAGCTCGACTTGTCGCAAAGGGGTTTCGACAAATTCAAAGAGTTGACTACGATGAGACATTCTCTCCCGTAGCGATGCTAAAGTCAGTTAGGATTATGTTAGCAATTGCTGCATATTTCGATTATGAGATATGGCAAATGGATGTCAAAACCGCGTTTCTCAATGGTAATATTGAAGAAGAGTTGTATATGATACAACCAAAGGGTTTTGTCGATCCTAAGGATGCTAACAAGGTGTGCAAGCTTCAGCGATCCATCTATGGATTGAAGCAAGCATCACGAAGTTGGAATCTCCGCTTTGATGAGGTGATCAAAGAGTTTGGATTTGTCCAAACTTATGGAGAAGCTTGTATTTACAAGAAAGTGAGTGGTAGCAATGTGGCATTTCTGATATTATATGTGGATGACATATTATTGATCGGAAATGATATAGATCTTTTAAATGGTGTTAAAAGTTATCTAAACAGCAAATTTTCAATGAAGGACCTAGGTGAAGCGTCATACATATTAGGCATAAAGATCTATAGAGATAGATCTAGGCGCCTAATAGGGCTATCGCAAAGTACATACCTTGATAAGATTTAAAGAAGTTTAAAATGGAAAATAGTAAGAAGGGGTTCTTACCTATGACACAAGGAACGACATTGAGTAAGACTCAAAGTCCAGCTTCGGCGGAAGAAAGAGAGATAATGGACAAGGTCCCCTATGCTTCAGCCATAGGCTCTATAATGTACGCCATGCTATGTACAAGACCGGATGTGGCACATGCTATTAGTTTGACTAGTAGGTACCAATCGGATCCAGGTTCAGAACACTGGAAAGCGGTCAAGAATATCCTTAAGTACTTGCGAAGAACTAAGGATATGTTTCTTGTATACGGAGGTGAAGAAGAGCTCGTCGCTAAGTGCTATGTTGACGCTAGTTTTGACACCGATCCGGATGACTCTAAGTCTCAATCCGGATACGTATTTCTCATGAATGGCGGAGCGGTTAGTTGGAGGAGCTCCAAACAACCTGTGGTGTCGGGATCAACAACGGAGGCCGAATATGTTGCTGCTTCAGAAGCGGCTCAGGAAGTAGTTTGGATGAAGGAGTTCATATCCGAACTAGGTGTGGTTGCAAACGCGTTGGACCCAATGGTGATCTATTGTGACAACAATGGTGCCATTGCCAATGCCAAAGAGCCAAGGTCTCACAAGCATTCCAAGCATATTAAGCGCCGGTTTCACTCCATCCGCGAGCATGTCAAGGATGGAGATATAAAGATTTGTAAAGTACATACGGATCTCAATGTAGCAGATCCGTTGACTAAAACTCTCCCTAGATCAAAACATGATCTACACCAGAACTCCATGGGTGTTAGATACATCACAATGTAACTAGATTATTGTCTCTAGTGCAAGTGGGAGACTGAAGGGAATATGCCCTGAGAGGCAATAATAATATGTTTATTATGTGTATTCCAAGTATATGATAGATGTTTATTTTGCATGCTATAATTGTATTAATACGGAAACGTTAATACATGTGTGTTTAATAAACAAACAGAAAGTTCCTAGTTATGCCTCTCTCATAAACTAGTTCGTTGATTAACAAGATGATCACGGTTTCCTGATCATAGACATTGGATGTTGTTAATAACGAGATCACAACATTAGTGTAATGGTGTGATGAACATTCATTCGAAGTATAGCATTACGATCAAAGTCATTGAGTTTATATTGCTATAAACAAACTACGAAGTAGTCCTAATCCTTAGACCATGAGATCATGCCAATCACTAACACCGGAAGAGTTTCTTGTTGACATCAAACGCCACTCCGTAACTGGGTGATTATAAAGATGGCTTCAAAGCTAATAAAGTGTTATGTTGAGAATCATGGATCAAGAGTGGAATTTGTTCATCCTGATGACGGATAGATATGCTCTGGGCCCTCTCGGTGATATCACATTGGTTAGCTTGCAAACAAGTGATTTGATCACTAGAATGTTATATCACGGGAACGAGAAAAGAGTGCATGTCAGTAACGAGATCAAACTAATTATGGAGATACCGATGATTGAATCTCGGACATGTAATATATCGTGAAACAAAGGGATTAAGATACAAGCGTAAAAGGTTCTGACGATCACAGGAAAAGTCATCGTTGAATGTGTGGGAGTCAGTATGGATCTCCAGGTCCCGCTACTGATTATTGATCGGAGAAGGGTCTCGATCATGTCCGCATTATTCGCGAACCGTAGGGTGACACACTTAAGTGACACTGGCATCCAGTTGGAGCAAATATTTCATGCCGAAAGAATAAACAAGCGCAGGAATTTATTTCACTAGATACCAAAACAGGTTTTCGGGTGAAATTGCATAAAGTGGTTATGCATGTGAAATGGAATTCTAGCAAGGGGTTATTTGTGAATGTTTGTCATTAAAGTAATTGACAAAATTCTGAATAAAAATAAAAGAGTTTTATTTAATGAGAGTTTGCATTAAATTTGGTGGAAATTTAATGGGAATTTGAGTGGACTTTTGAGTGGAGGGAATTTAAAGGACATTTTGTGAGTGGAGTGTCCACCCACATGAATGAAGGAGGGGGCAGCCCCCATGGCCGGCGGCCACCCCCTTGGGGTTCCCCCCTCCTCCTATAAAAGGAGCCCCTCCTCTCACTTGTCTCTCACACACCTCCTCGTGAAGGATCTCTCTCCCCCTCTAGAATTTATCCCCCATGGTCTCGGACTAGCGAGATACATGTTCCCGGTGGCTGTTCGGCAAGAAAGGGTTGTGCTTCCGCTGCATCCCTGGAGAGAGGAGGCGGAGGTTGCCCGGTGTCTTGTACGTGTGTGCGAGCACGGATGCGCTGCTGCTTTGCGGCGCTAGGACTTCCTCTCGATCTTGAAATCGGCAAGAGATCGTCTACATCAACCACGAGTTGAACTCGTTAAGCTTTGTCGGTCTTCAAGGGTATGTTCTCTACGGATATACATCCGCCCGTTGTTTGTATCTAGTAGATAGATCTTGGTACATAGTTCCCATCGTAGGAATTTTTTTGTTTTTTATGCTGCGAACCCTACACATATCCCCCGTCCTCACAGCTCAAATACATATCAATTTTGATTCAAATCATATATATTTCGATAAAATGTATATAAGCCCATCGGAGATTGTCAAAGCAAGTACTACTACTTATGAATCATCTTTAGAGCATATCCACCGGTCTCATGGATAAAATACATATCAAATTTATTCAAATCATACATATATTTTAATTCACATAATTTTGGTTCAAATTGGGCTCGAATTTGTCCCAATATTAAGTGGACGGTGAGCTAGCTGCCCTCCCCACCGTATGTGTATTCCAAGAAGTATGAGCAAACTGCTCCCATCCATCCGGCCACGTGGTACATTCGACCTTCACCATCGAAGTGCACCTCGACGTGCCAGCCACGGCCGTGGCCTGCCTCCCACAACTTTGGTTCATGAGGGCTTAATTTGCGTCGTCGCAGTGATGTTGTGGATGATGGCTTCAATCATCGTCGCATCGATGACCCCTATCAGCATCACCACCATCGTAGTGATGTTGTAGATGATATCTTAAATCGTCTTTGCATCGATGACCACTTTCGGCACCACTATCGTCACACTGATGGTGCGGATGGTGGCTTCAATCATCGTAGCATTGATGACCAC
The DNA here is from genome assembly GCA_916181665.1 of Avena sativa. Taxonomy (NCBI): domain Eukaryota; kingdom Viridiplantae; phylum Streptophyta; class Magnoliopsida; order Poales; family Poaceae; genus Avena; species Avena sativa. The sequence goes on along the minus strand of OV702284.1, from coordinate 264,170,675 downwards.
TATCTGCACCGCCACCTTGGTGTATTTCATTAGCAACAGATTTGAGGAGGTGATCGGAAGTGAGACAGACAGAGATGTTACAGAAATTTCAGACGCTTAGATCCTCACCACCACACGCCATTCCAGGCACCATGCTTAGATCCGCATTGCCGCAAGCCGTTCCGACCCCCACGCTTAGGTCTATGCCGCCAAACATCGTTCCGACTGCCACACTTAGGTCCGCGCCATCGTACGCCGTTCGGACCACCATGCTTAGATCCACGCCGCCACACGCTGTTCGAACCACTATAGCACCCCGGGTAAACCCACCACTAGAAAATCGCATGTTATTTTGTTGTACATCATCATGACTTCATCATGCATATTATTTTGCCTGAAACTACTTTACAAAGTCTATTTTTTTTTTCCTAGATACCCCCATCTTATTTCAAATCAAACCCCCGGACCCTTCCAGATATTTTGTTTGCCTAAATCTTTTATAAAAATAAAACAATAGAGGGGAGGCAGACAACCGGTCAGGCCCAAAGACCCAACTAAAATCCACCTACAACCCAGAAAATCAAACCCTAAACCTACCCTAGACCTAACCCTAATCCCTACCTGCCCTATCCAATTCCCCACCCCACACTCCCCAGCAGCCGCTGCCACTACCCTGTCCACCTCGTCAACGCGCCCCCCACGCGATCCCCCCAATTCCTGTCGCTCCCCTGGTCCCACCCCCTCCTCGCGATTCCCCATGCGCCCCACCTCATCGTCCTCCCGTTTGACCCCACCTCCTCTCGCGACCCTCCTCTCCCTCGCGACCGTCATCGCCGCTGCCTCTGGCTCCTCCCCGCCAACTCCCCCGGTACGTCCTCGATCCGGGCCCCTCCCCGCGCGAGTTTCGCGTTACCTCGCCCCGTCCTCCTCTGCACCTCGCCGTTGCCGCCTTGATCTGCTGCCATGCCGCCCAGGTCCAACCCTGTCGCCTGTCCTCCTCTGAGTTGCCGTCTATGACCCCTACGCCATCCTCCTCGCCCCTGTTCCGGCCCGTCATCTCCTTGGCCTCCCTCGCTGCATCCGCCCGCGAGAAGTGCCGCCGCATCCTTCCTCTGGAGCGTCCTGTGCCACCAAGTTTGCCGACCTGCAGCGCCGCTGCGGACGTCCTCCTCCTCGCCCCGAGTTTTCCCGAGCCTTGCGCGTCTGCCCCGTGATGCCGTGGTCCTGTGTCGACCTCGTCTGGAGTTCCTGCCTCCTGCCAAGGGCGTCTGTGCACCGGAGGGTCTCCTCTGCCCAGCTATATCTGTCCCGCACAGTTTTGGCATGCCTAGTTCCTGTAGTTGTATCCCTCATGTATGTGGTTCGCAGTGAGATTTGTTCGTGCCTTCGGTGTTGCTCTATGGATGTTCTGACAGTGGCCTGATAGAGTGCCGTGGAGATGCAGTAGAAGGTGAAAACTTTTGTCTGGAGCCACAAGTTGGAGGCCGCAAGAATTGAACCTGAGGATTCACTAAGATCAACCACACTTCTGACAAGATCTTCATCGCCACTGGATTACAAGATCGAACCCCTCAAAAATCCAAGGCCTTTGACATGGAACCCTAAGGCGTCGCCGCCATACTCGAAGATCTTCTTCCTGGATCCAAAGTTCAAAGCCCGATCCGAAGACCAAACCGAACCCTGAAGCCAAGATCGTCGGAACCATGTGTGACCCTAAGCCCTTATATTTTTATAACATATTCAACTTGTTGCATATTAAATAATACATGATTGCATTCATACCATGTGGATTTGGGGGCATTATGTCGATTCACATCATGATTAAATATGGGGCTATATGCGGGTTTTTCTAGTCTTATATTTGTACATTTAAATTTGTGTAGTGAACCGATGCCATGTTTTTCCTTGTTAATACAACATTTAAAATGCGGGGTATCTAAATAACATGAACCATTTAATTAATTGTCGGGACCCCGGTTCCGCTTAATATGGCCTAATTGCATCACACCTTGCCATGCCATACATCATACATGCATCATGCTCGATCTTTTGTCGTAGTATTAAATAGTGCATTCGGTGTTCTTCTAGTGCTTTGCGTCTTCACAGATTAGGCCGATGAGTTGATGCGAGTGTCGTCCCGATATTCGGATGAACTTCGATAGTTTTCCAGCCAAGCATTCTCCCCCTTTCTACCTATTTTATATTTATAGTATTTACTTCCTCCTGTTGATCGATTGCTATCTGTGTTGTGATGCTTTAGATTCCGTACCCCTTTATATATCCCTGCAGCCTTTATATTTCCTTGGACACATCATATTGCCTGTTGATTGGGTAGACAGTTGGTCTTGCGAGTCGTAGTCGCTTGCTTAGGCGCTCCTTCGTGTCATGGTATTGCCGGCGAGTACGCCATGGAGGGGTCCTCACAGTGCATGTTTAGAGACGTGGGGTAAGGCGGACGGTTGACTGGTACGAGGTAACACAGCTTACCTAGGTTCAGATCCCACGACGGTGGCGGAATCCTACTCCTACTATAAATCACTATAAGGGCAATACGCCGAGTTACAGGGATTGGTTCACTGTGCGAGGTTGTATGAAGTTGTGCCCTAAAGGCTCCATAGGCCCGACTTATATAGTCGCCAGGTCCTAGGGTTACAGGGAAAAGTCCTAGCCGGACATGTTACATAGTCCTACACTGTCTATTACTAGTCCTGTGTATCTTGTACTCCAAGGCTCCGGGTACGTCGGTGACTCCACCGTAGCCTTCCTTTATCCGGCATGGGCCTCCCTTCTGGATCCATCTAACTGGGCCGCCCAGCAGGACATAGGCCATGCTACCGACTATGAGCCACCCGGGTTAGCCGGATAAGAGACATGCTATAAGGATACCCATATAGCATATCCCCAACAGTAGCCCCCAGAGAACTCCGAGATCTTGCGCCGTCTTGCCTCTTCACGTGTAATGCTCCGTCTAGATGGATGTCGGCAAATCGTCAAGCAACATCTTGTAGTCCTCCCAAAGAACCCTACAAGGCTTTCTCCGTCTTCGACTCGTAAGCCAGAGAAATGCTGAATCTTCCATCGTACTCCTCCGTAGTCGGATTGAATCCGTCTATGTCGGAATCTTCGATGTGACGGCTCATCTACCCATGTCAGCTAGGACGACGTAGGCTTAGGTCAGCGATGCCTCGTAAATCACACATGCAGAGAACGCAATCATATCCGACTTTCCCGCGTGAGCGATACGAACCGTTGGCGGCGACGGTTGGAGACGTGGTGAAATTTCCGCACACGTTCGCGAACACGTTGTCTACGCGGCAACTGTCCGATCAAGTTGCACGAATCTTGACGCCGAGGATGATAAATAGTAACCATGGGGAAATCTCCACTTTTTACCTCATTCTTCTCGCATCATCTTCTTCCTCCAGCCGCGCGTCTCCTCGAGCTCTCCGCGAGAAACCTCGAAAAAACCCTAGCTCCCATCTGCACCAGTTGCACCCAACCTTCACCCCATGGCTAGCAGCAGCACCTCCCCATCAATGGCGGCGTCGAGCAAGGCCGCGGCGAAGCTGGCGAGCTCCGTCGTCGTGCCCCCAGAGGGTTTGGTCATCCCCGCATCGGCGGTGATCGAATCCATCGGCGGTGACCAAAATTTGGCGGCGCTAGAGCCACTGGAGGAGGAGCCAGATTCGCACAAGGGCGACTGGCGCGGCTCGGACATCACCGACCGCGACATCCAAGAGATGGTCGCCGAAGGCTACCTCCCCGCGATGGAGGGGCTCGCCTGGCGGGCGGCGCCGGACGGCAAGGTGACACCTTCTCCACAAGCTAGAGAAAAGGTGTACCTCAAAGCTCAGCTGGTACGCGGCGTTTCCCTGCCCATCTCCCACTTCTTCCTCTTCGTCTTAAACCACTATATGGTCCAGCCCCATAACCTTTCCCCCAATAGTATCTTAGTGCTTAGCAACTTCGCGGCACTTTGCGAGGGATATCTAGGGATAAGGCCTAGGTTAGACCTTTTTGTGTACTTCTTCACCGTCAAACGTGAAGCCGGACATAGTAAGGAGGAGCTTAGGAACTGCGGCACCATAAGCTTCAAGATTCGACCTGGCCGGCGGTTCCCCGACATCGTCGGCCACGAGTCCTGCAAGAATTGGCAGCAGACGTACTTCTACGGCCTCGACATTCCTCTGGCGGGCCGAGAAGTAACGTACCCGGACTTCGCGGACGGAGCCGCCGCTGAAGTTTCCACATGGAGATCCCAAGCCTCCCTTCCCTCCGACCTCGACGCTTCTCGCGCTATAAGGCGGATCGAATGGTTTGTAGAGACGGGTTTGACCGGCTTGGACCTAGCCATGTGCTGGTTCATCAGGCGAATCCACCCTCTGCAGCACCGTGCGAAGTCAATGCACGAGTATACCAGCGACAGAAGGGATAGCCTCCACATCTCCGTGGATAACTTCTCGAGCGACTCCGTCAAGCTCTGCCTTAAGGACATCGTCAAGGTGAAGGATAAGAAGCGTGGCTTCGACATCACCTACGACATGTTCGTAGACGGCAGGTGCCCAAATATAGATTTTTATTTTCCGTGCATGACATATACTCCAACTCTCCCGTCTTGCAAATGTCATTTTCTCTAACACGGTGACTTCTTACTTAACAGCTTAGAGATCTAGAGGAGGGCAACCTGGCTGCCCAAATCTATGATCCAAAGATGAAGGAAGTCACGGTCGTGTCCGATGACGAGGTCCCGTTGGCGTGAAAGCGGAAGAGCTCCACCTCTGACGCTGCCGACGGAGGCAAGAAGAAGAAGACGGAGGGTGGAGCCTCCAAAAAGACTACCGCCGTCCTGGAGGCGGAAAAGAGAAGAACCACCGGGATCTTTGCCAAAGCACCCCCCTAGTGTAAGCTTCTCATTCTTCGACATTGTCTATTTATCTGTCTTGCTCCTGTACTTATGCATTTTGCATGTTTCAGGAAGAAAGCCACGACTAGCCTCAAGAATACCTCCAAAACTTTGGGGGATTCTCGAAATATCAAAGACATGCTGCATCACGATGCCTTCCCCGCCATCGCCCCTGTACTCCTGCCGTCAAGCCTTCGTCTGCACCGACAAGCTCACAAGCTAAGGAGGCGCCAGGCCCTTCCGTCATGGAAGTGGATTCTGGCGCCTCTACCGAACTCGCTATTGTCGGCGAGCAGGCGACGCAGGAGAGCACCGCTCAACAAATGGCTGAAGCTCCGGCTAAGGATGCCATTGGTGGCAGCAAGGCAGTGGTGGAAGCTGGTACTTCTGCCGAAGGCGGCGCCCTTGCTCCCCAGAAACCCTTTGAGTTCCCAAAGATAGTCTACCCGGCGCTTACGCCGAGTAACACAACTCTGGTGCCTGGAGGAGTACCGTCATCTCCGACATGCGGTCTTGAGGAGCTCCTCCGACAAGCAGAAATATTGCAAGGAAATAGCGTTTCCTTTGGCAAGCTGCTAGCCGAGAGCGCTACAAACCTCAAGATCATCGGACTTGTAAGTTTACTTTGCATTTTGCATTTCATATGAGTATCCCACTGTAGTCCCCGAGGATGTAGACGGAAAACCATAGGTTTTGCATCTATATGCTCTAAGAGTGACTAAGTTAGAAAAAACTCTCACTGTAGCCCCCATGCATTTAGATGGAATGAACTATTCTGACTAGATGCTTTAAGAGTAGCATACGCAGTGTTTATAATTTTCAATACTGTAGCCCCCAAGCCTCTAGCTGTAACTGAATTAGTTCCGACTAGACGCTTAAAGAAAAGCTAAGAAGATTCCGAGTTAAAAAATTTATACTGTAGCCCCTAAGATTCTAATCGAGAACTGAATTAGTTCCGACTAGATGCTTAAAGAAAAGCTAAGCATATTGCTAAGTAAAAAACTCTCGCTGTAGCCCCCGAGCGTCTAGGTGGAAAATTTTCTGACTAGAGGCTCCAAGCAGACTAAACAACGGTTTAACTTTTTTCTTTTTTCCACAGAACGAGAATGCTCGGAGGGGCATGGCCAACGACAAGTACTAGAAGATGCGCGCAGATCTTGAAGCCGAAAAGGGTAAAACTGCCATCTTGAAGGAACAGATCATCAAAAACAAGAGTCTGTTTTCTTTTTGCGCATTCCGTCGTGGTTTTGTGCCTTCATTCTCCGAGTACTCACTGTGTACTTTCTTTTCTCCGACTTTGCAGAACATGTCGCCAAGGCCAAGGACATTGTCGAGCAATCCAAGCACATCCAGCAGCTGGACAGCGAGAACAGGATCCTTAAGGAGGAGAGGAAAGAAATGCTGAAAATGCATGAGGATTCCATGAAGGCCCTGCAGGACTCCGCCTCCGTGGAAATCAATCTCTTGAAGGAGGAGCTTGTGATCTTAAAAGATCATAAGCGAGCTGCTGATGAGCAGAACCAATGCCATAGCGAGGCGTTTAAGCTCCTCCAACAAGAGAAATCCCTGGCGGACACCCTATGGCAGGCTAAGGCCAGCATCTTCAGTAAGGGTGTGTTTGGTAGGTTGTGTCATCTCAGAATCCCTATCTCCACTCATACATGCTGTCCCTAGACAAGCTAACCTCAGATTTTCTTCGGTGTTTGGTGGCCCGGGTTAGCTGAAATAATCTGGAGTGAGATGTTGTTTGGTGGCCCGTGTGAGTTGAGACTTTCTATTGTCAAACCATTTACACAGAGACCCTTAGACAGAAAAATATAAAAGCAATCAGGTCCTCCAAAGTTCATCTCCTTGCTGCATGCTCTACCGTGAGGCCATGGCTGCGCTAGGAGGCGGAGCTTGGGGCGTTGGGTGGCAGCGCGGTGAGGCGGCGCTTGGTCGCGCGATGAGGCGGAGGATGGGCGGCTCGATGGCGGCACGACAAACTGGAGCTCGCGCGATGGCACATGGGGGCGGAGCATATCGGAGGCGATGCACATGGGTGCACGACCGGTCTGGTGCAGTCCGGCAAGAGGAGGAAGTCCAGCGGCGGATGCCGGCGTTGAAGAGGAGGCGATAGAGGCCGGCGTCCAGAGGAGGCAGGGAGACGAGCAGGTTACGGCGGCTCTGGGTGGGGGAGAGAGAGCGGCTTGCCTAGGGGTGGGCATGGGGGGAATGGGGTGGGGGTGGTTAACCCCTGTTGGTCTCGTCCGACGGGTGGGGCGCGGGGGGCGATTTTCGGGGCGAGCTCGGCCCTGCCCAACAGCGAACCTCGTTTTTGGCTTCCCATCCGGGCAGTGCCCAGAGGCCTTTTTTGTATGAGGTGGGCAGTGCCCAGACCACTGACCCGGTCTATCTAACAAACACGTAAATTTTATCTGAGGTGGAAGATTCTGGGAGGAGCAGGGCTACCAAACACACCCTAAGTTTCCTCCGCCTTGTATTTCTGTAGTCTGGATACTTAGAATTTACTGAACTCATGCGCTTCTTTGTCGGAAACTGCAGCTCCTATGGGTTTAACCTGATCGCCTCCTTCGTACAAGGAATGCATGGTTCTTGCCGGCAAATTCATCAACACCGCCATCACCCAAGCCAAAGAGATTGCCAAGCCCCTCCAGATACACATCAAGGCCTCGGACTCCGTGGCGAAGTACTCGAAGATTCTGCGCCGAGCCCCCGAGCGTGTCACAAGCTGGAAAGCTTCATGTGCACGGGCTGGCGCAAGGATGGCGCTGTCAATGGTGAAGGCACACTACGAGGGTGCCGACATCGACACGGTGACCTCTGGTATCCCCGACGTTGACGATGACGGTGGAGAGATTGATCACGAAGCCATCTTGTCGTCACTCGCGGGTTATGACACCAGAGTTGCCGAGTTGGTGGACATCGACGTCTTTGTGCCCATGAACACCATCGACAGCGTCAACCAAGACTCCTCCGAGTCCCACCACAGTGCCGACGTTGAGGGTGATTCTCCGGCTGGTGACGATGCTGCTTCCAAGTCTCCTGCGCCAAAGGAATGAGAAAACAACTTTGTAATATTTGTTTCACCTTTGGTGTATGTGTGGAAAAAACTTGGTGATGTAACTTAAGGTGGAAAACAATGGTTGTTATTTCCTGCTACTTAAGAACTAGTTACCAGCATGTATATATTTTAAGCAAGTGCTGGCTTATCCATTACTTCGGTTCTTATGCTTGACTTTTCGTGAGTCGGAAGACTCGTTGTCGGAACCATGCGCTTAGGTGATGATGCCCAATGGCACCGTCAATAACCTGAGCACAAAATCGCCGACAATAAGTGCCGAAAGTCACTACTCCAGAATCCACATAAAAACAACAAAGAACGTGTAGACCAGAAAACTTAAGCTAACGCCCGTAGGCGGAATTTTCACAAGTGCAAACGCAATACTTGTGCATAAAGGTTTTACATGATCCAAAAATGAACACTGAAGGAGGTAAAAGACTCAGAAATATGAGTGAACCAAAAAGCTTTATTTCATTGATCATATAAGAGATACACAATTAGATAAAAAATGTTAAGTGTAAAAAGGACGTAGCTGTGCTATGTTCCATGGCCGATCGAGCTCCGGATATTCATCATCCGGGTCACGTCGCTTACGCTTATGATCCTCGTTGGGTCTATCCTTTAGTTCACGATTGTCAACAAGGTAGTAAGACCCATTGAGTAGCGCCTTACTTATGATGAACGGTCCTTCCCATGGCGGGGATAATTTGTGTGACTTCTTCTGCTTAAGTCGGAGCACCAAATCCCCCTCTTTAAACGAGCGATGCCGAACGCGGCGACTATGGTAGCTATGTAGCTTCTGCTGGTAGATGGCGGATCTTTGGCATGCCAAAACGCGCTCCTCCTCGAGAAGGTCCATATCTAGGCGTCTGGATTCTTCAGCGTCATCCTCGTGGTAGGCGGCAAATCTTGGTGCATTGTGGAGGATGTCGGAGGGAAGGATGGCTTCTGCTGCATATACCATGAAGTAAGGGGTGTAGCCGGTAGATCTGTCGGGTGTAGTTCGTAAACTCCAAAGCACAGATGGCAATTCTTCCGCTCAGGCTCCAGCTGCTCTATGTAGCGGTGCCTCAAGACGTGGCTTGATTCCCTCCAGAATTAATCCATTGGCTTGCTCGACTTGACCATTGGATTGTGGGTGTGCCACAGATGCAAGGTCAAGACGGATGCCTTTCTCCCAGCAATAAGCCTCCACTTCTCCGAGTGATAAATTGCTGCCGTTGTCGGTGATAATGCTGTGTGGGAGACCAAATCTCACCACTAGATCTCGGACGAATCTGAGGGCAGTTGCCCCATCAAGCTTTCTAATGGGTTTAGCTTCTATCCATTTAGTGAATTTGTCAACTGCTACAAGCAGATGCGTAAACCCACAAGGTGCCGTCTGTAACGGTCCCACCATGTCTAGTCCCCAGACTGCAAATGACCAAGTTATTGGTATTGTTCGTAGTTCTTCAGCAGGAACATGTGGTTATCGGGCATAATACTGGCATCCTATGCATGTCTCAACCAGCTTGTCGGCGTCCGCCTTCGCGGTCAGCCAGTAGAATCCTTGCTGGAAGGCTTTCGCGACCAACGAGGAGCGGCATGATGCCCGCAATCTCCGAGATGGATTTCGCGCAGGATTTCCATACCTTCTAGCTGGGAAACACACTTTAGGTATACACCAGTAGTGCTCCTTTTATAGAGTTGCCCATTGATTATGGTATAACCCTTTGCTCGTCGTACTATTTGCCATCTTTTGACTTCGTCATGAGGCAAATTTCCATGCTCGAGGTATTCCATGAACGGTTTTGTCCAAGCCGGAGGGACCTTGGTCACCATGTTGACGAAAGAGTCAGCTCTATCCGGGTTGTCGATGTCGGCTCCCTTCACGGATGGTGTGCGCAGGTGCTCTAGGAAAACTCCTGGCAGAATTCGCTTGCGCCCTGATCCTAGCTTAGAGAGCAGATCAGCCGCCTCGTTTTGTTCCCTAGGCACATACTTGACTTCGTAGCCCAAGAAGCTCTTGGCTATCTCGTCCACTTCGTCTCGATATGCCGCCATCATAGGGTTCCGCGCATTCTAGGTGCCAACCACCTGCTGGGCAACCAAGTCGGAATCTCCACAGCAAACTATGCGCTTGATGCCAATATCCTTGGCTACACGTAGTCCGTGAATGAGTGCTTCATACTCCGCCATGTTGTTTGTAGCCTCGAAGTGGATCTGCGGAACGTAGTGTAGCTTGTCTCCTGTTGGTGACTGTAGCAATACACCAGCCCCTGAGCCGTTGAGCAGCTTTGATCCGTCAAAGTGCATCACCCAGTACTCTGGTTCTGGTAACGGAGTAGCGTTTGGCATCTCTGTCCAATCTGCAACAAAATCCGCCAAGGCTTGTGACTTGATAGCGTCGCGTGTAGGTGATCTCGAAGGCGGCAAGTTCAATGCCCCACTTCGCGACCCTTCCTGTAGCGTCGTTGTTATTGATAATGTCGGACAGTGGAGTCTTGCTCACCACTGTGATTGGGTGCTCCTGAAAGTAATGCCTTAGCTTCCGAGAAGCAAGGAATACTCCATAAGCTATCTTTTGGTAGTGCGGGTAACGCTGCTTGGACTCCGTCAAGACCTCGCTCACATAGTAAACTGGTCGTTGAACTCCGTGCTCATAGCCTGGTTCCTTCCGCTCTACCATGACGACGATGCTAATAACCCGGTTGGTTGCCGCCATGTAAATTAACAGGGCTCACCAGGCTCGGGTGCTGCAAGGATGGGCGCTGAGGAAAGGATCTCCTTGAGCTGTTTTAATGCTGCATCTGCCTCGTCCGTCCACATGAATTTGTCCGCCTTCTTCAGCAAATTGTACAGTGGCAGAGTGTAACATCCCAAAAATATGAAACTTGGATCATCAAACTCTAATCATCAAAATTTAGGATTAACAAAAACGTTTCTAAATAAAAATATGAAAGCATGACAATTTGGATTCTTTTGAATTGCCATGATTGTGTGTTTCCTTGCTTGTAAAAGGATGCTTAGGTGAAATAAACATCATCTAAACAATCCCCACACTTTTCCCAAAGACAAATAAATCAAAACAAACAAAATAAGGGAATGGTCACTTTGGCCAATTTAACTCCCATGCCTAATTTGGCTATCTCTAACTTTCAGAACTTAATAGAAACTTGTTTGGATCTTTGCACCCCTTGATAGTACTCATAACAAAGTATCAAGGCCCACCTTGTGATCATCCAGAAACATTCAAATGCATAGTTTAAATGATAGTTTAAAATTGAATCTATTTCATATGGGAAGATCCCACTTTTTCAAAAACCACTCAAAGAAGCTCAACTTTCAAAACCCAAGCATCTACAGACTCACCAGCACATGCTTAGCACACCCACCAAAAATCTTTTCAAAATTCAAAACTTGAATTCATGCGGCCATTTCATCAAACACCTTGCAGATTCAAATCAACAAAATCACAAACACTATTTTGAGGAGTGTTTTGGCCTAACTTGTTCCCTCTCTGGTTGCAACTAGTCTTTAGTAGATCATCTAGCTCATTTGTAAACATCTAGCACCACTGTGAGCTTGCCTTGCCATCAATGGTGAGCAGGCCAAGCCTCACCATGCCACCCCAGTGTGGACAGCAAGCTACAAGCAACACTAGCCTCGCTAACCTTGTCTGGGAGCAAGCTAGCACCCCACCGCCACTCCCTGTCCCAGCCACGAGCGATGCCAGCCCCTGGACCACACGCACAGACCATGCCAAGCTGCTCTGCAACCAAGCCGAGAGCGCGCCCCGTGCGCCACGCTTGACAGACACCCACAGACCGCATGCCGCCCTCGCCGCGTGCATACGTGATCACCATCGTCCCAGCAACCCCGTAGACACGCCCCTTTGCCGCCGCGCTGACCACGTGAGCTGTGCGTCATTAAAATTTCCACCGGGCACGCGCAGAGCACCGCAGCGTTCCGACCAATCCGCACGTCCCCACGCCTCGCCACCACGCTGTTGAGTTTCGCCAGGGAGCACAGCACCGCCCCTACCATCGCCCATGCCGATAGCCCTCTGTGCCGTCGACCACGATGAGCTTAGCTTGCGCTCGTCGGTCCCCTCTCGCCACTATAAATAGAGGCCTCCCTCGCTCGAATTCTTCACACCATTCTACTCCCCTCTCACCCAGAACCACCCCGCCTCAGTCCCGGAGCAAGGCGAGCAGTGCATCGCCGGAATTTGGCCGGAGCCCGCCGCTGCTAGAGAAGAAGGAAGCCAGCGATTGGAGCCGCCCCAGGAGAAGCTGCCGGTACCAGGAGGTTCGCCGTCGTCGACTTCGTCGTTCGCCCGCCTCGCCGACCCTCGCCTAATCCCCGGTGATCCTCCCACGACCCCCACCTGCCGCTTTAGTGTTCTGTCTCGCCGGCGCTACCCGACGTGGACGATGAACCAGAGTCGTTGGATTAGAACTAGATCCAACGCACCACGTTGCCCCATACCGCTTCGGACCCCCCGTCTCATTGACGCGTGGGGACAGCAACTTAACCAGCCCGCGTAAGAGCTGTGCGTAGCAGGACGGCCCATTAGCAGTTCCCGCGTAGCCCAGTCGTTTGAATTTGGATTTTTTCCATTTTTATTCAAACACAGTTCTGTACATAGTTTCAAAAATCAACCCAACTCGATTCAGTGAACCAAATTGAATGAAACCAATTTTGTTAGAAAGGTCTGGAAATGGTGAATCCAAGCCCGTTATATTCAAATCATTTGAATTTGTAGACCACCCTTGGTAAAAATAACAAGGCAGAAGCTTTTTTGCATTCAACCATTTTTCAAATTTAAACCATAATAGCTTTTGAGTTGATTCCAACTCTCAAAAATCACAATTGATCATACCTTTCAGAATATGTAAAAATATATGGGTTTACTTATAGAAATAATGTTCAAGTAATAAAAGAATGCCACATAGGCATTTCTAGTCACTTATTTTATTTAAAATAAAAGGTTATACCTTATTAAATTGTGACACCACTTTAAATCACATTCCTATGTACTGAAATGTGTGGTGATGACATGTGTCAACATGATCCCATGTTTGGTTTGGAGAATATTAAATATTAAGTAGTTTTTCAATGAGTAGAAATTACTTTTCTAAAAATAAAAGAAATTAAACCAAGCTTTAATCTTGTAATGTTAGTGATGATGCTAAGTCATCTATAGGACCCCTTTGGGTGATGATTGAAAGTAGTTAAGTATTGTTTGGTGATTGTGTACCTCGTATTTATTTCTAGACGCTAGTACCGACCAATGATACGAGGAGGAAGGAGGATACTACGAAGAAGAAGTCGAGGAGAACTTCAACCACTCCTCTGCACAAGGCAAGCTAACACTTGCAATTATGAGAGTTAAATAACCTATGCAATGCACTAAGCATGCTTGGTTAGATACATTTGATGATACCCAATCCTAGTTTTACTTACAAGCTTTATACTTTATTTCTTTATCAAAACTATTACTTAGAGCTTACTTAAGTGAATTTGTAGATTCTAGAAAGATAATTGAAGGTTGCATAAAGAGCATAAAATTTGGCCTAAGATAGATAATCTTTATGTCATCCTAAGGCATGAGATTGAACTTAGTAAAACTCCACTAGTTTACCACCCCTCATTATTACTTACCCCCACTTGTAGATGCTAGTTCTAAGCATGAAACGTGATCAACTTTAGATGGGAATACTTGGTGAAAATGGTTATGAAAACCTTGGAATGATGGATCATTCTATTGAAATGTTTTAGACATGTGTTTCCGAACACCAGATGATTTTGGTGATAAAAATGTTGAGGCATGAGCCTTAGCCCTTTATAAAACTGATGGTTGTCTGGATGCGATACCATTCCAATTTTACCGTACAACCACAATACCCGAAAATTGGGTAGGGCTTGACTGGAAACTTATATACCTTAGTATTGGTTCCCTCACGGCCAAGGTCGAGCTGAGGCTACATTGTGAAGATTGTCCACCTGTGCATTACCCAAGATGACAGTTGGTCATGGTTGGGAGGCCAAACTCTCAGGAGAGGTGCTTATACTAGGGCGTGTAATTGAAAGGTTAGGATTTATTATCCGCATACTGAGTATGGTGAATTCAGGATTTGTTCCTGACGGATGTATCGAACGTTGTGGTGAAAGTGTACAATCTCTGTAGAGTGTCAAACTATTCGAATAGCCGCGTCCGCGGTTATGGACAGTTGGACTGGCCATACTGTTTCCCCCGTCAGATGTTTTCAAAATGACTTGTGAAATGGATTGAGATTTTGACTTGACCACAACAGAGTTGTGATATGAAATTCAAGTTCCCACTTAGGTGTTATAAACCTTCAACTAGCTTTCTTCATTTCTGAACTTAGTAGATGTAAATCTGGCTTTTTGCAAAACAACCCTAGAGCTTAGTGTCCTACTACAAAAACCCCCTTCACTTGTTAGTATTAGTTTGCGAGTACTTAAAGAGTACTCATGGCTTTGTCCCTGGCTATTCCCGTGGCCAGACTATGAAGAGGAATACCAGGAGGATGGACCCCAGGAAGGTTACGACAACTAGGATCATCTCCCATCGTCAGCATTGCCTGTGACCCTGAAGATGGAGCTTCGCCTACGCTAGCGTTATTATTACGTATTTCCGCTGCTTGAGTTGTATTAAGAACTGGATCATGAGATCCTTATTTGTGCAAGACCTTATGTGTGGTTTGTAATGGATGATTTACTGTGGTATCCAAATCTGTTATGTCTCGCAAAAATGGTAATCCTGGGATTGCGATGTATGGCATAACAGACATCTGGGATTGCTATTCGAATAGCCGCGTCCGGATTTACAAAAACTTATTCTCATTCTTTCCTCTTGGACTCTTTCATAAAAACTCATGCTACTCCAAAATTATTTGAAAGCTTACATCAAATTTTGCACCCTAGATCACTTTTAGTAAAACTCACAACTACGCTAGTGCACAAACGTAGTGAGTTGTATTCGGTCCCATTGTATCGTAGTTTCCAGAATGGTTCTTAAAACCATCTCCTTTTCTTGTTTTGTGGTGTGTGTTTGTATCGTGTGCTATGAATGAATGAATGAAAAGCAAGTTGCAACAAAAAAAATCCGAGTCAAACTTTAAAAACTTTTCAAAGTCCCAGAACCTTAGAAATTTCCCTCTTTTCTCATGATCTATCTCAATCTTCAGATGCCACGCGGAGGAAGTGGTTCATCCCTGGACCTGATGTTGCAGATCCTGCAAATGTTGGTTTCTCAGCGCGAAGCTAAAAGAGCCAAACGTCAAGCCAACCTAGCCACCCTTCAGCAGATAGCTCAGCTAGCCCACAACAATCAAGGCCACGGAAATTAGGACAACCATGGATCTAAGCTCAAGAATTTCCAGAACACCAACACACTTGTTTTCACTAAGTCGGAAGAGCCACTAGATGCCGACGATTGACTGCAAACCATGGAAAATAACCTAGAAGTCGCCAGAGTGGAAGCCAACGAGAAAGTTCTGTTTGCCACCCATTATCTAGCCGGAGATGCAAGGGCATGGTGGAATAGCGTTCGTGCGATGACCAGAGGACAGATGATGACCTGGGAGGAATTCAAGGTCAAGTTTAATAGAACCCATGTGCCACCAGGTTTGATCAAGAGGATGAGAGATGAGTTCAGAGAACTTAAGCAAGGACGGATGACCGTAGTGGAATACCGTGAAAAATTCTTGTCATTAGCTAGGTATGCCCCGGATGAGATCGACACTGAAGCCAAGAAGAAAGAAAGATTCCTGAATGGTCTGCATGATGAGATGCAGACAGTGTTAGTCAATATCCCCTTCGCTGATATTGAAGCCCTTGTCGACTCTGCCATCCAGATGGAAGGAAAGATCAACCAAGCCAATGAGAACTGCAAGCGTCGCATGATGCATCAACCAGGAACCCATAAGACCCCAAAGTATCGCCCTAACCCATCTCCCGGATTTGCCCCGAGAACCAATAGACCCCCGATGAACCGTTCGACCTATCCCAACCGTGGAAACCCTAGGCCCGGAGGAAATCACAACAACCCAGGAAACTCTAACAATTTCAACCGTGCCCCACCCAAGTTCAACAACAACAATGCTACCGCCAACACCAACACTGCCCCGAGGACTGGAAGCAATGATGTGCCTGTTGCAGCAAAGGACAAGTCGCAAGTGACTTGTTATGACTGTGGAAATGAGGGTCACTAATCCAACGAGTGCCCCAACAAGAAGAATGCCGCAGCCCCCAATGCAAATGCCCCAGTTTAGCAGCAGCGCCATGTTCAGCCAGGAAGAAGGTTTGCCCCAGGGAATTCGCTCAACCGCAACGGCCGTCTTTTTCTCATGCATGCTGAAGAAGCTTAGGAAGCGCCAAACGTCATGCTGGGTATGTTTTCTGTTAATTCAGTACTTTCAAGAGTGTTGTTTGATTCGGGTGCATAGCATTCATTTGTCACCGAAGATTTTTCCTGCACTAGTAAGATTCAACCAACAAAACTGAAGCATGTTATGATCGTCCAAATTCCCGGTTCAACCACCAAGGCTAGGCAAATTTGCAAAGCCGTCCCTATCCGAATCCATGGCATAGATTTTTATGCTAACCTGATAGTACTCGGAACTAAAGGTTTGGAAGTAGTACTAGGAATGGATTGGATGTCCAAACATAAAGGATTGATTGACTGTGCCAAGAAAGCCATCACCATGACCAGTACAGCCGAAATATCAGTCGAGCATATATCTGAAACCTTACCTCGTCAATTCAAGTGCAACAAGAGTATAGCCCAACCTACCATTGACCAAGTCCGGATAGTCTGTGAATACCCCAATGTATTTCCAGATGTTTTGCCCGGTATGCCCCCAGATCGGGATATCGAGTTTATCATTGAACTAATCCCCGGAACAGGACCCATAGCCCAGAGACCCTATGGATGAACCCGTCTGAACTAGCAGAACTGAAGAAGCAACTGGATTCCATGCTGGAAATTGGATTAATTCAACCAAGTGCGTCACCATGGAGATCACCTGTCTTATTTGTGGACAAGAAGGATGGAGGTAACCGTTTGTGTACGGATTATCGGAAGTTGAATGATGTCACCATCAAGAACAAGTATCCCTTGCCCAAAATAGAAGATTTGTTTGATTAGTTGACCGGTGCCAAAGTGTTTTCTAAGATTGATCTTAGAATAGGCTATCATCAACTCAAGCTCGCGCAGAGGATATTCCCAAGACTGCCTTTACCACCAGATATGGATTATACGAATATACTGTCATGTCTTTTGGATTAACCAATTCCCCCGCTTATTTCATGAATCTCATGAATAAGATTTTTATGGACTTCCTGGATAAGTTTGTCGTTGTTTTCATCGACGACATTCTGATTTATTCCAAATCGGAAGAAGAACATGAGCTACACCTAAGGACCATTCTTGGAACCCTTAGAGAGCATCAATTGTATGCCAAGTTTAGCAAATGTGAATTCTGGTTACATGAGGTAGGATTCCTCGGCCACATTGTATCAGCCGGAGGAATTGCCGTTGACCCTGCAAAGGTGAAAGATGTCGAAGATTGGCAAGCCCCAACCACTCAAACCCAAGTTCGTGCATTTTTCGGATTGGCAGGATACTACCGCAAGTTCGTAGAAGGATTCTAGAGTATCGCCCGACCCATGACTCAATTGCCGAAGAAGGACAAGAAGTTTGAATGGACAGACAAATGTGAAGCGAGTTTTCAAGAACTCAAGAGGAGATTGATTTCAGCCCCAATCTTAATCATGCCGGATATCACAAAGCCCTTCGACGTGTTTTGTGATGCATCCAAGATCGGTCTCGGATGTGTGCTAATGCAAGAAGGCAAAGTTATCTCTTATCTATCTCGACAACTGAAACAACATGAGCAAAATTACCCAACCCATGACCTCGAACTCGCACCCGTAGTTCTAGCCCTGAAGACATGGAGGCACTACCTGATGGGAAACCGTTGTGATATTTATTCGGATCACAAGAGCCTTAAGTATATATGCACTCATAAGGAGCTAAATATGAGGCAGATAAGATGGATTGAGCTAATTAAGGATTACGATCTGGACATTCACTATCACCCCGTTAAAGCCAATATGGTAGCAGATGCCCTTAGCAGATTGCCGTGCCGCTTGAACTCCATGATTTTGAAGGAGCAACCAAGCTTGCACAAAGAGATGGAAGATTTTCGAATGGAACTAGTGAGTGAAGGATTTTTGGCTAGCATAAAACTTCAACCCACTTTGATCAGCCAGATCAAAGAGGCGCAGAAAGGAAATGCTAGTATTGAAGGAATCAAGCATCGTATCGGTACAGGCAAAGTACCCGGATTCCCCGAAGACGAAGAAGGAGTTCTGTGGTACAAAGGACGCCTTTGTGTACCAACAGATTCTGAGTTGAAAGAAGTTATTTTGAAGGAAGCTCATGATACTCTTTATTCTATCCACCCCGGAGGAACGAAGATGTATCAAGATTTGAAAAGCAATTTTGGTGGCATAAGGTGAAGAGAGAAATCGGAAGCTATATCTCCAAGTGTGATATATGTCAGCGAGTCAAGGCCGGACATCAAAGACCCGCTGGATTGTTGCAACCATTACAGATTCCAGAATGGAAATGGGATTCTGTTGGAATGGACTTTATCACCGGATTGCCTACTTCTAGTAGGGGAAATGACTCTATCTGGGTCATAGTGGACAGATTGTCCAAAGTCTCCCATTTCTTACCCGTCAAGACCACATATCAGAGTTCGAAGCTAGCGGAGTTATACATCGCTAGAATTGTCAGTTTGCATGGTGTCCCCAAGAACATCGTATCGGATCGAGGAACTCAATTTACCTCGATATTCTGTAAGAAAGTCCAAGAAGGTTTAGGAACCCGACTAGATTTCAGTACCGCTTATCACCCCCAGACCGATGGACAAACGGAGCGAGTAAATCAAATACTCAAAGATATGTTGAGAGCATGTGTGTTAGAATATGGATCTAAGTGGGAAGACTGTCCGCCGTTCACAGAATTTTCATACAACAATATTTATCAAGATAGTTTGCAAATGGCCCCATTTGAATTCATGTACGTAAGAAAGTGCCGCACCCCTTTGAATTGGTCGGAAGTAGGAGAGAGTTAGATTTTCGGACCCGATATCCTACGAGAAGCAGAAGAGAAGGTTCACAAGATTCATGAACACCTCAAGACAGCCCAGTCCAGACAGAAGAGTTACGCCGACAAGAGACGTCGAGACCTTGCCTTCAACATAGGAGATTCTGTATATCTGAAAGTGTCGCCATTGAAGGGAATGCAGCGTTTCCAACTCAAAGGAAAGTTAGCCCCCAAATATATCGAACCCTTCAAGATTCTAAACCGTCGAGGAGAAGTGTCGTATCAATTGGAACTACCCGAGGATATGTCAGCCGTGCACAATGTGTTCCATATCTCATTACTTCTCAAGTGTCTCGAAGTCCCGGAGAAGACTGAAGTATTCAAGAATATCGATCACCGGACTATAGAGATCAATGATGACCTGACCTATCCCGAAGTACCCATCCGTATTTTGGAATAAGCTTTCTGAACTACCAGAAACCGAAGCATCAAGTTTCTCAAGATTCAGTGGAGCAACCACACGGAAGAGGAAGCTACCTGGGAGCGCGAAAATCACATCAGGACGGAGTTTCCCGATCTCTTCAAATCCTAGGTAATCTTTTCGTCCTTTTTCAAATCTCGGGACGAGATTCTGTTTAAGGGGGGAAGGTTTGTAACATCCCAAAAATATGAAACTTGGATCATCAAACTCTAATCATCAAAATTTAGGATTAACAAAAACGTTTCTAAATAAAAATATGAAAGCATGCATATGTGTAAGCATGATAATTTGGATTCTTTTGAATTGCCATGATTGTGTGTTTCCTTTCTTGTAAAGGGATGCTTAGGTGAAATAAACATCATCTAAACAATCCCCACACTTTCCCAAAGACAAATAAATCAAAACAAACAAAATAAGGGAATGGTCACTTTGGCCAATTTAACTCCCATGCCTACTTTGGCTATCTCTAACTTTCAGAACTTAATAGAAACTTGTTTGGATCTTTGCACCCCTTGATAGTACTCATAACAAAGTATAAAGGCCCACCTTGTGATCATCCAGAAACATTCAAATGCATAATTTAAATGAAAGTTTAAAATTGAATCTATTTCATATGGGAAGATCCCACTTTTTCAAAAACCACTCAAAGAAGCTCAACTTTCAAAACCCAAGCATCTACAGACTCACCAGCACATGCTTAGCACACCCACCAAACATCTTTTTAAAATTCAAAACTTGAATTCATACGGCCATTTCATCAAACACCTTGCAGATTCAAATCAACAAAATCACAACCACTATTTTGAGCAGTGTTTTGGCCTAACTTGTTCCCTCTCTGGTTGCAACTAGTCTTTAATAGATCATCTAGCTCATTTGTAAACATCTAGCACCACTGTGAGCTTGCCTTGCCATCAATGGTGAGCAGGCCGAGCCTCACCATGCCACCCCAGTGTGGACAGCAAGCTACAAGAAGCACTAGCCTCGCCAACCTTGTCTGGGAGCAAGCTAGCACCCCACCGCCACTCCCTGTCCCAGCCACGAGCGATGCCAGCCCTTGGACCACACGCACAGACCATGCCAAGCTGCTCTGCAACCATGCCGAGGGCGCGCCCCGTGCGCCACGCTCGACAGATGCCCACAGACTGCGCGCCGCCCTCGCCGCGTGCATACGTGATCACCACCGTCCCAGCAACACCGCAGACACGCCCGTTCGCCGCCGCGCGGACCACGCGAGCTGTGCGTCATTAAAATTTCCGTCGGGCACGCGCAGAGCACCGCAGCGTTCCGACCAATCTGCACCGCCCCACGCCTCGCCACCATGCTGTTGAGCTTCGCGAGGGAGCACAACACCGCCCCCTACTGTCGCCCATGCCGATAGCCCTCTGTGCCGTCGACCACGATGAGCTTAGCTTGCGCGCGTCGGTCCCCTCTCGCACTATAAATAGAGGCCTCCCCCGCTCGAATTCTTCACACCATTCCACTTCCCTCTCACCCAGAACCACCCCACCTTAGTCCCGGAGCAAGGAGAACAGCGCATCGCCGGAATTTGGCCGGAGCCCGCCGCTGCTGGAGAAGAAGGAAGCCATCGATTGGAGCCGCCCCAGGAGAAGCTGTCGGTACCAGGAGGTTCGCCATCGTCGACTTCGTCGTTCGCCCTCCTCGCTGACCCTCGCCTGATCCCCGGTGATCCTCCCACGACCCCCACCTGCCGCGTTAGGGTTCTGTCTCGCTGGCGCTGCCTGACGTGGACGATGAACCAGAGCCGTTGGATCAGAACTAGATCCAACGCACCACGTTGCCCCATACCGCTTCGCACCCCCCGTCTCACTGACGCGTGGGGAAAGCAACTTAACCAGCCCGCGTAAGCACTGTGCGTAGCAGGTCGGCCCATTAGCAGTTCCCGCGCAGCCTAGTCGTTTGAATTTGTATTTTTTCCATTTTTATTCAAACACAGTTCTGTACCTAGTTTCAATAATCAACCCAGCTCGATTCAGTGAACCAAATTGAATGAAACTAATTTTGTTAGAAAGGTCTGGAAATGTTGAATCCAAGCCCGTTGGATGCAAATCATTTGAATCTGTAGATCACCCTTGGTAAAAATAACAAGGCACAAGCTTTTCTGCATTCATCCATTTTTCAAATTTAAACCATAATAGCTTTTGAGTTGATTCCAACTCTCAAAAATCATAATTGATCATACCTTTCAGAATATATAAAAATATAAGGGTTTACTTACAGAAATAATGTTCAAGTAATAAATGAATGCCACATAGGCATTTCTAGTCACTTATTTTATTTAAAATAAAAGGTTAAACCTTATCAAATTGTGACACCACTTTAAATCACATTCCCATGTACTGAAATGTGTGGTGATGACATGTGTCAACATGATCCCATGTTTGGTTTGGAGAATATTAAATCTTAAGTAGTTTTTTAATGAGTAGAAATTACTTTTCTAAAAATAAAAGAAATTAAACCAAGCTTTAATCTTGTAATGTTAGTGATGATGCTAAGTCATCTATAGGACCCCTTTGGGTGATGATTGAAAGTAGTTAAGTATTGTTTGGTGATTGTGTACCTCGTATTTATTTATAGACGCTAGTACCGACCAATGATACGAGGAGGAAGGAGGATACTACGAAGAAGAAGCCGAGGAGAACTTCAACCACTGCTCTGCACAAGGCAAGCTAACACTTGCAATTATGAGAGTTAAATAACCTATTCAATGCACTAAGCATGCTTGGTTAGATACATTTGATGATACCCAATCCTAGTTTTACTTACAAGCTTTATACTTTATTTCTTTATCAAAACTATTACTTAGAGCTTACTTAAGTGAATTTGTAGATTCTAGAAAGATAATTGAAGGTTGCATAAAGAGCATAAAATTTGGCCTAAGCTAGATAATCTTTATGTCATCCTAAGGCATGAGATTGAACTTAGTAAAACTCCACTAGTTTACCACCCCTCATTAGTACTTACCCCCACTTGTAGATGCTAGTGCTAAGCATGAAACGTGATCAACTTTAGATGGGAATACTTGGTGAAAATGGTTATGAAAACCTTGGAATGATGGATCATTCTATTGAAATGTTTTGGACATGTGTTTCCGAACACCAGATGATTTTGGTGATAAAAATGTTGAGGCATGAGCCTTAGCCCTTTATAAAACTGATGGTTGTCTGGATGCGATACCATTCCAATTTTACCGTACAACCACAATACCCGAAAATTGGGTAGGGCTTGACTGGAAACTTATATGCGTTAGTATTGGTTCCCTCACGGCCAAGGTCGAGCTGAGGCTACCTTGTGAAGATTGTCCACCTGTGCAGTACCCAAGATGACAGTTGGTCATGGTTGGGAGGCCAAACTCTCAGGAGAGGTGCTTATACTAGGGCGTGTAATTGAAAGGTTAGGATTTATTATCCGCATACTGAGTATGGTGAATTCAGGATTTGTTCCTGACGGATGTATCGAACGTTGTGGTGACAGTGTACAATCTCTGCAGAGTGTCAAACTATTCGAATAGCCGCGTCCGCGGTTATGGAGAGTTGGAGTGGCCATACTGTTTCCCCCGTCAGATGTTTTCAAAATGACTTGTGAAATGGATTGAGATTTTGACTTGACCACAACAGAGTTGTGATATGAAATTCAAGTTCCCACTTAGGTGTTATAAACCTTCAACTAGCTTTCTTCATTTCTGATCTTAGTAGATGTAAATCTGGCTTTTTACAAAATAACCCTAGAGCTTAGTGTCCTACTACAAAAACCCCCTTCACTTGTTAGTATTAGTTTGCGAGTACTTAAAGAGTACTCATGGCTTTGTCCCTGGCTATTCCCGTGGCTAGACTATGAAGAGGAATACCAGGAGGATGGACCCCAGGAAGGTTACGACAACTAGGATCATCTCCCATCGTCAGCATTGCCTGCGACCCCGAAGATGGAGCTTCGCCTACGCTACCGTTATTATTACGTATTTCCGCTGCTTGAGTTGTATTAAGAACTGGATCATGAGATCCTTATTTGTGTAAGACCTTATGTATTGTTTGTAATGGATGATGTACTGTGGTATCCAAATTTGTTATGTCTCGCAAAAATGGTAATCCTGGGATTGCGATGTATGGCATAACAGGCATCTGGGATTAAAAATCCAGGTGTTGACACAGAGCCTTCTCTCCAAGTCGGCTGGCGAACTGACTAACTGCTGCAACACAACCTGTTAGTTGTTGAATGTCCTTTAGGCACGTCGGACGGTTTATGTTTAAGATGGCCTTGATTTTCTCCGGGTTGACCTCGATTCCACGTTGGGAAACGATGAAGCCCAACAATTTGCCGGCTGGAACCCCGAAGACGCACTTCTTAGGGTTGAGCATCATGTTGTATTTCCAGAGATTATCAAAGGTTTCTTTTAGGTCGGAGATTAAGTCGTTTGACTTTTTAGACATCACCGCGATATCGTCCACATAGGCATGAACGTTCCGACCAATTTGGTCGTGAAGGCAATGTTGCATTGTCCGCTGGTAGGTAGCACCTACGTTTTTCATCCCAAAGGGCATCATGACATAGCAAAACGTGCCGTATGGGGTAGTGAACGAAGTTTCCAATTGGTCCGACTTCCTCATCTTGATCTGGTGGTATCCTGAGTATGCATCGAGAAAACACAAAAGTTCCGAGCCAGCCGTCGAGTCAATGACTTGGTCAATGCGAGGCAAAGCAAACGGATCTTTGGGACATGCTTTTTTCAAGCCGGTGTAATCAACGCACATTCTTAATTCATTGGTTCCCTTTTTGGGGTCAAGTACAGGATTGGCCACCCATTGGGTGTGAAGGACTTCTCGGATAAATCTATCCTTAAGTAACCTAGCTATCTCTTTGCCAATGGCGCGTCTCTTCTCATCTCCAAAGCGTCATAGAGGTTGTTTCACTGGTTTGCATTTTGGATCAATGTTTAAGCTGTGCTCGGCAAGTTCCCTAGGTACACCTTTCATGTCGGCAGGTTGCCAGGCAAATATGTCCCTATTCTCACGAAGGAACTCAACGAGCGCGCTTTCCTATTTGGGATCCAGGTTCGTCCCAATGGCGACGGTCTTGGAGGCATCGCCTACCACAAGTTCCACCGGGTTGGTCTCGATGGCGGCCTTGAACGCAGGAGCGGAGTCGGAGGTTTGCTTCTTCGACGCGGGCATCTCTGAGTCATTGACCTTGCTCTGGATCTCTTTGAATTCTTTGCTATAGAGGACAGCTTCTGCAACGGTTGCTTCATTGATCTCGCAGTCCCTTGCCTTGGTAAAGCTTCTGGATACGGTGATGATACTGTTTGGTCCGGGTATCTTGAGTTTGTTGTAGACGAAGCATGGCTTGGCCATGAACGTGTGGAATATGTCACGGCCGAATATGACGTGGTACACGCTCTTAAAGGGGACCACCTCGAAGGTCATGCGCTCTTGGCGGTAATTATTAACGTCGCCAAAGGCAACCTGAAGTGTAATGCACCCAAGGGACCGAGCCTACCGACCAGGAACTACGCCGTGGAAGATGGTGTTGGTCCGCCTTAGGTTTGCCTCCGTCAAGTTTATCTTCTGCAGTGTATCCAGGTACATGATGTTGATGCTGCTTCCACTATCCACCATACACTTGGTGAACTCCACGCCGCCAATCAAGGGGTTGATGACCATGGCGTATTGGTTCTCCGTGGGCACAAGGTCTGGGTGGTCCGTCCTGTCCCAAGTTATTGGAACCTCCGACCAGCGCAGGTACTGGGGAACTGGGGGGAGAGTGGCCATCAAGATCCTCAGAGAGGTCTTCTGTTGTCAGACGGTGGGGGTGCCAAGGAAAGTGTGGTAGACTAGGGCCTTCTTTGCGAAGGGGTTCTTGTCCTTGTCGTTGCTCTTGGTGGCATGCTTGGGGTCAACGTCTTCGTCCATGTCACTTGAATCCTTGGACTCCTCCTCCTTCTTCTTCCCCTTGCCCTTGCCTCGCGGTCTGTTCTTCCGACTTTGCTTGTAGCCAGACTCCGGATCTTCCTTGAGGTCGTTGACGAACTTGCAGTGTCAATTGGTATGGGTGGCCTTGCCGTTGGCATCGAGGTGTACGAGGGACGGCATATCGCGGTACTCTTCGTAGGTTTGGGGAACGCGGAGCGGCGCCGAGGTGGTTTCACTTCCTCGTTGCTTCCCACGACCAGCTCCCCTTCTTCGGCCACGCTGCCCGCCTTCTCCTTGTCCTGCAAAAGTCATAGCGACCATCTCGGTAGATTGCTTTTCTTCTGGAGCGGTTTTCCGCTTTGTACTGCTGTTCCTCCGAGCTTGAGTTGGAACGGCCGTTGCCGGCAAGGAGCCACGAACATCGTCGTCGGCAGCTGCGAACTCACTAGCCAACTGAATCATCTGGTTCAAGTCAAGCTGGTGATTGTCCTGCAAGCGCTTCAGCTTATGTCGGAGCAGCGTGCCCCTTTCCAACCCATCGATGAAGGCGGCCATGGCGGTTTGAGCGTGCACTCCTGCACATGAATTCTTCATATCCAGCCAGCGGGAGAGGTAGGCGCGAGATGTCTCGTCTTTCTCTTGCATGCACCGCTGTAGATCGCCTACGGTGCAGGGACGCTTGTATGTACCCTCAAAGTTCTTGGTGAACGCTTCTTGAATGTCCAGCTAGTTATAGATAGATTTCTCCGGCAAGTCGTCAATCCATTGACGGGCCGTGCCCGCCAACATTAATGGGAGGTACTTGACGACGACGTTGGGGTTGACTCCGGCAATCTCCACCATGTTGTCGTAGTCCTGCAACCATGTGGCTGGTTTGGCGGTGCCGTCATAGGGCTTGATGGTCTTGTCAATCCGGAAACCTTTGGGGTAAGTTGCGGACCGTATTGCAGGTCCAAAGCAACGTGGTCCCAGGTAAGGTCCTTCATGGGCCTCGTGGATCTTATCGATCCGCGAACGTGCATCGTATGTCTCCTGGTTCTTCTTTTTGTCAACAGGGGATGGGCTGCGTGAACGACACGGGCCTCCTCCGCCATGGTGACTGCTTGGTGGTGACGGAGGTGGAGGTGGCGGTGGGTTAGCCTTCTTGCTTTTACCCTCCTGCGATGCCTCACGCCTGTCATGGTTTCTTGTCGGACGCGGAGGGTCATGGTGTGACCTGCTCTTGTGTCCTTGGTTGCGCTCTCCGTCATGACGGGTCTGCTCCGCGTTGTCGCGGATGACGATGCCACACTGCTTTGGTGGGGGCATATCCATATGATGGTGAGCCTTGTAATCTTTGTGATGTCGGGGAGATCGGGGCGATGGCGATGGGAGACGAGGTAGGGCCTTTTATCCGTGGTCGGAGGATATGGGGATGGCATCCTTCCTGTTGCGCGCATCCCTCCGTCTTCGTTCTGATGAACCCGTCTGGGACCCGACATCGAGAGGAGATCTGTCCCTTGGCGGCTTGTACTGGCTAGATTGGCAGAGCGCTGGGTCAGACTCAAGCCTCTGAGAAGTGGCTTTTTCCTGCTGCTTCACCGCCTTGGCCACTAGGTCATAGACCTGTTCCACTACCTCAGGCGATCTATCCTGCTCCAGAAGGGTCTTGGCGACGGCGAGGTTAAGGAGTGGGGTGGGCATCACCTGCTTGCCTTCACTGTCAATGTATGGCTTGGCCTGTGCCGGCTTCGAGGGAGCCCATCCTAGGTTGCGTCGTACACTAGGATCATTGATGACGCGAGCCAGAGCTTTCTTAGCCTTCTGCTGCTGTAGCAAAGTCTTGTACTCGGCCTCCATTGCTCTAGCTTTTTCTATGGACTTCTGCGCTTTGACCAGATCTCGATCTAGTTTAGCGCCTTGCTCCGCGATGGCCTGCGCTTCCTCCAGCAACTGTTGGCGCTTATCGTCAAGCTGGGTCACGTTCCGGATATGAGCAACAGTTAGTGGCTCAACAAGGAGATTGCCATACATCACTCTATCAGCTGGAGTAACTTGGGCTGCTGCCGACGTAGATGCTGGAGGCGGCAAGTTTGCGTTGTTGTTGTTGCTCGGGCCGGTGCCGAGTTCCTGCGGCTGCTGCGCTGGGTTAGGCGGAGGAGGCATGACTTTTGCGCGATCATCATCAGTAGCAATAAGTGGCCCCTTCCCCTTTTCCAGCGCTGTAGGCGGAGCTCGTCCGGGTTGATCTTCATCCATCGCCGTCCCGATAGTGACGAACACCTCTCGGGACGTGATGGCATTGTTGGCTTGCTCGTCGTGCGAGTACTCCTCCTCGATCTCCTGCATAGCAGAGTCTAGTTCTTCTGGACTAAAGTCCATCTCCTCTGAATCTGCACTGAAATCAGCATAAAGCGCGTCAATGATAGAGTCGGAGGGTGCCAGGACTTCCTCGATGACGGGTGGTGGAGGTGCAACGGCCTCGACGATGACTGGAGGTGGTGGTGCAGCTGCGACGATGGCGGACGGAGGCGATGGTGGCGGTGGCTGAATCGGAGGGGCTCCGTCAATGAGTGCAAGCGCTGTCTGAGCTGCCGCTTTGGCCTCCGCATAGTTTTTGATGGTGTTCACCATGCCTTCGAAGGTAAGGCGTCCTGACGCCTGTTGCCATCTTAGAGAATGTCGGAGAAGCGTGCCATGGTCCAGTCCTTACACAAAGTGATACATAGCATCCTCATTGGGGTAGTGGGCCAGATCGGCTCGTATATGGAGCCACCTGGCCAAGTAATCGCGGGGGTTTTCGCCCTCTCTCTGAACGCAGCGCGCCAGATCGAAGATAGTAACCACGCCGACGAACTTGGATCTCTGCTGTCCAGACGCGCGGACGAAGCCGGTGGATTTGAAGTGATCTTGCACCTTTATATCCTGCACAGGGGCGATTTGGGTGGGCCTTGAATTTTTTCGATCTTTGCCGGAGAACTCCAAGGAGAGATCCGACATTGATCCTTCCGCGAACGTATCCTGCCCGTAGGCGGTCCGTGCTGGTATTGATGCTCCTCCGACTCCTAGGGAACTAGTGCCCGAGTTGGTTTCTCCGATGAAGAGGTGGATGTCTCCGATAGGAACGATCGAACACCGCGTAGGGTTCGTCTTCGCCGGGATCCAGAACTCGTTGGGAGGGACGATCGGAACGTTGCCGGAGAAGAGAACACGACCGATGGCTACAGTTTCGCCGATTCCCGCGAAGATCTTGGTCCTCGCCCGCTGAAGAGCCTGAAGCGCCTCTTGCCCCATGGTGGGCGCCAACTGTCGTGGTATTGCCGACGAGTACGCCATGGAGGGGTCCTCATAGTGCGTGTTTAGAGACGTGGGGTAAGGCAGATGGTTGACGGGTACGAGGTAACACAGCTTACCCAGGTTCAGATCCCACGACGATGGCGGAATCCTACTCCTGCTATAAATCACTATAAGGGCAATACGCCGAGTTACAGGGATTGGTTCGCTGTGCGAGGTTGTATGAAGTTGTGCCCTAAAGGCTCCCATAGGCCCGACTTATATAGTCGCCAGGTCCTAGGGTTACAGGGAAAAGTCCTAGCTGGACAGGTTACAGAGTCCTACACTGTCTATTACTAGTCTTGTGTATCTTGTACTCCAAGGCTCCGGGTATGTTGGTGACTCCACCGTAGCCTTCCTTTATCTGGCATGGGCCTCCCTTCTGGATCCATCTAACTGGGCCGCCCAGCAGTCCATAGGCCATGCTACCGACTATGGGCCACCCGGGTTAGCCGGATAAGAGACATGCTATAAGGATACCCATATAGCATATCCCCAACACTTCGTGTCGTCGATGTTCCACTGATGTTGGGGATTGACATATTAGTAATGGTGGAGATAATCATGGCTTCAATTGTAGTTTAATAACTAATATTGAAAGTAGGTATAATAAATGCAGAGGCATAGAGGGGAAATAGTTGAGATCTGGTTGTTATCCCGCCCCCTGTGTCCATCTAGGGCCCGAGTTCTTGGCACATGTTCCGAGACTAGCACGCTAACCACATGTGGGGTGTCTGGGCACCCCTATCGGCTTAGTACCTGATTTCAAAGTACTATTCTAGGGGACACAACACTAGTTCGGGCTTTATTCGTTACTATTATACTTATGCCATGTATGAGATGTTTATTACCTGTTGCTCGATGAGCGTTTGTTACTGTTGCGTAGGTGTGGCACTCTGTCACGGGAATATTTTGTCTATGACCTATTCTCCCGTGCAAGTCCACGCAACCTCAGGGTCCATACGAGGAGGATTAGCTATAACTCGTATGGGTAGCTCTTTCGGGTGGCCCCCATGTACTCTCTGTGGGTCAGGGAAAGCGTCGTGTCCTAGGCCCCGCCGACATACCTATGGAAGTATGTTAATTGATCTGGCAACAAGGGTCGAAGTGCGTGTGGAAACTTTGGTGCACCCCTGCACGGTTAAATCTTTTCGAAAAGCCGTGTCCGTGGCTATGGATGACTTGGAGCACAGTTCTCGATCATAGACAACTATAACTAAAGCTTACTGTTATAAAATTGACTTATATCTGATATGACTAGTAAGTTGGATAACCACCGTGGAAAGAATGAATAAAATTTCCAAACCGTGTGAGTTTTCTCAGCATGACTTCCTCGTTTGGTCTCAAGGGGGGGGGGGGGTACCAGGATGGATATGATTGGTGGTAGTATTAGGTTGGTTCCGGATAGGTCTTTCTCATCTCTCTCGGATAGCCGACAGATGTATTGAGTCTCTATAGGTTGTTTAGCGCATGCTCCGCTACCGCTTTAGTCCACCATACCTATGTAGGCGAGGACCACTGAATTCTAGTCTCGCCGTGTACTGGCCTTAGTACTGGCTGCTATCTTTTTCCTTTGCCCTTTGTCGACACCCCTTTTGTTTAAGTAGGTTTGAGATCTACATCGTTAGCAGGGTTACCCTTCCGGCTTGGACTGGGCAGGGTTATGGACGCCATTGGTTATTCTTCAGGGCTCTTAGCCCCATTTGCATCTTGTCCGTACTCGAACAATGTATCGTTTTCAAGGTGATTTGGATCTTTGTACTGTATACCTGTATTCTTGACTCATGGAGTCGTCGTTGTATATATCTGTTCTGTGGGTTCCATCGTGGACTATTGTGTAATGATATTACTTCGTTTTCCACCCGCACGCAAGTGCCCGGTGGGCACCTCTGAATCGTTTCTATGCAGGTTTGGCGGGAATCGCTAAAACTTGCATAGGGCCGATCCGAGGGTGTTACAACCACCACACTTATATCCGTGCCATGCATGCCGTTCGGACCGCCATGCTTAGGTCTGCTCAGTCGCACGGTGTTCGGATTGCCGCACCGCCGTACATAGATAGGAGGGGAGGAAGATGCGGTTGGTATATGTGCGACAAGGAAAGGGAGGGAGAGACATCCAGCCCATTGGGCTCTCCTCTCTATACAGGGTAGGTGCGCCCATCGGGAGAGAGAGACCTCCATCCTATCGGATCATGATGTATCCATCGATGGTTGGCTAAGATCCGTGTGACACAGATCTCGACCAATCAGAGCATAGTATGTGTGATAGAGAAAGGAGGGAGCGACATCTAGCCTGTCGGGCTCTCCTCTCCGGACAATGTAGGTGGGCCCTTCAGGAGAGAGACGCCCAGCCCATCGGATCATGATGTATCCAATGGTGGTTGGCCAAGATCCGTGTGACATACATCTCGACCAATTAGAGCGCAACCAAACCGAGCGCAAGTTGAGTTGTTGTGAGGGTTTGAGACAGGGAGAGGGGAAAAGTGAGGAAAACTTTAGCAGGAGAGAAAAACTGAGTAGAGCTAAGTAAAACAAGGGCACTCAAATAAAAAATGAGTAAGGGAAATTTAAGATTTTGGTATAAAAATGGAAAATGTGTTATTTGAACATAATAATCCATCTTGGCCGACATTATATTGTTTGCAACTCAAAGATCCATAAGTGTTCCAAATTTGGCCTCATTTAGATAAAGTATGTTTTGGCTTGGATTATTTTGGAGGTGGATTGAGTAGAAATCCATGCATCTTGATAGCTAGTTGCTCATTCCAAGAAGGGTTTAAGAAGTGGTTTAGGGGATAAGTCCATTTCTGTTTATTTCCTATTCCTTTATTATTTATGCTAGGTTGTAGGTAACATAGACTCCATGTGAAGGTTGCACTATGTTTTGACTTTTTTGAATTAAACTAACCCTAAAACTATTTTTTGAATTTAATCACTTAGAAAAATAAAAAATGTGTCTCATTACAAGTAAATCCAAAATTTCCAATACCATATGGTAGATCAATCCAAGATACACAAGTATGCCAAATTTTGGATCAATTGGTGAATGTTTTCTATGGTTTAAGCCATGAACTAGCTAAACCCCATGTGTTGACCACCAGTCAAGGGCAAAACTGAGCAGTGCTAAGAAACTAGGTGGATGACTATAGAAACTTGTAATAACACATATATTATGAGATTATCCAACATACAAACTTGGGAATGTCACACTAGTTAGAATTCAATACAAACATTGACAGTAGTTCAAATTCATTAGACAAATTCAAATTAATAATTCAAATTCATTTTTTCTCGCTCCTAGTGTTTTTCGCTGGGTTCACCACCTTGCTCCCGGTGATCCTAGCTGGAATATTCTTGGAGTCCACCATCAGCTTCTTTCGTTTGTTCCCTTTGTTTTTTTCATTGCATCCAATGAATCAAGTGATTCAGTCTGTCATACAATTGGTTCAATAATGTCTCGATCCATTAGTTCATATGGTTCAAAGTGCATTGGCATCAATTCTTCAATATCCTCTCGTGTAATTCCTTTACTCTTCAAATCTACTTCCAATGAGTTAATTGCTTCAATATCCCCTACATTTGGTTCAATCTCCCATGCATTTGGTTCAATCTCCTCTGTATTTGGTTCAGTCTCCTCTCTATCCATTGGTTCAATCTGCAACGTATCCATTGCTTCATTCTCCTCTCATTCAAATACTTCATTCTCATCTGCATTTGCTGCTCTTGCTCTCCATTCCATAAGTTGGGTCCACTGCATTTGTACAAAGCCTAGCAATGTGCCCTAGGATCCCACAAAATTTGCACTTACATCGTCGAGGTGGTGCACCACCATCTACACTAGCTCTTATCCTATTCTTCCTTAGCCTACCTACTGGTCTAGTAAAAACTAGAGAGTAAAGCTTGAAGCCTAGATCCACTTCCATCCATTGGTATTTTCCCAACAAGGCTAGAACATTGTTAGCATATGCTGCCCTAAATTTGGCAGCGGAGAAATACTTCGACACATACTGATCAACTTCACCCTCTTCACCTCCTAGAACACCAATGAAAAACAATTGCATATATGCAGGGTTTCCCACGGAGCTTCCATTGCCTGCAATGGCATGTCCTATCAACCAAACTCACTGGATACCTCCATTGCCTGCAATGGCATGTCCTATCAACCTCCGTTACTTTTCTAATGCATTTCATCTTCAATTGTGTTTCCCTGACATGCAAAGACTTAATCAAAGATGGGAGGATGAGATGGCCAACATATATTGTTGATGCAATTCTTTGATGCAAATCGATCTTTATCATGACCATCTGCTTAATATTATCAAATATTTGCCATAACACAAGCCCTTTCAATGACTTGACCTTTGCATTGAAACTCTCTACAAGGTTGCTTGTTACATAGTGTACCTTGCAAATTTCATTGAATTGGTTTCTTGACCACACCATTCCATGATGTGCATCCAAGTACTTCTTCACCGCGGGTTTTTGTTTATACAACACTTCCAAATGATACAGATGCTTCCTCAAACTGCATGTGTATGAAGCTGGCCATAGGTTGTCGGTATAAACTTTACCCTTGAATTTCTTTGTAAAATTCTACACTAAGTGTCGCATACATTCTCTATGCTCCACTCAGGGTAATACTAGTTCTACATCTTTCTCCAAACCTTTGCAAGCGTCCGTGTGGATAGTAAATCCTGGTGGATGACCTATAAGGTCGTGCAAATTCTCCAGAAACCAAGTCCAAATTTCCTCTGAATCAATCTCCAAAACTCCATAAGCAATAGGGAACATCCAATTGTGGCCATCAACTGCACTAGCAGCTACTTGACGTCCTTTAAATCTTCCATGAAGAGTTGTTGCATCCACGGCCAAATAAGGGTCGCAACCATCCAGAAACCCTTGCCAGCAAGTTTTGAAACAAACAAAAGCCCTTCTAAATCACCCATTCTCCATTGTCTTCCCTCTTATTTTGTATTGAACATTATGCATGTCTATCTGTACAACACTACCTAAACTAGCCATCTCCACTTCAGATTTGAAGCTGTAAAGCAACTAAAAGCTTTCATTCCATGGTCCATTGATCCTCTCAAGAGCCATTTCCTTTGAATAGAACATCCTCATGTAAGGTACTATAATATTAAACTTTTTAAAAACTTCTTTTATGAGCGCTGTTGCACCAACTGATGGGTTCCCTCTCATCCAATCCATGATTGCATCTACCAACCACCTAGTCTTTGCTAATTTTGTTTTGTCCTTTTGCTGTCCCCCTTGAGGTGGAAAAAAATGTTCAAACCGGTTCCTTTTTATCGTAAACATAAAGAAAATTTTAGATATAGTTTACAAACTCTACACAATGATATAAAATACACAACTGGTTGTAATACCTGAACCAAACTACTCCTGAGTATAGTGGATGCATGCATCCTCCACCTACACCTATTGTATGGGCACTTCACTATGAACCTTGTTGGCTCACTCTTAATAACTTCATAATCATTATTGGTGAGAATGCAATATGTAGTAAGGACATTACGACATCATTTCAAATACGGTGCCTTCTGAAAGCTTAGGATTGTCCCTGTCCCACTCAATTACTGGCAAGTCCTCACCATCGTACTCGGCTAAAACGAGGCTATCATTGTTCTCCTCGTTCTCTTTGTCATCAGTGTCATCAAATCTGGCACCGTGGGTGACATGGATATTCCCTACAGGTGCCTAATGTTATCCTACCTAGTACCGGCCTAGCAGGGGCCCACATGATTACCCCATGCGGATGATGAAGCCTAGGAAGGATTCGGGTGACCAAGGCCCATACGGGTGCGACTTCTTGGAGAACACGGCTAGCTATAGATAGAATTTCAAAGGGTTCAACCCTAATCTATAACCGACTCGACCTACCCTGAGACCTGGCCTCCCCATATAAAGGCCAGGAGGGCATGGCGAGGAGGCTCTCTCACCTCATACCCTAGAATATACCTCACTCCAAATTGCATCTGCGCACCATTGTAATCATTGGCATCGCCATCAATAAAGAATAGACAAACAGGAGTAGGGTTTTCCCTCCGAGGGCCTGAACCTGGGTAAACCTCGTGTCCCCGTGTTGCGAATCTGTTAGCCATTTCGCGATCTCCATCTTCCCCTCCTTCTCCAAAAACCAAGTCCATAACAATGGGCATTGACGAGTCAAACCCTTGTCAATTGGCACCGTCTGTGGGAACTAGGGATGTTGATCGTGTGATCGTGACGACCCATCCACCGCAATCTTCGACTCCTCTACTGCAGAGAACCACCTCCTCTTCGGCACCATCAACTTTACCATCCACTCGCTCACAACTCGCCAATATTTTGACTCTGTGGGTGACGAAGTCGACATGATGCTTGGGAGCCTATGCTTCCAAGTAGGCAAGATCGGCACCATCCGCCTCCCAGAGCGGGTGGTACCTCCGACAATCGTACTTGCTCCGTGGGTTCCGCCAATCGGTGTCCTGAGCCCACCATCGCTGACAAGCAATTCGGATGATAGCAGCTGCTGCAACTCCGACCTCTGCGACCCTCCTACGAAGGAAGGAACCTACGGTTCTAGATCAGAGAGTTGTGGGAGCAACGATCTAGCCCATTGCTACATGTGCGCGGCCATCCATGATGGTCACGTCGACAATGAAGCTGAGACAACGGATCCTCCTCTCAACCCGCAGGCTTCTAACGCCACGAACGGAGGAAACGGCCCACCCCTGGCCAATCCCAATGGGGACAGGCCACACGAAGCTGCCAATAGTAGAAATCGCAATCAACAAGAGATCCATCTCAGCGGCGCTCAGTGGGAAAGAGTCTAGGAAGCTATGCGAGGTACCAATCCTCTGCCACTCGATGCTTCTCATGACATGCTGATGGGCTACCACTAGCTCCTCATAAAGGAGCACAATCGACAAGTCGAGCAACATAATGAGCTCGAACAGTGCAGGCGAGTAGTCGACGAGTCAAGCATGCGACGGGCCACGTTCTCCTCCGTTGGCGGATCCTCCTCAAAAGGCTACGACGGCCACAAGCACCACTCCCGTTTGGAGCGCATGGATCCTGCCGCAAGACGCGAGGCCACTAAGGCACTCGATCTGTCCTTCATGTTGATGACTCGCAGGGCAACATCATGCCCAAGACACGGCATGCCACAGTCATGGCAGCCACTACCTACATGGAAGACAACCCGCCACCGGCAGGGGATCCCCGGTACACTATCCATAAATCCGCGATTGCAGTTCTTGGGCTTATCGGAGCCGCATTACATGGAGAAATGGCCTCAGAGCCAAAGAAAAAGGCTGCAGTGAAATTCACCAAAAGCCGCACACCCTCATCCGGCGAGGAGGAGCATGACCTGCCGCGGCATCACCGCATCGTCGCCGCATCCCACGGAGAAGGAGCCTCAACTATGACGCTCGTGATGAGCTCACACATCGCAAGATTGATAAATCAAGTGCAAAATGTGCGTGCTCCTCGGAATCCGAAGAGGAAGACATAGAGCTATGTGGCGCCAGGTGCTTTAGCAGGGCCATATGGAAAACGTGGATGCCTAAAGGCTTCAAGCTCCCTTCGGACAACCCGAAGTTTGATAGCGTACAAGAGCCAAAGATCTGGCTGGATGATCATATCTCGTCGGTTAAGCTCCATGGTGGGAGCAAAAATGCAGCCATGCCCTTCAGCTATAGCTGATGGCGCGGCCAGAGCCTGGCTTAATAACCTCCCCTCCGAATCCATCTGCGACTAGCTGGTGTACTGCTTCATCCGTAACTACAAAAGAACTGGCAAGAGGCCGGCCCCAATCGATGATCTACGCGCATGTTGTCAACGGTCCAACGAGTCCATCCACTCATATATACAGCGTTGGTCCGTCAATAAGAATTATGCTGAGAACATCTTGGAGGAAAGGGAAATCGACACATTTAATGGCGGCGTAAGGCGCGCGGATTTAGAGAAGAGCTAGGGCGCGTCAAGCCCAAAACCATAGATCATCTGATGGACATCGCTAATCGCTAGGCCCCAACCGCGATGATGAGCCATCTGCACTCAACAAACTGTCGGGTCCCTACACCATCCACTTCTACATCGACAAGCACGATGACAAAAATAAATCCAGCCACATGCTCAAGGGTTGCAAGGAGTTCTAGAAGCTCCATGAAGGATACGCCCAGATGAGGCGCGAGGTGGTGAATCCAGGATTCGCCCCTGCCCCAGGAGACGTCGCATATGGAGCCCCACCCCTGCCACCTGGAGCACCCGCATAGCCTGCGGCTGTACCGTCTCGGAACAACGGAGTAGAGCCATACCCACGATCACTGGGGGCCATGATGATACAAAAGGGATGTCCATCCAACAGGGTGCAAAAGACGATCACTAGACATGTCAACTTGGCCGTTACATCTCCACCTACCATACCTGAGTACCTCAGTGGCTCGTAGTCATGCATCACCTTCGACTGTTCGGATCACCCACGACAAATACCTCACCCGGGCCACTCTGCCCTCGTGCTCGAGGCCCAGATCAGAGGATTCAAAATGAGTCGCATCTTCATGGATAGCAGCAGCGTCATCAATCTGATGTTCGCTAGCACATTCATAGCTATGTGAATCCCGCTATGCAGCTTGGAGGCATTGGACACGACCTTCCACGGCATCGTCCTAGGGAAAGGAGTGTATCCCCTGGGCAGAATATGGCTCGACGTCATTTTTGGCACCCCTAAGAACTTCAGGCGTGAGCGGCTCGAGTTCGAGTTAGTGGACTGGCCCTCAAAATACCACACCATCCTCGGGCGTGTGGCATTCACAAGATTCATGGCAGTGTCGCACTACGCATATCTTCTGCTGAAGATGCCAGGGCCTAATGGTGTTATCATTGTTCTAGGTAGCTTCACCAAGTCCAATAGCTACGACAGAGACTTAAACAGAATCTCCCAGTCATTCGGTATGCAGGAGGAACTCGCAAGGCTGAAGGAGTTGACAGACAACAATATGCCCCTTGTCACCAAGCATAACGCACCTGACATGTCATTCGACTCCACAGTCAACACCAATGCGGTGCAGGTCCACCCAACGGACCCCACCAAGATGGCTCTGATCGCCAACAACCTGAGTGCCGCATAGGAACTCACGCTCGTCGAATTCCTCCGTGAACGCTGGGAGATCTTCGTTTGGTGTCCTACGAACATGCCAGGAATTCCCAAGGAATTCGGCAAGCACGCACTCAACATGTTTCCGGATGTGAGGCCGATCAAGCAGATGATGTGTTGACTGTCCGAGAGCAGAGCTGAAGCAATTGGCATCAAACTCAACAGATTCTTTGATGCCAACTTCGTAAGGGAGATAAAGGAAAGCACATGGGTAGCTAACCCTGTGTTGGTCCCTAAGAAGGACACGGACATCCTGCGGATGTGTGTGGACTTCATGGCGCTTAACAAGCATTGTCCTAAGGAACAGTTCCCCTTGCCACAAATCGATCAAATCACCGACTCCGCTGCAGGGTGCGAGAGACTCTCCTTTCTTGATGCCTACTTAGGCTACCATCATATTCGACTGAAGGTCGAAGATCAAGAGAAGACAACATTCATCACACTATTTGGGGTGTTCTACTACGACACAATGCATTTCGGGCTCAAGAACGCAGGCGGTACCTACCAACAGTGCATGCAAGCATGCCTAAAGAACCAAATTGGTCGCAACATCCAAGTCTATGTCGATGACATAGTAGTCAAGACCAAGGAAAGCCGAACACTGGTCGACAATCTCTGCGAGACGTTTTACAACCTTGATCACTACAGGATCAAGCTGAACCCATAAAAATGCGCCTTTGGCTTCCTATCCGGGCAATTACTCGGGTACTTCATTTCCGAAAGAGGCATCGAGGCCAACCCGAAGAAAATCAAGGTGATACTAGCCATGGATAAGCGGAAGAACATCAAAGGAGTCCAGCAGCTAGATCGGTGAATCACGGCGCTCAGTAGGTTCATCAGTCGCATGGGTGAAAAGGCTCTCCCTTCTACCAATTGCTGCACAAGGCCGATAAGTTCGAGTGGATGGCTTAAGACTATGAGGAATTCAAAGACCTCAAGTGCTTACTATCTACATCCCCCGTACCGGTAACACCAAAGGAGAGAGAGCCCATGCTGCTCTACATTGCTACCACACATCTAGTGGTCAGCACGGCCCTTGTGGCCGAACGACCCAAAGACGGCAAAAGCCACCGGGTACAACACTCAGTCTATTAGCTCAGCGAGGTACTGACGCCTATGAAGCAAAGGTATCCCCACTACCAAAAGCTTGCCTACGGCATATTCATGACTATGCGTCGACTGCGCCACTACTTCCAGGAGCATCAGATCTTGGTCGTCAACGAGGCACCACTTTCACACATCCTCAACATCCCCGAAGCTACGAGGCGAGAAGCCTTATGGGGCATCAAACTATCCCCACAAGACATCATCTACGAGCATCGCACCGCCATCAAGTCACGGACGCTTCCTGACTTATTCGTCCACTCGATGGAGCTCCAGCTTCTGGATACTCTGGACATGTCCCAGCTCTGGACGATGCACTTCGACGGCTCCAAGCGCGACGCCGGAGTGGGATCCAGAGTAATCTTGACATCCCCTCAAGGGGACAAGATGAGGTATGTGTTGCGCATGAAATTCCACGCATCCAACAATGAGGCTGAGTACGAGGCACTCTTGCATGGCATGCAGATGGCCAAAGTGTGCGGCGCCACGCGATTGGTCATCTTTTGGCGACTCCAATCTCGTCGTCCAGCAGATGATGAACCAATGCGACACCATCAACAACAACATGATCGCCTACTGCGACCTCTACAACACACTCGGAGGAGACTTTGACAGCTGCGAACTCAGGCACGTCTGTCGAGAAAGCAATGAAGAGGCCGACAAGCTCGCCAACATCGGATCCACTTGCGCCACAGTACCATCGGGTGTGTTCCTTGAACAGTCTATGAACACTCCATCAAGCACAAGACTATGAACACTCCATCAAGCACAAGACTCCCAAGGGCACAGTCGAAGCCGCGGGACACTCGAGGGATGCGCCGCCCGAAAAAGCGGAGGCAACTGAAGAGCTAGAAACGGACGTCAAACTGGTCAGCCTCATGCAGGTGCTTGCAATCGAGCAAACATGGACCAGCCATACCTCCGGTACCTGCTAAGAAAGCAACTACCCAAGGACCCGACGGACAGCAGACACATTGCTCGCCGATCAAAAGCCTTCGCCATCATCAAGAACGTAGGCACAACCTACCAACGGTGCATACAAGCATGCCTAAAGAACCAAATTGGTCGCAACAACCAAGTCTATGTAGACGACATAGTAGTCAAGACCAAGGAAAGCAGAATACTGGTCGATGATCTCCACGAGTTGTTCGACAAACTTGATCGCTATAGGATTAAGCTGAACCCGGAAAAGTGCGCCTTCGGCGCCCCATCCGGGAAATTACTCGCGTACTTCATATCCTAAAGAGGCATCGAGGACAACCCGAAGAAAATCAAGGCTATACTAGCCATGGAGAAGCCGAAGAACATCAAAGGAGTCCAGCAGCTAGCTCGGCGAATTGCGGCACTCAGAAGGTTCATCAGCCGCATGGGTGAAAAGGCTCTCCCCTTCTACCAATTTCTCTGCAAGGCCGACAAGTTCAAGTGGACAGCTGGAGCCGATGAGGCATTCAAAGACCTCAAGTGCTTACTCTCTACATCTCCCGTACCGGTAAATCCAAAGGAGAGAGAGCCCATGCTGCTCTACATCGCCGCCACGCACCAAGTGGTCAGCACTGCCCTCATGGTCGAACAACCCGAAGAGGGAAAAACCATGGGGTATAGCGCCTAGTATACTACCTTAGAGAGGTACTGACGCCTACAAAGCAAAGGTATCCCCACTACCAAAATCTAGGCTATGGCATATTCATGATTGCGCGTCGATTGCGCCACTACTTCCACGAGCATCAGATCGTGGTCGTCAACGACGCACCACTATCACGCATCCTAAACAACCCCGAAGCTACAGGGCGGGTAGACCTATGGGGCATCGAACTGTCCCCTCGGGACATCATCTATGAGTGTCGCACTGCTATGAAGTCACAGGTGCTCCCTGATTTCTTCGTCCACTGGATAGTGCTCCAGCTTCTGGACATTCTGGACGGTGCACTTCGACGGCTCCAAGCACGACGCTGGAGCAGGAACCAGAGTAATTTTAACATCCCCTCAAGGGGACAAGATGAGATATGTGTTGCGGATGTGTTGGGCCACGCGGAGATAAAAAAAAATTTCCTCTAACGTGGTGATCCCAAGATCTAGCTGAGGTAGAAGGCCACGAGGTTTACCACTAGACGCGCAGTTGCGGATTACTGATGAAGCGCGTCAGTTGATGCAGTGCAGTCCTAACGATCCGATCGTCCTGGTGCTGATCGCACAGCACCTCTGCTGGTATCCACACGTACAAGGAGGAGCGCCGGCGGCGAACTGCTAGGTTCGTTATGGCGGCTGGACTGCTGTGGAGCTAGGGTTTCCAACACATGGAATGACCTAACCGAACAACGATTAACCCTTCTGGGTTACGGTGCTCCACTATATATAGGGAGTGAACGTGGGCTCTGCTCGCGCGACCCATTCACTAAAGCCCATATAACACTAGTCACCGTGAGTCCAACTCACTAACTCAGTCCTAATCTGGTTTAGATCCAACACAACCAGATTACAGATTCGGATCCAATCCGAACTTGCTCCCGCTCTTAAGTGTGTGACCCCGCAAGCTCATGGCTACTTGGACACGATTGGAGTCCGACTCTCAATCGATCAGTCGGTAGCGGTTCCTAGCAGAACGTGCCGACTCCCAAGTACCAAAGAGTCATGACGACTTGCCTTTCCAATGCGACTTACGTCCGAGTCCCTTTTGCCTCACGATATACCTTGTCAGACTATAGGCGAATATATGTCATCCCTTAAATAGTACGACTCTCTTCTCGATCCGAGATAAGTGATTCACCCGACTAACTCTTAGTCGATCGCCTCGGTTAACACTTAACCGAGTCGTGCATGGCCATGCTTTCCGAATCATATCTCACGAGAGGGCCCAGAGAATATCTCTCCGAGTGGAGGGGCAAAATCCCATCTTGGTTATTCACATCATGCAGCTTGATTCTCAGTCGACCCGAACCCTGCCTTTATAACTGCCCAGTTACGGATCAGCGTTTGACAGAACCTAAGTCGGTGATCCTCAACTCGGACTATGCAAAAACCTCAGGTCTAAGGATTACATTGATTGAGATATACAAATGACAGCTAGTTCGTTGTACCTCAATATGGGTCAATCCGACTCGCTAAACTCTTTAGCCGAATCTGTGTAAGTTGGAATAGCATCTCCATGCCCATGACAAGTGGAACCG
This sequence comes from Avena sativa, assembly GCA_916181665.1. NCBI lineage: Eukaryota > Viridiplantae > Streptophyta > Magnoliopsida > Poales > Poaceae > Avena > Avena sativa. The sequence continues at coordinate 264,128,460 of OV702284.1, read as the reverse complement.
AGTCATCAAGCCAACTTTCACATTGGTCTAAGTTGTGTGTCCAGCACAACCTCAATGACCAAGGATATTTAGTACAAACAACATGAATGCATAGTTCCACAACCGAATCACATATTCAATGATACACATCAGATGTTTATACAAGGACTACTTAATATCCTTATGAATACAATGGAAAACTCATCATATATGATTGCCTCTAGAGCATATTCCCAATAGTCTCCCACTTGCACTAGAGTCAATCTTCCGACATCACATGTCTAAGCATCTAATGCCCATGGTTCTCATGTGCGCCTCATGCTTTGGCTATGGTAACGGCTTTGTCAACGGATCCGCAATATTTGCATCCGTGTGTACCTTGCATAACTTGATATCACCCTGATCCACGAACTGGCGAATTAGGTGGTACCGCATGAGTATGTGCTTGTTCTTCTGGTGTTGTCTAGGTTCCTTGGCTTGTGCAATAGCACCATTGTTGTCACAATAGTCCAACGGATTGGACGAGCCCTGAACCACACCAAGATCCATGAGGAAATTACTCATCCAAACAACTTCCTTTGTTGCCTCCGAGGCGGCAATATACTCAGCCTCTGTTGTAGACGCAGACACAGTCTCTTTGCTTGGAACTCTTCCAGCTCACAGCACCTCCGTTTATAATAAACACGTATCCGGATTGCGAGCGAGAATCATCAGAGTCGGTGAGATAACTCGCATCCGTGTAACCCTTTACACTGAGTTCATCTTCACCACCATAAACCAAGAACATATCCTTAGTCCTTCTCAAGTACTTTAGGATATTTTTAGCCGCTGTCCAGTGGATCTCTCCACGATCAGCCTGGTATCTGCTCACAACACTTAGAGCATAGGAAACATCCGGTCTAGTACAAATCATGGCGTACATGATGGATCCGACTGCAGAAGCATATGGAATCGCACTCATCCGACTTCGCTCATCAGTTGTCGAAGGACACTGAGTCTTGCTAAGTTTTACACCATGGGACATCGGTAAGAACCCCTTCTTAGACGATTCCATGTTTGAACTTCTTCAACACTTTGTCCAAATAAGTACTCTGACTCAATCCAATGAGCCTCCTTGATCTATCTCTATAGATCCGGATTCCGAGGATGTATGTTGCCTCACCCAAGTCTTTCATTGAGAAACTCCTTTCCAATGATTCCTTGGTTTCTTGCAACATCTGGACATCATTTCCAATCAGTAATATGTCATCCACATATAAGATTAGAAAATTTACTTTGTTCCCACTAAACTTCTTGTACAAACAAGAATCATGATCACTCTTGATGAAGCCAAACGATTTGACTACCTCATCAAAGCGAATATTCCAACTCCGAGATGCTTGCTTCAAACCATAAATGGATTTCTGAAGTTTGCATACCTTGTCAGCATTAGCCGGATCGACAAAACCCTCGGGCTGTATCATATACATGTCCTCGGTTAAATTTCCGTTAAGGAAAGCCGTTTTGACATCCATCTGCCATATCTCATAGTCGAAATAGGCTGCTATAGCTAACATGATCCGAACTGATTTAAGCATCGCTACGGGCGAGAAAGTCTCGTCGTAATCAACTCCTTGAACTTGTCGGAACCCCTTCGCGACAAGGCGTGCTTTATAGACGGAAACATTTCCATCCATATCAGTTTTCTTCTTAAAGACCCATTTGCACTCGACGGGTCTTGCACCGTCTGGCAGATTAACCAAGTTCCAAACTTGATTTTCATCCATGGACTTTATCTCGGATCTCATGGCTCCAAGCCATGACTCGGAATCAGATCCCACCATCGCTTCCGAATAATTTGCCGGCTCATCACTGTCTAACAGTAACACATCACGAACACTTCGTAATCTTGCCGATCTTCGTAGTACAGGTGCGGCTGCCGGCTCAGCTGCCACGACCGGCTCAACCTCCAAGGTTTTGCCGACTCGCTACTAGCCGGTTCCTCTCGAATTTCTTTGAGTTGCACCGTGCTCCCACTTACTCCCCGACTGAGAAACTCTTTCTCAAGGAAGACACCGTTCCGAGCGACAAACACTTTGCCCTCTTCTCGGTTGTAGAAGTAGTAACCCAAGGTTTCCCTCGGATACCCCACGAAAATACACTTATCCGACTTGGCTGTAAGCTTGTCCGACTGGAGTCGCTTGACAAAACCTTCACAACCCCAAATCTTAAGAAAAGACAAACTCGGCCTTTTGCCTGTCCACATCTCATGTGGTGTCTTCTCTACCGATTTTGATGGTACTTTGTTTAGTGTGAACGCCGCTGTTTCTAGACAATAACCCCAAAATGATAAAGGCAGATCTGTCCGACTCATCATTGATCGTACCATTTCCAACAAGGTCCGATTCCGCCTTTCCGAAACACCATTCCTTGGTGGCGTTCCTGGCGGAGTAAGTTGAGGAACTATTCCACAACTTTTTAGATGGTCATCAAACTCATGGCTCATGTACTCGCCTCCTCGTTCCGACCGAAGAAACTTTATTTTCTTGCCGAGTTGATTCTGTGCTTCATTCTGGAATTCTTTGAACTTTTCAAAGGCTTCCGACTGATGTTTCATCAAGTAGATATATCCATACCTACTCAAATCATCAGTGAAGGTAATGAAGTACTCATAACCACCCCTGGCTGTCGTGCTCATTGGTCCACATACATCACTATGTACTAGTCCCAACAGGTCGGACGCCCTTTCGCAACTCTTTGCAAAAGGTGTCTTGGTCATTTTGCCGAGTAGGCAAGATTCACATGTCTCGAACGACTCCAAGTCGAACGAAGTTAGGAGTCCATCATCATGGAGCTTCTTCATGCGTTTCCAACTTATATGACCAAGCCGACAGTGCCAAAAGTAAGTCATATTCAGATCATTTGGTTTCAACCTTTTAACATTTATGTTATAAACCGACTCACCATCAAGATTCAAAATAAATAACCCGTCCTGGACGGGTGCAAAGCCGTGAAACATATCATTCAAATACAAAGAACAACCATTATTCTTGATATTCGACTCATAGCCTTGCCTCATCAAACATGAAGCAGAAATAATGTTTCGACTGAGCACTGGAACATAATAACAATTATTTAGTTCCATAATGAATCCGGAAGGTAAATGAAGTTGCATCGTGCCGACTTCCAACGCAGCAACTCTTGCTTTGTTGCCGACTCGAATATCAACCTCGCCTCTTGCTATGCTCCTAGTTCTTACCAGTCCCTGCAACGAGTTGCAGATGTGAATAACTGATCCGGTATCATATACCCAAGAACTATTAGGTGCATCAGCAAGATATATGTCTATAACATTGCAAACAAGTGTACCTGAGTCGGAAGTCATACCTCCACTCTTGGCTTTGTCGGCCAAGTACTTGCTGCAGTTCCTCTTCCAGTGGCCATCCGCCTTGCAGTAGAAGCAAGTGGATCCGGCTGAAGGAGATGGTTTAGTCCCTGAGGAAGCGCTTGGGACCGGGTCCTGAGCCTGCTTTCTTCCTGACTTAGCCTTCTTCTTAGTCCAAGAACTCTTCTTGAACTTAGCCTTATTCTGCACCATCAACACTTGACTGGTGCCCTTCTTGAGATCCGCCTCTGCCTGCTTGAGCATCCCATGCAATTCAGTGAGCTTCTTATCCATACCATGCATGTGGTAGTTCGAAATGAACTGCCCATATGCACTAGGAAGAGAGTTCAGAATTATATCCGTAGCGAACTCTTCGCTAATGGGGTAGCCAAGCCTCTCCAGAGACTGCACGTAACCAACCATTTTGATCACATGCGGACTCAGTGGATCACCATCCTTAAGCTTGCAACTCAGCAAAGCCTGAGAGACTTGATACCTCTCAGTCTTCGCCTGAGCCTGGAACATACTTTTGAGGCTTTCGATCATATCGTAGGCCTCAACATGCTCGAACTGCTTTTGCAAGTCCGGTTCCATGTGAGCAAGCATAAGACAGCTAATATCCGTGGACTCATCCTTAGCCCGACGGTAGGCATTGGTGGCTGCGACAGTCGCATTCTCATTCGGCTCATCTGGAAGTGGGTTGTCTAGGACATGGTCCTTCTTTTCTTGTTTGAGAACAATTCTCAGATTTCTATACCAGTTGGTAAAATTAGTGTCGTTCAGTTTATCTTTCTCAAGAATGGTTCTCAACGCAAAACCGGATATCTGAGAGTGACTGCTACTTGGTGCCATGATCTACAACAGAAAATATGCAAAACACTTAAGACATGTATTCATAAAAGAGCAAGCATATTAAACATTTTAATATTTTATGCTCCCACTAGAACCAACACCCCTCCGATGGTTACTTAGTGATTCAGGATCCTAAATAAGCAAGTCGGCTAGTGAGCTTTAGCATCACCGCTAGCCGCCAAGTGATCTAGGTAGACAACTCCTTGTCAATCGCATCTCATGCGACTCCTGTTGGACGGGTGGCATCACATGCCCCGGCTCCCATCCGACTTTTCCCCGAGTCCCACAACCGTTGTGATAGACCCGTCTAGCTTACCGAGTGTTTCTGCAGTAAGAGTCCGACTCGAACCCACCTAGTCGGAAAGAATTGGCAGCACCTCAATTTTATGAGCCCACTACCAAAAATGTCCGACTTGTGATGGTGCAAACACTGGCGGGAAAACCGACTAGACCTTCTTTGAGGGATTAAATTTTACCGACTATCTAATAGAGGTAAAACTGAGACATAACAATAACACAAAATAAAGCAATTATAATGTGAAATGGTATGGCTCTCTTCATGGCGATCTCCATCTCCACAAAGCTTGTAATTCGACTCGTGCCAACTCTTGTCACTTGCCGTCTTACTCCATGTCGCCGACATGTACAACGCCTTGCATGCCTTCCGGGTTCTCAAACAGCTACACTAGCTTAGTAAAGTAAATTACATAGAGAATCCGACACACAGGTCGTTATACAATAAAATGACAGCACCTAGGCTCCAGCCGGCTGACATAAACCGTGATTCGCAGATCACGTATGGATTACACACATACATCACATGCACATGAACCATACCATTCACAACTTCCTGCAAAAACAAGTTATGCATAGATACAATATCTACCGGCGTTGTGAAACTCGCAACGACATCTAAGGCGCTACGACAGGGCGAAGACGGCGGTCCCGCTTCTGGATTTACGTGTCACAGTCTACCCCGATGGCGGAAGCCGACCGGTAGGGGTATGTCGTTCCACGACCTCAGCAGTATGATCACGGAAATCAGATCTACCATTCCTCGAGTACAGTTGATCCAATCAACCTCGTACAAAACCGATCTATCTCATAGATCGACCACCAAACAGCACATAGATCTCATCTACATCCTACCGCATATCACATATGCGAGATCTCGAGCCTAAAACCAGAAGCTATCGCTCTGATACCACTGTTGGGCCACGCGGAGATAAAATAAAATTTTCCTCTAACATGGTGATCCCAAGATCTAGCTGAGGTAGAAGGCCACGAGGTTTACCACTAGACGCGCAGTTGCGGATTAATGATGAAGCGCGTCAGTTGATGCAGTGCAGTCCTAACGATCCGATCGTCCTGGTGCTGATCGCACAGCACCTCTGCTGGTATCCACACGTACAAGGAGGAGCGCCGGCGGCGAACTGCTAGGTTCGTTACGGCGGCTGGACTGCTGTGGAGCTAGGGTTTCCAACACATGGAATGACCTAACCGAACAATGATTAACCCTTCTGGGTTACGGTGCTCCACTATATATAGGGAGTGAACGTGGGCTCTGCTCGCACGACCCATTCACTAAAGCCCATATAACACTAGTCACCGTGAGTCCAACTCACTAACTCAGTCCTAATCTGGTTTAGATCCAACCCAACCAGATTACAGATTCGGATCCAATCCGAACTTGCTCCCGCTCTTAAGTGTGTGACCCCGCAGGCTCATGGCTACTTGGACACGATTGGAGTCCGACTCTCAATCGATCAGTCGGTAGCGGTTCCTAGCAGAACGTGCCGACTCCCAAGTACCAAAGAGTCATGACGACTTGCCTTTCCAATGCGACTTACGTCCGAGTCCCTTTTGCCTCACGATATACCTTGTCAGACTATAGGCGAATATATGTCATCCCTTAAATAGTCCGACTCTCTTCTCGATCCGAGATAAGTGATTCACCCGACTAACTCTTAGTCGATCGCCTCGGTTAACACTTAACCGAGTCGTGCATGGCCATGCTTTCCGAATCATATCTCACGAGAGGGCCCAGAGAATATCTCTCCGAGTGGAGGGGCAAAATCCCATCTTGGTTATTCACATCACGCAGCTTGATTCTCAGTCGACCCGAACCCTACCTTTATAACTGCCCAGTTACGGATCAGCGTTTGACAGAACCTAAGTCGATGATCCTCAACTCGGACTATGCAACAACCTCAGGTCTAAGGATTACATTGATTGAGATATACAAATGACAGCTAGTTCGTTGTACCTCAATATGGGTCAATCCGACTCGCTAAACTCTTTAGCCGAATCTGTGTAAGTTGGAATAGCATCTCCATGCCCATGACAAGTGGAACCGAGTCATCAAGCCAACTTTCACATTGGTCTAAGTTGTGTGTCCAGCACAACCTCAATGACCAAGGATATTTAGTACAAACAACATGAATGCATAGTTCCACAACCGAATCACATATTCAATGATACACATCAGATGTTTATACAAGGACTACTTAATATCCTTATGAATACAATGGAAAACTCATCATATATGATTGCCTCTAGAGCATATTCCCAACAGGATGAAATTAGGCGCATCCAACAATAAGGCTGAGTATGAGGCACTCATGCACGACATGCGGATGGCCAAAGTATGCGGCACCACGTGCCTAGTCATCTATGGTGACTCCAACCTCGTTGTCTAGCAGACGATGAACGAGTGTGATGCCCACATCAACAACATGATCGCCTACCGCATGCTCTACAACTCATCGAAAGGAGACTTCGACGGTTATGAACTCCGGCACGCTGGTCGGGAAAGCAATGAGGAGACCGACAAGCTCGCCAACATTCGCTCCACTTTTGCCCCGGTACCACCGGGTGTGCTCCTCGAGAAAATCTGTGTGCCCTCCATCATGCAAAAACTCCGAAGGACACAGTGACACCACAGGACACTCGGGGGCTACGTTGCCCGAGAAAGCCGAAGCACCCGAAGGGCTGGATACATAAGTCGAACTAGTGAGCCTCATGCAATTCATAGCAGTCAAGCAAACATGGACTCAGCCATACGTCAAGTACCTAGTTAGTAAGCACCTGCCCAACGACCCGACGGAGGCCAGGCATATTGCTCGCCGCTAAAAGTCCTTCACCATCATCAACGATGAGTTGTACAAATGAAGCATTTTTGGAGTGCTCCAACGATGTGTCACAAACAGTTACGGGAAGAGCATCCTCCTTGACATCCACGATGGCATCTACGGCCACCACGCAGGCAGTCGTGCCCTAGTCACCAAGGCTCTACGAGCTGGCTTCTACTGGCCAACTACGATGTGTGACATCAAGGACATCGTCGAGAAGTGCAACGCCTGCCAAAGGTTTGCAGATAAGCCACACACACCTGGATGAAAGATGCGACCCATACCATTAGCCTGGCCCTTCGCCCAATGGGGACTCAACATGGTCGGCAAACTGCAGAAGTCCTCACATGGAGGATACGTCTTCCTCCTGGTGGCAGTCGACAAGTTCACGAAGTGGATTGAAGCCATGCCTATGACTAACCAAACCGGCACCAGTGCCGTTAAACATCTTCTACAGGTTTGGAGTACCTCATAGCATCATAACTAACAAATGCACGAACTTCACATTGAAGGAGTTCCGAGACTTCTGCGAAGGGCTCGGCATCAACGTCACGTACGCCTCCGTGGCACATCTATAGACCAACGGGCAGGTCAAAAAGGCCAATGTCCTCATCTACAACAGAATCAATAAGCAGTTACTATGCCCACTCGAACGGCTGGCGGGAGCCTGGGTGGATGAGCTACCCTCCATCCTCTGGAGCGTACACACAACACCAAACAGCGCCACTGGCTACACGCCTTTCTTCATGGTGCACAGAGCCAAAGCAATGTTACCCGCCGAGGTAATAAGTCCCTGCTGGTTGTCGCTTACAGCGAAGCCGAATCAACGGATGCACTTGAAGATGTCGTCGACACACTGGATGAAGCTCATGACATCGACGTGGCCCATTCGACGGTATACTAACAAAGTCTCAACAACTACCACAGTAGACGGCTACGCCCAAGGTCCTTCGTCAAAGGAGACCTCGTCCTACGACTCAAGCAAAAAGGGTGCATGAAGCTAGAGTCACATTGGGAAGGACCCTACGTGGTCACCGAAGTAATTCCGGGTGGCGCCTATCACCTCAAGGACGTCGAGTCCGTAGTAGCATACTCAAACCTCTACAACGTCGCACAACTGCGAGCTTCTACCCTTAGTCATCTTTTACTTTTAATAAGGTTATTCAGCTAGGCTACTCAGCCGAAACTTGTACCCCCTACTATGTGATGAATAAAATCTAAGTTCCTTGGCCAACACATTTTTCTTTCTTGTGTACATTTACATTCCTAAATACGCTCGAGGGTTGCGCCTCACCTCATGACTGTATTGACTGTCACAATAATTCATCACCCTGAGTAGCTGACCACGTCAGGCTAATGAAAAGGACATGCCCAAATTAAAACCAACAACGCACTACGTGCAAATACATCCTTACAAACTTACAAGGGCGCAAAAGCCCACTTGATACTATACAGATTTTACATTACTATGTTGAAAACTTGTAGGAATCAAGTACGCTGAAGCAGAACGTTCATCTGCTCGTCGAAGAAGTCGATGATGTCTTTAGCATGGCGAGCAACCGCAACATAGTGCGGGCGCATGTTCCATGCCATACCATCCGGCGGAGTGGGTGGCCCCACCGCTATCTCCGACAAGTCAACATCACGGCGATGCAGCCGAACAAGTGCTAGTGCCGCCTTCACACCCGGAACAAGTTTTTGATGAACAAGATATTTTACGGCATCCACGCTACGGAACTTTCCTAGCAACTCCAAAAAACTGGACGAAGCTGTATCCAGGGGAACATTGCAGCCCAGATAGACGTAAGTGATGACCTCGCACGCTTTAAGACCTGAAGCACCTAGTGGACACTAACCTAAACCATCGTGACAACAGTCACCCGGTCACGGTCCATCCAAAAGAAGCCTCCGGACTCCAACTCCTGTTGGGTGAGGCAATTAAGTCGAATAGCAACACACTCTTTCTCTTCCTACGGAAGGAGATAGACAACTGCAAAAAAGAGCAGCAACTCAAAAACTGCAGTGGTCGGAGCAAAACACGGACACCCACAATGACTTACATTGGATTGCTCGCCGACCTGCCGAAACTCTTCAAGGAGAAATTCTTCTCTAGCAACGGCTCGCTCTATCTTGGATTTCCACCCGTCCGCATGGCCACGAATGATGAGAACATCCTTCTCTAATCTTTAGATGCGGTCACACAATAAGGGCAACTGCATGGCCTCGCTTGCCACTGAAGGATCAAGAGCCAAGGCAGAGGATGTGGCCACAGGGGTAACATTCGAAGGTCCCAAGCAGGAGCATAAATAACAAAACATAAGAACAAGCGCAATCAACAACAGTAGAAGAAGATGCATATATTCACATCAAAAGTACCACTATGTGGTTGCATTAAGAGTCATTCAATACATTACATATTGACTACAACAAAAGCAAGAACTATAGACTAAAGAGAAGACCCTAAGGATCAGCCACATCCGAAGCAATCACGGACTCGAAGGCCCGCGCCTTAGCCATCTGCTGCTGCCCTAAAGTATAGGTGGCTAGTAGTTCAATCAGGCGAGGACCATAGGTCTTGCATCATGAAGTGTAGGAGGAGAAGGCTACCTCGGTGCCGTCAGCTACAATGGGCATCTTGGAGGTGATCTGGCCCAAATTCAACTGGGATCCAGAGGCCATCGCCATGGCCAGACCAAGGGTAGCACCTACGCCCTTATGGGTCCTCTTGTAGAATGCTGGTGCATCCCCACCGTCTCAATGGTGGAGCTAAAACGGTCTTCGACCGTAGCAACTACATCCGCGAGGGGGTCCCCGTGGTCTAGGACATCACGGTTGAACGCAATTCCAACAACATCTGAAAAAGGCATGATGAAGGAATGTTCAGATCAAGCAGCAGACGCAAACAAAAATTCAGAAGAGGAAGAAAAATGATGATTAACCTAATAGCGCCTTGGCAGCAGCCATAAGCTACTCCGCCATTGTATTCTCTTGGGAGGCAGCAGCAGCAATCAACTACTTCTCGCGCTCTTGGGCATCTTGCTGGTAGCACTCGAGAGCCTCCACAACGTCCTTCACCCTGGTCTTCGCCTGGCTTTTATTCTTTCCAAGAGCATCTAGTTTGTAGAGGGCATTATTATTTTCAACTGCCACAAAGCAAAAGACAAAAGAATAAGAGTATACCACGACACTAGCAGTCACAGCATAATGAGAGGTTCAATACTCACCTTGGAGCTTCAACATCCATAGCCTTTGACTCCCCAGCCATCTCACCAAGTTCTTCCTTGAAGGATTCGTCTAAGGAGTTCCTCCTAGCACAGTCCAAGCATTCAAGTTATTCGAAAAACCAGCAAGTTAACAATGATCACATCAAAAAGACAAAGGTACCAGAAAGCTTACGAAGGAATGTCAGAGAGGTTCACGAGTAGCGCCTCCTTTTTCTTCTTCTTGGCTGGTGGCGGAGGAGTCACAGCTCGAAGGGAAACAACGGGAAAAGGAGAGGAGGCACCATCCCCCAGGTTATGCTACTCTAGATGAGCAGGCCCTTGCAGGGTCAATGGCATCGAAGCATCCGAGCTCTCGCTCTGGGATATCTTCAAAGAGCACTCATCGCTACGGTCGGGGGCTTCGTTACCAACAGGCGAATGAGCTTGGGGTACGGTAGATTCTGATACCGCGTCCCCACCATCTGGTGACGCCGAGAATTCCTTAGGAAGATGCGGGAACATGCTCGTGATGCTCAGATCCTACGCACCCAGAGAGGATTTCAAATCAGTCAAAGCAATAAAACAAAGAACTATTAACATATATTTCTTGAGGCGTCAAAAAGGTCATACCTGAGGAACCACATTCCTCACACTAAAAGATGCAGTCAAAGACTCCATAGGCAGAGGCTCATGAGCCTTGAACTTGAGCAGAGGCCGGAGTGCCATGTACAAGTCTTCTAAAGACATCTCCTTCTTCATCACCCTCGTAGGGTTGCTGGCGCTGGCAGAATGAAACATCAGATGAGCCCTCGCTTGGAGGGGCTACAGCCGACGCTTGAGTATTGTTCAGATGATGTCGACTCTGGAGACTTCTTTGCCCGGCCCTAGCTGTTGGGCTTCTACTTGCTGGTACAGTTGTTCCACAACTGCAGACTCACCCGCAAGAATCTCGTTTGACCACGAGTGCTTGCGGGATACCTGCTTGCTGGTGTTGAAGGGAGCCAGGCCATAATTCTAGGCAGCAAGTTTGGAGTCGCGAAGGTAGAACCATTTGTTCCTCCACCCTTGGACGGACTCGCAAATAGAAAAGGAGAAATATTGGAGTTTGGGGCGGATGGATATCCCGCATCCGCACAATTCATAGACTCCTTGGGAGCCAGACTGCCTCTTCAGGGAATATAGTTTCCTAAAGAGGCCAAAGTGTGTCTTGATACCGAGCCAACACTCACACAGCGTGATGAAACACACAATGTGCAAAATAGAATTGGGCGTCAACTGATGGAGTTGAAGCCTGTAAATAAAAACAAGCCCACAAATAAAGTCGTGGGTGGGAAGGGAAAGGCCTCGAACCAGGAAGGCAACAAAGACAACGACAAACCCCTCGGGGGGACAAGGAATTACCTCATTGGAAGGGGTGGGGATGTCGCTCTTCTTCTTCGGGATTAGATGCGACTCGCGCAGGCGGCGCAAATCTGCCTCCCTGATACTTCGGAAACATATCTATAATTTTTGATGCTCCATGCTTGTTTACTATCTACTTTGCTTTGATTTGTCTGCACTTTGAGGTGTTTTTATAACTTTTCTGGAACTAACCTATTAACAAGTTTCCACAGTGCCAGTTGCCTGTTTTCTTCTGTTTTTGGTTCCAGAAAGGCAGAAAATCAATATTCTCGGAACTGGACGGGACAAAAGCCAAAGTCAATATTTTACCGTGGGCGACACGAAGTCCAGAGGAGAGACGGAGACGCGAGCCAGGGCCACCACACCCCTAGGCATGGGTGGGCCCATCCCGTGCCTGGGCAGGGTGTGGGCCCTCTGGCCGCCTCCCAGCTTCGCCTCTTCGCCAATAAGAAGCCCCCAATGCAGAAACCCTAGGCACCCGATCAAAACTCCACGATACCTTCTATCGCTGCCGCCACCATCGTCCCTAGATCGGGGGGATCTGAAGTTCCTCCCGGCACCCTACCGGAGGGTAGATCATCCCGGAGGCCTTCTCTCTGGTATGAAGCATGAGTAGTTCCACCTTGGACTAGGGGTCCATGTAGTAGCTAGATGGTTGTATCTCCTCCTTGTTCTTTCATGTATAGATCTTGTGAGCTCCGTTCATGATCAAGCTTTTTGTAATCATGCATGTTGTGTTTGCGGGGATCCGATGGATATTGAGATTACTATGTCAGATTGATTAATAGTTTTGTCTATTTGATACTATCGTGTTTGTGTTGTTTGTGCTCTTGCATGCTCTCCATTGTTAGTAGCTATCTTGGCCAAGTAGTTGCTAGTGACTCCAAGAGGAGATATTTATGCTCGATAGTGGGTTCATGCCTCTAGTTTCCAAGGGAAGTGACAGAAATCTCTTCGGTTGTAGATGTGTTGTTGCCACTAGGGAGAAAACAACGGTCTCTTGTTCATAGAACAAGTGGATTGTTTACCTTACACACTTTGCTTAAAGCAGTTGATTGTTGCTTGCAACTTAATACTGGAGGGGGTTCGGATGATAACCTGAAGGTGGACTTAGATGCAGTTGGATGGCGGTCTATGAATACTTTTGTATTGCCCAATCGAATCTCATAGGATCTTTTTGTCTGGTATTGCATTGTTATGCCATGCTCAGTTCCTGTCAATTGCCCTGCTGTAATTTGTTTACCCTTCATGCCATGTTGTTTATCTAAGGAGAGCACCTCTAGTGAACTATGGACCCCGGTCCAATCTTTACCATTGATACATCCTCCACCGTTACTTGTTTACTTGCTGCAAACCATTACCTTCCACACCATACAGTTAATCCTTTGTTACAGCAACTGGTGAGATTGACAACCTCACTGTTAGTTGGGGCAAAGTCTTGAGTTTGTGTTGTGCATATTTACACGTTGCTTGCAATGCCTGTATGATATTTCCTTCCTCCTACTGGTTCGATAACCTCGGTTTCTTACTGAGGGAAGACTTGCTGCTGTGCTGCATCACAACTTTCTCTTGGGGTTCCCAACAGGCTCCACATCAACCGAGCCATCAACACTCCCTCATGGTCGATTGCCGCCAGCTGCCATTCGTGACGGGGCCAGCGTTGGAGGTCTTCTTGGTAGCACCTGCGGTGCTTGTCCCGGCAGCGGCGAAGGACTTCTTGGACTTCCCCATCTAGCTAGCGCCGTGCGGTGGGTGTGAAGGAAAGAGGATGGAAAAGTGCAAAGGACGTCCTGTTGGAATTATGCCCTAGAGGCAATAATAAAGATGTTATTATTATAATTCTTGTTCATGATAATGTTTATATTCCATGCTAGAATTGTATTAAGCGGAAACTTTAATACTTGTGTGGTTTGTGAACAACACCGTGTCCCTAGTACGCCTCTATGGACTAGCTCATTGATCAATGATGGTTAAGGTTTCCTAACCATAGACATGAGTTGTCAATTGATAATGAGATCATATCATTGGGAGAATGATATGATGGACAGACCCAAACTAAGCGAAGCAATTAGATCGTGTCATCGTGTTCATCTTTGCGAAGCTTTTCTTATGTCAAATATTGTATTCCTTAGACCATGAGATAATGCAACTCCCTGGTATCGGAAGAAAGCTTTGAGGTCATCAAACGTCATCCTATGAGAGGGTGATCATAAAGGTGTCTCTTAGGTGATCGGAAAGTATTTGTTGGGTTGTATGTATCGAGATGGGATTTGTCCCTCCCAAGTCGGAGAGATATACTTCGGGCTCACTCGGTAATCGATATCAACACCGCTTGCAAGCATGTGGTTAAGGAGTTAATCACAAAGTGATATCGGATTACGGAACGAGTAAAGTACTTGCTGTGAACGAGATTGAACTAGGTATGACGGTACCGACGATCGAATCTCGGGCAAGTAAAATATCGCGAGACGAAGGGAATATATATATATATATATATATATATATATATGGGATTGATTGAATCCTGGCATCGTGGTTCATCCGATATGATCATCGATGAATGTTTGGGAGTCAATATGGGTTTCCAGACCCCGCTGTTGATTATTGATAGAAGATCATGTCTGCATATTCTCGAACCCGCAGGGTCACACACTTAACGTGTCTCGACGCTAGGATAGATTGGATAATTGGTTTATGAGTTTTTTTTTGGAGTCTCGGATGGGATCCGGGACATCACGAGATGTTCCGGAGTGGTCCGGAGAATAAGATTCATATAAGGCAGTGCAGTTTTTGGAGTTCGGAATTGTTCCGGGTTAATCGGTATTGTACCGGAAGCTTCTAGAACCTTCCGGAAGGGGACCAACGTGGCCCCACCTTCCGGGAGGGGGGCATGGGCCTATGAGGGAGTGCCCTGGCCGCATTGGGACAGGGTCACAAGGCCCCATAGGGCCCAGCCGGCCAAGAGAGGTTTAAACTCTAGATAGAGCTTCTAGAAGGGGGGGTTTCCTTGCCCCCCACTCTTCCTCCTTGGGGCCGCCGGACTTGGCTTGGGGGAGGGGCTAGGGCTGCGCCCACCCCTCTATATATAGAGGGCTGGGGGTGCACCAACCCCCCACACCTTCCCCTCCAACCCTAGCTGCCCTGCTGCCCTCCTCTCTCCCTCCCGACTGTTTGTAGGCGAAGCCCTGCTGCAAAAATTCTCCACCATATACACCACGCCGTTGTGTTGTAGATCCAATCCGTCTCTCCACCATACTTGCTGGTCCGAGGAAGGAGGAGACGTCGAGGTGCTGCACGTGTGCATCTCACGGAGGCACCGCCACTTGTGGTGCTAGATCGGATCGGATCGCGAGGAGGAGAAGCGAGTACGACTACATCACCCACGTTCCGACGAACGTTCCGCTGTGCGAATCTTCAAGGGTATGAAGATCTAATCCAATCTCTCTCGTTGTTTGCATCTCCTAGATTAGATCTTGGCTTCCCTCTGTTCACATCCGTAGAAAATTTTGATTTACTATGCCGCGAAACCCTTCAGTGGTATCAGAGCTAGATCTATGCGTAGATGTGTTTCACGAGTAGAACGCAACATGGTTGTTGCGGGCGTTGATGTTTTCTGTTGCAAGCCTCTTGTTTTTGTTCTTCTTATGACGCGGGATAGTGAGATTGAAGTGGTCCAGGCCAACCTTACGCGACGTTGTTCGCGAGACCGGCTCCGCACTTGACGTGTGGCTTGTTCCACACATGCGGCTGGTGGATGTCAGTTTCTCTCACTATAGTTGTCATGGGATTAACACCGGAGTTTGGCAACCATAATATCACCGTTGTGGCTTTCCGTAGGTAAGAATCGTTCTTAGCATCTACTCCCATAAGCCACGTAAAACATGCAACAACAAAGTAGAGGCGTCTAACTTGTTTTTGCAGGGAGTGTTTTCTGTGATATGGTATGGCCCAAGATGTGATGTGTATAATGTATGCGATGATCATGTTTTGTAATGTTTCACGACTTGCATGTCGATGAGTACACAACCGGCAGGAGCCATATGGTTGTCTTTATAATTGTGTATGACCTGTGTGTCAACTTCTTATACGCCATGTAATAGTTTCACTTTATCGCTAAGTAGTTAGCAATAGTTGTAGTTGCTATTCGTGGTGGAGGCAATCATGGTGGAGTAATGGAGATCATGCCGGCACGCACAAGATGGAGATCATTGCGCGAAGATTGGCTATACCATGTCACATTAAAGTTATATGCATGTGATGTTTATCCTTTTATGTATCTTATCATGCTTAGATCGCGACGATAGCATTATAAGATGATTCCTCACTTAAAGATCAAGATAAAACTGTGTTCTCCCCAAGTATGCACCGTTGCGAAAGTTCGTCGTGTCCAAGCATCACGTGATGATCGGGTGCTATAGACTCTACGCTCACATACAACGGGTGCAAGCCAGTTTTGCACACGCGGAAATACTTGGGTCTAACTTGACGAGCCTAGCATGTACATACATGGCCTCGGAACACAAGAACCGAAAGGTTAAGCATGAGTCATATGAATGATATGATCGACACTTCGTTGTCCACCATTGAAACCACATCTCTTCTCGTGATGATCGGATTAGGTGTGGTGAATTTGGATCATGTTCACTAAACAACTTGAGGGATGTTGAATTTAGTGGGAGTTCATCTAGTAATTTGATTAAGTTGAACTAGTTATCATGAACATAGTCTAATTTGTACTTGCAAATACTGTAGATCAAATGGCTAAGTCCAATTTCAACTTTAACGTTTTTGCTGAGAAGGAAAAGCTTAGAAACAATGGGTCTAACTTCACCAATTGGTTCTGCAATCTAAGAATCATTCTCTCTGGCGGTCAAAAGGACTATGTCCTTGGGAAAGCGTTAGGTGACCCCCCTGCTGCAACTGCGCTGGCTGATGAGAA
Organism: Avena sativa; assembly: GCA_916181665.1. Classification (NCBI taxonomy): domain Eukaryota; kingdom Viridiplantae; phylum Streptophyta; class Magnoliopsida; order Poales; family Poaceae; genus Avena; species Avena sativa. The sequence goes on along the minus strand of OV702284.1, from coordinate 264,111,591 downwards.
AGTTGTCTATCAGTCGCGCAAAGATGATTATGGTGTGATTAAGAGCACCATGTTGTTTGCTATGGAACCGGAACTTCAAAATCGTTTTGAAGACTATCCCGGGCCCTTTGAGATTCTCGAAGAGCTGAAAACCATGTTTTAGACTCAGGCCCGTTCTGAGAGATATGAGATCCATGAGAAGTTCTTTAACTGCAAGATGGAGGAAGGGAGTTCCGGTAGTGAGCACGCCATTAAGATGACGGGCTACACTCAACGCCTTGAGCAACTGGAATGCACGATTCCACAGGAGCTCAAGATTGACAGGGTTCTGCAATCACTCCCTCCCAGCTACAAAAGTTTTGTAGTGACTCATAATCACATTGGTTCCACTGATACGATCACCGAGCTCTTCGCAAAGCTTAAGGCCGCGGAAGTGGACATCAAAAAGGATAATCATGTGTTGATGGTCAACAAGCCCACCTTCAAGAAAGGTAAGGGAGCAAATAAGCCCTTCAAGAAAGGCGGCGGCAAGCGCGTTGCCCCTGCTGAGAAGAAGCTCAAGTCTAGTCCTAAGCCGGACACTGAGTGCTTCTATTGCAAGGGCAAGGGTCACTGGAAGCGCAACTGTCCGAAGTACTTAGCGAACAAGAAGGCTGGCACCATCAAAGGTATATTTGATATACATGTTATTGATGTTTTCCTTACTAGCCCTCGTTGTAGTGCCTGGGTATTTGATACCGGTTCAGTTGCTAATATTTGTAACTTGAAACATGAGCTACGGAATAGACGGCGGCTTGCGAGGGATGAGGTGACGATGCGCGTTGGCAACGGATCAAGAGTTGATGTGATGGCCGTCGGCACGCTCTCCTTAGTTTTACATTCGGGATTAGTTTTAAACCTTAATAAATGTTATTATGTTCCTGCGTTGAGCATGAACATTATTTCTGGATTGTGTTTATTGCAAGACGGTTATTCATTTAAATCGGAGAATAATGGTTGTTCTATTTATATGAGTAACATCTTTTATGGTCATGCACCTATTGTGAATGGTTTATTTCTTCTAAATCTCGAAAGGGATGAAACACACATCCATAACATTGAGGCTAAGAGATGCAAAGTAGATAGTGATAATACTACTTATTTGTGGCACTGTCGTCTAGGTCATATAGGTGTAAATCGCATGAAGAAACTCCATTCTGATGGACTTTTGGAGTCTCTTGATTTTGAATCATTTGACACATGCGAACCATGCCTCATGGGCAAGATGATCAAAACCCCGTTCTTCGGTATGATGGAGCGAGCAACGGACTTGTTGGAAATCATACGTACCGATGTATGCGGACCGATGAGTGTTTCGACACGCGGTGGATATCGCTATTTTCTCACTTTTACCGATGACTTAAGTAGATATGGGTATATCTATTTAATGAAACATAAATTTGAAACGTTTGAAAAGTTCAAAGAATTTCAGAATGAAGTGGAGAACCATCGTAACAGAAAGATTAAGTTTCTACGATCCGATCGTGGAGGTGAATATTTGAGTTATGATTTTCTCACGCATCTTAAAGCAAGCGGAATCGTTTCGCAACTCACGCCACCCGGAACACCACAGCGCAATGGTGTGTCTGAACGCCGGAATCGAACCCTATTAGATATTGTCTGATCGATGATGTATCTTAATGATTTGCCGTTATCATTTTGGGGTTATGCATTAGAAACCGCTGCATTCACTTTAAATAGGGCTCCATCTAAATCCGTTGAGACGACACCGTATGAACTATGGTTTGGTGCTAAACCTAAGTTGTTGTTTCTTAAAGTTTGGGGATGCGAAGCTTACGTCAAGAAGTTGATGCCGGACAAGCTCGAACCCAAAGCGGAGAAATGCGTCTTCATAGGATACCCTAAGGAAACTATTGGGTATACCTTCTATCACAGAACCGAAGGCAAAGTGTTTGTCGCAAAGAACGGTTCCTTTCTTGAGAAGGAGTTTCTCTCGAAAGAAGTGAGTGGGAGGAAAGTAGAGCTAGACGAGGTTATTGAACCTTCTCTTGAGTTGGAGAGTAGCGCAGCACCTGAAATTGTTCCAGTGCCGCCTACACCAACAATAAAGGAAGCTAATGACAAGGATCATGAAGCTTCGGACGATGCTACTACTGAACGTCGCAGGTCGACAAGGTCGCGTGCCCCTCCTGAGTGGTACGGCAACCCTGTCTTGACTGTCTTGTTAGTAGAAGACAGTGAACCTACGAACTATGAGGAAGCGATGATGAGCCCAGACTCTGAGAAATGGCTAGAAGCCATGAAATCCGAATTGGGATCCATGAGTGAAAACCAAGTATGGACTTTGGTGGACCCTCCTAGCGACCGAAAGGCCGTTGAGTGCAAATGGATCTTCAAGAAGAAAACGTACGTGGATGGTAATGTTACCGTCTATAAAGCACGGCTTGTCGCGAAAGGTTTTCGACAAGTTCAAGGTGTTGACTACGATGAGACTTTCTCTCCCGTAGCGATGTTTAAGTCCATTTGGATTTTATTAGCAATTGCTGCGTTTCATGATTACGAAATATGGCAGATGGATGTCAAGACTGCTTTCCTCAATGGCAACATTGATGAAGAGTTGTATATGATGCAACCCCAAGGTTTTGTCGATCCTAAGGATGCTGATAAAGTATGCAAACTTCAGCGTTCCATTTATGGACTGAAGCAAGCATCTCGGAGTTGGAACCTTCATTTTGATCAAGTGATCAAGAGCTTTGGATTTGTTCCAAATTGCTACGAAGCTTGCATCTACAAGAAAGTGAGTGGGAGCTCGGTGACGTTTCTGGTACTATATGTGGATGACATATTGATTATTGGAAATGACATCAACATGCTTAACGATGTGAAGAGTTATTTGAACAAGTGTTTTTCAATGAAAGACCTAGGTGAAGCTGCTTATATATTGGGCATCAAAATCTATAGAGATAGACAAAGACGCCTGATAGCTTTAAGCCAGAGTACATACCTACACAAAGTTCTGAAAAGGTTCAGAATGGATAAGGCAAAGAAAGGTTCAGTGCCTATGTTGTCAGGTAAGATATTGAGCAAGGCTCAATGTCCAGCTACGGTAAATGATAGGGAAGCTATGAGCAAAGTGCCTTATGCCTCGGCCATAGGTTCGATCATGTATGCCATGCTGTGTACTAGACCGGATGTGTCCAATGCTCTTAGTTTGACGAGCAGATATCAGAGTGATCCAGGAGTGGAACACTGGACAGCCGTGAAGAACATCCTAAAGTACCTAAATAGGACTAAAGAAATGTTCTTAGTCTATGGGGGTGATGAACAGCTCGTCGTAAAAGGTTACGTCGACGCTAGTTTTGACACCGACAAGGATGATTCTAAATATCAGACAGGATACGTGTATATTTTGAATGGAGGAGCTGTGAGCTGGAGAAGCTGCAAGCAAAGCGTGATCGCGGGATCTACAGTAGAAGCGGAATACATGCCTGCTGCAGAAGCGTCAAGTGAAGGAGTTTGGATCAGGAACTTCATCACTGAGCTTGGCGTGGTTCCAAGTGCATTGGACCCACTGGAGATATTGTTTGACAACACTGGCGCCATAGCACTCGCTAAGGAACCAAGATATCATCCAAAGACCAAGCATATCAACCGCAAGTTTCATATAATCCGAGATTATATAGCAGATGGAGATCTGAAGATTAGCAAAGTACATACAGATATGAATGTCGCAGATCCGTTGACTAAACCTCTTCCGCGTGCAAAACATGATCAGCACCTCAGTGCCATGGGTGTGAGATTGTTGCCAAATGTAAACTAGATTATTGACTCTAGTGCAAGTGGGAGACTATTGGAATTATACCCTAGAGGCAATAATAAAGATGTTATTATTATAATTCTTGTTCATGATAATGTTTATATTCCATGCTAGAATTGTATTAAGCGGAAACTTTAATACTTGTGTGGTTTGTGAACAACACCGTGTCCCTAGTACGCCTCTATGGACTAGCTCATTGATCAATGATGGTTAAGGTTTCCTAGCCATAGACATGAGTTGTCAATTGATAATGAGATCATATCATTGGGAGAATGATATGATGGACAGACCCAAACTAAGCGAAGCAATTAGATCGTGTCATCGTGTTCGTCTTTGCGAAGCTTTTCTTATGTCAAATATTGTATTCCTTAGACCATGAGATAATGCAACTCCCTGGTATCGGAAGAAAGCTTTGAGGTCATCAAATGTCATCCTATGAGAGGGTGATCATAAAGGTGTCTCTCAGGTGATCGGAAAGTATCTGTTGGGTTGTATGTATCGAGATGGGATTTGTCCCTCCCAAGTCGGAGAGATATACTTCGGGCCCACTCGGTAATCGATATCAACACCGCTTGCAAGCATGTGGTTAAGGAGTTAATCACAAAGTGATATCGGATTACGGAACGAGTAAAGTACTTGCTGTGAACGAGATTGAACTAGGTATGACGGTACCGACGATCGAATCTCGGGCAAGTAAAATATCGCGAGACGAAGGGAATATATATATATATATGGGATTGATTGAATCCTGGCATCGTGGTTCATCTGATATGATCATCGATGAATGTTTGGGAGTCAATATGGGTTTCCAGACCCCGCTGTTGATTATTGATAGAAGATCATGTCTGCATATTCTCGAACCCGCAGGGTCACACACTTAACGTGTCTCGACGCTAGGATAGATTGGATAATTGGTTTATGAGTTTTTTTTTCGGAGTCTCGGATGGGATCCGGGACATCACGAGAGGTTCCGGAGTGGTCCGGAGAATAAGATTCATATAAGGCAGTGCAGTTTTTGGAGTTCGGAATTGTTCCGGGTTAATCGGTATTGTACCGGAAGCTTCTAGAACCTTCCGGAAGGGGACCAACGTGGCCCCACCTTCCGAGAGGGGGGCATGGGCCTATGAGGGAGTGCCCTGGCCGCATTGGGCCAGGGGCACAAGGCCCCATAGTGCCCAGCCGGCCAAGAGAGGTTTAAACTCTAGATAGAGCTTCTAGAAGGGGGGGTTTCCTTGCCCCCCACTCTTCCTCCTTGGGGCCGCCGGCCTTGGCTTGGGGGAGGGGCTAGGGCTGCGCCCACCCCTCTATATATGGAGGGCTGGGGGCGCACCAACCCCCCACACCTTCCCCTCCAACCCTAGCTGCCCTGCTGCCCTCCTCTCTCCCTCCCGACTGTTTGTAGGCGAAGCCCTGCTCCAAAAATTCTCCACCATATACACCACGCCGTCGTGTTGTAGATCCAATTCGTCTCTCCACCATACTTGCTGGTCCGAGGAAGGAGGAGACGTCGAGGTGCTGCACGTGTGCATCTCACGGAGGCACCGCCACTTGTGGTGCTAGATCGGATCGGATCGCGAGGAGGAGAAGCGAGTACGACTACATCACCCACGTTCCGACGAACGTTCCGCTGTGCGAATCTTCAAGGGTATGAAGATCTAATCCAATATCTCTCGTTGTTTGCATCTCCTAGATTAGATCTTGGCTTCCCTCTGTTCGCATCCGTAGAAAATTTTGACTTACTATGCCGCGAAACCCTTCACGTCCAGTGTACAATGCATGCAAGCTCTAAGAATGGCAAAGGAAAGGCAACAGTGAAAAGCAAGAGCGAATGGTGAAGGGAAAAATTACCACCATGCCTTGCCGTACAAAACAACGAAGACGACAATGCAGAACCATTGATCCACTTACCCTAACGAGTGCACTTCATCACACCATACACGTGGTGGGCATCGCCCGAACCGTCGAGAGCACGACGTCCACTACGCGCGGAAATCGAGGAGACGCAGTAACTTTTTGCGTAAACAGCGCATGACTAGTCAAATCCCCATCATAAAGTGGGACCCACGAGCATCTAGTCTTTTCACCATTGCCGCCGTAGACGATTGAGCTCACCAAGTGTCAACACTGATGTCAGCGAAGCAAAGGCTAGCAACGGCTATAATCTTTCGACTATAAATAAAAGTACTTACTTGAGTCTGTGAATCAACCAATTACTCAGGGGCTACTCCTATCAGGAACGCTGGCCACGCACCTGAGAATTCTACATGGTTCACGTGTCAGTCGAAACACTTCCTAAAGCTTCGAGTCCTTCTTTGAGTCTGCAACTCCACTACGGACTCGGGAGCTACTCCCATAGGGAGCGCTGGCTATGCATTCTAAAAGGTGTCGGCGCTCATCCGAAGAACTTCTGGATCATCGTAATGAACAACTGATAATTATATGTCTCTGCTCGAGTCTGCGACTCGAACAGACACTCGGGCGATACTCCCATAGGGAGCGCTGGTCGCGTACCCTATGTTTTACAGAAATGAAATCCTTTGGATCCTCCGTGATTAAGCATGCATTTTATTTAGCAACCCTGCTCATAATATCACGAAGAGAGGCTGAAATTGCAATGGACGTTGCCTAGAGGGGGTGAATAGTCTTTTAAAAATATTACAGTTTAGGCTCAAGTAAATGCGGAATAAAACTAACGTTTAATTTATTGAGCACAAAACCTAACCACTAGGTTCACCTAAGTGCACCAACAACCTATGATAAGCAATACAAGCAACAAGGTGATATCAAGATATAAATACTTCAAGCACGATGGCTATACAAAATAAAGTGCATAAGTAAAGGGCTCGGTTGAGAGATAATCGATGGACGCGGAGACGAAGATTTGTTTCCCGAAGTTCACTTCCAAATAAGCTACGTCTCTGTTGGAGAGGTGTGATGGCGCAATGCTCTCCGAACACCACAAATAGATCACCTTGAGGTGTGGTGTCTCTATGCTCAGCCAAATCCACACAAGGCCTCACCCCGGATGCGGAAGCACGCAACTCATCGACGCCACAAAAGGCACACCCTATTCTCCCGAGTGCGCACCACAAAAGGTGGGCACTCGCTCCACTATGGGACGCTTGAGGGCGGTCACCGAACCCATACAAGATTGGGGCTATCTCCACAACTCAATTGGAGGCTCCCAACAACAAAGCCACAAAAGGCTACAACGCCACAAAAGGCTAACAAAGCCACAAAAGGCTACAAGACTACAAAAGGTTAACAAGACCACAAAAGGTCAACAAACCAACCACACAACCGTCTAGGGTTCCAAGAACCCAAGAGTAACAAGCCCACAAGCTTGTACTCGCCGAATCTCCGAGGATTGTTCGTAGAACAAGTGGATTGTTTACCTTACACACTTTGCTTAAAGCAGTTGTCTGTTGCTTGCAAATTAATACTGGAGGGGGTTCGGATGATAACCTGAAGGTGGACTTAGATGCAGTTGGATGGCGGTCTATGAATACTTTTGTATTGCCCAATCGAATCTCATAGGATCTTTTTGTCTGGTATTGCATTGTTATGCCATGCTCAGTTCCTGTCAATTGCCCTGCTGTAATTTGTTTACCCTTCATGACATGTTGTTTATCTAAGGAGAGCACCTATAGTGAACTATGGACCCGGTCCAATCTTTACCATTGATACATCCTCCACTGTTACCTGTTTACTTGCTGCAAACCATTACCTTCCACACCATACAGTTAATCCTTTGTTACAACATTCGGTAAGATTGACAACCTCACTGTTAGTTGGGGCAAAGTCTTGAGTTTGTGTTGTGCAGGTTTCCACGTTGCTTGCAACACCTGTGTAATGTTTCCTTCCTCCTACTGGTTCGATAACCTCAGTTTCTTACTGAGGGAAGACTTGCTGTTGTGCTGCTTCACACCTTGCTCTTGGGGTCCTAACAGGCTCCACATCAATTGAGCCATCAACAAGTTTTCTAGCGCCGTTGCCGGGGAGGCTAAGGAGGTCTTCACAAGGGGAGTCCTCCTCAACCTTTCTCTTTGCTTTGTTTTTAGTTTGCTTGGTTTTGTTTGCCTCTTTTCAAAAACTCCAAAATAATTAGTTTAGTTTGCTTTGATTTTTCTTATCAAAAAAACAAAAAACAGTTCCTGCTCTAGCTGCTGCTGTTTTTGGCTTGCCCACCTTTCCCAAAATGAATTCCGCTGAGAACACCAAGTTGTGTGACTTCACTAGCACAAACAACAATGATTTTCTTAGCACTCCTATTGCTCCACCTGCTCCTGATGCTATCTTTTATGAAATTAAGCCTGCTTTTTTGAATCTTGTGATGAGAGAGCAATTTTCTGGTGCTAGTTCTGATGCTGCTGCTGCCCATCTCAATAACTTTGTTCAAATTTGTGAGATGCAAAAGTATAAGGATGTAGATGAAGATATTATTAAGCTCAAGCTGTTTCCTTTCTCCTTGAGAGGAAAAGCTAAAGAATGTTTGCTATCCTTGCCTAGAAATAATATTGATTCTTGGACTAAGTGCAAAGATGCTTTTATTGGGAAGTACTTTCCTCCTTCTAGGATTATATCTATGAGAAGTGATATTATGAAATTTAAACAACTTGATAATGAACATGTTGCTCAAGCTTGGGAAAGAATGAAATCTTTGGTTAAGAATTGTCCCACTCATGGACTACTACTTGGATGATTATCTAGACTTTTTATGCAGGTTTGAACTTCTCTTCAAGAAACATGTTGGATTCAGCTGCTGGAGGTACCTTTATGGGCATCACTTTGGGTGCTGCAATAAAGCTCCTTAATAATATGATGGTTAACTACTCTGAATAGCACACTAAGAGAGCTCCACATGGTAAGAAGGTAAATTCTGTTGAAGAAACCTCCTCTTTGAGTGATAAGATTGATGTTATTATGGCTATGATTGTTAATGGGAAATCTCCTTTAGATCCAAACAATGTTACCTTAGCCTCTTTGGTTTCTCAAGAAGAGAAAGTTGATGTGAACTACATTAGAAACAGCAATTTCAACAACAATGCCTATAGGAATAATTTTGGTGGTAACAATAATTATAGGCCTTATCCTCCTAATAATGGAAATACCTATGGAAACTCCTACAACAATGCTAGAAGTGCCCCCTCTGAACTTGAAGTCATGCTCAAAGACTTTATTAGTAAACAAACTGCTTTCAACAATACTGTGGAGGAAAAGCTTTTAACTGTTGAGAAAAATATATCCTCTTTGTCTGAAGCACAGTCCTCCTTGATTAATAAAATGGCTGCAAAACCTAAAACCATGGAAAGTACCTTTGCTGCTACTCATGCCATACAAGTTACTATTGATGAAAATGTTAGACTGTTATCTCAACTTCATGCTAAGTGGGAAAGGGAAGCTGAAATTGATAGAAACAATAGTGTGTGCACCATCACTAGAATGGATACCACTAAACCACAAGAAGCCCCTATTCCTCCTCCTACAATGCCTAACCCTAATGAGTCTAATACTAGTGATGCTAAGTTGGATTTTTATATAGATGGTTGCAATATTTCTGAAGTGATCCTGTTTTTGCAAAAGCTTGCTAGAAGTCCTGATGCTAGTGATATGCATGTTGCTTTCACTAAACACATTACAGATGCTCTTGTTAAGATTAAGGAAGAGAAGCTAAAACACAAAGCTTCTATTCCTAGGAAAGTAGAAGATAGTTGGGAACCCATTATTAATGTACAAGTGAATGCCTTTGATCTCAAGGCTTCATGTGATCTTGGTTCTAGTGTCTCTATTATGCCTAGAAAGATTTATGAAATGCTTGATTTGCCACCTTTGGAAGATTGTTATTTGGATGTCCCACTTGATGATAATGATAAGAAGAAACTCATGGGGAGTATTAATGATGTTCTCATTATGGTTAACAATGCTTATGTCCCTGTTGATTTCTATGTTTTGGATGTTGAATACAATGTTTCTTGTCCTATTACTTTGGGAAGACCTTTTCTTACAACTGTTGGTGCCATCATTGATATAAAGAAGGCACCATTAAATATCAATTTCCATTCAAGAAAGGTATTGAACACTTCCCTATGAGGATAGAGAAGTTGGTTTTTGCTCCTCCGTTGAAAGCAAGGTTTGATGTTAATTCTTCCGCATTTGAAAATACTTGATTTCTTACTTCTTGTGCCTAACTTAAAGGCGTTAAAGAAAAGTACTTGTTGGGAGATAACCCAAGAGTTTACTTGACTCTTGGAAGTTATTACTTCAGTAATGACCTCTCCTTAGTATTTTTGTTTGCTTTTTGTGCCAAGAATGACCTTTAATAAGAGGGAAGTAAGATTTGGGGAGTTGTTGTCCCGAAACAGATTTCTGTGCTCCACCATAAAAATTCGTGAGGAGTCTCTGTAAGTCGTATTGAGCTGAAAATTTACGAATAAAGCCCCCGGTATGTTAGATAACTTTTGTTAGTTCAACACTTTTTGATTTGAATAACAGAAGATTTTCAAAAAAATCGGTTTCTACCTGCTAGTCTGTTTTGACAGATTTCTGCCATTATTTGCATTCGCTTCTTATTGATTCCTTTTTGAGTTCTCTTTTAGGGAATAGAGCTTTTTGAAGGAGTTGCTACAGTAGCATGTGTTTTTAGTGAAAATTTTTTCTGTTACAAAGCTTAGCCTAAAGGTCTATTATCTTTTGAATACACTAATGTTGCTAATGAAGATTGTGTGAAGTTTTGTATGAAGGAAAAATTTCAGGTGTAGAGAGAGAATGATGTAATGAGATGAAGAATGGACAAAAGCTCAATCTTGGGGATGCCACCCCGGTGTCACCCCAAGAAATATCCAAGAGTTACACGCGTCAAAGCTTGGGGATGCCCAGGGCATCCCCTTCTTCATCAATAAAAATCTTTGGTCTGCCTAGACACTTTGTGTTTTATTGTTTCATGCACTATTGTGTTGTTCTTGGAGCGTCTTAGTTTTCGTTTGGTTTGCTTAGTTGTTTAGTTTGCTTGAATAAAGTAGTTTGGACCCCCGTTCTCGCTGTGTTGTTTCAAATAAGTTGCTTGGTGTTGGAAAGGAGTAGAAAGTTCTTGCTTGATAAGTGCAAGAGGATCTTGCATTGACTGTGACTTAGACTTTAGCATGAAATGCTAGGTGTTGTTTTGACCTTATGCTTAGTGATTATTGCTGTAGCATGTCTTGTTCCAAACAATTGGGATTGCTTAGTGTGCCTTGAAGTAATCATGCGTTGTTTTAGCATACAAAAGCATAGTATTGTGGTATTCTCCTTTGATGCTTTGTTTGGGTTGACTTGGCACATGCTTACACCATGTTATGACTATGAAAAGTCACCATAGCCTCTATGATCATTTAGTCCTTGACTTGTAGTACCACTCTATGATTTTATTAGTAATGTTTTGTTTCTCTGCATGATTATGGCCATTATTGCTCTCTTAGTTGGCTGCTCCCAGTCTTTTGCTAGCCTCCACATGTATGAGTAAGTTCTACTCATGCTTCCAACTCCCAAGAAACCAAGTTATTCCAAAGTGACAACTATAAATTCCTATGCATGGTGTGTTACACCATTCCAAGTATATTCTTGTTTTCAGCTATCTTTCAATTAAAAAGTATTTTGTTATGTGAAAACTTAGTGATTAAAGCTCTCACGAACTTGATGGCACACTTTATATTCTTTGCCCCTAATAAACTTGAACCATTGTGTCATCTATGTTGTATATGCTTGCACTTATACATTGGAATTAGCAGAACCATGCTGTCACGGGGAACGTTTTCAACATTGCACTTGTACTTTGTACACAGTTGGTATCATGCTCTTTTGTCTATGGATGTCACCGGTGTGAAATAAAGAGGAAGCTTGTAAGTCCATGGAGTTATGTATTTTGTTTTAGAGAAACGCCTGGGCCGCTAGCCTAAGCCATGCCTAATCATGGTGGAAACTTGCAGCATCACCATAATGAGCTATATGTGAAGCGTCCTCAATAAAAAGCTATGCACATAGTAAATAAAAAGATTGCTGAGATGCTCATTGTATGCTTGCCTTGTCATTTTGGTTATGGGATAGCTCATGTACCATGTGCAAGGGGTACCCCGTTGGCGTTTCTCTATGATACGCATGTACTTACTATGACAAGAACTTACAGGTGACTGAAGTTGAGTAGCATGAGGTGTGGTCCTCGTATTCAAGGGACTTGAGATTGCCAACTTATGCTTTGTCAAGCATATACTCCATAGTTTGTTCACTTTAACCTTAATCACTTCAAGATTCTTATGATAGGGGAAATGAGGGCTGAAAGCTAACAAGTACCATAATTTTTGGAAGCTCTTTTGGAAACTTGAAATCCCTCCTTACCTTTGTGAAGGGTCTTTCTTCCACTATTATTTGAGTCTCCACCTTCTACCTTTAGGCACCTTTAAGAGAGCATAGTTGTCATTCTGTGTGCAGTGTCCCAAAACTTATTGATTAATGCATATTGTGATATTATTTGTTCTTGTGCTACTTGTATCTAGTCACTCTCATAAACTTTGATGGTGTCATATGCATGTATTTGCTACTACATGAGGGACAAGCTGTATGCCACTATGCCATGTTTTCTTTTCGGGTTTCGGATTGGGTCGACAGACGGGGGTGAGCTCGATCTTGAAAACGTTCTCAGACGTGCACTTGACTGAGTCGGAGTGCATGTTGATGTGCTTGTTCGTAAGCACATACTCTTTTCGGAATTGAGACCCTGTTTGACTCAGGTGTCTCAATCGTGCGTGCATGCGTGTGCTTTATTACGCACGCGCATGTGTATGTGTTCTATCCTGCGCACGCGTATGTGCGTAGTATCTCCTGAAGGAGATATTTATTACACACGTACACGTATGTACTATACCGCACGCGAATATGTATATAGATATACCAGTCCGGGGACTGGTATATATATATCATATTTACGTGGACGTGCATACATGTGCTGTGATTTGATATCTCAGCATACATGCTGAGATAACAAACATGCGCGCGCGAGGAGGGGCCTCCTCTTATACCAATCCCGGAGCACGTGCATGTACGCACGTGCACAAGCCGAACCTGGATTACTGAACACTTCGCTGAACTCGGGGTTCAGCGATGTGGATAGTTTCGGTCAAGCTTGTTCTGATTCCGGTTCCGTTCCGGGTTTTTCTCCGGAACCGTCGTTGGCAGGCACACCAGAATTTAACCGATGTCATTCAGTGCCCTCCAAATCACTGATCGTGATACGCCTTTTTGATAATGGGACTTGCCTAAGCACACCTCGAGACCGGACTCGAGAGGGGCAAGATCCGGGTAGGCGAAACGGTTGCATTCATGCTTATTCGTGACAAGGAGCTCACTTGCAAGCTGTTGTCAGGCTATGGGTTTAGGTTTTCTAGAGCCAGCGATAGGGTGAAGATTTACTCAGGAAGATGGGCCTTTAAGATGTGAGCAAGAAGGCATGTTAAAATATCTCTTCGGGGGCTAGGGTCTTCGGGTGGAAAACGGGTTCAGAGGGGCATTTCGCTTAGTGAAATTACTTGTTCGGTGTTTTGGATTGAGCTCAGTTTCAGGGAAAAGCCAAGGAAATCAGGAACTGTTCGGAAACCGGGAACAGTCGGTTCGGTTCAGGAAAAGGAGGAACTCGGGTCGGGCACGCTGCAGGCGCAACAGGGCCCGGGCTCACCGCAGGGGCAGGCCCACCTGCATGTTATTCATGATCTTTGTTTGTAGCCTTTCATGTTGCATGCATAGTTACTATGTCCTATTGTTAGAACTCCATCTTTCATGCACATGTTTAGAGTTCTTTGATCCCAGCTTTCAATGCTTGCAAATGGTTTGATCTTGGTTTTGATGGTGCATGTTACCTCAAACATTATTCTTTTTATCACTTACCTACTCGAGGACGAGCAGGAGTTAAGCTTGGGGATGCTTGATACGTCAGAAATGTATCTATAAATTTTGATGCTCCATGCTTGTTTACTATCTACTTTGTTTTGCTTTGTCTACACTTTGAGGTGTTTTTATAACTTATCCGGAACTAACCTATTAACAAGTTGCCACAGTGCTAGTTGCCTGTTTTCTTCTGTTTTTGGTTCCAGAAAGGCAGAAAATCAATATTCTCGGAATTGGACGGGACAAAAGCCAAAGTCAATATTTTACCGTGGGCAACACAAAGTATAGAGGAGAGACGGAGAGGCGAGCTAGGGCCACCACACCCCCCAAGGCGCGGGTGGGCCCACCCCGCACCTGGGTAGGGTGTGGGCCCTCTGGCCGCCTCCCAGCCTCGCGTCTTCGCCTATAAGAAGCCCTCGATGCAGAAACCCTAGGAACCCGATCAAAACTCCACGATACCTTCTGTAGCCACCGCCACCATCGTCCCTAGATCGGGGGGATCTGAATTTCTTCCCGGCACCCAGCCGGAGGGGAGATCATCCCGGAGGTCTTCTCTCCGGTATGAAGCGTGAGTAGTTCCACCTTGGACTACGGTTCCATGTAGTAGCTAGATGGTTGTATCTCCTCATTGTGCTTTCATGTATAGATCTTGTAATCTCCGTTCATGATCAAGATCTAATCTATTTGTAATCATGCATGTTGTATTTGCAGGGATCCGATGGATATTGAGATTACTATGTTAGATTGATTAATGGTTTTGTCTATTTGATACTATCATGTTTGTGTTGTTTGTGATCTTGCATGCTCTCCGTTGTTAGTAGCTATATTGGCCAAGTAGTTGCTAGTGACTCCAAGAGGGGATATTTATGCTCGATAGTGGGTTCATGCCTCTAGTTTCCAAGGGAAGTGATAGAAATCTCTTCGGTTGTAGATGTGTTGTTGCCACTAGGGAGAAAACAATGGTCTCTTGTTCATAGAACAAGTGGATTGTTTACCTTACACACTTTGCTTAAAGCAGTTGTTTGTTGCTTGCAACTTAATACTAGAGGGTGTTCGGATGATAACCTAAAGGTGGACTGTCACATCCCAAGATTTTCCAAATCTTGTAATGTGAAAAATAAATGAATAAAATAAAACTTTGTTGATTTTCAGGGCCAGAAGAAACTTTTGAATCCAATTGGAAATCTTCAAATCTATTTTGAACAAAGAAATCCTAAAGGGATTAAAAAGATAAATATTTAGTAAAGGAAAAATAAAAATATTTTACTACTACTTTGAAATCTTTTTATAAAGGCTTTGGTTTTCAAAGGGAAAAGAAATATTTAAATAAAGATTATTTTATAGAGCCAAATTAAACCTTGGCCAAGCTTTTGAAAATAAAACATTTTGTTTTGATAAAAATAGTAAAGGTTTATTTAAATAAAGTAATAAGGATTTAATATCCAAGTTTTTATTAAAAAAGGTTTTATTATTTCTAAACCATCAAAACTTGTTTATTTGTTTAAAATAAGTTTTCCAAGTATTTTATATTTTCATATAAAACCTACTGAATGGTTTGGTACTATTTTAGTTTTCAAAAATAAAGATTTAATAAAACAAATCCTATTTGATAACTAAGGCCCATTTTATTTAATTATTAATGGACCTTATAAAAAAAATGTTATTTTATTTTAAACAAGCTTTCCAAGTATTCTTTACCTTCAAATAAAACCTACTGATTTGGTTTTGAAATTATTTGGATTTCAAATGAAGATTTTATTAAATAAATCAAACCCTATTTGATTAAATAACTAAAGGTCCATTTTATTTAATTAATGAATGGATCCTAAAATGAATAAAAATATTATTTTATTTTGGAATTTTGGATTATGTTACTGAACAGAACCAAGTTCAAAGTTGTGAAGTGTGGTGTTTGTTTGAATTGATTTGGTTGATTGAATTGTTTGTTTGAATTTCAAATCAGTAAATAGAAAATAGAAAAGGATAAAACAATCAGACAGAAAAAAATGTGAGAACAGTCTGGCCCAGCCCAACAGCCCAGCAGCCCAGCTCCTTTTTCTCCCCCGAACCGTTTTTCTTCACCGCAGAAGCAACCCGCGAGGACGCTGACAAGTGGACCCCTCCCCCTCACCTCCTTTCTCGCTGACAGGTATGCCCCACCCTTTTCTGTTCATCGTCTCCACCGCGTCGACCGTTCCTCGCCGTTTACTGCCATGTTAATTCCCTTGAATTCGCATTGATGGATGGATTAAACCTCGCCGTGACCATGTAGTGTTAAACGCCAGCGACTCCTCTCTGGTTCCCCTCTGTTCCCCCATCTCAACACGCCCCCAGGACGCGGAATTTTACCCTACACTCCCTCTGTTCCGACGACGCTCCAGCGAGAATTCCAGCCGTGTCCTGCCACCCCTCGCCTCCTTAAGCACACTCACATACTCCCCTAGCCCTGGCGCTTCTTCCGGCGCTTTCCATTCACCCGCGGGCGCCCCTGAGCCCCGGCAACGACAACCTCCAGCACCGCCGCCATCTGGCTCTTCTCCGACGACCTCCCTCTGGTAAACCAGACTACCCCGACCCCTCTCGTTCATGCACACACCTTCGCCGTGTCTTGGAGCATCTGACCATGCATTTCGTTTGCCTCTGAGAGATCCCTAGCGCCATCCTCGACGACGACTGAGCAAGGCCGAGGCGCAGCTCCACTCCGGCGAGCAATCAAGCCCGCTCCAGTGCGCCCCTCGACAAGACGGCACCACCTCGCGCTTCCCCACGTCCTTGCGAGCACGGTGAGCATGTTCTTTTCCTCCCTCGCTTCCTGTAGCATCGATTTCGTCGTCGTCTGACCGTCGCCGCCACCAGCCACCGTTGAGCGCCGCCGGATTTTGGTTAGTGAATCAGGAGCCGTAGGATGCGAAACATCTGGCTAAGATTAGATCCAATCGAAGAGGTATGCGTCCATCTGAGCCGCGCGATATCAATTAGATCCAACGGTCTGCGTCGCCTGATCCGCACAAACCGTTTTCGACGAATCAGAACGCGCCGCGTGTCACTAGATGATTTAGAATAGAATTTGAAATCATATTTAGATGCCAATTTGAAACCTTTGTAACTTTGGATCCACATGTCCAAAAATTACAAACTTTATATCGTTGGAATCAGTATAACAAACCCTAGCCCTTGGTTTAGCAAATAGTATCTGTTAGAGTGTTTGTTTTTGCAGAAACATTTGTATGCTTGTTAAGGATGTGAAAATTGTTTAAAAATGAATTTGGGGATAAAATCTTTGGCAAATGGTGTGATTTGAACCTACTAACATTAGGAAACACTTTGTGGATTCAAAAATGTTTTTGGTGAAACAAAATAATGATTCTTTGATTTAAAACCATTTCTAGTCAAATAGAAATGTGGTTTATTTATTAAAAATGATTTTGGAAGAAAACCTTTGGAAAATGTTTTGTTTTAAACTCTCTGACCCTAAACACCAAGTTTTATGGTTTAAAAACATATTTGGTGAACCCTATAGATAAATGCCTTAGTAAAAATATTTCTACACCACATGAAATGATACTTTGTTTTGAAAATGGTTTTTGAAGTGAAATCTTTTGCAAATGACTTTGCCACTTGACAAAATGACCATTAGGTGCTTTCAAATGATTATGACCCATTAGGAACCACTTTTTCAAACAAAAACAAAGTTTGGCATGATTGCATGCATTACTTTGACTTTGTCATTTTATGTGTTGTTTTGCTTGATTGGTAGATTGAGATTGTGCCTTGCTTGATTGATTTGTAGTGACTTGAAGAGTGTGATTGTTGCAAGGACAAGGAGTGAACCCATACTCTACCAAAAAGGCAAGTGATGCTTCATACTTTTTGTCCCATTACTTTCACTATGCATTAGTGATTTTGCTAAGTAAAACTTGCATGGAATTTTGCTAAGTATAAACCTTGCTATAGGTAAACCTAGTAGATGAAACCTTAGTAGAAATCTTTCTAAGTCAAGATACCTACTACTATCAAGCTTAGCCTAGCTAATAGAAAACATGGGTGGAATATATATTCACACTATGGAAAAATATTCTAAGTCTGAGGACTTGTGTTTTGTTTAATAAAACAACTAAGTTAATGAATCACCTGGGTGGAATGGGACTTGCTTGGTGGATTTTGGTTGAGTGGTTCACAAGGCCATGTCTATGGTTGACCTTGTGTATCTCACTTGTGGATGGCCACCCAGGAACAAAGAGATTTGAGATGTCAAATGTTGAGAAGCTTCAAGTGCAACCACTTGGCATTATGGGCTCTGCCATGATCATATAGGTTGCAAGAACTTAGCCATATGGACAGTGGGTGGTAGTGTTTGATAGGTTGGAGCGCGTCCATTTTGGTCTAAGGGAAGGCTTCTGAAAGATCTTGTCTTGGGAAACCAAGTCTTGTGGGGAAAGTGCACCACCTCTGCAGAGTGTAAAATCTAAGTACTTAGCCATGTCCCTGGTAAAGGACAATTTGAGCATCAAGACATGGAAGCAATCAAGAATCTCATCATTCAAATTTCTAGATTAAAACTTGTGGTTTGAACAAGGGTTATTTGAAATCTTCAATCTTTGATTGAGAGATGCCTTGGAAAAGATTTTGTCAAAACAAAAACTTAGTATTTTCAAATGATAAGAAAAATCTATTTTGAGTAATGCAAGCCTCAACTCCACTTAGCCAAATGCATATAGATGATAGACTCCACTATACTACCATAGTATCACTTGCCAATACAATTCAAATGTATTGACCCTTGTGGCTGTAACTTGTAATGTTGCAGGTTTGATTGAGTTTAGTGAAGATTGAATGTTTAGGATTACAAAGTCTACAACCAACATTTGCCTGTGGCACTTTGAAGATGAAGGACCCCATGCTTATGGATATTCTGCTGCAATGTAATGTAATAGCCAAATGAGCTATGTAAGATGTAATAAATTATGTTATTCCTGGTTATAAAGTTATATTATGACCTTTGTTTCTTGATATTACATCTTAACTGTGGATGCTAGCTATTGATCCAGGGACTAGCATTGTAAACACAGGGGACTCCACCTTATATTGTTGTAAGGTTGGGACACTCCCTCTACAGATGGTATCAGAGCATTGTGTTGCCTGTAGGATTTGTAAACCTAGGATTGGACAAAAACCCTTAGAGAAATAGGAGTTGTATTTGTTCCAAAAACTTATTTACAAACAATCTTGTAAACTCTTTCCTCAACCATTTTGGTTTCAACTCTACCTCTCTTCTACTTCAACTTGATGGATGAAAACCTACCCATGACCAAAGACTACACCATGTGCAAAGGACTTCTTCAACTTCTTCAACTCTAATGACTTCAACATCTTCAGCATATTCACCAAGGACTTCCAACTTGGATATCACTAAGGACTACAAGTGAAACAAGGAAATCTTACTCAAGATTTAGAGACTGAGGGAATGCAAAAGTTAGAAGGAGCCTACATCATTTGAAGTATTGTAACCAAGGAGTTTTTCCTAAGGAAACCATGATCTCCTACAAGAAGAAGCAACCAAGAAAGATGGAAAAATCACAAGTGAACCATATAGATGGACCACCATATTTTAGAAAAGTCAAAACACACCAACTTATGTGGTGTAACAAAAATATTTTGTTTCCTAAAGTATGTGCTTGAGCTTTGTTGTTTGAGTGAAAAGTTGTTGTGAATGCTTGCACATTGTTTGAGTGAATTGTAATGTGGTGACTAGGATTGATTCCTTAGAAATATCTTGTCTATTCTAATCTTCAATCAACCCAAACAGATGACTACTCCAAGAAACTCCAACATCAAGGTTGATGACACCAACAGCAACCAAGTGGACAACATGAGAGAACTTATAGCAACCCAAAACCAGGAGACAACTCAGCTTTTAGCCAACAAAAATGGACTAGACCCAGCCATACAAAGGATTTTGAAACTTCAATCCCAATTGTTGCAAGGATTGGTTACTCAAATGATCAACATGGGAGAAAACTTTTCCCAAAGAGCCAATAACAACAAGGATGACAAAGATGCTATTTTAGAAGGAACCTAAGCTAGCAATATTTTTAGAGACAAGGATCATGTATCCAAGGAACATGTAGATCAAAGCCCCAAGAAGAGAGAAAGATCTCCCACCTATGAAGAACATGAACTAGAAGAACTCCTAGCTTTGGAGAGACCCAAAAAGAAGAAGAAGAAGAAATGCCCCAACCCTAACAAGGAGGATATTACTCAAGTGCAATGTTACAATTCCAAAGAGATGGAACACTTTGCCAATGAATGCCCAGAAAAGAAGAAGAACCAAGGAAACAAACAAGAGGCAATGAAACCAAAGGAAAAGAAAGATATCAGCCAAGTGATGTGTTTCAAATGCAAGGAACTAGGCCACTATGTAAACAATTGTCCAGAAAATATGAAGAACAAGTTAAACAAGTCTATGAAGGATCTCAACCTTGGCCCATGAGTCAAGTGTGGAAACAAAGGACACTATGCATAAAGTTGCCCAGAGAAGTTTCCCCAGGATCCCAAGAAGTCCAAGATGTAATTTAGTTTGAAAAATTTTAAGGGTGGTAGTACCCTAGTTGTTTTGAGCCTACTTGTAACCCTAGCCTCCCCAAATATCGGGACGAGATTTATTTTAAGGGTGGTAGCCTGTCACATCCCAAGATTTTCCAAATCTTGTAATGTGAAAAATAAATGAATAAAATAAAACTTTGTTGATTTTCAGGGCCAGAAGAAACTTTTGAATCCAATTGGAAATCTTCAAACCTATTTTGAATAAAGAAATCCTAAAGGGATTAAAAAGATAAATATTTAGTAAAGGAAAAATAAAAATATTTAACCACTACTTTGAAATCTTTTTATAAAGGCTTTGGTTTTCAAAGGGAAAAGAAATATTTAAATAAAGACTATTTTATAGAGCCAAATTAAACCTTGGACAAGCTTTTGAAAATAAAACATTTTGTTTTGATAAAAATAGTAAAGGTTTATTTAAATAAAGTAATAAGGATTTAATATCCAAGTTTTTATTAATAAAGGTTTTATTATTTCTAAACCATCAAAACTTGTTTATTTGTTTAAAATAAGTTTTCCAAGTATTTTATATTTTCATATAAAACCTACTGAATGGTTTGGTACTATTTTAGTTTTCAAAAATAAAGATTTAATAAAACAAATCCTATTTGATAACTAAGGCCCATTTTATTTAATTATTAATGGACCTTATAACAAAAATGTTATTTTATTTTAAACAAGCTTTCCAAGTATTCTTTACCTTCAAATAAAACCTACTGATTTGGTTTTGAAAGTATTTGGATTTCAAATGAAGATTTTATTAAATAAATCAAACCCTATTTGATTAAATAACTAAAGGTCCATTTTATTTAATTAATGAATGGATCCTAAAATGAATAAAAATATTATTTTATTTTGGAATTTTGGATTATGTTACTGAACAGAACCAAGTTCAAAGTTGTGAAGTGTGGTGTTTGTTTGAATTGATTTGGTTGATTGAATTGTTTGTTTGAATTTCAAATCAGTAAATAGAAAATAGAAAAGGATAAAACAATCAGACAGAAAAAAATGTGAGAACAGTCTGGCCCAGCCCAACAGCCCAGCAGCCTAGCTCCTTTTTCTCCCCCGAACCGTTTTTCTTCACCACAGAAGCAACCCGCGAGGACGCTGACAAGTGGACACCTCCCCCTCACCTCCTTTCTCGCTGACAGGTATGCCCCACCCTTTTCTGTTCATCGTCTCCACCGCGTCGACCATTCCTCGCCGTTTACTGCCGTGTTAATTCCCTTGAATTCGCATTGATGGATGGATTAAACCTCGCCGTGACCACGTAGTGTTAAACGCTAGTGACTCCTCTCTGGTTCCCCTCTGTTCCCCCATCTCAACACGCCCCCAGGCCGCGGAATTTTTCCCTACACTCCCTCTGTTCCGACGACGCTCCGGCGAGAATTCCGGCCGTGTCCTGCCACCCCTCGCCTCCTTAAGCACACTCACATACTCCCCTAGCCCTGTCGCTTCTTATGGCGCTTTCCATTCACCCGCGGGCGCCCCTGAGCCCCGGCAACGACAACCTCCAGCACCGCCGCCATCTGGCTCTTCTCCGACGACCTCCCTCTGGTAAACCAGACTACCCCGACCCCTCTCGTTCACGCACACACCTTCGCCATGTCTTGGCGCATCTGACCGTGCATTTCGTTTGCCTCTGAGTGATCCCTAGCGCCGTCCTCGACGACGACTGAGCAAGGCCGAGGCGCAGCTCCACTCCGGCGAGCAATCAAGCCCGCTCCAGTGCGCCCCTCGACAAGACGGCACCACCTCGAGCTTCCCCACATCCTTGCGAGCACGGTGAGCATGTTCTTTTCCTCCCTCGCTTCCTGTAGCATCGATTCCGTCGTCGTCTGACCGTCGCCGCCACCAGCCACCGTTGAGCGCCGCCGGATTTTGGTTAGTGAATCAGGAGCCATAGGATGCGAAACATCTGGCTAAGATTAGATCCAATCGAAGAGGTACGCGTCCATCTGAGCCGCGCGATATCAATTAGATCCAACGGCCTGCGTCGCCTGATCCGCACGAACCGTTTTCGACGAATCAGAACGCGCCGCGTGTCACTAGATGATTTAGAATAGAATTTGAAATCATATTTAGATGCCAATTTGAAACCTTTGTAACTTTGGATCCACACGTCCAAAAATTACAAACTTTATATCGTTGGAATCAGTATAACAAACCCTAGCCCTTGGTTTAGCAAATAGTATCTGTTAGAGTGTTTGTTTTTGCAGAAACATTTGTATGCTTGTTAAGGATGTGAAAATTGTTTAAAAATGAATTTGGGGATAAAATCTTTGGCAAATGGTGTGGTTTGAACCTACTAACATTAGGAAACACTTTGTGGATTCAAAAATGTTTTTGGTGAAACAAAATAATGATTCTTTGATTTAAAACCATTTCTAGTCAAATAGAAATGTGGTTTATTTATTAAAAATGATTTTGGAAGAAAACCTTTGGAAAATGTTTTGTTTTAAACTCTCTGACCCTAAACACCAAGTTTTATGGTTTAAAAACATATTTGGTGAACCCTATAGATAAATGCCTTAGTAAAAATATTTCTACACCACATGAAATGATACTTTGTTTTGAAAATGGTTTTTGAAGTGAAATCTTTTGCAAATGACTTTGCCACTTGACAAAATGACCATTAGGTGCTTTCAAATGATTATGACCCATTAGGAACCACTTTTTCAAACAAAAACAAAGTTTGGCATGATTGCATGCATTACTTTGACTTTGTCATTTTATGTGTTGTTTTGCTTGATTGGTAGATTGAGATTGTGCCTTGCTTGATTTATTTGTAGTGACTTGAAGAGTGTGATTGTTGCAAGGACAAGGAGTGAACCCATACTCTACCAAAAAGGCAAGTGATGCTTCATACTTTTTGTCCCATTACTTTCACTATGCATTAGTGATTTTGCTAAGTAAAACTTGCATGGAATTTTGCTAAGTATAAACCTTGCTATAGGTAAACCTAGTAGATGAAACCTTAGTAGAAATATTTCTAAGTCAAGATACCTACTACTATCAAGCTTAGCCTAGCTAATAGAAAACATGGGTGTAATATATATTCACACTATGGAAAAATATTCTAAGTCTGAGGACTTGTGTTTTGTTTAATAAAACAACTAAGTTAATGAATCACCTGGGTGGAATGGGACTTGCTTGGTGGATTTTGGTTGAGTGGTTCACAAGGCCCATGTCTATGGTTGACCTTGTGTATCTCACTTGTGGATGGCCACCCAGGAACAAAGAGATTTGAGATGTCAAATGTTGAGAAGCTTCAAGTGCAACCACTTGGCATTATGGGCTCTGCCATGATCATATAGGTTGCAAGAACTTAGCCATATGGACAGTGGGTGGTAGTGTTTGATAGGTTGGAGCGCTTCCATTTTGGTCTAAGGGAAGGCTTCTGAAAGATCTTGTCTTGGGAAACCAAGTCTTGTGGGGAAAGTGCACCACCTCTGCAGAGTGTAAAATCTAAGTACTTAGCCATGTCCCTGGTAAAGGACAATTTGAGCATCAAGACATGGAAGCAATCAAGAATCTCATCATTCAAATTTCTAGATTAAAACTTGTGGTTTGAACAAGGGTTATTTGAAATCTTCAATCTTTGATTGAGAGATGCCTTGGGAAAGATTTTGTCAAAACAAAAACTTAGTATTTTCAAATGATAAGAAAAATCTATTTTGAGTAATGCAAGCCTCAACTCCACTTAGCCAAATGCATATAGATGATAGACTCCACTATACTACCATAGTATCACTTGCCAATACAATTCAAATGTATTGACTCTTGTGGCTGTAACTTGTAATGTTGCAGGTTTGATTGAGTTTAGTGAAGATTGAATGTTTAGGATTACAAAGTCTACAACCAACATTTGCCTGTGGCACTTTGAAGATGAAGGACCCCATGCTTATGGATATTCTGCTGCAATGTAATGTAATAGCCAAATGAGCTATGTAAGATGTAATAAATTATGTTATTCCTGGTTATAAAGTTATATTATGACCTTTGTTTCTTGATATTACATCTTAACTGTGGATGCTAGCTATTGATCCAGGGACTAGCATTGTAAACACAGGGGACTCCACCTTATATTGTTGTAAGGTTGGGACACTCCCTCTACAGATGGTATCAGAGCATTGTGTTGCCTGTAGGATTTGTAAACCTAGGATTGGACAAAAACCTTTAGAGAAATAGGAGTTGTATTTGTTCCAAAAACTTATTTACAAACAATCTTGTAAACTCTTTCCTCAACCATTTTGGTTTCAACTCTACCTCTCTTCTACTTCAACTTGATGGATGAAAACCTACCCATGACCAAAGACTACACCATGTGCAAAGGACTTCTTCAACTTCTTCAACTCTAATGACTTCAACATCTTCAGCATATTCACCAAGGACTTCCAACTTGGATATCACTAAGGACTACAAGTGAAACAAGGAAATCTTACTCAAGATTTCGAGACTGAGGGAATGCAAAAGTTAGAAGGAGCCTACATCATTTGAAGTATTGTAACCAAGGAGTTTTTCCTAAGGAAACCATGATCTCCTACAAGAAGAAGCAACCAAGAAAGATGGAAAAATCACAAGTGAACCATATAGATGGACCACCATATTTTAGAAAAGTCAAAACACACCAACTTATGTGGTGTAACAAAAATATTTTGTTGCCTAAAGTATGTGCTTGAGCTTTGTTGTTTGAGTGAAAAGTTGTTGTGAATGCTTGCACATTGTTTGAGTGAATTGTAATGTAGTGACTAGGATTGATTCCTTAGAAATATCTTGTCTATTCTAATCTTCAGTCAACCCAAACAGATGACTACTCCTAGAAACTCCAACATCAAGGTTGATGACACTAACAGCAACCAAGTGGACAACATGAGAGAACTTATAGCAACCCAAAACCAGGAGACAACTCAGCTTTTAGCCAACAACAATGGACTAGACCTATCCATACAAAGGATTTTGAAACTTCAATCCCAATTGTTGCAAGGATTGGTTACTCAAATGATCAACATGGGAGAAAACTTTTCCCAAAGAGCCAATAACAACAAGGATGACAAAGATGCTATTTTAGAAGGAACCCAAGCTAGCAATATTTTTAGAGACAAGGATCATGTATCCAAGGAACATGTAGATCAAAGCCCCAAGAAGAGAGAAAGATCTCCCACCTATGAAGAACATGAACTAGAAGAACTCCTAGCTTTGGAGAGACCCAAAAAGAAGAAGAAGAAGAAATGCCCCAACCCTAACAAGGAGGATATTACTCAAGTGCAATGTTACAATTGCAAAGAGATGGAACACTTTGCCAATGAATGCCCAGAAAAGAAGAAGAACCAAGGAAACAAACAAGAGGCAATGAAACCAAAGGAAAAGAAAGATATCAGCCAAGTGATGTGTTTCAAATGCAAGGAACTAGGCCACTATGTAAACAATTGTCCAGAAAATATGAAGAACAAGTTAAACAAGTCTATGAAGGATCTCAACCTTGGCCCATGAGTCAAGTGTGGAAACAAAGGACACTATGCATAAAGTTGCCCAGAGAAGTTTCCCCAGGATCCCAAGAAGGCCAAGATGTAATTTAGTTTGAAAAATTTTAAGGGTGGTAGTACCCTAGTTGTTTTGAGCCTACTTGTAACCCTAGCCTCCCCAAATCTCGGGACGAGATTTATTTTAAGGGTGGTAGCCTGTCACATCCCAAGATTTTCCAAATCTTGTAATGTGAAAAATAAATGAATAAAATAAAACTTTGTTGATTTTCAGGGCCAGAAGAAACTTTTGAATCCAATTGGAAATCTTCAAACCTATTTTGAATAAAGAAATCCTAAAGGGATTAAAAATATAAATATTTAGTAAAGGAAAAATAAAAATATTTTACCACTACTTTGAAATCTTTTTATAAAGGCTTTGGTTTTCAAAGGGAAAAGAAATATTTAAATAAAGATTATTTTATAGAGCCAAATTAAACCTTGGCCAAGCTTTTGAAAATAAAACATTTTGTTTTGATAAAAATAGTAAAGGTTTATTTAAATAAAGTAATAAGGATTTAATATCCAAGTTTTTATTAATAAAGGTTTTATTATTTCTAAACCATAAAAACTTGTTTATTTGTTTAAAATAAGTTTTCCAAGTATTTTATATTTTCATATAAAACCTACTGAATGGTTTGGTACTATTTTAGTTTTCAAAAATAAAGATTTAATAAAACAAATCCTATTTGATAACTAAGGCCCATTTTATTTAATTATTAATGGACCTTATAACAAAAATGTTATTTTATTTTAAACAAGCTTTCCAAGTATTCTTTACCTTCAAATAAAACCTACTGATTTGGTTTTGAAAGTATTTGGATTTCAAATGAAGATTTTATTAAATAAATCAAACCCTATTTGATTAAATAACTAAAGGTCCATTTTATTTAATTAATGAATGGATCCTAAAATGAATAAAAATATTATATTATTTTGGAATTTTGGATTATGTTACTGAACAGAACCAAGTTCAAAGTTGTGAAGTGTGGTGTTTGTTTGAATTGATTTGGTTGATTGAATTGTTTGTTTGAATTTCAAATCAGTAAATAGAAATTAGAAAAGGATAAAACAATCAGACAGAAAAAAATGTGAGAACAGTCTGGCCCAGCCCAACAGCCCAGCAGCCCAGCTCCTTTTTGTCCCCCGAACCGTTTTTCTTCACCGCAGAAGCAACCCGCGAGGACGCTGACAAGTGGACCCCTCCCCCTCACCTCCTTTCTCGTTGACAGGTATGCCCCACCCTTTTCTGTTCATCGTCTCCACCGCGTCGACCGTTCCTCGCCGTTTACTGCCGTTTTAATTCCCTTGAATTCGCGTTGATGGATGGATTAAACCTCGCCGTGACCATGTAGTGTTAAACGCCAGTGACTCCTCTCTGGTTCCCCTCTGTTCCCCCATCTCAACACGCCCCCAGGCCGCGGAATTTTGCCCTACACTCCCTCTGTTCCGACGACACTTCGGCGATAATTCCGGCCGTGTCCTGCCACCCCTCGCCTCCTTAATCACACTCACATACTCCCCTAGCTCTGGCGCTTCTTCCGGCGCTTTCCATTCACCCGCGGGCGCCCCTGAGCCCCGGCAACGACAACCTCCAGCACCGCCGCCATCTGGCTCTTCTCCGACGACCTCCCTCTGGTAAACCAGACTACCCCAACCCCTCTCGTTCACGCACACACCTTCGCCATGTCTTGGCGCATCTGACCGTGCATTTCGTTTGCCTCTGAGTGATCCCTAGCGCCGTCCTCGACGACGACTGAGCAAGGCCGAGGCGCAGCTCCACTCCGGCGAGCAATCAAGCCCGCTCCAGTGTGCCCCTCGATAAGACGGCACCACCTCGAGCTTCCCCACATCCTTGCGAGCACGGTGAGCATGTTCTTTTCCTCCCTCGCTTCCTGTAGCATCGATTCCGTCGTCGTCTGACCGTCGCCGCCACCAGCCACCGTTGAGCGCCGCCGGATTTTGGTTAGTGAATCAGGAGCCATAGGATGCGAAACATCTGGCTAAGATTAGATCCAATCGAAGAGGTACGCGTTCATCTGAGCCACGCGATATCAATTAGATCCAACGGCCTGCGTCGCCTGATCCGCACGAACCGTTTTCGACGAATCAGAACGCGCCGCGTGTCACTAGATGATTTAGAATAGAATTTGAAATCATATTTAGATGCCAATTTGAAACCTTTGTAACTTTGGATCCACACGTCCAAAAATTACAAACTTTATATCGTTGGAATCGGTATAATAAACCCTAGCCAACCATGCCCTTGGTTTAGCAAATATTATCTGTTAGAGTGTTTGTTTTTGCAGAAACATTTGTATGCTTGTTAAGGATGTGAAAATTGTTTAAAAATGAATTTGGGGATAAAATCTTTGGCAAATGGTGTGATTTGAACCTACTAACATTAGGAAACACTTTGTGGATTCAAAAATGTTTTTGGTGAAAAAAAATAATGATTCTTTGATTTAAAACCATTTCTAGTCAAATAGAAATGTGGTTTATTTATTAAAAATGATTTTGGTAGAAAACCTTTGGAAAATGTTTTGTTTTAAACTCTCTGACCCTAAACACCAAGTTTTATGGTTTAAAAACATATTTGGTGAACCCTATAGATAAATGCCTTACTAAAAATATTTCTACACCACATGAAATGATACTTTGTTTTGAAAATGGTTTTTGAAGTGAAATCTTTTGCAAATGACTTTGCCACTTGACAAAATGACCATTAGGTGCTTTCAAATGATTATGACCCATTAGGAACCACTTTTTCAAACAAAAACAAAGTTTGGCATGATTGCATGCATTACTTTGACTTTGTCATTTTATGTGTTGTTTTGCTTGATTGGTAGATTGAGATTGTGCCTTGCTTGATTGATTTGTAGTGACTTGAAGAGTGTGATTGTTGCAAGGACAAGGAGTGAACCCATACTCTACCAAAAAGGCAAGTGATGCTTCATACTTTTTGTCCCATTACTTTCACTATGCATTAGTGATTTTGCTAAGTAAAACTTGCATGGAATTTTGCTAAGTATAAACCTTGCTATAGGTAAACCTAGTAGATGAAACCTTAGTAGAAATCTTTCTAAGTCAAGATACCTACTACTATCAAGCTTAGCCTAGCTAATAGAAAACATGGGTGGAATATATATTCACACTATGGAAAAATATTCTAAGTCTGAGGACTTATGTTTTGTTTAATAAAACAACTAAGTTAATGAATCACCTGGGTGGAATGGGACTTGCTTGGTGGATTTTGGTTGAGTGGTTCACAAGGCCCATGTCTATGGTTGACCTTGTGTATCTCACTTGTGGATGGCCACCCAGGAACAAAGAGATTTGAGATGTCAAATGTTGAGAAGCTTCAAGTGCAACCACTTGGCATTATGGGCTCTGCCATGATCATATAGGTTGCAAGAACTTAGCCATATGGACAGTGGGTGGTAGTGTTTGATAGATTGGAGCGCGTCCATTTTGGTCTAAGGGAAGGCTTCTGAAAGATCTTGTCTTGGGAAACCAAGTCTTGTGGGGAAAGTGCACCACCTCTGCAGAGTGTAAAATCTAAGTACTTAGCCATGTCCCTGGTAAAGGACAATTTGAGCATCAAGACATGGAAGCAATCAAGAATCTCATCATTCAAATTTCTAGATTAAAACTTGTGGTTTGAACAAGGGTTATTTGAAATCTTCAATCTTTGATTGAGAGATGCCTTGGAAAAGATTTTGTCAAAACAAAAACTTAGTATTTTCAAATGATAAGAAAAATCTATTTTGAGCAATGCAAGCCTCAACTCCACTTAGCCAAATGCATATAGATGATAGACTCCACTATACTACCATAGTATCACTTGCCAATACAATTCAAATGTATTGACCCTTGTGGCTGTAACTTGTAATGTTGCAGGTTTGATTAAGTTTAGTGAAGATTGAATGTTTAGGATTACAAAGTCTACAACCAACATTTGCCTGTGGCACTTTGAAGATGAAGGACCCCATGCTTATGGATATTCTGATGCAATGTAATGTAATAGCCAAATGAGCTATGTAAGATGTAATAAATTATGTTATTCCTGGTTATAAAGTTATATTATGACCTTTGTTTCTTGATATTACATCTTAACTGTGGATGCTAGCTATTGATCCAGGGACTAGCATTGTAAACACAGGGGACTCCACCTTATATTGTTGTAAGGTTGGGACACTCCCTCTACATGGACTTAGATGAAGTTGGATGGCGGTCTATGAATATTTTTTGTATTGCCCAATCGAATCTCATAGGATCTTTTTGTCTGGTATTGCATTGTTATGCCATGCTCAGTTCCTGTCAATTGCCCTGCTGTAATTTCTTTACCCTTCTTGCCATGTTGTTTATCTAAGGAGAGCACCTCTAGTGAACTATGGACCCCGGTCCAATCTTTACCATTGATACATCCTCCACTGTTACTTGTTTACTTGCTGCAAACCATTACCTTCCACACCATATAGTTAATCCTTTGTTACAGCAATCGGTGAGATTGACAACCTCGCTGTTAGTTGGGGCAAAGTCTTGAGTTTGTGTTGTGCAGATTTCCACGTTGCTTGCAACACCTATGTGATGTTTCCTTCCTCCTACTGGTTCGATAACCTCGGTTTCTTACTGAGGGAAGACTTACTGTTGTGCTGCATCACATCTTGCTCTTGGGGTTCCCAACAGGCTCCACATCAACCGAGCCATCAACACTCCCTCATGGTCGATTGGCGCCAGCTGCCATTCGTGACGGGGCCAGTGTTGGAGGTCTTCTTGGTAGCACCTGCGGTGCTTGTCCCGGCAGCGGCGGAGGACTTCTTGGACTTCCCCATCTTGCTAGCGCAGTGCGCAGCGCAGTGGGTGTGAAGGAAAGAGGATGGAAAAGTGCGAAGGACGTCCAATGTACACTGCATGCAATCTCTGAGAATGGCGAAGGAAAGGCAACAGCGAAAAGCAAGAGCGAATGGTGAAGGGAAAAATTACCACCATGCCTTGCCGTACAAAACAACGAAGACGACGATGCAGAACCATTGATCCACTTACCCTAACGTGTCCACTTCATCACACCATACACGTGGTGGGCATCGCCCGAACCGTCGAGAGCACGACGTCCACTACGCGCGGAAATCGAGGAGACGCAGTAACTTTTTGCGTAAACAGCGCATGGCTAGTCAAATCCCCATCATAAAGTGGGACCCACGAGCATCTAGTCTTTTCACCATTGCCGCCGCAGACGATCGAGCTCACCAAGTGTCAACACTGACGTCAGCGAAGCATAGGCTAGCAATGGCTATAATCTTTCGACTATAAATAAAAGTACTTACTTGAGTCTGCGAATCAACCAATTCCTCAGAGGCTACTCCTATCAGGAGCGCTGGCCACACACCTGAGAATTTGACATGGTTCACGTGTCAGTCGAAACACTTCCTAAAGCTTCGAGTCCTTCTTTGAGTCTGCAACTCCACTACGGACTCGGGAGCTACTCCCATAGGGAGCGCTGGCTATGCATTCTAAAAGGTGTCGGCGCTCATCCGAAGAACTTCTAGATCATTGTAATGAACAACTGATAATTATAAGTCTCTGCTCGAGTCTGCGACTCGAACAGACACTCGGGGGCTACTCCCATAGGGAGCGCTGGTCGCGTACCCTACGAATTACAGAAATGAAATCCTTTGGATCCTTCGTGATTAAGCATGCATTTTATTCAGCAACCCTGCTCATAATAGCACGAAGGGAGGCTGAAATTGTAATGGATGCAGCCTAGAGGGGGGGTGAATAGGCTTTTAAAAATATTACAGTTTAGGCTCAAGTAAATGCGGAATAAAACTAACGTTTAATTTATTGAGCACAAAACCTAACCACTAGGTTCACCTAAGTGCACCAACAACCTATGCTAAGCAATACAAGCAACAAGGTGATAGTAACATATAAATACTTCAAGCATGATGGCTATACAAAATAAAGTGCATAAGTAAAGGGCTCAGTTGCGAGATAACCGATGGACGCGGAG
Source organism: Avena sativa (assembly GCA_916181665.1). Classification (NCBI taxonomy): domain Eukaryota; kingdom Viridiplantae; phylum Streptophyta; class Magnoliopsida; order Poales; family Poaceae; genus Avena; species Avena sativa. The sequence continues at coordinate 264,079,751 of OV702284.1, read as the reverse complement.
ACGAAGATTTGTTTCCCGAAGTTCACTTCCAAAGAAGCTACGTCTCTGTTAGAGAGGTGCGATGGCGCAATGCTCCGAACACCACAAATAGCTCACCTCGAGGTGTGGTGGCTCTATGCTCACCCAACTCCACACAAGGCCTCACCCCGGATGTGGAAGCACGCAACTCACCGACGCCACAAAAGGCTCACCCTCTTCTCCCGAGTGCGCACCCCAAAAGGTGGGCACTCGCTCCACTATGGGATGCTTGAGGGCGGTCACCGAACCCATACAAGATTGGGGCTATCTCCACAACTCAATTGGAGGCTCCCAACAACAAAGCCACAAAAGGCTACAACGCCACAAAAGGGGAACAAAGCCACAAAAGGCTACAAGACTACAAAAGGTTAACAAGACCACAAAAGGTCAACAAACCAACCACACAACCGTCTAGGGTTCCAAGAACCCAAGAGTAACAAGCCCACAAGCTTGTACTCGCCGCTCCGAGGAGAACTCAAACCTATGCAACAAATGCAAGAGGCAAGTCCTTCTCTCTCAAATTCCACCAAAGCTACAAAAGCTATTGGGGGAATAAGAGAGGAAGAAGACAACAGGAGAACACAAAACTCTCCAAGATCTAGATCCCAATGATTCCTTCACAAAGAAGGGATTTAGCTTGGGGGGTTGTAGATCTTGATCTCCTCTCTCAAATCCCTCAAAAAGATGCAAGAATCATAGGAAGGGAAAGGGGAGAGGGAAATCTCTTTCAAGGTCAACAATGGAGGAGAGAGAGAAAGCCAAGAACCAAGAAAAGAGCTAGTCCCCACGAAGGGGAAGAGGATCCCCTTTTAAAGGGCTCCCAGATCTGCTCGTTATGGGAAATCGCGACCCTGGCCGGAACTTTCGGTGGGAGGCCGGAAGTTCTGGTGGCACTCAGCCAACGGTCAGAAACTGCGATGCGAAAGACTGAAAACACGAGCCTGGCCGGAAGTTCCGCCGGTTCACCGGAACTTCCAGTGGGAGCGGAAATACCGGTAGAAATTCCGACCAAAGTTCCATCAAATAGAGTACTCAAAACAGAGAGGTTACTGAACGTGAGCAGAACGAGAGCCAGATATTCAACCAGAAATTCCGGCGGCAACTAGGCCTGAGCGGAACTTCTGGTCCCTGGCCAGAACTTCCGGCGGGCGCGGTATTACCGCCGAAACGTCCGACCCAAATTTCATCAAATACAACAAACCAGATAGAGAGAATACAGTACGTGAGTGGAAGAAGAACCGGAACTTTCACCGGAACTTCTGGCGGCAAAATGCCCTAGCGGAACTTCCGATGGGTAGCCGGAACTTCCGGTCAGGGAAATTCCAGAAACCAAAACAGCCATAACTTTCGCATTCGATCTCCAAACGAGATGAAACCAATTTTGTTGGAAAGGTAACGATGAATAGAATCCAACAATATATATGTGATGTATATCCCATGGTGTATATCCCAAGGTGTGGAGCCATAAAACTCGCAAGATCAAAAAATGCAATAAGATATGCAAGTGAAATCCTTATTTGATGAACTAGAGCTTGTTATGATGATGACCACAAGCTCTAGATCCTCTCATGGAATAGAACCAAATAATAACCAAGAAATATGATGCTATCAATGCAAAGGTTTGAGCTCTCTATGAACGATGCGATCGAAACACCTACTTGAGAGCCCCTCTTGATAGTACAGCTATATATCCTAAACCCAGTCTCCCAACGAACAACATGAGACCGGAAAAAGAGAAGCCCTATCAAGGACATACCTTTGCCTTGAGCATTCCACTTGAACTTGATGTAGACTATCTTTTTCTTCTAGAGTGGGAACACCTTTCTTGTTTGCTCTTGCTTTATGAAGATGAAGATTTGCAAATTTCTCCCCCATACTCCATGGGGAAACCTCTTCTTTGAACTTATCTTCATCACTCCATGATCACGAGGATGGCAAGCTCAAGCATGAGGTCTTCTAGAGATGGCGCATCATGAGCTTTCCCTTCTTCATCCCTTCTTGAGGTTGATCCATCTTGATGCACCTGTTGCACTTGTCTTGATCAACCTTCAAGCTCCTTCTTTCTTCATGATTCAACCTTGAGACCAACACATGGCCCAAGAGATGCCAATGGACAAGCCTACAAGTGAAACACAATTTACACATTAGTCCAAAGAGATTGTCATTAATTACCAAAACCACACATGGGGGCATACATGCCCTTCAGAGGCGACATGTCCTTGGTCACTCGAAGCGCCTCCGCGGCGATAAACTTTTGGATGTTGCGTCTGTGACGCAAAGGTAAGACCTACAGATACTTCTGATGTCCTGGCAATGCACCGACTGCGTTTTGCTAGTAATATTCTGTGTCAGCGGGCATGATGAAAAATACCGAAGGACGCATTGGGTACATAACTTAAAACACTGAATTCGACTCCTATAAGACCTTCACGGCCTGAGTCGAATTACGCCAGCAATTTTCTGGATTCGAGTCCGGGGACTCGAGTCTGAAGTAGATCGTGTTGTTTTGTCGAAATATAGTTAACTATCTCTGATCCGTCGGGTGAGTCAGGCACATGTATCAACAATCCCTATGAACCAACATACTGACTCGAAACTTGTTCGGATGAAAGCACCCGAAAGACTTGAGAGTCTCCAGTTGAATCTGCGATTCGATTGAACACTCAGGGGCTACTGACATGGGTATGCCCTACGGGTGCCTAATGTTAGCCTACCCGGTACCGGCCTGGCAGGGGCCTAGATGATTACCCCGTGCGGATGATGAAGCCCTAGAAGGATTCGGGTTACCAAGGCCCATACGGGTGTGACTTCTTGGAGAACACGACTAGCTATAGATAGAATTTCAAAGGGTTCAGCCCTAATCTGTAACCGACTCGACCTACCCCGAGACCTGGCCTCCCCATATAAAGGCCAGGAGGGCACGGCGAGGAGGCTCTCTCACCTGATACCCTAGAACACACCTCACGCCAGATTGCATCTACGCACCATTGTAATCATCGACATCGCCACCAATCAAGAATAGACAAGCAGGAGTAGGGTTTTCCCTCTGGGGGGCTGAACCTAGGTAAACCTCGTGTCCCTGTGTTGCGAATATGTTAGCTGTTTTTTGATCTCCAGCTTCCCCTCCTTCTCCAAAACCCAAGTCCATAACAATGGGCATTGACGAGTCAAACCCTCGTCAGTGGGACATTTCCTCCATGTATTGATCCTCTAGTGCATGTTTACTGAATTTATCTACCAATTTAGGAAACATTAAATCATCCTCATCATCTAGTGGAGGATCTCCATCGTCAGGATCTGTTTTGTCCTCCACATCGTCCACACGAGGGATTTGTCTTACACTCACAGTGCGAACAGATGGTACAGTTGTGGACCTACAAGGAGCACGGGGCGCACACTATTAGCAGAGACAACAGAGACACGTGATGCCCGACCACCTGATATGCCTGACCACCAGATGATTCTTTAACCCTCATTCTCGAGTGCTCAACTTTAGGTTGCACATGGAGAAAAATTCGACCAAAACATTCGGCAGCATTCAAAGATAAAAACATTACCAGATCAGCTTCACTAGTTAGTGGGAGCAATCTTTGCTCACTAATGTTGAAATATTGCAAATCAACTGAATCGCCATTGCTCCAAGGGAATTTATAATAGATTTTATCTTTCAAATCTCTAAGATTTATGGAGGTTGCAACCACCGCTGGGAAGTAAAATCCAGAGAGATATTGTTCACAACCATCAATTATGCTAGTATCCAGTCTAACCGCAAGCCGAAATACCAGCGCTGGATCAATCCTATTCAAAAAGCAAGGCAGTTAGTTGAGCACTAGTGATTTGCACTCAAATACTGTCTATAATTGATCCACAAAGGGAAACTATGCTTACCCAGATGGAATACATGCGTTAGATCCCTCCGATTCCACCCAATATTCTTCGTGGTTGACGGGGAAGAGCGGAACACCATTCGGTGTTGCATATTGTTCTGCAAAAGGTGTAGATCTAGTGGGGGCAGGAGCGGAGCCGGAGGTGGAGTGGGCTCCATGGCTCGGGGGAGGGGCGGCTTGGGAGCCAAGGACAACATAAGGTAGCAGGGCACAACAACGAGGCAACAGAGGGGCGGTGTGGGAGTTGTTCTAGGCTCGGGGGAGCGAATGATTTGGGTGAGAGAGAATGCTAGTCCGACGTGTCTCCATGCGGCCCATCCTTCACCACGTATGCAAGACCTATCCCAATACGGCCCCACCCTTCGCCACGTATGCAGGACCTGTCCCAACACAGCCCCACCCGTCAACATGTAAACTTCAAGGCCACGTAACATAATGCTCAGTGCACGACCCGCCCCAATGCGGTCCCACTAGCCAGCATGTAATGTTCAAGCCTTTGACCTAACGGCATCCCTCCATCTGAGCGTCTGCGAGGTTTTTAGAATAGAGGGAGGGGAAGTGAGGAAAATTTAAGCGGCTAGGTAAAAGTAAGTACAACTAACGAACCAAGGGCACAAAAATAGAAATCCCCACATAAAATGGTGGGAGTCACTATAGTATAAGCTAAGTTTGATTCACACCATTATGTCAAGTGAGCTTATTTTTATAAACAACTTAATAAGAAGTACATAAAGGTTTATCATATTCCATGCTTAAATTATCTTTGGTAATAAAACCATTCTTTATTTTAAAATGGCCACAGGAATATTCCGTGGTAATTCTAAACACTAAAACCAAGTGGGTTTTGAGTAGAAGAATTCACAAAATTTTGAGAACCATGTAATTTAAACCACCATATATACATATTAATTGTTAAATAATGCAAAATATAAAATATTCTATGTTCATCATCAATCATTTTAACAATTTAAGATCCCAATAATCTAAATATGAATGAGATACATGTTGTGGATAATCCCTAAATAATAAACAAAACATTGAAACCCTAAACTACTATTGGTTCCTCCCCATGAGAATTTCTCAAATAATTTGTTTTTTTAATAAAAATAAAAAAGAATATAAAAATTAAATAGTTACAATAAACCCCTACAATATGTTTAATGTCTCACAAAAGTTTTGGAGAGTTTAAGCCTTGATAAAATCATATATGAAGAGGTTTTACTAAATAAGATAATAGAAAACGAAAAAAGAAAAGAAAAAATAAAATAAAATGAAAAATGAAGCAGAGCTTCTGACCGCGACCCATCTCCTCTTCCACTTACCTGCCTCCCAGCACAGCCGCAACAATGCTCCGCTCACTTTGTCGTGGCCCAGCAGTAGCCCACCTGGACCATAACAACTCCTCGTCGTCTTCCTCACGTCACAAACAGCTGGGTGGAGCTCGTGCCACCGCTCGATGTCGCCGCCCTCGTCAGCCTGTAGGGTTCACAGCATGGGAAACAAAAAAATTCTATCGCGGGAACACACAAAAGCCAAGATCTAATCTACGAGATCGGTGTAACGAGTTTGTAGAGTACTAAGCCTCGTAGATCCAAAGCATTTAATGAGATTGTATTCTTGTGGTTGATGTAGTCGTTCACTTGCCGATCTCATGATCGCGAAGACGATCCTTCTGGCGCCATGTTACGGCAGCGCTTCCGCAGTCGGTTACATGTACGGTAGTCGATGAAGACCTTCCTCTCCCTTGTTCCAGCTGGTCAGTGGAGGTTTGTATATCTCCACGGAATCCCAATAGCACGATGGTGTGGTGGTGGTGGTGGAGAATAGATTATTGCAGGACTCTGCCTAAGATGGAGCAGCTGTATGGAGGAGAGAGGGAGGCGCCTGGCGGCTAGGGTTTAGGGTGAGGGAGTAGGAGGCGCCCCACCCCTGCTTATATGGGTGGGAGGGGCGGCGGCCAGGGTTCCGAACCCTGGCCGAGTCCACCCCCAACTACCCTTGGCCGGCGGCAAGAGAGGTAGAAGGGAATCCTTGTCTCTCAAGGTTTCCTTGCCTTCCTCCACTAGGACTTTGACTTTCAAACTAGGATTTGACTTTTCAAACTAGAGTTTGACTATTCAAACTAGAGTTTGATTATTTCTTCCATGTCCTTTGGACGACTTGACCTAGTGGTTTATGATCCTACCCCATTAGGGTATGGTGCATTCCAAGTACCCCCTCCCGGGGTGGTGGACCTTCCAAAACATTCTAGAAGCTTCCGATCAAAACACCGAAAACATTTCCGAACCCCGGAAATTGAATTTCCTTATATGAATCTTATTCTCCGGACCATTCTGTATCTCCTCGTGATGTCCTGGATCCAATCCGAGACTCCGAACAACATTCGGTCTCCAACTCATATAGCATATCTACTAAACAACATAGAATCCTTAAGTGTGTCTCCCTACGGTTCATGAACTATGCAGACATGATCGAGACACCTCTCCGATCAATAACCATTAGAGGAATCTGGAAATCCATTATGCCTCCCATATATTTCTACAATTACATTGTGATCGAATGAACCATTTACATACGATACGGATTCCCTTTGTCGTGTAATACTTTACTTATCCAAGGTTTGATTGTCGGTATCTCTATACCTAGTTCAACCTCGTTACCGATAAGTACTCTTTACTAGTTACGTGATATGACATCCCTTGTGACCTAGTCACATGATTGCAAGCCAATTGGATGACATTTCATCGAGAGGGCCCAGAGTATATCTATCCGTCATATGGATGGACAAATCCCACTCTTGATCCATGTGCCTCAACACATACTTTCAAAATACCTAATGCCACCTTTATAACCACCCAGTTATGGAAGTGGTGTTTGATGTCATTAAAGCATTCATTCGGTGATGGTGATTAACATGATCTCATGGTGGAAGGATTAGGTTACTATGTATTTGAAAGCTTTGTAGCAAATGAACTCTAAATGACTTCATCTTACGCTACGCTTACTATAGAAGTGTGTCCATCATATCATTCTCCTAATGACGTGATATTGTTATTAATAACATCTAATGTCCATGATCAGGAAACCATGATCATCTATTAATCAACAACCTAGTTCAACAAGAGGCTTACTAGGGACTCTTTCATGTTTACAAAACACACAAGTATTAAGGTTTCTGGTTACTACAATTATAGCATAGGATGTAAACTTTTATCATAAACATAAAGATATAATAATAACCATTTTATTATTGCCTCTTGGGCATATCTCTAACACAGCCATGCGTTATGATCCCCGCCGCCATCCTAGAGCAGGATAAGACCAGTGATACGTCGTAAACGTATCTATAATTTTTGATGCTCCATGCTTGTTTTGTACCAACTATCTTATGTTTTGTCTATACTTTGAGGCATTTTTATACATTTTCTAGAACTAACCTATTAACAAGATGCCACAGTGTCAGTTCCTGTTTTCTGTTGTTTTTGGTTTCAAAAAAGGTAGTAAATAAATATTCTCGGAATTGGACGAAACGAAAGCCGAACTTCCTATTTTCAGAGGTGAAGACGAAGTCCGAAGTAGAGACAAAGAGTAGCCGCGAAGCAACCACACCAGGTGGCCGCGCGCCCCCTAGCCGCGCCACTGTATGGTGTGGGACCCTCGGGCGTCCATTGACCTTGCCACTTCGCCTATATATTCCCCCCGAGGCAAAAACCCTAGAGACCAGATCAGAAATCCATGAAAAGTTCCACATCGCCGCCGCCACCAAAGACGAGATTCGGGGGACAGAAGTCTCTGCTCTAGCACCCTGCTGGGACAGGGAATTACCCCCGGATCCATCTCCATTGACTCCACCATCTCCATCTTTGTTTCTGAATCCCATGATGAGAGGGAGTATTTCTCCCCCGAGGCTAAGGGCTCTACCGGTAGCTATGTGTTCATCTCTCTCTATGCGTGATCTTATTGTGATCATGAGCTTTGTAATCTAGTTGAATAAGTAGATGCTACTATGCTACTCAAGTGCTTTAATTAATGTAATCTCCACTTATCCCCACGTGTGTGAAGTTGACAGTGTGCACACCGTGTGGCACTTAGGCTAAAGATTACAAAAATACTTATCATGAGTATAATTTGAGTTGGATGTCTTTATGAAATTGTGGTGTTTGTTGGAACCATCTAGCGCTCAAGGTGACAGTTAGGGGTTACCTAGATGGGTAATGCGGACTTTAAGGAGTGCTGTTATAGCCCTACACCGTGCATTAATGTTCATTATCCAACCGGAGAGTAGTTCAGGGTAGCATAGTGAAGAGAAGATATTATGTGTTTATTGAGAGTGATCACTAGTGAAAGTATGATCCCTAGGCCTTGTTTCTAAGCATTGAAACACCATTTACAATCATTCCTTTTACATGTTTGCTTGCTTCCATTTTTATTTCAGATTGCAATTACCACTTATAATCATCCATATTACTTGTATTTCACTATCTCTTCATTGAACTAGTGCACCTATACACTTGACAAGTGTATTGGGTGTGTTGGGGACAAAAGAGACTTCTTGTATATTGATTGCAGGGTTGCTTGAGAGGGATACCTTTGACCTCTTCCTCCCTGAGTTCAATAAATCTTGGTTGATCCACTTAAGGGAAACTTGTTGTTGTTCTACAAACATCCGCACTTGGAGGCCCAACACTGTCTACAAGAATAGAAGCATGCGTAGACATCAACCACCGCGATGGCTGTTCCATCCTCATCCATTCATTCTCTCTCTCCTAACCTCTCTCTTCCCCTCTTGCACGAGTACTGAAATCCTAGCGCCACAGATCTCGTCCATCGTCGCTATCTTCGGCCTCCCCTCATCCATCTGAGACCACCGTCGGCTTTTCCTCGTTGCGCCGGTCCTTCTCCCTAAGGAAATTGAAGCCGCATGCTCTCAATCACCGTTGCCATCATCATGTTCCCTACCATCGTCGAAGCTCGCTGGTGACCGTGATGATGCTATCGACCTCCCTTCGCTTCACCGACACCACTAGCATGCTCATGTTGGGGTTCTGGTGCAGAAAACAAAAAATTTCCTACACGTGAAACCCTAATTACCCAAGATATATCTATTATTAATGTAGTAACGTAGGGAGACAACAATAACGTACCCTTGAAGACCGAGAGAGCGTTACGCTCATGCAAAAGCATGGATGATGTAGTCATACCCATCTGACCTCAGGGTCGCAAAGCTCCTCGCATGTCACCCATTTTCCAGGTTCTCGTACGATGGCCTGGGTAGCTCCAAGTGTAGCCCCACCGAGTTGCCACACACATATGATGCAAGACAATGAATCCTCAGCTCGGATCCCACCGAGGTTGCGGAAGTAGACCTCCTGGATGGAATCCCAGCAGCACAACGGCGTTCCGTAGAGGTGTTGGCCTTGTATGTATAGTCCTTACATGGGACCGCGTACTTGTAAAGGCAACTAGAGAGAGGGGATATTCTATACAAAGAGAATATCTTATTGGTATGTTTAATCCCACTCATGGGCACCCCTTTATATAGAGGAAGGGAGGTGTGCCCTCCACTTTGGGACTAAAAGGACAAGGGAAATAGGAAAAAGTAGGGATGCAGCTGGCTGGGCCCTTGGGACAACCCGGGTGGGATAGCCCCAGCCTCGGCCCAGCGCAACAGGCGGCTGATGGTGCGTGGAAGCTTCGTTGGGAGACTCCAAGAGCAAGGTATGATGAGCATAGCAGAAAGTTTTCCCTCAGTAAGAAACCAAGGTTATCGAACCAGTAGGAGGAAGGAAACGACTCAAAGGTGTTGCTAGCAACTTGGAAACCTGCACAACACAAACTCAAGACTTTGCCCCCAATGAATAGTGAGGTTGTCAATCTCACCGGTTTGCTGAAAACAAAGGATTAACTATATGGTGTGGAAGGTAATAATGGTTTGCAGAAAGTAAACAGTAACAGTGGAAGATGTATCAATGGTAAAGATTGGACCGGGGTCCATAGTTCGCTAGAGGTGTTCTCCTTAATATAAACAAACATGGCATGCTAGGTAAACAAATTACAGTAGGGCAATTGACATGACTGAGCAAGGCATAACAATGCAATACTAGACATTCATGATCCTATGTGATTCGATTAGGAAATACAGCAAGATACATAGACCGCCATCCAACTGTATCTATGACTAGTAATCCACCTTCATCTTATCATCCGAACCCCCTCCAGTATTAAGTTGCAAGCAACGGATAATTGCTTTAATCAAAGTGTGTAAGGTAAACAATCCACTTGTTCCATGAACAAGAGATTGTTGTTTTCTCCCTAGTGGAAACAGCACATCTACAACCTTAGAGATTTCTGTCACTTCCCTTAGATTAAATAGAGGCATGAACCCACTATCGAGCATAAATACCCCCTCTTGGAGTCACTAGCATCTACTTGGCCAAGATAGCTACTAGAAATGGAGAGCATGCAAGATCACAAACAACACAGACATGATAGAGTCAATAAGACAAAACCATTAATCAATCTGACATTGTAATCTCAATATCCATCGGATCCCCACAAACACAACATTCATGATTACAAATAGATGATCTGGATCATGAACGGAGATCACAAAATCTAAAAATGGTAGCACAAAGGAGGAGATACAACCATCTAGCTACTACATGGACCTGTAGTCCAAGGTGGAACTACTCACACTTCATACCGTAGCCTGGTATGATGAAGAAGAAGGCCTCCGGTATGATCTCCCCTTCGACATGGTGCCGGGAAGAGCTTTAGATCCCCTCCCCCGATCTAGGGACGATGGTGGCGGTGGCTACAGACTGTTTCGTGGAATATTGATCGGGTACTTAGGATTTCTGTATCGGGGGGTCTTTATAGGCGAAGAGGCGAGGTAGGGGTAGCCAGGGCGGCCGCACCCCCCATGCGCGGGGTAGGGTTAGCCACACGGCCAGGGGTGTGCCCCCCTGGTGTCTCCCCTCCGTCTTGTATTCTGGCTCCGTGTTCCCCACGGTAAAATATTGACTTTGGATTTTGTTTCGTCCAATTCCGAGGATATTGATTTTTTGCCTTTCTGGAACCAAAAATGGAAGAAAATAGGCAAATGGCACTATGGCATCTTGTTAATAGGTTAGTACCAGAAAACATATAAAAACACCTCAAAGTGTAGACAAAGAAAAGCAAAGTGGATACTAAACAAGCATGGAACATCAAAAATTATAGATACGTTTCCGACGTATCAAGCATCCCCAAGCTTAACTCCTGCTCGTCCTCGAGTAGGTAAGTGATAAAAAGAATAACTTTTGAGGTGACATGCACCATCAAAATCAAGATCAAACCATTTACAAGCATTGAAATCTAGGATCAAAGAACTCTAAACATGAGCATGAAAGATGGAGTTCTAACGGTAAGGCAAAGTAACTATGCATGCAACATGTAAGGTTACAAACAAAGATCATGAATAACATGCATTGTAAAATGTTTGTTTGTTTCACATATAGAAAACATAGCATAGTGGCAATCAGCTTGTTCCTCATGGAGTAGCAAATAAATGCATAGGACACCTTCAAAGTTCATAAGAGTGACTAGATACAAATAGCACAAGAACAAGTAATATCAACAATATGCATCAATCAATAAGTTTTGGGACAATGCACATAGAACTAAGAATGGCAACTATGCTCTCTTAACTGGTGCCTAAGGGTAGAAGATGGAGACTCAATATAATAGTGGAATAAAGGCCCTTCATAAAGGGAAGCAGGGATTTCAAGTTTCAAAAAGAGCTTCCAAAAATTATGGTACTTGTTAGCTTCCAGCTCTCATTTCCCCTATCATAAGCATCTTGAAGTTATTAAGGTTAAAATGAACAAACTATGGAGTATATGCTTGACAAAGTATAAGTTGGCAATCTCATGTCCCTTGAATACGAGGGCCGCTCCTCATGCTACTCAACTTTAGTCACATATAAGTTCTTGTCATAGTAAGTACATATGTATCATAGAGAACCGCCAACGGGGTACCCCTTGCACATGATACAGGAGCTATCCCATAATCAAAATGACAAGGCAAGCAGACAATGAGCATCTCAGCAATCTTCTTATTTACCATGGAAAATGATGTTTTTTTCTCTCTTTCCTCTTTTCAATATGTATCGTTTTTATAAGAAGAAAGCTTCATAGATGTCATTATGGTGATGCTGCAAGTTTGCACCATGATTAGGCATGGCTTATGCTAGTGGCCCAGGCGTTTCTCTAACACACATACATAACTCCATGGACTTACAAGCTCCCCTTTTATTTCACACCGATGACATCCATAGACAAAAGAGCATGATATGAACTGTGTATGAAGTACAAGTGCAATGTTGAAAGCGTTCCCCGCGATAGCACGATTCTGCTAATTCCAACGTATAAGTGCAAGCATATACAACATAGATGACACAATGGTTCAAGTTTATTAGGGGCAAGAAAAATAAAGTGTGCCATCAAGTTCGTGAGAGCTTTAATCACTAAGTTTTCACATAACAAAGAGACTTCTTAAATGGAAGATAGATGAAAACAAGAATATACTTGGAATGGTGTAACTCACAATGCATAGGAATTTATAGTGGACACTTTGGAATAACTTGGTTTCTTGGGAGTTGGATGCATGAGTAGAGTTTACTCATACAAGTCGAGGCTAGCAAAAGACTGGGAGCGACCAACTAAGAGAGCAATAATGGCCATAATCATGCAGAGCGACAAAACATTACTAATCAAATCATAAAGTGGTACTACAAGTCAAGGACTAAATGATCATAGAGGCTATGGTGATTTTTTATAGTTATAAAATGGTGTGAGCATGTGCCAAGTCAACCCAAACAAAGCATCAAAGGAGAATACCACAATATTGTGCTTTTGTATGCTAAAACAACGCATGATTCCTTCAAGGCACATTAAGCAATCCCAATTGCTTGGAACAAGTCATGCTACAGCAATAATCACTAAGCATAAGGTCAAAACAACACCTAGCATGGCATGCTAAAGTCTAAGTCACAGTCAAAGCAAGCTCCTCTTATACTAGTCAAGCAAGAACTTTCTACTCCTCTCCAACACCAATCAACTTATTTGAAACAACACAACGAGAACAGGGGTCCAAACTACTTTATTCAAGCAAACTAAGCAAACTAAAACAAAAACTAAGACGCTCCAAGAACAACACAACAGTGCATGAAACAATAAAAAACGAAGTGTCTAGAAAGACCTGAGATTTTATTGATGAAGAAGGGGATGCCTTGGGCATCCCCAAGCTTTGACGCTTGTACCTCTTGAATATTTCTTGGGGTGACACGGTGTGGCATCCCCAAGCTTGAGCTTTTGTCCATTATTCATCTCATTACATCATTCTTTCTCTACACCTAAAAATTTTCCTTCATACAAAACTTCACACAATCTTCATTAGCAACATTAGTGTATTCAAAAGATAATAGACCTTTGGGTTTAGCTTTAGAACAGCAAAACTTTCACTAAAAACACAAGATACTGTATAAATTCCCTTACAAATCTCAATTTCCCAAAAATAACCCAATAAGGAATCAATGAGAAGCAAATGCAAATAATGGCAGAAATCTGTCAAAATAGACCAGCAGATAGAAAGTGATTTTTTCGAAGACCTTCTGTTGCTCAAATCAAAAAGTGTTGATTCATCGTAAGTTAGCTAACATACTGGGGGATTTATTCAGAAAATATCAGCTCAATCCGACTTACAGAGATTTTACATGAATTTTTACAATGGAGCATAAAAATCTGTCTCGGGACAGCAACTCCCTAAATCTTACTTCCCTCTCATTAGAGGTCATTCTTGGCATAAAAATCAAACAAAAAGTATAATAAGAGGTAATTACAGAGGTAATAACTTCCAAGACTCAAGAAAACTTTTGGGTTATCTCCCAATAAGTACTTTCCTTTCATGCCTTTAAGTTAGGCATGATAATTTGAGAAGATGCTCACATAAGAAATACGAATTGAAGTAAAAGAGAGCATCAAGAAGCAAATTCAACACACATTTAAGTCTAACCCACTTCCTATGCATGGGAATCTTGTACGCAAATAAATTCACAAAGAACAAAGTGCCAAGCATAGGAAGATAAAACAAGAGTAACTTCAAAACTTTCAGTACATAGAGAGGTATTTTAGTGTAGGGTTTCGTAGCATGGAAAACAAAAAAATTCTATCGCATACAAACAAACAAGCCAAGATCTATCTACTAGATTGTAGCAACGAGTCGATGGAATAACTCACCCTCGTAGATTCCAAAGTGTTTAACGAGAGCGGATTCTCGTGGGTGATGTAGTCGTACTCTTCCCGATCTCAAGATCGCGTAGACGATCCTTCCGGCGATGCGTTCCGGCAGCGCTCCCGCAGTCGGTCACACGTTTGGTACTCGACGAAGACCTTCCTCTCCCTTGTTCCAGCAGGAAGCGGAGGTTGTAGCACTCTCCTCGTGATTCCGGCAACACAACGGCGTGGTACCGGAAGTAGAGGGGAGATCTCGCAGGGCTTCGCCTTAAGCCGGAGCGAGTATGGTGGACTATGAGAGAGCCCTTGGTGTTCTAGGGTTTCAACACACCAAGGAGGGGGTGCTAGGGCCGGCGGCTAGGGCTTGGAGGTGCCCAAGTTGGCGGCTAGGGGAGAAACCCTAGGCGGCGGCTATGGTGGGCGGCGGCTAGGGTTAGGTTTAGAGGGGGCAATCTTGTGTGCTAGGAGGGGAGCCCTGCCCCTCCTCTTATAGGAGGGAGGCGCCGGCCAAGGGGAGGGGAATCCCTCCCCAACTCGGATCCCAAGTGGGCCGGCGGTGGAGGAGGGACTCCTCCCCAACTCGGTTTCCACCTCCCTCTCCACTTCCCAAAAATAGCCGTTTGACTTTCAAATTGGCGTTTGACTTTTCAAACAAGGATTTGATTAAATCCTCTATTTTGTTTAGCGATGACACTTAGTACATGATGCAATCATTTCAACTTGGTATAACACATTCATGTACCCTTCCCCTTTGGAGTGTCGGACATTCCGGAACCTTCTAGAACATTCCCGATGAAAACACCGGAACCATTCCCCAACTCCGAAACAGGACTTTCCTTATATGAATCCTATTCTCTGGACCATTCCGGATCTCCTCGTGATATCCCGAATCCCATTCGAAACTCCGAACAACATTCGGTCTCTTTCTCATCATTCCATAACTACTCAAACAACGTCGAATCCTTAAGTGTGTCTCCCTACGGTTCGTGAATTATGCGGACATGATCGAGACAATTCTGCGAACAATAACCAATAGAGGAATCTGGAAATTCATATGGCTCCCACATATTTCTACGATTACTTTGTGATCGAATGAACCACTTACATACGATACCAATTTCCCTTTGTCTCACGATAGTTTACTTATCCGAGGTTATGATCGTCGGTATCTCTGCATACCTAGTTCAACCTCGTTACCGATAAGTACTCTTTTCTCGTTCCCGTGATATGTGATCCCTTGTGAGCCAGTCACATGCTTGCAAGCTAATTGGATGACATTTCACCGAGAGGGCCCAGAGTATATCTATCCGTCATATGGATGGACAAATCCCACTCTTGATCCATGTGTCTCAACCAATACTTTCCGAACACTCAATGCCACCTTTATAGCCACCCAGTTACGGTGTGGTGTTTGATGTCATCAAAGCATCCATCCGGTAAAGTTGATATGCATGATCTCATGGTCGAAGGAATTAGGTTACTATGTATCAGAAAGCATATAGCAATTGAACTATTAAAATGACTTGATCTTTATGCTACGCTTATCTATAGGAGTATGTCCACCATATCATTCTCCTAACAATATGATCTTGTTGTTAATAACATCTCAATGTTCATGATAGGGAAACCACAATCATTTATTAACCAACAAGCTAGTGATGTATAGAGGCTTTACTAGGGACTTCAATTTAAGTTTACAAATCACACAAGTATTAATGTTTCCTTGTTAATACTATTATAGCATGAATGTAAACATTTATCATAAACACAAAGATATAATAATAACTACATTTATTATTGCCTCTAGGGCATATCTCCAACAGTCTCCCACTTGCACTAGAGTCGTCTAATCTAGATTACATGGTAATATACCGAACACCCATGGCAGTTTGGTGCTGGTCATGTTTTGCCCTCGGGAGAGGTTTAGTCAACGGATCCGCCACATTCAGATCTGTGTGTACTTTGCAAATCTTTATGTCCCCATCTTGGACATGTTCTCGAATAGCGTGAAAACGTAGCTTGATGTGCTTCAGCTTCTTGTGTGACATTGGTTCTTGCGCATTGGCTATGGCACCCATGTTATCACAGTAGATAGACATTGGGTCCAGCGCACTAGGAACCACACCCAGCTTTGTAATGAACTCTTTCATCCATATCGCTTCTTGTGAAGCCTCCGAAGCAGCCATGTATTCCGATTCAGTTGAAGATCTCGCCACAACGCTTTGCTTTGCACTCCTCCAGCTAACTGCTGCACCATTCAAAATAAATACGTATCCAGATTGAGATTTAGAATCATCCGGATCGGTGTTCCAACTAGCATCGGTGTAACCATTAACAACGAGTTGTTCATCACCTCCATAATAAAGAACCATATCCTTAGTTCTTCTCAAGTACTTAAGGATGTTTTTGACCGCTGTCCAATGATCCACTCCTGGATCACTTTGATATCTGCTAGTTAAACTAACAGCATATGCAATGTCGGGTCTAGTACATAGCATGGCATACATTAGAGATCCTATGGCTGAGGCATAGGGAGTCTTACTCATCCTTTCTCTATATTCTGCCGATGTCGGACTTTGAGTTTTACTCAAGGTCGTATTGGGAAACATGGGCAAGAACCCTTTCTTGCTATCTTCCATTCCAAACCTCTTTAGAACTTTGTCCAAATATGTACTTTGTGACAATGATATTTGGCGTCTTTATCTATCTCTATAAATCTTTATGCCTAATATGTAAGCTGCTTCGCCAAGATCCTTCATTGAAAAACTATTATTCAAATATTCCTTGACACTATTAAGAAGGTCTACATCATTCCCAATCAACAATATGTCATCTACATATAGTATTAAGAATGCTACAGAGCTCCCACTCACTTTCTTGTAAATACAAGCTTCTCCATAAGTTTGTATAAAACCAAAACTTTTGATCACCTTATCAAAACGTTGTTTCCAACTTCGGGATGCTTGCTTCAATCCATAGATGGACCGTTGAAGTTTGCATACCTTGTTAGCATCTTTAGGATCGACAAAACCTTTGGGTTGCATCGTATACAACTCTTCATCAATGTCTCCATTGAGGAATGTTGTTTTGACATCCAGCTGCCATATCTCATAATCATAATATGCAGCGATTGCTAACATAATCCTCACAGACTTTAGCTTCGCTACTGGTGAGAAAGTCCCATCGTAGTCAACTCCTTGAATTTGTCGAAACCCCTTTGCGACAAGTCGAGCTTTATAGACAGTAACATTACCATCAGCATTTGTTTTCTTCTTGAAAATCCATTTGTTCTCGACAGCCTTCCGGCCATCCGGTAAGTCCACCAAAGTCCATACTTGGTTTTCGTACATGGATCCAATCTCGGATTTCATGGCTTCTTGCCATTTATTGGAATCTGGGCTCATCATCACTTCCTCATATGTCGCAGGGTCATCGGTGTTGTCCACCAACATGACACTCATAACGGGATCATACCAATCTGGAGTGGTACGAGTTCTCGTTGACCTGCGAGGCTCTGTAGCAACTACAACCAAAGTTTCATGATCATCATCATTAGCTTCCTCTCTTATTGGTGCAGGCACCACAGGAACTTCTTCCGGTGTTGCGCTACTCGCAATTTCGAGAGAAGGTTCGACAACCTCGTCGAGTTCTACTTTCCTTCCAGTCACTTCTTTCGAGAGAAATTCCTTCTCTAGAAAGGATCCATTCTTGGCAACGAAGATTTTGCCTTCGGATCTATGATAGAAGGTATACCCAATAGTTTCCTTCGGGTATCCTATGAAGACGCATTTTTCCGCTTTGGGTTCAAGCTTTTCCGGCTGTAACTTCTTTACATAGGCTTCGCAACCCCAAACTTTAAGGAACGACAATCTAGGTTTCTTCCCAAACCATAATTCATACGGTGTCGTTTCAACGGATTTAGATGGTGCCCTATTTAAAGTGAATGCGGCTGTTTCTAATGCATAACCCCAAAATGATAGCGGTAAATCTGTAAGTGACATCATAGAACGAACCATATCTAAGAGAGTTCGATTACGACGTTCGGACACACCATTACGCTGTGTTGTTCCTGGTGGTGTCAATTGTGAAAGTATTCCGCATTTCTTCAAATGCTCGCCAAACTCGTAACTTAGATATTCACCTCCACGATCTGAACGTAGAAATTTAATCTTCTTGTTACGTTGATTCTCTACCTCGCTTTGAAATTCCTTAAACTTCTCGAAAGTTTCGGACTTATGTTTCATGAAATAGATATACCCATATCTACTCAAATCATCCGTGAAGGTAAGAACATAACGATAACCACCGCGCGATGCTACACTCATTGGACCACACATATCGGTATGTATGATTTCCAATAAGTCCGTAGCTCGCTCCATCATACCAGAAAATGGAGTCTTAGTCATTTTACCCATTAGACATGCTTCGCATCTTTCAAGTGATTCAAGAAGTCCATCGGAATGGAGTTTCTTCATACGCTTCACTCCAATGTGACCAAGACGACAGTGCCACATATAGGTCGAGTTATCGCTCGATTTCAAACGTTTAGCCTCAATGTTGTTAATATGTGTATTTCCACTATCGAGATTCAATAAGAATAGACCATCTATTAAAGGTGCATGTGCATAAAACATATTACTCATATAAATCGAACAACCATTATTCTCGGACTTAAACAAGTAACCGTCTCGCAATAAACAAGATCCCGATATAATGTTCATGCTTAACGCAGGCACTAAATAACAATTATTTAAGTATAAAACTAATCCCGATGGTAGATGAAGGGGTAGCATGCCGACCGCGATCACATCAACCTTTGATCCGTTTCCCACGCGCATCGTCACCTCGTTCTTCGCTAGCTTCCGTTTATTCTGCAGCACCTGTTTCGAGTTACAAATATGAGCAACCGAACCAGTATCAAATACCCAGGCACTACTACGAGTACTAGTGAGATACACATCAATAACATGTATATCGGATATACCTTTCTTCTTGATGTTGCCGTTCTTCAAATCCGCCAAGTACTTTGGGCAATTCCGCTTCCAGTGACCTTCTCCCTTGCAGTAAAAGGACTCAGTATCAGGCTTGGGTCCAGCCTTGGTCTTCTTCGTCGGCGCGGTAACTTTCTTACCACCCTTCTTGAAGTGTCCCTTTTGCTTAGACTTGCCTTTCTTGAATTTGGTGGTCTTATTGACCATCAACACTTGGTGCTCTTTCTTGATCTCCACTTCTGCAGACTTCAACATGGCAAACAGTTCTGGCAACTGCTTGTTCATGTTTTCCATATTGTAGTTCATCACAAAGTTCTTGTAACTTGGTGGTAGTGATTGGAGGACACGGTAAATCCCCAAAGCATTAGGTATCACTATACCCAAGCTTTGAAGTTTGTTTGCGTGCCCAGACATCTTAAGCACATGCTCACTGATGGAGCTGCCCTCTTCCATCTTGCAGTTAAAGAACTTTTCAGAAGCCTCATAGCTCTCAATTGTCGCATGAGTCTCAAAAATCAATTTGAGATCATGGAAAATATCATGTGGGTCTGAATTCTCAAACCTTTTCTGAAGCTCCGATTCTAAACCATACAAGATAGCACACTGAACTGTGGAGTACTGAGTCTTCCGAGCGAGGTAAACATTCTTTACTTCGTCGGTAGCATCAGCTGCAGGTGGGTCACCCAGCGGTGCATCCAGCACATAGGTCAAATTACCAGCTGTGAGGACAATCCTCAAATTGCGGAACCAATCCACGAAGTTGCTTCCATTGTTTTTCAATTTTTCTTTCTCTAGGAACGCATTAAAATTGATGGTAGGGGCCGCCATTGATCTACAACATATTTGCAATAGTTTAGACTAAGTTTATGACAAATTGAGTTCTAATTAATAGTTAAATTAATCTAGGTGAACTCCCACTCAAAACAATATCCCTCACATTGTTTTAGTGATCACACGAACCAAATTCACCACATCAACACCGATCATCACGAGAGTTGATATAGTTTCAATGGCGAACAATCGACATGTTCATCATATCTACTATATGATTCATGCTTTACCTTTCGGTGATCCGTGTTCCGAGACCATGTCTGTACATGCTAGGCTCGTCAAGATCAAACCTTAGCTTCCGCATGAGCAAATCTGGCTTGCTCACGTTGTATACACTTGCGGAATCTAACACACCCGATCATCACGTGGTGCTTCGAAACAACAAGCTTTAGCAACGGTGCTAACTAAGGGTGAACACTTTATGACTTGAAATTCATGTGCATGAGGGATCATCTTATAATGCTACCATCGTCTACTAAGCAATACAAGATGCATAAAGGATTAACATCACATGCAATTCATAATATGTGATATGATATGGCCTTTCTTCTTTGTGCTTCCGATCTCCATCTTCAAGCACGAACATGATCTCCATCATCACCGGCATTGCATCAAGGTCAATGACGCTTCTTCATGGTTGTCGTCCACCGGCTTCAACTAATACAACTACTTTGAATAGACACGTGGGTCTTAACATAAATTAAAGACAACCATATGGCTCCTGCCGGTTGCCAACTTACAATAAGGAACATTGCATACATCAAATATAATCACAATCATGGCCATATCACATCACTGCACACCCCTGCAAAACAAAGTTAGACGCCTCTACTTTCTTTGCATGTTTTACGTGGTTTGGGGCTTTCAATAAGTGTCGTTCTAACTTACGAACATGAACCACAACATTGATACTAGTATTGTTAATCACCCGTTGTAAATTGGATCTTAACTATGCTAGGAGAAACAGGCACCCGCAAAGCCACTTATGCAATACAAGTTGCATGTCAAGCGTGGAGCAAGTCTCATGAACGATGTCATGTAAGGTTAGCCCGGGCCGCTTCATCCCAACATCCCGCAAGATGCAAAGTACATAAGAAGCAATCGACAATAAAAGCATCAACGCCCACAATGACCATTGTGTTCTACTCGTGCAACAGATCTACATATAGACACGGCTCTGATACCACTGTAGGGTTTCGTAGCATGGAAAACAAAAAATTTCCATCGCATACAAACAAACAAGCCAAGATCTATCTACTAGATTGTAGCAACGAGTCGATGGAATAACTCACCCTCGTAGATTCCAAAGTGTTTAACGAGAGCGGATTCTCGTGGGTGATGTAGTCGTACTCTTCCCGATCTCAAGATCGCGTAGACGATCCTTCCGGCGCTGCGTTCCGGCAGCGCTCCCGCAGTCGGTCACACGTTAGGTACTCGACGAAGACCTTCCTCTCCCTTGTTCCAGCAGGCAGCGGAGGTTGTAGCATTCTCCTCGTGATTCCGGCAGCACAACGGCGTGGTACCGGAAGTAGAGGGGAGATCTCGCAGGGCTTCACCTTAAGCCGGAGCGAGTATGGTGGACTATGAGAGAGCCCTTGGTGTTCTAGGGTTTAGACACACCAAGGAGGGGGTGCTAGGGCCGGCGGCTAGGGCTTGGAGGTGCCCAAGTCGGCGGCTAGGGGAGAAACCCTAGGCGGCGGCTATGGTGGGCGGCGGCTAGGGTTAGGTTTAGAGGGGGCAATCTTGTGTGCTAGGAGGGGAGCCCTGCCCCTCCTCTTATAGGAGGGAGGCGCCAGCCAAGGGGAGGGGAATCCCTCCCCAACTCGGATCCCAAGTGGGCCGGCGGTGGAGGAGGGACTCCTCCCCAACTCGGTTTCCACCTCCCTCTCCACTTCCCAAAAATAGCCGTTTGACTTTCAAATTGGCATTTGACTTTTCAAACAAGGATTTGATTAAATCCTCTATTTTGTTCATTGATGACACTTAGTACATGATGCAATCATTCCAACTTGGTATAACACATTCATGTACCCTTCCCCTTCGGAGTGCCGGACATTCCGGAACCTTCTAGAACATTCCCGATGAAAACACTGGAACCATTCCCCAACTACGAAACAGGACTTTCCTTATATGAATCTTATTCTCCGGACCATTCCGGATCTCCTCGTGATATCCCGAATCCCATTCGAGACTCCAAACAACATTCGGTCTCTTTCTCATCATTCCATAACTACTCAAACAACGTCGAATCCTTAAGTGTGTCTCCCTACGGTTCGTGAATTATGCGGACATGATCGAGACACTTCTCCGAACAATCTATACTATTAAAAAGATTGGGACCGTTCGTCACCCCAGGAAATTTCCGTTTGCCTTGAAAAGACGGTTTTTCCCCTGATAGTTTGAAGTATTTACAACGTCTGCCACCGCCAAGTGATCCACCCTTTGCCGGTGGAAATTGGGAAGGAAGCGACTTTGCCCCGGACTCCTTCGCGTACGCGACACGGGAGCAATGCCGAAAGTGATCTGCAGACTCTCTGTTCCGAGCGAAGGCAATCTCTAGATCCAAAAAAGCAGTTCCCGACCCCATCCCCCGCTGCCCCTCACTTCGGCCATGGTGCGCCACCTCCCTCCGCGTACGTACACCGGAGCAGCAGTCCTCGGGCTGTCGTTGCCCCTCGGAGGGCCAGGTCCGGTAGCGCCGCCGCCGCGAGATGCGGCAGGCGATGCTCAACACTCTCGAGTGTTCTGTTAACTGAATATGTTCCTAGGCTTGAATCTGCTGCATGAATTGGATCGAATTTGTGCCCCGTGCCCTGCAATTGGTTGCCAGTTCTATGGACCGAGGGAAACGAGGTCATCATTGCAGGATCTATCCTCTTCGACCTTGGAGCTCCACTCCCTCATTCCTTTCTCATCGCGCTCCTCCATCTCAGATCTTGCGCTTGTACTGGTGGTCGCCGTTGGACAACGCGCAGAACCCCATGACGAAGAGATGCCGGCCGGCAGACTTGGGCGCGGGCGGCGCCAGGACCTCGAGCTTCTCGCCCGTGACGGGGTTGCACACGAACACAGGGTCCCAGATCCTACTCTTAGAGGAGTCCTCCTTCTCGCCGGACACGAGGACGATGAAACCGTTGTAGACGCTCATGATGCGGTATCCCTCGGCCAGGTCCACCACACGGCACATCGCCTTCGGCGGCGAGGCGTTGAGCACGTTCGTCTCCATGGTCTTGCCCCGACGCCTCGCCTGGGATACGAGCAGCGCCTCCGATCCGTCGGAGAAGGAGCCAACACGGGCATGGAGGGGGCAGAAGGAGGGAGCGGCGAGGAGGCGGCACCACGGCTTCCAGACGCAGCGGCTGCGGGCGACGTCTCGCGTCGGCAGCTTCAGTAGGATAGCAACTCTGACTACATTTTTTTCCTTATAGTTACCAACCGTCACTTTCCGATATTTCTACTATGTTTTTATGTTTACACAGCGGCAGGTAGGTAGCTTCTTTACTTAGTTTGTACATTGCAAAATCAGTGTTTCTTTTGTGAACTATTGCAAAATCAGTGTTCAGTCGGTGTTTTTATATTGATGATGTAAATGATGTGGTTTTCTTGTTCTTTTGAGAGGATCCTCGCATTGTAGAATAAGTGGACTAAAACTGGGTTCAAACTTGAAACTAAACATATATGTAATTGTAACAACCAAACTCGGATTAAATTTAAGATATTTATGCGGTGTATTTTGAAGATTACAAGCACATTTAATTTTGAATCCACTATGATGCAAAATCATGCAATAATTTTCAGTTAAAAGTGTTTTATCCAAATACGCAATTCCCGTTCTTCTTACAATGCGTGACTTCCAGCTTTTTAAAGTTAATAATATTTAGTTTATAACGCAGCAATGCGCGGGCATGCTGCTAGTAACCAATAGAGGAATCTGGAAATTCATATGGCTCCCACATATTTCTACGATTACTTTGTGATTGAATGAACCACTTACATACGATACCAATTTCCCTTTGTCTCACGATAGTTTACTTATCCAAGGTTATGATCGTCGGTATCTCTGCATACCTAGTTCAACCTCATTACCGATAAGTACTCTTTTCTCGTTCCCGTGATATGTGATCCCTTGTGAGCCAGTCACATGCTTGCAAGTTAATTGGATGACATTTCGCCGAGAGGGCCCAGAGTATATCTATCCGTCATATGGATGAACAAATCCCACTCTTAATCCATGTGTCTCAACCAATACTTTCCGAACACTTAATGCCACCTTTATAGCCACCCAGTTACGGTGTGGTGCTTGATGTCATCAAAGCATCCATCCGGTAAAGGTGATATGCATGATCTCATGGTCGAAGGAATTAGGTTACTATGTATCAGAAAGCATATAGCAATTGAACTATTAAAATGACTTAATCTTTATGCTACGCTTATCTATAGGAGTATGTCCACCATATCATTCTCCTAACGATATGATCTTGTTGTTAATAACATCTCAATGTTCATGATAGGGAAACCACAATCATTTATTAACCAACAAGCTAGTGATGTATAGAGGCTTTACTAGGGACTTCAATTTAAGTTTACAAATCACACAAGTATTAATGTTTCCTTGTTAATACTATTATAGCATGAATGTAAACATTTATCATAAACACAAAGATATAATAATAACTACATTTATTATTGCCTCTAAGGCATATCTCCAACATTTAGTAACATGAGAATTCCAACAACCATATTTTCCTCTCTCATAATAATTTTCAGTAGCCTCATGAATAAACTCAACAATATAACTATCACATAAAGCATGATTTTCATGATCTACAGGCACATAATTTCTATGAAGCTCAAAAATAGTGGGATTAAAACCTTCAAACCCGCTTTTAACAATTTTATAACAAGGTGACTAATCATTCAATATAGGACCATCATCTAGAGCCTTATCATAAACAGTTTCTAAGCAAAACTCTTTAGTACCATGCTTTCAAAGTCAGGCACAAATGAAGAATTATCATAGATAACTGGAGCATAATTATTATCACAAGTTTTACCCATAGTAGGTATCTCAAAAGAATCCATAGGAACATAACATTCATCCTCCTTTGGTAAGCATGGGGGACGATCAAATAATGTAAGAGGTAAAGAGTTACTCTCATTAGAAGGTAGGCATGGGTAGATCCATTCTTCCTCCTCTTGACCATCACTCTCCTCCTCTTTTTCATCTAATGAGCTTTCAGGCTCAGCAATTTCGTCTTCCATAGGCTCCTGCAATGCATTAGTCTCTTATGTTTGTGGAAAGCACCTATTAAAATATTCAAGAATATAGTCATTTCTTCCTTGTAATTATCAAATAAAAAATTAAGTATCTCATAAACCTCAAATTCATAAGGTGCATCATCAGTATTTTCAAGCAAACTGGCAAGTTCAAATGCACCCTTGAAGGCAATAAATTCTTCAATTTGTTCCACATCATAAAAGTCATAATTTCCTTTAACGTTAGAAGATATGGTAACATTATCATTATACTCACATTGAAAAGGTAGGTGTTTATACCTCCTACGGCAACAAGATTTATCAAAGCAATAAGTAACATTATAAGTAGAGCACACCTCTCTAGCAATAGTATTTAATTTATAAATTTGTTCCCATAAGTGTTTCCCTTTTTGTGACAAACGGTGTTCCTTATAATAATTATTTTGTTCTTCCGTGAACCCACCTTGCCAATAAGAACTAGTTTCAAAGAAACCATCCATTGATAGAAAGCATGACCAGGCAAGGCAATAACAGACCAGCAACTAGAGTAGGAACTAATTTTTTTGTGTTTTTTATAAGAAAAAGCAAACCAAACGAAACTAATTTTTTTGTGATTTTTGATAAACAGAGGCAAACAAAACCAAGAAAAAGAAACTAAGAGAAACAAAAAAAACAGAGTAAAGAGAAAGGTTGTGAAGGACTCCCCTTGTGAAGACGTCATTAGCCTCCCCGGCAATGGCGCCAGAAAAGTCTTGACGGTGCGTGGAATATTTGTTGGGAGACCCCAAGAGGAAGGTATGATGAGCACAGCAGCAAGTTTTCCCTCAGTGAGAAACCAAGGTTATCGAACTAGTAGGAGGAAGGAAACGACTCAAAGGTGTTGCTAGCAACTTGGAAACCTGCACAACACAAACTCAAGACTTTGCCCCAACGAACAGTGAGGTTGTCAATCTCACCGGTTTGCTGAAAACAAAGGATTAACTATATGGTGTGGAAGGTAATAATGGTTTGCAGAAAGTAAACAGTAACAGTGGAAGATGTATCAATGGTAAATATTGGACCAGGGTCCATAGTTCACTAGAGGTGTTATCCTTAAGATAAACAAACATGGCATGCTGGGTAAACAAATTACAGCAGGGCAATTGACAGGACTGAGCAAGGCATAACAATGCAATACTAGACATTCTTGATCCTATGAGATTCGATTGGGCAATACAACAAGATACATAGACCGCCATCCAACTGCATCTATGACTAGTAATCCACCTTTAGGTTATCATCCGAACCCCCTCCAGTATTAAGTTGCAAGCAACGGATAACTGCTTTAAGAAAAGTGTGTAAGGTAAACAATCCACTTGTTCCATGAACAAGAGACCGTTGTTTTCTCCCTAGTGGAAACAACACATCAACAAACTTAGAGATTTATGTCACTTCACTTAGATTAAATAGAGGCATGAACCCACTATCAAGCATAAATACCCCCTCTTGGAGTCACTAGCATCTACTTGGCCAAGATAGCTGCTAGAAACGGAGAGCATGCAAGATCACAAACAACATAGACATGATAGAATCAATAAGACAAAACCATTACTCAATCTGAAATAGTAATCTCAATATCCATTGAATCCCTGCAAACACAACATGCAAGATTACATATAGATGATCTTGATCATGAACGGAACTCACAATATCTAAACATGGTAGCACAAAGGAGGAGATACAACCATCTAGCTACTACATGGACCTGTAGTCTAAGGTGGAACTACTCATAATTCATACCAGAGGATGGTATGATGAAGAAGAAGGCCTCCGGTATGATCTCCCCTTCGGCAGGGTGCCGGGAAGAGCTTCAGATCCCCCAATCTAGGGACGATGGTGGCGGTGGATACAGACGGTTTCGTGGAATATTGATTGGGTACTTAGGATTTCTGTATCGAGGGGTCTTAATAGGCGAAGAGGCGAGGCAAGGGAGCAGCCATGGTGGCCGCACCCCCCAGGCGCGAGCTAGGGTTAGCCACGCGACCAGGGGTGTGGCCCCTTGGTGGCTCCCCTCCGTCTCGTATTCTGGATCCGTGTTCCCCACGGTAAAATATTGACTTTGGATTTTGTCCCATCCAATTCCGAGAATATTAATTTTCTGCCTTTCTGAAACCAAAAACAGAAGAAAACAGGCAACTGACACTGTGGCATCTTGTTAATAGGTTAGTACCAGAAAAGATATAAAACCACCTCAAAGTGTAGACAAAGCAAAGCAAAGTAGATACTAAACAAGCATGGAACATCAAAATTATAGATATGTTTCCAATGTATCAGCGGCGGCCAGGCGCAGCCGGGCAGGATGTACACACGGCCCATGAGCACGTGCTCGCGGTCATCCACTGCGACTCGGGTGGGCCGGCCACCACCCATGGCCCGCCAGGCAACGCGTGGCAGCAAGCGGCTCGGGTGGTCCAACCTTGCTCGCCCGCGGCCTAGCACGGTAGAAGTGGCCAGCGCGTCTGGATGGGTCGGCCACCCACGCCCATGGCCTGCGTGGCATCAACAGCAGTTATCCCCCCGTGCGGCGGCAACTATCTGTCACCCACGTGGGTTGTTTTCCTGCCTTTTTCTTGCAGATTTCTCCTCGGCCAATTTCCTTCGGGATTTTATCCTAATGAGAATTTTTCTTTATAAATATTATTTTAAATATTTATTTAAAATATAATAAATAATTAACATAAAATAAATGCATATTTAAATTCCCATTTATCTAAAACTCCTTCTAGTCCTTTCCTTCTTTCTTTCTCCGAACAACTTCGGATTTCTGGAACGATTCTGGTTTCTCTCTCTTTTATGATTCCTTCTTACATACAGATATCTAAGTGTCGTAATTCCCTTAAGCATGCTTACCTATGGTTTGGGAATGCCATAGACATGATCTCTATCAATGATCAACAGCGGGATCATGATGCCCATGTTGACCCCAATGCACTCCACGAGTCACTATAATGTTGAACCATAAACAATGTGTTATATTCCTTTTATCTCTGTAATACTTGCATTGTCCGATATTTGATCATCGACATCACCATGTCGAGTTCAACCTTGTTACTGACAAGTGCTACTTTACTCATACCCCAAGTTATATCCCCGTGACCTAGTCACATGTTACGCAACATATTAGATATAACTTATCCAAGTGGGGCCAGAGTATCTTCCATCACGCGGATGTACAAATCCCGATCTTGACACATACGCCTCTACCTGCCCCTTTGAGTACCCAACAACATCTTTTTGATCACCGTTTCATGGAGTGACGCTTGATGCTCTCTAAGCATTCTCGGGTGACAGTGATTAAATATGGTCTCATGGTCTAAGAAACAAGTCACTATATTTCTGACAATTCCAACTATGAACTTTGTGATATGATCGTATTGCAACAATCATATGTGGGAATTGTCCACCATCTCATTATCCAATAAGATGGATCCATTGTCAATTGGCGCCGAAACACCAACATGAGCAAGAAACCTTGATCATCTGTTGACCAATGAACTAGTTAAATAGATGCTACTAGGGACCTGGGTTTCTTTACATATCACACATGTATCAATATTTCCACTTGATACAGTGATAGCATGATATAAAACTATTATGAACTAATGAAATATGTTAAATAAAATCCTTTATTATTTGCCTCTAGGGCATATTTCCTTCAGTCTCCCACTTGCACTGGAGTACAAATAATCTAGCTGCATTGCTACTAACCATAACAATATCTCATATGTGTTTATTGATCATGCTTACTCATGGAGGATTTATTGTCCTAAATCTATTTTACCAGATTCATAAGGTCCTATTTTGCAAATTGTCACCTATTTGACATTAATCCCATTATCATATAATGTGCTTTTAGCATTTTGGTGACAAAGTGAGACTTCTGTTTTCTAGTATATACAATGACAATCTATCAATCAATTGGATTTTTCAAGATGTCATGTATAACTATAAAAACACTTGGTCGAAAGTAGAACTTTCTTCAAACAAAATCATACTTGCTAGTTATGAAGTATCCCAATACTTCTATATCTTTATATTTTTCATCCAAGTGCAACACTTGCAACTTTGATTCTTCCACGCTTCCTCTACGCTAAACTTAACTCTGATTCAGTGATTAACCTAGAAATAATTCCAGAATCTTTGTTCTTTACAACTAAGAACATGGGTCACATTATGTCCAATTTCATCTAATGATCCAATCATTTGTAATACCTAATACGGTATTCACTAATATGTCAATTACATATTCAAGACGTTGTTTATGCTCCCACTCAAATATTTCAACAATATTTTACATTCCAGGATGTCGCTCATCTCCCACTCAAATATGTCGACCACATATTTTACTTGGAAAACTTCTTAGCTCCCACTCAATTTTATAAGACTTCTCAATAATCTTAGAAAATCCAAAATTCTTTGATTTTTTATCAAAACAAGAATTTTCTGCTACAAGACTTCAGCAATTCATGATTGGTCAAAACCTACATGTTGTACTCGTTACAACCTTTCTCTTCATACTCTTGAAGACTTAGCAGTTTTTGAACAATCCTTTGCCAATTTCCAAATTGGACTTATTGCTGATTAAATACAATAGACATTAAGCGTTTGTCAAAAACAACCTTTATGACAAAATAACCTTTTATTTCTTCCTTTTAAGTTTCATTTCCATCCATTCAACTTTGCAGTTTTGCTAGGAAGGATTAAGTAAATTCCATTACATAATGAGATCAAGTAACCTTTACTTCATAATCTCAAATGTGACTTAATTTGGGATTTCATGACTCTTAGTCATTTCTTGTATTTAGGTCCATCAAACTTTCTTTGTAGTTCGTAGTTATTTCTTATTCTAATATTAAGTCAAGTGAATCAAGAATGAAATTCTGCAAGGGGTAGAATAAAATCTTGAATCCTACTTTTATAAAGTATTAACTGAAACATTTCTGATCACATCATTACAGTTTCCCTCTATTTGTAAAGTTTGTTTCCGTAATATATTCCGTTCCACATTCTTAACAATTCAGAGGTAAGGTCAAACATTTTACTTACACTAATGCCCTTCCATTAACACTTCTATGAGAAGACACTTTCTCAAATAAATACCACACTAAGACAATACTAACCTTGTCTTCTTCGGGTTTTAGTTTGGACTTTGTGTCCATAGTCTTACTAAGAATGTACCACAAATAATTACTATTCGCAACAATCTCAAACTATTGAGATCTTTAGAAACTCGAGCTTGACATATCTCATATGTTGCTGTTTCCGCGAAGCTTTAGATGTTCCTTACGTTTTATTGAGTGTTTACTATTTCAATCTATTACTCTAATATCTAACATTAATCCAAGTGGAGTTTATTTCAGACCATATGTATCTTATACACTACGATTATGATGTACTACACATATCAAAACCATTTGATTAGTCCAATCACCTTAATTTATGAAAGTGTTTTCCACTAGTACTTATATGACATATTGATATTAACTTGAATTCGAAGTCACCTGTATCATATCGCTAGGACTTTGACATTCTTGTTAATTGTATATCTTCCTTGATTCTAAAAAAAACTTTGAATGATTCAAATCATTTTAGATTAATGTTTGGATATCTCTTGGCAATTTTCCTACTTCATAAATGCTTTATTATCATATAGATTAAGTACTAGAATAACTTTTTTGTAATTACAATGTGAATCATAAAATAAGTCATTCATAGAAAATGAATAACTGATTGTTTCTTATTAATATGAATAACCGTCTCGCAATAAGTAAGACAAACTTGCATAGTTCACAAACTCGATTACATAGCTTTTATTCAAATCTTCTAATCCTAATGATAAACTTCGAGGGAAGGAGTGTCGTCAGCCTTCAACCAGATTGGCTGCCGTCATCACGCCATCATTGCCTTGTTCCATCTGTAACTCACGCAGAGGGTAATGTTTTCAAATAAAACAGGGGTAAGTATCCAAAACTTGAAATTGTATAAGTGTTTCATGGAAAAATTTATAACTTGTATATCAACATATACCTTCTCCATTGACATCGTTACCAACCTTGGGTTTGGTCTTGACAGTCCTTAGCTTGGGTTTGACCTTGCGAAAGGTATTTAGAATTCCTATCCGTATGTAGTCCTTGACGATGTCCTTGTAACTGGGGGAAGCGAGTGTGACACCGATCTATTGCAAGGTATTCAGTAAACAAGTCTCCCATAGCATCATTAAGACGATCATGAAGCTTTTCCATGGTGTCTAGATGGCTATCCAAGCTAGAGTTTTCTTCCATCTTATGGAGACAAACTCCTTCACATACTCATACTGCATGCGTTTTTCCTTAGCTGGAAACATACTCTTCAATCCATCGAGCATATCATATGTGTCGATTTCATGGAAGGTTACTCTCAATCCAGGTTCCGTGGCATGGATAATGGTGTACTTTACTATCATAAAAGTCTCATGGCAGTCGCGAAGAGTCGCATCTTCATTTCCATCGGATTCATCAGGGAAATCTTCTAGGGGTTCACGAAGTACATAGAGAATATCGTTTTCTATGAGGATCCTTCTAAGGCGTTGGTACCTGTTAGTGAAATTCGACCCATCTAGCTTAAGTTTCTCCCCATTCATAAGTGGACCAAAGGTGTCGCGAACTGAGAGGATGGCCATAGTCTACAAGACATTTGAAAAAGGACTTAGACTAAGTTCATAATAATTAAGTTCACATTATATTAGATGAGCTCCCACTAAAACAAACATCCCTAAAGAAGTTTTAGTGATTAGACGTTCCCAATTCACTATATTACCCCCGATCATCACGACCGACAATATAGCTGCAAAGGTAGACATTCTCTAATGTCAATCACATCATCCATGTGACTCATGCTCGATCTTTAGATCTCTTGTGTTTCGAGGCCATGTATGTACATGCTAGGCTTGCCAATTCTAACTTGTATGTATTACAGTGTAACATGGCTTACACCCACCGTATGTGAACGCAGATATGTGTGACACCCGATCTTCATGGCGTGCCTCATAGAAGAGAACTTTCTTAGAGGTGCACACACAAGGGGAACACATTCATTAGAATTAATTTAGGGATCATCATATTTAAATGCTATCATTGTGTATCTAATACTAGCACTCAAACAAAAGGCACACAAAAATTAAATCATATATAATAAAAATGTGACGTGACATAGTTGTATTTGCACTCCATGATATCCATCATGTGCTCCAACATGATCTCTATCAGGCCACCAGTTGTACGCCAAGTCCACGACGCCACCAATCATGTCGTTCATCTTCACGATGACTATTAATATACAACTTAGCAATAGTAACAGTAAACTACCTTACCTCATTCATGAATGCAACCATATCGCATCACAAAGCCTTCCTGTCGTGGTGGTGGCACGGCAGATGCCATGGGTAGGCTAAAGTTTGGGGCCAATGGATGCTAGAGGGATCTGGGGAGGGAAGATGTAGTTAATTCTACACACAGATGACTAACGTAAAGATCTTTATTACTCCTCTCTTGGGCTACAAGTGCTTCTTGAGCTGTTTACAAGAGGAGAAGATGAGCTTTTATCAGCCTAACGGTACCAAATGAGCCCCTGCCCTTCTCAGAGTCCAAGCCTCTCCTTATAAAGGGTCGTCTTGGCTCCTCTAGGGCTGACGTGGTATGCTTGTCCCAATATAGTAATTCGGCGGCCTCCTTTCCGTGTCGCCCTTCTAATGACGGCAAAGTCTCAGAGAACCCCACCTGCACGCCTCGGGCTCCAGGACTGTCACCTCCGTGACGTCCTTCTGCCCTTCTGCCACTCTGCGCCTTGTCCTTTGTGTTTGGCTCTGCTTAGATCCTTCATAGCTCGTGGCTAGGGTTTGACTATGAGCACTTCCTTCACCTGCAAGCTTCACGTCATTCAGCCCTGCCTCGCTTAACTCGGCTTGGCCTTCACCTGCATTCAGATTATTCGGGCTGACCCGGCCGACTTACACAGTATGTCGGCCGGGTAACGCCTTGCTCTTCTCATAAGGGTCCTGCTCTTGCTTACCTCGGCCGACCTTTACAGGATTCGGCCGATTTAGACAGTAACTCGGAAACTGGACGGGGAACTTCCTTTTGTCTTTCCCCGTCTTGACCCTATCCGGGGTCACCTCCCCAACATTAGTCCCCGAAGCTGGTATGGTCCTGCCTATACCTCGGCCGGTCCATATCAGTTTCCCAATACTCGTGTATCCTTGTTTTCGAGTTACTCTTCCACCGTCCGAAGTATCCGTGTATCTTCTGGCGTACGCCTCATCCTACGTGTAACACTCATCATTGTTTTTCTAGTTTTTTGTTCCTCTACAGTGCCCACTGACAGGCTACAGTGATTACTGCGCCTGTCGCGTCGGCGCTGCGACGCCTCGCGCACCGTTTCTGTCAGGGGTCCTGATCGTCTCTTGCATCGTGTGGTCATTGGTGTGGTTCCACTCAACGGCGCGCGATTATGCCGCACACACGATCTATACAGTTAGCGTCCGCACGCACGATCCCACTACCGCTCAAGCCGCGTGGTTATAAAGAGGGGCACGGGGTTGGGGGATTTACTTTCCTCCTCCGCTTACCGTTGCCCTTCTTCCTCCTCTCTCTCTTGCGCTTGTTCGTGCTCTTGCCGCCGCGCGCCCATCGGAATCTTCGACGGCGAAGCCCCAGTCGCTCTGCTCCGTCGACTTTGTCGCCGTGCGCATGCTCCGGTGTCGTCGCCGGTGAGTTCTTCTGGTCCTAGTGCCTAGATTTTCCCTCTAGACGCGTCTACCGCTCTCTAGATTTCCTGCGGCGGTTCCTTTCCCGTTCCGCCGCCGTTTTCGCCTATGACCACGACGGGGCCTTGCAGTTCTAAACTTTGCTCCACCGCAAGTTCCTCCTCGGTAGATTCCTCCGGTGACCCTATGTCAAGCTCTGTTAGTGGCGCGCTCATCGAGGATGATGATGCAGCGTCTGGTCCAGAGCGGGGCTCCTGGCAAGGTTCCACCGTCACCCGCCGAGAGATCGAGTGGCTGATCAGAACCCGCCGGATTCCTGCCGAGGTAGCTTGTCGCTTACCTGGCAGCGAATCTTCTCCCGTTCTAAAATAGGGCGAGTACGTCGTCTTTATGTCTCATTTCGCTCGCGGGTTTGGTCTTCCTCTTAGCGATTTTGCTAGGGAATTCCTAGATTACTTCGGCCTACAGCCGCATCATCTTACGGCTAACGCCATTGCTTCTCTGTCCGCTTTTATCTCGGCCTTGGAAGGATACCTTGGCCTCTGGCCGTCCGTGCATGTATGTTCCAAGTTCTTCCAGATTAGATCCAATGTCATTCTAGACAAATCTCTTCAACCTTCCGAGAAACTGCTTACCCAGTGTGGAGCCGCGTCCATCACACCTCGGAGGAAATCCGAGTTTCCTCGTGTCGCTGGTCTCGAGTCATGCAAGAAATGGCATAGATCATTTTTCTATGTCAAGAATTCTGGGAAAGAAGACAAGATTCGGCTCCCTGCCTTCTCCATCGGCCCCCTTCCAAGAAGAACTGGACTTATAATCCCAGGAAGAGCCATGCCCTGGCCGAGGCCTTCGAGATTCGGCTGAAGGAGCTGATCCGTGCCGGGTTACGTGGCGAGGATCTGATGACTACCTTTGTCAGCAGCCGAATCTGCCCTTTTCAGCAACGCACGCATAAGCTCTGCTATATGAGTGGGCCCCTTGATCCCAATCGAGTCTCAACGGTTGAGCTCGATAACTATCTTATTTTCAAGCATGTCCGAGCTATCTTTAAGACAGAGATGCCTGAGGATTGGAACTGGGGACTGAAGCCATTCACCCGTGGGAACCCCCCTCCCGAGGTAAGTTCATGCATTTACGTTTCGCCCCCCAATTGCGTTGGTGATTCCTTTTGCTAATTCCTTTGTCTCTTTTGTTGCAGAGATTTGCGGAGCAGAAGACTGAAGATGTCGAGGTTTTGGCCCTCCCGTGGACCGTAGATCGGAACACCCCGGATAGCGGGGAGCCTGACTTGGAGGAGTTCGTTCCCAAGTCGGACCTTGCTCCGGCTCGTGTCCGTGGCAAGACCCCGGCCCACGAGGAGGAAGGTGATTCGGACGAGGTCCAAGTTCTTGAGGTAGTCGCCGCAATGCCAATTTCTTATGCATTTATGGCTTCTACTTTCTCAGCTAATCAGGCCGGTCAGGTTCACAACGTCGAGCCTCTCGCCTCCCGACCTCCTGTTACCTCGAGGAAACGTACCGCTCCAGCTGGTGCCTCGGAGGCTGCTCCCAAGAAACGAACGAAGAAATCATCCCAGCACCCTCTGAAGCGTAAAACTATGCCCGGGGTTACTGGGTGAGTAGCTTTTCATTTGTATTTCTTGTTTCTCTCTTTCTGCCTTTTGACCTGACCATTTGTGTCTTTGCAGGGCTCCTCTTTCTGTTAAGCCCAGTGGCCCTAGCATGACGAGTCATATGACTCGGCCGCCTTCTCCTCCGCCTCCTGAAGATACTAGAGTTCCTAGTCCTGCTCGCGTAGACTCTCCTCCCGCTCTGAATCAGACGTCATCTCGCCAGGATGCGCCTGAGTTCTCTCCTGTTGATGCTGACACAACTCGGCAAGTAGATATTTCTACTGAGCCTGCTGCCTCCTCCGTGAATCCCAAAGTTTCCCCCGAGATCCCTTCGACCCCCACAGTCTTTACTGCGACTCCGACTCCGGCCGAGGACACCACTATCTCGGCGCCCTCAGAAACCGTAATCCCTCCGGCCCCCAAAGATGTCACTCCAAGTGCCGAGGTAATGGCTCCTGCCGACGCCTCTTCTAAGGCAAGAAAGGTCATCGTCACCAAACCTCTCTCATCTCAGAAAGGGCTTGCCAGTTCTTCTCAACCTACAATCGCTGATGCGCTGCGTAAGGGGGTTTCTTCTGCCAAGACTATTGTTACCCCGGCCGCTGATACTCAGCTCGCTCTTCACAAGAGTCCCGCGGAGGCGGTGGCTACCCAACACATCCGAGGTAAAGTCCTGACTCGTACTGAGAGTGGGAACAGCCTCGGCTCGTTGGTTGAGTATGCCAACAATTGGAACGCTGCTGATCAGCTCGAGGGCAATCCAAGCAGTCAGCCATTTCAACTCTCCGACATCAGCAGTCGCTTACATCTTGCTGCCAAGATCGTTCTTGACAGCGATAAGATGAATGAGGTAATTGTTTTTATTGACGTTTGATTGGTCATTCGAATGATATTATATATACTCCAGTCCCCTAAGCTTGCAACCGAATAACTTGTTATTCGTTTGGAAGTTTTATTAGGCTTTGCTTGGTTTAGTTTTATCTTAGTGTTCGAATATCCAGCCACCCAGGTTCGAATTAAGCTTTACTTAATTCGGACCTTCCCTAGTGTTCAAATATCCAGCCACCTAGATCCGAGTTAAGCTTTGCTTGATTCGAATCTGTCTGAGCTTCGAATATCCAGCCACCTAGATCCGAGTTAAGCTTTGCTTGATTTGGATCTGTCTGAGCTTCGAATATCCAGCCACCTAGATCCGAGTTAAGCTTTGCTTGATTCGGATCTGACTGAGCTTCGAATGTCCAGCCACCTAGATCCGAGTTAAGCTTTGCTTGATCTGGATCTGTCTGAGCTTCGAATATCCAGCCACCTAGATCCGAGTTAAGCTTTGCTTGATTCGGATCTGTCTGAGCTTCGAATATCCAGCCACCTAGATCCGAGTTAAGCTTTGCTTGATTCGGATCTGTCTGAGCTTCGAATATCCAGCCACCTAGATCCGAGTTAAGCTTTGCTTGATTCGGATCTGTCTGAGCTTCGAATATCCAGCCACCTAGATCCGAGTTAAGCTTTGCTTGATTCGGATCTGTCTGAGGATCAAATATCTTATTGCTATTTATTTTGTTGTTTAGGTTGCGCATGACCGGCGGACCGCCAAATTCCAAAGGCTGCTCTTCGCACATAAAAAATTGCAAGATAAGTATGAGAAGGTCATTCCTGTGGTGAAGAAAGCTGGTAAGTTAACAAACTTTCGCATTATCCCTAAAGTTCTTATTGTTTTGGACGTGAGTCGTTAGCTCATTTTGCTGTTGAATAGGTAATATCAAAAATCTTAATATCCGTCTTGAGAAGAAAGTCAAGGCCCTGGAAGGTTAGTTACTCTTTTTCTTTACAGATTTCTATTTGAAATGTGCACCGGGTTTCTTTTAACCCTTTTGGCTTCGGTATAGCCGAGTTACAAACTTTTGCAGCGTCACATCAAGAATGCATACCCATGCCTGATATGATGCTGCATTTTTTAGAACAAGCCGCTACTCACTCGGCGCAGCTGAAAGATAAAGACGACGAGATAATTCGCTTGCGCACCGAGGTGGAGTCCCTCAAGCTTTCTCAGAAATCCGAGTTAGATAAAGTTTACCAAGAGTTCTCCGAGGAGAAGAATCGGCTAGCTCTGCAATTGCAGAAAAATAAAGAACTTCTCGAGGCTGCCGAACTGAAGACACGGGCGATGAGCGAGGAGATCACTCGCTTTGAGAAAACCAAGGGTGATTGGGCTCAAGATCTTCAGAGAATGCTGAGCTATATTCATCGTAAGCCTCTGACCGTGGTCGAGTTATCTTTTTCTCTTTCTTAGTGTTGACCGATGTATTTTTTATTTTGCGTAGACCATTTTCCAAAAGCTAAGCCCGTGAGCTCTAGAGCGGTGGTTAATGCTCGTGTACGCCGAGGTGTCCCCACAGATGCGAGCCCAGAATACTCGATGGAAGACTACTTGGTTGTGGTTGGTCCGACGAAGATTATGGGCAGGGACTTGGTGCAGGCAGCCATCCGGGCCTACCATGTTCTCTGGCCGAATACTTCTGGAACTCCTGATATTGATGAGATCAAGCTACTGGTGGAAAGATTGATGGCATCCCAGAACCAGTTAAATCTCTGGAGCGAATCCGCTGGACGAGCTGGTGCGGATATGGCGCTCACAGTCGCTATGTCATGGTACGAGGATATTTCCCTCGATACCTTGTTAAATTTGCGCACTGGCTCCCGTTGGGTTGAGGATCCAGAATTCGTCGCTCGTCGACAAACTCGTGCCTTCCAGCTTGTTGAGTATGCGGACGTGCATAACTGGATTGAAGGGCCGAGTTTCCTTTCTAACCCAGCGGATGAGGTCGAAGTTGAAGATGCCTCTGATGATAATTCAGCCGACCAGGACGAGGCTGAGGGCGACTCGGATACTTCTGGTGATTCCAGCTCAAGCTCGGATGGCAATGGCGATGCGCGATCCTCCTCCAAAGGGACTGGGCATTCTCAGGCTCAAGATGATGTTTCTCAACAACCCCGGGCTTCCCCCGAAGTCGCTCCTGGTTCTGTGGAGGGCGAAGCAACTTCGGCCGAAGTGCCGTCTATCTCGGAGCGTCCAGTACCTGACCAAGTCGCTGCCCCTTAGGTTTAAAAAACTCTAAGTCGTTTCTTATCCCCGGTATGCCGGGCGTATGATGTGTGTGAAACAATTGTCCAACTTTCTGTGTGGTATGAACCTCTTTTTCCTTTTGCTGCTGAGGCACACATGGTTGTGATCGTTATTATTCTGTTTAAACTGATCCTGTTTGTTTAAATCTTTGCTTTAGTGGCCTTCAATTTCTTAAGTTCGGATTGTGTGTTTGCCTTTTTTCTACAGTAGTTCGGCGTCTAATATTGCCTGACCTTGATAAATTTGACAACTCCACCATTGTGTTCTTGAATTCTATCCAAGTTGTAAATCTCGAAGCCCATATTTGGGGAGAGCGAAATAATATCGCTCTGGGTGCCGAAGTTTGATACCCATGTTTGTAACAAGGGACAATTGTGGGGCAATTCCCTAATCACTGCTCTAAAAATCGAGACTTAACACATCACTAAAAATTCGAAATAATATTGGGCAGTCCTTGAGTCATTGGTCGAGGTGCCGAGGTTTAATACATAACCCAAACTCAAAAACAAAATATGGCAGTTCCCGAGTCATTGCTCAAGGTGCCGAGGTTTAATACATAACCCAAACTCAGAAACAGTATAGGACAGTCCCCGAGTCAGTGCTCAAGGTGCCGAGGTTTAATACATAACCCAAACTCAAAAACAATATAGGACAGTCCCCGAGTCACTGCTCAAGGTGCCGAGGTTTAATACATATCCCAAACTTAGAAACAAAATATGGCAGTCCCCGAGTCATTGCTCAAGGTGCCGAGGTTTAATACATAACCCAAACTCAGAAACAACATAAGACAGTCCCCGAGTCACTGCTCAAGGTGCCGAGGTTTAATACATAACCCAAATTCAGAAACAATATAGGGCAGTCCCCGAGTCACTGCTCAAGGTGCCGAGGTTTAATATATAGTTGATACTTCGTCCTGAAGCGTCGCTTTACAACGTGTCATAGATGACTCCTAGGAGTAAAATGGACGAAGTAAAGCTACGTTCCATGGTCTTTTCGATTCTTCGCCGGCTTTGTCTGCCTTGTTCTTTTCTGGTGCCTGAGCATCAATTAGGTAATACGCATCATTGTGCAATGCTTTGCTCACGATGAACGGTCCTTCCCATGGGGGTGATAGTTTGTGCATGCCGGCCGTGCGTTGCACTAACCGAAGAACCAAATCTCCTTCTTTAAACACTCTTGGATTTACTTTCTTGTTGTGATATCGTCACAAGTCCTGCTGATAAATAGCTGATCTTGATAGTGCCAAATCTCTGGCTTCTTCTAGCAGATCGACATCATCTTGCCGAGCTATCTCATTTACCTCAGCGGTTGTATACTGGGTAACCTTTGGCGAGTCATGTATTATGTCGGCTGGAAGCACGGCTTCTGCCCCATATACCAAAAAAAATGGTGTATACCCTGTTGACCTGTTTGGGGTAGTTCTGAGGCTCCATAGTACTGCTGGTAGTTCCTCAATCCAACACCCTGCCGACCTTTGCAGTGGTTCGACGAGTCATGGTTTTATTCCGGACAATGCTAGTCCATTAGATCTTTCTACTTGCCCATTAGATGTTGGGTGAGCCATCGAGGCGACATCTAGTCTTATGTGTTTTTCTTGACAGAATCTGGCGAAGGCTCCTTCAGCAAAGTTTGTACCATTGTCTATAATAACACTGTGTGGGTAACCATATCTCAAGATAATATCTTTGAGGAATTTTACTGTTGTGGGCCCATCACACTTCTTTATTGGTTTCACTTCAATCCATTTTGTAAATTTGTCGACCATGACTAGGATGTGGGTCATCCCGCCTCGGGCCGGCTTGAATGGTCCTACCATATCTAAGCACCATACAGAAAATGGCCAAGTAATTGGTATCGTTTTTAACTCGGACGATGGCATATGTATCTTGCTGACATATCTCTGGCAACCATTACATTTTTCCACCAGTTCTTTGGCCTATTTCAACGCTGTTGGCCAATAAAATCCATGCCTGAATGCTTTGGACACTAAAGCTCTGGACGAGGCGTGATGCCCGCATTCTCCTTGATGTATATCTAGGAGGATCTCCTGGCCTTCCGCCGAGTCCACACATCTTTGCAACACGCTTGTGACGCTCCTTTTATACAGCTCATTGTTTATGATTGTATAAGCTTTAGCTCTTCTCACTGTTTGTCTCGCCAATACCTCGTCATTCGACAAAATCGCATCTTTAAGGAAAGAAAATATGGGTTGCGCCCATGTTGGTATGATTTTTTCTGGGGTAATCTCACTATCTATTTCAATATTTTCCGCTGACATAACTACCTTGGATTTTTCCATATCCATCCGTGCATCGGCCGGGTTCATTTTTGGAAATTCCGGGTTACATTCCTTGTCAATTTCCATCGGCATACTATCTTCTCTTGATTTTGCCGGAATAAATATGGATTCGGACTCTGGTGATGGTGTTATTGATGGTTTTCTCAGGTGCTCTATGGCGATACCTGGGGGAATTTATTGCCTGGTTAATCCGAGTTTTGACAATGTGTCTGCGGCGTCGTTTTCTGCCCGAGGTATATGATGAAATTCGCATCCATCGAAGTATCCACTGAGTTTTTGCACATGAAACCTATATAAGGCCATATTGGCATCTAGCGCATCCCAATTGCTTGAGACTTGTTGTACTACTAGATCTGAATCTCCGTAGCATAAGATTCGGCGTATCCCAATCTCTTTTGTCACCTTCAATCCATGGACGAGTGCTTCATATTCGTCTACATTGTTTGATGCGGCAAAATGTATTTGCAGCACATATTTCAGCTGATCTCTTTTTGGCGAGGTTAACACTATTCCTACACCCAAACCGTTTCTCAGTTTGGAACCGTCAAAGTGCATCGTCCAATAACTCGGATCTGGTAATGGTGGCTCGTATTGTACCTCGGCCCAATCCATGAAGAAGTTGGCCACAGCCTGAGATTTGATTGCATCTCACTTATCGAATTGCGGAGCATAAGGTGACAATTCAATTGCCCATTTTGCTATTCGGCCACTTGCATCTTTGTTGCTCAATATGTCGGCTATGGGTGCTTCACAGATCACTTTGATGGGGTGCTCTTCGAAGTAATGTTTAAGTTTCTTCGCTGACATGTATACCCCATATGCCATCTTCTGATAATGTGGGTAATTTTGCTTTGAGGCTGATAGTACCTCGCTTAGGTAATATACCGGCCTTTGTACTGATTTGTCATCTTCAATTCGTTCCACCATGATCACAGCACTTACTACTCTGTTCGTGGCGGCTATGTAAAGTAACATAGGCTCTTTTGACAATGGAGAGGCCAGGATTGGCACTGTGACCAACATCTTCTTCAATTCATGGAACGCATTGTCTGCTTGTGGTGTCCAAATGAACTTATCAGATTTTTTCATCAG
The DNA here is from genome assembly GCA_916181665.1 of Avena sativa. Lineage (NCBI taxonomy): Eukaryota > Viridiplantae > Streptophyta > Magnoliopsida > Poales > Poaceae > Avena > Avena sativa. The sequence continues at coordinate 264,037,591 of OV702284.1, read as the reverse complement.
TTGATAAAGTGGTAATGCTTTCTCTCCCAGCCGACATACAAATCGGCTAAGCGAGGCCAGGCAACCAGTGAACTTCTGTATGTCATTCAGACATCTCGGCAATTCCATCATTTCCACTTCTCTTATCTTGGTTGGGTTGGCCTCTATACCTCGGCTAGATACGAGAAAACCGAGTAGTTTTCCAGCCGGTACACCGAAGGTGCATTTTTCCGGGTTAAGCTTCATTCGGAACCTTCTCAAGTTCACGAAAGTTTGCCGAATATCATCCAGTAGCATTTTGCTTTCTTTGGTTTTGATAACTACATCATCTACATATACTTGTACATTTTTTCCTATCTGGTCATGCAGACATTTTTGCATACATCTCTGGTACGTTGCCCCTGCATTACGCAGGCCGAATGGCATGGTGCGATAGCAATAAGCCCCGTACGGGGTAATAACCGCAGTCTTTATTTGATCGGCCGGATTTAACGGTATCTGGTGAAAACCAGAATACGCGTCTACAAATGATAACAGTTCACAACCAGTGGTCGAATCAATGACCTGGTCTATTCTAGGTAAAGGAAAAGGATCTTTTGGAAATGCCTTGTTCAGGTTCGTGTAATCGATACACATTCGCCATACAATGGCTACATTTGGATCATCCTTCTTCTTTTCTACTAGCACCGGGTTTGATAGCCAATCCGGATAAAGCACCTCCATGATGAACCCGGCCGCAAGGAGCCGAGCTATCTCATCCCCTATTATTTTTCTCCTGTCTTCGGCGAAGCGGCGGAGAGGTTGCTTCACCGGCCTTGCTCCTAGCCTTACATTCAGAGAGTGCTCAGCCAACTCCCTCGGCACACCTTGCAAATCCTGAGTTGACCATGCAAAGATATCCCGATTCTCACGGAGGAAGTTGGTGAGCTCGCTTTCCTATTTAGCATCTAGGCCGGCACCAATGGTGACGGTGCGCTCTGGGAACTGCTCATCTATCTGGAACTTTTTTGTTTCTTTAGTCGGCTGGAAAGACACACTTCCATGCGGATTGGCCAATGCCGGCATATTCAGTTGTGCTGACTGAGCGAGGGCCGCTACCTCCTGAATCCTCCTTTTTTTCTCTTGCTATTACCAATGACTCGGCCAGATTTGATCCGGCTGAAGCACATTCCATTGACTTCATGTAATCTCCTGCTACTGTTATCACCCCTTGTGGTCCGGGTAATTTCATTTTCAAGTAAGTTATGTGGCATCTGCTCATGAATTTGGCCAATGCCGGCCGTCCGAGTAGAGCATGATAACAACTCTATAGATCCACCACTTCAAACTCCAAATTTTCTGCTCTGCAGTTATCCCTTATGCCGAATAACACATCCACTCGAACCTTTCCAATGGGTTCGCATGAAAGCCCTGGCACTATTCCATGGAATGTGGTTCTCGTGGATTGCAGCATATTCTGCGATATTCCGAGTTTATGCATTGTATCCTTGTACATGATATTGATACTGCTCCCATTGTCAATGAGTACTTTTGAAAATTTCACATTAATGCTCGGTCCGACAAATGTCGGATCTAGTACGAGTGTGTACGACCCCGGATTCGGCATTATTTTGGGGTGATCCTTTATGCTCCAAGTTACTTCTTGATCTGACCAAGGCACATATCTTGGTACTGCCAGCATAACTGCATTTACTTCCATATGCCGGCATTGTACACTTTGCCTGTCTTGTTGTTCTGTTGTGAACACGCAATTTTATTGATGATGTTCCCTGTAATCATTGTGTCCATTATTTCCTGGGTTCGTCCTTCCATCCGGACCTTGATTTATCACTTGATGCACTGCATCTCTCCGGTCCGAGTTATCATACCTCGGTGGAGGAGGTGGTAACATTAGTTGTTGTGCATTTTCTCCAGTCAACTGCGGCTGATGCTGCTGATGTGCCTGGTGGAAAGTTGCTTGCATGCCCGCCGGGTTACCCATTGCATGTTTCATCCAGGCGCATTGCCGAGTTGTATGATTGGCCGGCTTGGCCGGGTTTGAAGTATGAAACTTACACGGTTGATCTAACAAAGACTCAAATGTGTACTTCGGCCTTTCCTGCCATTGCTTCTTCTGTTCTGGTGTCCACTGTCTCTTCCCTTCATTCCTTGGTGTCCATTGTTGAGGACCATTCTTCTTCCGCTGATTGTTTCCGTGACTCGGCTGATCTTGCACTACCGCTGCCACCTGATTTGAGGCATATCTATAATCCGGTCTTTCTTCTCTTCTTCTTCCTCTGAACTCATTGCGCCTCGATGACCCGGCCGCATCTCTTGCATATTGATCTTGATGTTCCCGATGATCTGCTGACATTAGTTCTGGTTGTGTCGGATCTCCCAATGCATACGAATCCGCTATCCTGATGGTTTCTGCCAAAGTGGTTGGCATATCCCTTTGTAATCGCTGCCACAATACACTGCCATAACGGCATCCTTGAGCGAACCAAGCTATCGCTTGTGATTCTATAACTACCTCGCATGAATTCCTGAGATTACACCACTGAGTTAAGAATTCTCTGTCTATCTCATTCGGCCTTTGCTTGCACATGGCTAGCTGCTGTGGCCTGTTTGGCCTTTTGTAAGTACTGGTGAAGTTGCTAACAAACATTTCTTCAAAATCCAACCAACAGTTTATGCTGCCTGGAGGCAGATTATTCAGCCATACTCTGGTCGGTCCTTCCAGCATTTGCGGGACATATCTTACTGCCCACCGCAAGTTTCCACTTGCTATTTTTACAGCAGTGGCATAATCAATCAATCAATCCTATGGTTTGGTGCTCCTGTTGTATGTTTTCGTGCCTCTTGCCAGCTAAAAGTTCGGCACTGGCGGCTCGCCCATGATCCGTGGTCTAAAACATGCCAGACCCGGTGGACCCTGCTCTTCTAACAACTCGGACCGGTACAGCCGGTCCAGTTTTACTCTTGCATCACTTGACGACAAATCTCTGTACATAATTCTCTCCTGCATTCCATAGTGGTTATTTCCACCATGAACCGCATATTCCATCTCGGAATAACCATCATTATACCTCTCATTCACCTGATTGTGGCGAGCTAGTCTCACTTCTCTTTCCTGCCGAGGTTCATATCTCGGTTGAGGATTGGGTGGCGGCTCTCTCCATCCTTCTGCCGGGATATTATTCTCGTGATTTCCTCTTCCGAGATCTCCATTACCTCGGCTTCCGTTGCCTTTGTCGGCACGGCCGGGGTTTCTTTCGCCACTATTACCTCGGCTTCCATTGCCTCTGTTTTCATTTGCTTTTCCGGCTACTGCCGGATCATATGGAACAATTTGCTTATTTCTTTTTCCCGAAGTTACCGCTCTGTCTTTCCGCGCATTGTTTTGTAAGGTTCCCAACCTTTAATAAGGTAGAGATCCCTGTGTTTACAATGCTAGTCCCTGGATCAATAGCTAGCATCCACAGTTAAGATGTAATATCAAGAAATAAAGGTCATAATACAACTTTATAACCAGGAATAAAATAATTTATTACATCTTACATAGCTCATTTGGCTATCTCATTACAATGCAGCAAAATATAACAATAGCATGGGGTCCTTCATCTTCAAAGTGCCACAGGCAGACATGTTGGTTGTAGACTTGTAATCCTAATCATTACACTTCACTAATATCAAACAAACCTGCAACATAACAAGTTACAGCCACAAGGGTCAATACATTTGAATTGTATTGGCAAGTGATACTATGGTAGTATAGTGGAGTCTATCATCTATATGCATTTGGCTAAGTGGAGCTTAGGCTTGCATTGCTCAAAATAGATTTTCCTTATCATTTGAAAACACTAAGTTTTTGCTTGACAAAATCTTTCTCAAGGCATCTCCCAATAGAAATTGGTGATCCTCCAACCCTTGTTCAACCACAAGTTTTTAACTTAGAAATTGGGATGAGGAGATTCTTGATAGCTTCCATGTCTTGATGCTCAAATTTTCCTTTGCCAGGGACATGGCTAAGTAATTAGATTTTACACTCTGCAGAGGTGGTGCACTTTCCCCACAAGACTTGGTTTCACCAAGACAAGATCTTTCAGAAGCCTTCCCTTAGACCAGAATGGACGCGCTCCAAGCTATCAATCCCCTACCACCAACTGTCCATTTGGCTAAGTTATTGCAACCTATATGATCCAGGCAGAGCCCATAATGCCAAGTGGCTGCACTTGAAGCTTCTCAACATTTTACATGTCAAATCTCTTTGTTCCTGGGTGGCCATCCACAAGTGAGATACACAAGGTAAACCGTAGAAATGGGCCTTGTTAACCACTCAACACAAACCATTCCTTCCATTCCACCCAGGTGATTCATTCACTTAGTTGTTTTATTAAACAAAACACAAGTCCACAGACTTAGAAATTTTCCATAGTATGAATATATATTCCACCCTTGTTTTCTATTAGCTAAGCTAAGCATGATAGTAGTAGGAATCTTAACTTAGGAAATTCTACTAAGGTTTCATCTACTAGGATTTCCCATGGCATAGTTTATACTTAGCAAAAATTCCATGCAAGTCCTACTTAGAAATATCACTAATGCATAGTGAAAATAATGGGACAAAAGTATGAAGCATCACTTGCCTTTTTGGTAGAGAATATAGGTTCACTCCTTGATCTTTGCAATGTTCACACACTTCAAATCACTACAATTCAATCAAGCAAGCAATATTTCAATCTACCATTCAAGCAATATCACATAAATTAATAGAATCAAAACAATGCATACAAGCATGCCAAACTTTGTTTTATTTACAAAATTGGTTTATAATAGGTTATAAACATTCTAAAACACTCATTGGTCATTTTATAAAGTGGCAAAACTATTTGCAAAAGATTCTATCTATAAACCATTTTTAAATCAAATCATTATTTTATGTGGTTGAAAATGTCTTTAGCAAAGTAATAATTTTGATATGGTTTACCAAATACATTTTCAAATCATAAAACTTGGTGCTTGGGATCAGAGAGTTTATTCCAAAACATTTTCCAAAGATTTTCTCCCAAAAGCATTTTTAATAAATAAACATTATTTTTATTTGACTAGAAATGGTTTAAATCAAAGATTCATTCTTTTGCTTCACCAAATATATTTTTGGAACCACCATTTGATTCCTAGGGTCAGTAGGTTCAAAACAAACCATTTGCCAAAGATTTTATCCCCAAAATCATTTTAGAACAATTTTTATATTCTAAACATGCATACACAAGTTTCTGCAAAAACAATCAATTTAATAGAAGCATTTTACTAAACAAAGTGCATAGTCAGAAATTACTTGTCTTGATGAATTCATTGATATAAAATTTGCAAAATTTGGACGTGTGGTTTGAAAGTTATGAATTTTTCAAATTGGCATATCTAATAGAACAATTCTGTTTTAAATCAAACCAGCAGGGACACGTGTCTTGATTCGATTCGCTGGTACTGGTTCGTCTGGATCACGCTCTCTGGTGCGTTGGATCTAAGTTAGATCGAGCAGCACAGATCTATCCATACCCTTTCAGTTAAGTTTCTATCGCATCCCTACGATCTGCATCTAACGGCTATCAACGCTCTGACCATTAAGCAGCGGCACTGGCGGCGGTGTGTGGCGGCGCGCGGTCAGACGGCGGCGGAGCTGGTGATGCAGGAAGCGAGAAGGGAAGAGGGATGGCTCACCGTGATCTCCGTGGCACGGGGATGCTCAACCTGCTCGCGTTGGTCGAAGGGGCGCACGAGGTCGATCGGAATCGCTCACCGGAGTTCTTGCTGTCGTCGGGTGCGCATGGTCGCGGTCAAAGACGAGCGCCTGGGATGCAAGCGAGGAAAAGTATTAGGAGGATGTGCACGGTCTCGGGGGTCTTAGAGGTACTCACCAGAACATGAGGGGCGCACTGGTTTGGCGTCAGTAGCTCGCCGGAGTTGCGGGGGTCATCGGTGGCGCACTGGTGAAGACGTTGCCGACATTCTGGCACGCGCGCGAGCGAGCTGATGCTACAGGGAGGTTCGCCAGGAGGTGGGAACAAGTGAGAGTGGTTGAGGAGGCAAGGGGCGGAGGAGGCTGGCCGGAATTGCTGGTGGAGCTCGCCGGAGCAGAGGGCGGTGCAGGGGGAAATTGAGCAGCCTAGGGGCGCGCTAGGGTGGGGGACTGAGGGGGAAACAGAGAAGAGGGAGAGGCGGTTTAGTAGGCGGGATCGCGGGCTGGGTTATTGCGCCATTACCGAGCAATTAAGCGAAGAAACCGCCGGCGGAACGGCAGGGAGAGAAGGGCGTGGTCTACACGCGGGGAGGAAGAAGGTGAGGTGGCAGTGGGGTCGTCTGTCAGCGTGAGGGAGAGAGGGGAAGTGGGTCCGGGCGTTCAGCGACCGAGTGGGTGAGTTCTGCGGTGAGAAAACGTTTCGCTCGGGGTGAGAGGGAAGATGGGCTGCTGGGCCTAGTGGGCTCGCTGGCTGGTTCCATTTTTTTATACTGAAACCTTTTTTTCTTTTTCTATTTCTAATTTCTGTTTTGGTTTTGTTTAATTAATTCAAACACTCATTTGAATTCAAAACTTTGCCATATTTTGTGAATAATCAAACACTGTTTATTATCATATTCTGATGTCAAATTTAGAATAAAACTTTTATTCCTTTAGTGCCTTTTTAATTATTTAAAGTAGGTCCTTGTATTAATTCATTCAAGATTTAATAATGTTTTTAATTTCCATTTGAATTCTAAATCCTTCCAAAACCTTTCAATAAGTCTTATTTACTTAATAGGGTGTCAAAATATTCACCTTGAATTTAATTGGAAATATTTAATATGATTCATAAATCATTTGAATTGGGTATTTGTTTTAATTCCAATGGAATTATATATAGTTTTAATTCCAATGGAATTATATATAGTTTTAATTCCCTAAATTTTATTTGGAAGATTTATTTTATTTAAATTAGTTTAACAACTTCTATTCCACTTGGGTAAATTCCAAAATACTATTTTCTCATGAATTATATAATTATTCTTATTAGAGATTTGTCTTTATTAAAAATAGGGATAGAATGGTTAATGCCATTTTATTTTATTGTGGAAATTCTTTATCCTTTTATTTTATTTGGATTTGGATTCTATTCATTCTATTTGCTTAATGGATTAGGCCAAGATTTAATTTGGTCTTTAAATATTCCTTATTTAATTTTTCTTTCTTCATCTTATAAAATCCATATCTTTTTATTTAAAGATCCAAACTTGGTGATTTCAATTTGTAAAATCTTATTTGAGATTTAATTATCCTTTTAAATATCTTTAGGATTATTTGCTCACCATTTGGTATGGATTTATAGATAGGTTGTTTATTAGCTTTGGAAATTTAATTTCCTTATCTTATTATATTCATAAGATTTTATCTATGGCTCCAAATTAAGTGAAACCAATTTATATGGTCTTATAATATTTCCATTTGTCTTTCTTGATCTTTTACAAATGTTTGTTGACAAATTTTTATATGGATCAAATCCATAGGCTTGGAGATAACTTGGAAATGTTTTTCTTTCATTAGGGTTTTGGGGTTTTGGTTTATTTCTCAAGTGTTTAAATTTCCATATGTATTTATGAAGAATGCAATCCACTTGATTTGAAATTAGTTGGATTCAAATGTTAACCAAAGTTTGTTCCGTATGGGATTTTAAGTTTCCATTTAGAAACAAAGTTTCTTTTCACCCTGATTTTCAACAATAATTTATTTTGTTTATTTATTTTTCACATTACAAGATTTGGAAAATCTTGGGATGTGACATGTTTCTGGGCGAGAATGCTGCTGCCACAGATAGGGCGGGTGATGCACCAGCCGAATGAACCATTCGCGAGGCACCAGGCCTTGCCGGGTCTGCCTTGAGCATTTCTTCATTCTGCTGGTTCGCGATGTGCACCAGCTCATTCACTCTTTCTTGCTGCTTCTGCCGGGCTTCGCCGGTCAGTCCTTCTAACTCTAGTGCAGCGGCATTTGCCGCTCTTAGGTTCTTTGCCGGGGTGCTATACCTCGGCAAGCCTAGATCGACTGAATCTCCCTTATGAGTATCATGCTCTTTGTTGATATCATCCATGAGGTTCTTTCCTCTCAATCTTAATTCATCAACCCGCTCGGGGACGACATCAAGCTTATTTGCCCTAGCATATTCTCAGGGTCCTGTTTAAGGACTCCCGTAATGCCAACACCTTTTTTGCCTCTACCAGTACTTTTTTCCTGGTTTCTTCTAACTCTGCTTGAGCATTAGCCGGATCAAGTATCGGCGCTACAGGTGTAGTCATATTATCTATAGTTGCCTGTAGAACATTCTCTGGTCTTTCCAGAGGTGGCCCTCTTACCCTTGGTGCCTTTGGGGTCGTCTCCTGCATCTCGGCTAGGTTGGCTGCTGAAGGATTTACCTCGGTGGGCGGTTGAGCTGCCTGCTTCGTGGCCACCTGCACACCCGTCGTCGGATCCTTGCTTGATCCGGCGCCCGCTGCTCCCGCCTGCACCCCGGCTGCGACCATCACCTCAACGCTGCTGACGGGGCGCTCTCCGCGCGGACCGTTTGTGGCGCTAAGGGGAGTCTCTCCTGCAACAATAACTTGGTGAGGATAAACGCCGGAAGTGTCGACGCCGACGTAGATCTGGTGCATGCCCAAGTTGATGAAGACGCCGTTGCACGGAGGGGTTTTTCCCCTGAAGCTGCTTGCGTTATCGCTGACATAGTCACAGATATCAATTCTCCGGACTAAGCCAGAGACAACGCGCTCGCCAGTGTGGATGAAGTTTCCCGTCCGGATCATGACTCCAGCTAGCACCGCTGCTGGCCCCACGGTGAGCGCCAACTGTCGTGGTGGTGGCACGGCAGATGCCATGGGTAGCCTAAAGTTTGGGGCCAATGGATGCTAGAGGGATCTGGGGAGGGAAGATGTAGTTGACTCTACACACAGATGACTAACGTAAAGATCTTTATTACTCCTCTCTTGGGCTACAAGTGCTCCTTGAGCTGTTTACAAGAGGAGAAGATGAGCTTTTATCAGCCTAACGGTAGCAAATGAGCCCCTGCCCTTCTCAGAGTCCAAGCCTCTCCTTATAAAGGGTCGTCTTGGCTCCTCTAGGGCTGACGTGGTATGCTTGTCCCAATATAGTAATTCGGCGGCCTCCTTTCCATGTCGCCCTTCTAATGATGGAAAAGTCTCAGAGAAACCCACCTGCACGCCTCGGGCTCCAGGACTGTCACCTCCGTGACCTCCTTCTGCCCTTCTGCCACTATGCGCCTTGTCCTTTGTGTTTGGCTCTGCTCAGATCCTTCATAGCTCGTGGCTAGGGTTTGACTATGAGCACTTCCTTCACCTGCAAGCTTCACGTCATTCGGCCCTGCCTCGCTTAACTCGGCTTGGCCTTCACCTGCATTCAGATTATTCGGGCTGACCCGGCCGACTTACACAGTATGACGGCCGGGTAACGCCTTGCTCTTCTCATAAGGGTCCTGCTCTTGCTTACCTCGGCCGACCTTTACAGGATTCGGCCGATTTAGACAGTAACTCGGAAACTGGACGGGGAACTTCCTTTTGTCTTTCCCCGTCCTGACCCTATCCGGGGTCACCTCCCCAACACTTCCCTGCAACATAAAGTTAGACGCCTCTACTTTATCTATTGCAGATTTTACGCGGTTGTTAAGGCTTTCGCAATGGAACGTTTCTACCTATGAACTTCCAACCACAACATGGATACAATAGTTGTTTTTAATACACCCCTTTCGAGGCCTTCCTTTGTAGATGATATATCAACTAATGTGAGAGAGACAGACACCCGCAAGCCACTTATACGGTACAAGCCGTATGTCGAGCATGGAACCAGTCTTGCATAAGAATATGCGTAAGGTCGGTCTGGGCCGCTTCATCTTACAATACCGCGATATAAAAAATACACGTGGGAAGGTAACAACTAGAGTATCAATACCCACACTTTTGCATGTGTCTCATCCGTACTAGCATACTACACATAGATCAGGCCCTGATACCACTATTGGGGTTCCGGTGCAGAAAACAAAAAAATTACTACGCGCGAAACCCTAATTGCCCAAGATATATCTATTAGTAATGCAGTAACGTACCCTTGTAGACCAAGAGAGTGTTACGCTCATGCGGAAGCATGGATGATATAGTCATACCCATCCGACTTCAAGGTCATGAAGCTCCTCACATGTCACCCCTTGTCTAGGTCCTCGTACGATGGCCTAGGTAGATCCAAGTGTAGCCCCACCGAGTTGACACACACATACGAGCAAGACAACGACTCCCGGGCTCGGATCCTGCTGAGGTTGCAGAAGTAGACCTCTTGGCTAGAATCCCAGCAGCACAACGACGTAACATAGAGGTGTTGGCCTTGTGTGCATAGTCCTTATGTTGGACCGCATACTTGCAAAGGCAAATAGAGAGATAGGGTGGATATTCTACAAAAATAGAATATCTTGTTGGTGTATGTAATCCCACTCATGGTTACCCCTTTATATAGGGGAAGGGAGGTGTGTCCTCCCCTTTAGGTGTCCCATGTGGGACTAAAAGGACAACGAAAATAGGAAAAACTGGGGTTGTAGCTGGTTGGGCCCTTAGGGCAGCCCGGGTGGGCCACCCCTGGCCTCGGCCCTGTGCATCAGCATAACAGGTAGTGGCCAGGAGCATTCAGGCGGGCTAGACACGTGGCCCATGAGCGTGCGCCCGCGGTCAGCCGCTGCGACCCGGGTGGGCCGGCCACCACCCACGGCCCGCCAGGCGACGTGCGGCAGCAGGCGGCCCGGGTGGGCTAGCGTTGATCGCCCGCAGCCCAGCATGGAACCAGTGGCCAGCATGGTCGGGTGAGCCATCCACCCACGCCCGTATCCCACCTCGCTAGTGACAACAGCAGCTGAAGTCTGCCCCCATGCGGCGGCAACTATCTGTCGCCCATGTGGGCTGTTTTCCTCCTTTTTTGTAGATTTCTCCTGGGCCAATTTCCTTCAGGAGTTTGTCCTAATGATAAAGTTTCTTTATAAATCTGAATTTAAAATATATTAAGTTCATAATTAACATATAATAAATGCATATTTAAATTCACATTTATCTAAAACTCCTTGCAGTCCTTTCCTTCTTTCTTTCCCCGAACAACTTCGGATTTCTGTAACAATTCCGGTTTCTCTCTCTTTTATGATTCCTTCTTACACAAAGATCTATAAGCATCGTAATTCCCTTAAGAGTGCGTCCCTATGGTTCGGGAATGTCATAGACATGATCTCTATCAATGATCAACAGCGAGACCGGGATGCCCATGTTGACCCCTATGTACTCCACGAGTCACCATCGTGTCAAACCTTAAACAATGTGTTATATTCCTTTTATCTCTACAATGCTTGCATTGTTCGAGATTTGATCATCGACATCACCATGTCGAGTTCAACCTCATTACCGACAAATGCTACTTTACTCGTATCGATAAGTGATATTCCCGTGACCTAGTCACATGTTGTACAACATATTAGATATAACTTATCCAAGTGGGCCTAGAGTATCTTACATCACACGGATGTACAAATCCCGCTCTTGACACATGTGTATCTACTTGCCCCTTTGAGTACCCAACAACATATTTATGATCACCGTTTCATGGAGTGAGATTTGATGCTCTCTAAGCACTCTCGGGTGACAGTGATTAAATATGGTCTCACGGTCTGAGGAACAAGTCACTATGTTTCTGACAATTGAAACTATGAACTTTATGATATAATCATGTTGCAACAATCATCTGTGGGAATTGTCCATCATATTATTATCTAATAAGATGGTCCATTGTCAATTGCCACCGAAGCACCAACATGATCAGGAAACCTTGATCATCCGTTGATCAATGAAGTAGTTAAATAGAGGCTACTAGGGACCAGGGTTTGTTTATATATCACACTTGTATCAATGTTTCCACTTGATACAGTTAGAACATGTTATAAAACTATTATGAACTAATGAAATATGTTAAATAAACTCCTTTATTATTTGCCTCTAAGGCATATTTCCTTCAGCTCAAGGTAAGCTTACGCACCCCTAGACCTCTCCATCGCCTCGCTCTTGATCCGTAGCAAGCTCCCTCCATAGCTCACCGCCCGCCATTGCAATAGCTCGTCGTTGACTGCGCTCCAACGACCAAATAGCACTGGTGGAAATGGGGCTATAGGTCCCGGTTGGTACGGGGCTTTAGTCCCGGTTGCCCAACCGGGACGGGGCAATCGGGACTAAAGCCCTAACCTTTAGTCCCGGTTGCCCCACCAACCAGGACTAAAGGGTGCACACGTGGCAGCGGCAGAGGGCGAGGGGGGGTGGAGCATTAGTCCCGGTTCGTGACAGGAACCGGGACTAATAACCTTCTGCCGCGGCAGAGAATTCATTTTGGCAAATTTTGTTGCCGCGGCAGCATTTTCGCCACTTTTTGTGCCGCAGCAGAGAATTCATTTAGGTTGTTTTATTGTTTATTTAGTGATTTGCACTTATCAATGAAGGAACCTTATATTACATCATGATGAAAATATTACATTGAATACAAGGATCGAGTTCATGCACTACATACAAAAGTTGCTATTCGATGCTACCGGCCAATTTCTTCAAAGTTGCTATTTTTACAATTCCTATTGTCTATACACAGCCGAGTAGTATTCCCCTTTTGGGTCTAGGACTTCTGCATCCAAGAATACCATCAATTCCTCCTGAATTGCTCGTACGCGATCCTTTGGCAGAAGACCGTCCCGTAGACGTTCGATCTGATTTAAAAAAGGAGTCAGCCTATATGAATGAAACTAAACACAATTTGATTGTAATTAAAAACTATAGAAATTGTTTACGTACGTGGAGTTGCTCTAAATTTCTGCCCTTCTCATCGCACGTCTGTCGGATGAACTCGCAAACATAGTATCCACATAGATTGTTACTTGGTCCCTGTGTCAGGCACTTTACGAGAACAGAGTTCAATCAAAATAATAATCAAGCATGATAATAACTGTATCAAAACTAGAATCAAAGAGATGCGCGGATATAGCTAGTGGTGCTTACATTTAGTGGTTGAAATGTAAGCTCCTCTTTCCAAACACCCCTAGCCTTGTTGGTGAACCGTTTCCAAGCGCTGCAAGCATGATAATAACTGTATCAAAACTAGAATCAAAGAGATGCGCGGATATAGCTAGTGGTGCTTACATTTAGTGGTTGAAATGTAAGCTCCTCTTTCTAAACACCCCTAGCCTTGTTGGTGAACCGTTTCCAAGCGCTGCCCGGCGTAGAAAACGAATAAAATAAGTTATTAAGTACTTGATATCATAAAATTCACGAACGTTGCCAATATAGTGTCGTAATGATTAGAATTACCGCTGGAGAAGTATCTGCATGTCCTTCCACGTCTCAAGGGGTTTATGTTTCGAGTCCATGACTAGTACACGCCCTTTGTCAAGTTGAATGATTAACAGAATATAGTGGAAGCTGCAAATGCATAACTAATCAATTATATACTTAACATCGAGTAAGCGAAATAGAAAGTGTATACAATACAATAACACTCACTCGAAGTTGTAAGGAAATAGTATTTCCCTTTTGGTTTCTTGAAACCTTAACGCGTGTACTATATTATCCTCCGTATCCTGGGGGCTTATTTTGAGATTAGCTTCATGAACCCAATATGGGTCAATGAAGCCAATGTCATAGATTTGTCCTCTGCTGCATTCGAGAATCTTCATTCTGCATATTACAGTATGATTATATACATGCAATAAACAAAATAATATAGCTGGAGACTAAATTAATTACAGAATTAGTACTTACAGACAATAGGCACTGATGATCGATTTGTCCAAGGCGTCTTGATTGAATAATTGAAATAGTTCATCAAATTCAATGGATATCATGTCATCCTTTTCTTTCCCATGATGCTTTTTTGTAACCCTCAGCACTATCCAGTTAGCCCCGGCCCTTGTGGCATGCATGTACCAGTTATGCAATCTTCGCATTTTTGTTGGAAGATTGTTTACCTCCTCAGGTTTGACGAGAGGTTTGCCGTACTGGTATTTGTATGCTACTTCACTCACGGGGAAGAACTCTAACTGGGATAAGTACTGGGCAATACTCATACCTTGAGCAGCGGCAGCTTCTCCGTATTGTGCAACTACCTCTGGATCATATTGCCCTTCGGCCCCATATTTGCTCGATCCCACATTGGTTTGGGAAATCACCTTGAGAGGGGCGCAAGTCTGTTTTGCTTGTTCTCCGAGCTGGGCAATAGATTTCTCGCTTGCATCAGTACTGCTCTTCGAGGCTTTTTGTGCCGCATGTGACTTGAGAATAGAACGCTCATAGTCTGATGACAGCTTTGGCTCGGGTTGATGAAGAGTCTTTAGTATTTTCAACACTTTGGCTTTTTCTTCTTTGGTGCTGGGGAACACTGGCTCTTTCGGCCGCCTCAGCTTAGCGAAAAACGCTGTCGTTTCCGCATCAACGATCGCCGCAGTCTCCTCTTCAGTACAGTCATAAGCTCTCTTGGGAGGAACCTTTGGTACTTTTGTAAGAGGCTCTTGTTTACGTTTTGGCGATCGCTTACCACGAGGCACAGTAGCGGTATGCTTACGCTTTCGACCCTTAGGCGCCGGCGATGGCTCCCGCGGCGATGGCTGCGCCGGATATTGGTGAGGCGACGAAGACGGCTGCCGCGGCGGCGACGACCTCGCTGGAGACAGGTGAGGCGGCGGCGAAGATGGCCTTGGCGTGTGATTTCGAAGCACGATACATTCCTTCGGCCATAGAATGGTGACATTTTTTGCGTCTCCCAGCACAGTCACATCCCCTTCACCTGCAGGGTAGTGAAGATCCAAAACTTCAAAGGTGGGCATGATTTCATCCACGCGGACAACAGCGTAGCCCTCTGGAACCGGACGACAATGGTAAGTTGGTGTGGGTCCAATTGGTAAGGCATAGCCGACCGCCACCTTCATTGATATGTTCACAACTTTGACATGTAGCTCGCAGTGTGTCATCTCTGTGATATCATCCACTGGGTAGCCAACAGGAGCCATCGTCGGTGCATCATCGTCATCGCCATTGTCATCACCCGGGACCTCGATGGAAGCCACACTGCTTTTTCGATTATTCGATAGGCTGGTAGCATCGAATGCAGTGTGCTGCTGAGATGGGCCGGTAGTACTTTGATCTTTAAGTGCGTTAATTTCATCTTGTTGTTGCTTTAATCGTTCTTCAATTAAACGCATTAGCTCTTACTGACTATCTGCTTCAACTTCCACCCTGTCCTTTCTCCTCTGACGGCTTCTATCAGGATATTTCTTCCTCTCTTCTGGAAACCCAGTCCTCCATGGTTGGGAGCCTCGTGTGCCTCGTGTTCGTCCATCATGTTCCTTATTTCCAAGGGCGAGTGTGAGCTCATCATTCTCTCTATCGGGAATGAAGTCCCCATCTTTAACAGCCTGTACTGCTTTTTGATCCTCTCGATTGGCAAGGGGTCTTATTTATGTCGTATGTTATATATACACCTCCCTTCCGAGTCCAACGTGCCCCCATGCCCGTAAAACCAATTCCTTGCACGTTCTACCCAATCGTCTGTCTCTGGGGTGATCTTTTTATCACGCAGTTCATTCTCAAGTTTCTCCCACTTAGGAATGCCAGCCCTGTAGCCACCTTGCCCCATAGTATGGTGATACTTCTTGTTAGCAGCATTCAGCTTATTCGTTGCAGACATTTTCTTAGCTTTTTCTGATGTCTTGTATTCCACAAACTCAGCCCAGAATGGTTTTATCTTCTCAAACTGAATATTCTTGAAATCGGGAGTCTTCTCTTTCACGACATAGTCAAGGTGCAATATTTTCTTCTAGTTGGTGAAACACTGGGCCATCTTCTTCAAATCCCACTCCCTGACCTTATCCTCCATGGCTCTCCCATGTTGTAAGGCGTCCTTAACTGGATCCTCCGCATTTGGATCCAGCTCTATCTTCGGTAGTTTGAAATTAACCATGAGCCTCTTCCACAGTAAATCTTTGGCGTGGTTAGGGACAAATAAACATGTTCCCTCTTCATCCGCATTAGCAGTCCTATTCCAATTTCTAATGGTGATCGGGATTAAGTCCCTAACGATTGCTCCGCATTGTGCCACAAATTTGTTTGCGACAACTTAGGGAGCCGTCGGCTTGCCGTCTTCAGCGACATCTTCGATCCTGAACCTCTCATGGTCTTGCAACTTTTTGGTTGGGCCTCGTCTGCTCTTTTCAGTATATTCCTTCGATCCGGAGGGCTAAAAGAAGAAAGATCGTCGTTACTATTTCTATATAGATAGCAGATGATTAATTAATGAATTAATTATATTACATGCACCTCGCCGGAGCGGTCGTCTTCTCGATTACACAAGGCATCGCCTTCTCCCTCACAGAAGGCAACACCTTCAACCTCAAACAAGTTGTCTATTCCGGTAAAAAGAGGATCACCCTCACCGGAGTTGTTCAGAAACGTTGATACGTCTAAATTATCTTCCCCACGGATCACACCTTGGATCAACTCTTCCTTTTCTTCGTCTCTGACGTGTGGGTCCATATTTTCTGCATAGGTGGAAAAACGAAGAAGTCAAAGCGGCTAAAGGAGAAAGTTAAGTACGGTGTTGAGAGATATAAACCCTAATTCAGAGACACCCTAATATATACATACACAATAATAAAAATGAAGAGAAACCCTAAACCCTAAACCTCGCTACAAAAAGGAAACCGTGTAGTAGATAGGTAACTCTAGCTAAAATCAACTAAAATCAATATTCCGGAGTTCCGAGGGGTGTAAAACCTAGTTCGGAGAAACCTCGGATGCATATGAGAGGGGAACATGAGTATAAGGCTACAAAAGGGAAACTATCCAGCAGATAGGTAACACTAGATACTAACAAAATACTTGACTTGATTATAGTTGGTCAAGTATTGTTCGTCTATCTTCTATGGTCTTGATCTCGGTCTTCGATCTCGATCTCGATATCGTATTCTACCGAGAAGAACCAAATCACCGGAAAGAAAGGGAAACAATCAACACATGGCATCGATGCAATGCTCAAGCAATGATGATGATATGACAAGTTAATGTGCATTGGAATGTAACCCTAAAGCATGCTCGACAAGTTAATCGGGGTTCCGAGGGGCGCAAACCCTAACTCAAGGAACTCCGGAATCACCTGTTAGGGTTACGAGGGTGTTCTAATTAAACTTGTCATTTAAGTTGTTGAACAATGCATGATTATAGCATAGATAGATAGTTCTCATTTTTCTGAACATTTTGGTATATTATTTGTATTTTTCTGAATTACAGATTAAAAGTTATTGAATTTACAAGTTTTATTCAAATTCTGAAATTATTAAATCAAATGTTTAAACCTTTTGCACCATAGTAACAACTAGCCATAGTGGCTGACTGGTGGGACCAGGGCCACCTGTCACGCAAGCAAAGGGGAAACAGGGTCATCTGTCACCAGAGAAGGAGCTAGCCCTAGAGGCTGACTGGTGGGACCAGGGCCACGCGGATGCCACCTAGACGCCATGTTGGGCTCGCCGGAGACACGTCAGACGGCGATGGTAGGCAGCGGAGGAGAGCAAGCGGGGCTGCGGGACTTGGCGTGCTGGAATCAGCGCATCCAGGCGGACTCAAAATTGGCGGCGCCGCCCTCTGTTGGTTGCCGGAGCAGGTGGTACAACGACGGCCGGCGGCGGCGAACGGGATCTAACGGCGCAGGCATGAACTACAGCGAGAGGGGAAGGAAGGAGGCATCCAGAAGGTTCGCTTGCTCACCCTGAGCGCGTGAGGTTGGTCGGAGAGAGAGCGGGAGGTCGAGGTTGAGCGAATCTACGCCGGCGAGCACGGTCGGGGTCGAGGAAGACAGAGTCGTGGGCGACGACTGGTGCGCGCACGGACGGAGGCGGCGGTGCTGGCGGATGGAACGCGCGGGCTCGGGCAGCCTGACGGCGTCGGGGGCGGCGAGCTCGGGCAGCCTGCCGGCGTCGGGGGCGGTTGTGCGCGCGTCGGTGAAGCAGAGAAGTGAGTGGGGAAGGGAAGAAGAAGAGGAGGCGCACGCTGTTATAACCAAAGGACCTTTAGTCCCGGTTGGTGGCTACAACCGGGACTAAAGGGTTATACGTCCCGGTTGGAGCCACCAACCGGGACGTATACTCCAATATTTTCAGCAGACCAAGGGTTGGCGCGCAGGGGGTCTTTAGTCCCGGTTGGTGGCTCCAACCGGGACATATTCCCCTGTTTTCAAAAAAATTCAGGTATTTCCTCTCTGTTCCCGCCTTATTTTTTATTTTGGGGTTTAAATTTGTATTGTTTTTTAAATGATAATTAATTTGGAATTTAGAAAAACTTTAAACATAAAAAGTGTTTGGATTTGAATAAATAATTGAAAACCATTTTTTGTTTTAAAAAATAATTAATGTAACCATTTAAAATATGAACCATTTACAATTAAAAATGAATTAACTTATATTTTTTTAATATCAATTTGGAATTTAGAAAAACTTTAAACATAAGAAGTGTATGGATTTGAATAAATAATCCAAAACCATTTTCTATTTTTAAAAAATAATTAATGTAACCTTTTAAAATGAATTAACTTATATTTTTGAATATTAATTTGGAATTTAGAAAAACTTTAAAAATAAAAAGTGTTTGGATTTGAATAAATAATTCAAAACCATTTTATGTTTTAAAAAATAATTAATGTAACCATTTAAAATATGAACCATTTACAATTAAAAATGAATTAACTTATATTTTTTTAATATCAATTTGGAATTTAGAAAAACTTTAAACATAAAAAGTGTATGGATTTGAATAAATAATCCAAAACCATTTTCTATTTTTATGTCGACATTATGTCGTGTGGCGTGTACCTTGTCCCGGATGGTGTCACCAACCGGGACTAAATATGAACCTTTAGTCCCGGTTGGAGACACCAACCGGGACAAAACACGAGTCAACACTAATAATAGGGGTGAGTGTTGGAAAATGGAAAAGGGCTTTTCCGTGCGACAAAAAGGAAAACTTCCTCCTGCAACATTGTTCTCCATACCAATGTCCACACACATGCATAATATGGGCACAACATCATAAACTATGCCGTGATTCAGCACATAACATCGGTCATTTGGACCGAAAGCCATGAAACCTCGAACATGATAGGTCATTTTGTGAAGGTTTTTTCGAAACATGATCAATATACCAAGTCTTGTATTTTTCCTTTGAACTATGTAACAAAATATGACACCACGCGAAGGATTTTCTATTGTTCGGATTTTTTTTGAATTTATTATGCCCGTTTTGAATTATCTGAATTTCTAACTATGGTCGAACCGGTGTGCATGAAGATAGGGGACGAGCATCGTTAGAACTTGCATTGGATCTCTGAAGAAACCACATATTGCGAGTCTAAAAATGATTTTTTCAAAAAATCACGGGCGATAGATCATGTACCTGTAGTACAAACCGGACCCACTTCCTACCGATTCGGCAGACATTTGTCCTTTTTACCCGGGATGGACGAAAAGGTTTGAGATGTACCGGTTGGGAGATAGTCCATGTAAGGTGGTCTAGTATTTTAGGAAAATGGGACGGTGGCATTCTGAAACGGCATTTTGGTGGTTACTTCACAAAACGATCCGTTTTTTGCGCTCGGAAAATGGAAAAGGGCTTTTCCGTGCGACAAAAAGGAAAACTTCCTCCTGCAACATTGTTCTCCATACTAATGTCCACACACATGCATAATATGGGCACAACATCACAAACTATGCCGCGATTCAGCACATAACATCGGTCATTTGGACCGAAAGCCATGAAACCTCGAACATGATAGGTCATTTTGTGAAGGTTTTTTCGAAACATGATCAATATACCAAGTCTGGTATTTTTCCTTTGAACTATGTAACAAAATATGACACCATGCGAAGGATTTTCATTGTTCGGATTTTTTTTGAATTTATTATGCCCGTTTTGAATTATCTGAATTTCTAACTATGGTCGAACCGGTGTGCATGAAGATAGGGGACGAGCATCGTTAGAACTTGCATTGGATCTCTGAAGAAACCACATATTGTGAGTCTAAAAATGATTTTTTCAAAAAATCACGGGCGATAGATCATGTACCTGTAGTACAAACTGGACCCACTTTCTACCGATTCGGCAGACATTTGTCCTTTTTACCCGGGATGGACGAAAAGGTTTGAGATGTACCGGTTGGGAGATAGTCCATGTAAGGTGGTCTAGTATTTTAGGAAAATGGGACGGTGGCATTCTGAAACGGCATTTTGGTGGTTACTTCACAAAACGATCCGTTTTTTGCGCTCGGAAAATGGAAAAGGGCTTTTCCGTGCGACAAAAAGGAAAACTTCCTCCTGCAACATTGTTCTCCATACTAATGTCCACACACATGCATAATATGGGCACAACATCACAAACTATGCCGCGATTCAGCACATAACATCGGTCATTTGGACCGAAAGCCATGAAACCTCGAACATGATAGGTCATTTTGTGAAGGTTTTTTCGAAACATGATCAATATACCAAGTCTGGTATTTTTCCTTTGAACTATGTAACAAAATATGACACCATGCGAAGGATTTTCATTGTTCGGATTTTTTTTGAATTTATTATGCCCGTTTTGAATTATCTGAATTTCTAACTATGGTCGAACCGGTGTGCATGAAGATAGGGGACGAGCATCGTTAGAACTTGCATTGGATCTCTGAAGAAACCACATATTGTGAGTCTAAAAATGATTTTTTCAAAAAATCACGGGCGATAGATCATGTACCTGTAGTACAAACTGGACCCACTTTCTGCCGATTTGGCAGACATTTGTCCTTTTTACCCGGGATGGACGAAAAGGTTTGAGATGTACCGGTTTGGAGATAGTCCATGTAAGGTGGTATAGTATTTTAGGAAAATGGGACGGTAGCATTCTGAAACGGCATTTTGGTGGTTACTTCACAAAACGACCCGTTTTTTGCGCTTGGAAAATGGAAAAGGGCTTTTTCGTGCGACAAAAAGGAAAACTTTCTCCTGCAACATTGTTCTCCATACCAATGTCCACACACATGCATAATATGGGCACAACATCACAAACTATGTCGTGATTCAGCACATAACATCGGTCATTTGGACCGAAAGCCATGAAACCTCGAACATGATAGGTCATTTTGTGAAGGTTTTTTCGAAACATGATCAATATACCAAGTCTGGTATTTTTCCTTTGAACTATGTAACAAAATATGACACCATGCGAAGGATTTTCATTGTTCGGATTTTTTTTGAATTTATTATGCCCGTTTTGAATTATCTGAATTTCTAACTATGGTCGAACCGGTGTGCATGAAGATAGGGGACGAGCATCGTTAGAACTTGCATTGGATCTCTAAAGAAACCACATATTGCGAGTCTAAACATGATTCAGCACAACATCACAAACTATGCCGTGATTTAGCACATAACTTCCTGCCGATTCGGCAGACATTTAGTCCCGGATGTAGTCACAAACCGGGACTAAAAATATTTTCCGCCATTTCCCACCTCTTCCCGCCAAGTTTTCTCGCCCTTTCCTTTCTACTAGAGCTTTTAGTCCCGGATGTAGTCACTAACCGGGACTAAAGATATTTCCCGCCATTTCCTAAAGCTTCACGCCAAGTTTTCCCGCCCTTTCCCTCTATATTTAGGGTGATCGTGCCATGGCTATCCACACATCCACAACTTCCTCTCTTAGAACAATGGACAACGCCTACTGGGCCATTTTGACCCTCGAGGAGACCGAGGCGCTGTGCGCCTCCAACTACCCTAGTCCGCCGGGCTACCGGCCGCCCGCCGGCTGGATGCTGAGCGCTGGAGGGGTTCATGTCCCTCCTGTCCCTCAAGGTTCCGCACGCCAGGCGGCCATCACAAACCACTTCTACCACGAGCTCACGCCGGAGCAGCGGATGGATCCCTAGTGGGATCCCGACAACTACGACACCTGGAATGCCTTCTTCGCTAATGGGCGGGAAAGGGAGCTCGCCAGGTATGAGGGTGATGGCCCGCCACCGGTGAACCACAACGAAGCCGGCCGTCGTCTGTGGTGGGCGAACCGTACTATCATCGGAGTGATGCGCTACATCACCTGGGGAGACCATCCTCGCCTACGGTGCCCACGAGTCCACCCGCCATAGGCCCCACACTGTCCCGGCGGTAGCGGCATCGTCTTCCAGGAGACCCCTCTCCCGCCAGCCATGAATCCGAGGCTGGAATGGCCCCTGGTATATGCCATGGATGGGCTGAGGATCCCCGGAGTGGCAGGTGACGATGACGATGATGATGACGACGACGATGAAGACCCTGAAGCTGCGTACTATAGGACTAGTCATGATTATGACTAAAGGGGCGGCTTTAGTCCTGAGTGTTAGCTATTCCCGGTTTGTCCCGGTTTTTAATATTAATAAATGTCTTGAGTGTTATCTAATAAATAGAGGGAAATGCCTATATAAAGAGAGGGTTCATCTTTAGTCCCGGTTGGAGAAACCAACCGCGACTGAAGGGATTGCGGCAGAGTGGGACAGGCAACACTAATAATAGGGGTGAGTGTCGACATTATGTCGTGCGGCTTGTACCTTGTCCCGGATGGTGTCACCAACCGGGACTAAAGATGAACCTTTAGTCCCGGTTGGATACACCAACCGGGACTAAAGATGAGTCAGCACTAATAATAGGGGTGAGTGTCGACATTATGTCGTGAGTGTCGACATTATGCCGAGCTGCTTGTACTATAAATAGGCATCCTTGTGAGTCCAGTCCTCCAGCCAGTTTGAGGCATCTCCAAGATGGTTTTAGAGAGCAGGGACACCACTACGGCCAGTTTCAGGGAGATGCCGACGGAGCCCAGTCCTCCGGCATCTCCGAGAAAATGGTCATATAGGCACTCCCTAACATGTGAAATTAGTTAGCTCCGAGGCGTACTGATCTAGTTAGTGAAGTTACAAGCTACAAGATGGTTTTCGAGAGCAGGGACACCACTGCGGCCAGTTTCAGGGAGATGCCGACGGAGCCCAGTCCTCTAGCATCTCCGAGAAATTGGTCATAGAGGCACTCTCTAATATGTGAAATTAGTTAGCTCCGAGGCGTATTGATCTAGTTAGAGAAGTTACAAGCTGCAAGATGGTTTTCGAGAGCAGGGACACCACTACGACCAGTTTCAGGGAGATGCCGCCGGATCCCAGTCCTCCGGCATCTCCAAGAAACTGGTCATAGAGGCACTCCCGGTCCAGCCACAAAACGGGACTAACACTCAAGACATTTATTAATATTAAAAACTGAGACTACAAAACCGGGACTAAAGGCCACAAACCGCGAAAGATATCCTTCGGTCAAGCCACAAACCGCGAAAGACATGAACTAGAGTTACATAATATGAGCATGAACTTCTTGGCATATGTCATTCCTTATGACCGCTTCAGACGTAACCATGGAGCATCTTCTTTACTTAATGGAATGCTTGGGTCAGTTTTCACTATGAAGGCGGAATTTCATCAAACTTATTATAATCTTCTGACATGTCTGTCTTGTCCTCGATTCCCACGATGTTTCTTTTCCCTGAAAGAACTATGTGACGCTTTGGCTCATCATATGATGTATTCGTTTGCATATTTTTTATTTTTTCGGTCTGGAGGACATGTCCTTCACATAGAAAACCTGAGACACATCATTGGCTAGGACGAATGGTTCATCTCTATAACCAAGATTGTTGAGATCCACTGTTGTCATTTCGTACAACTGGTCTATCTTTACCCCTTCCCCATTCAGGTTGACCCATTTGCAGCGAAACAAAGGGACCTTAAAAGAGACTCCATAGTCTAGTTCCCATATCTCCTCTATGTAACCATAATATGTGTCCTTTTGTCCATTCTCGTCTATTGCATCAAAGCGGACACCACTATTTTGGTTGGTGCTCTTTTTATCTTGGGCGATCGTGTAGAATGTATTCCCATTTATTTCGTACCCTTGG
Organism: Avena sativa; assembly: GCA_916181665.1. Lineage (NCBI taxonomy): Eukaryota > Viridiplantae > Streptophyta > Magnoliopsida > Poales > Poaceae > Avena > Avena sativa. The sequence goes on along the minus strand of OV702284.1, from coordinate 264,013,543 downwards.
AAATTCAATACAGTAGAAGATGGTGACGCGGCCAACAAGTATAGCTGATCTCCAACAGTGGTGTCATTCAAGAGATGTGTCCGCATCCAACCACCGAAATACTTCATGTGTTCATCTGTAATCCATGATTCGGGCTTCCCCGGGTTTTTGGAGCGTACAATATTCTTGTGTTCCTCGATATACGGAGCTGCCAAGGTGGAATTATGTAGAACTGTGTAGTGTGCTTTAGTGAAAGAATCCCCATCCCTACATATCATTGCTTTCTTTCCCAGCGTGCCTTTTCCACTTAGTCTTCCCTCATGCCGCGAGTCAGAAACACTTATCGGCTTAAGGTCAGGAATAAAGTCAACACAATCTCAATGACCTCCTCTGTTCCATATCCCTTGGAGATGCTTCCTTCTGGTCTAGCACGGTTATGAACATATTTCTTTAAGACTCCCATGAACCTCTCAAAGGGGAACATATTGTGTAGAAATACCGGACCGAGAATGGCAATCTCTTCCACTAGATGAACCAGGAGATGCGTCATAATATTGAAGAAGGATGGTGGGAACACCAATTCAAAACTAACAAGACATTGTACCACATCCTTCTGTAACCTTGGCAGAATATCTGGATTGATTACCTTCTGAGATATTGCATTGAGGAATGAACACAGCTTCACAATGGGTACTCGAACATTTTCCGGTAGAAGCCCCTCAATGCAATCGGAAGCAACTGCGTCATAATCACGTGACAGTCATGAGACTTCAGGTTTTGGAACTTTTACTCTGCCATATTTATTATCCCCTTTATATTAGACGAGAAGCCCGACGGCACCTTGATACTGTAAAGGACTTCAAAAAAGATTTCCTTCTCTGCTTTGGTAAGAGCATAGCTGGCACGACTTAAGTGACGCCCTTTATCCGCCGTGTTATGTGTATGCATGTTCTTTGGGTCTTTCATAATTTGTTGGTCCTCCCGTGCTTCAGGTGTATCTTTTGTCTTCCCATACATGCCTAGGAATCCTAGCAGGTTCACGCAGAGATTCTTCGTCACGTGCATCACGTCGATTGAAGAGCGGACACGCAGGACTTTCCAATATGGCAGCTCCCAAAATATAGATTTCTTCTTCCACATGGGTGCGTGTCCTGTAGCGATGTCGTTCGGAACTGATTGACCGCCGGGACCCTTTCCAAATATTACTTCTATGTCCTTGACCATACCAAATACATCATCACCAGGAGGGAGTTCAGGCTTCTTCCGGTGATCTGCCTCACCTTTGAAATGCTTGCCTTTCTTTCTTACGGGATGATTGGTCGGAAGAAATTGTCGATTCGCCAGGTACACAACCTTCTTGTATTTATGCAAATATGTACCTTCAGTCTTATCTAAACAGTGGGTGCATGCCTTATATCCCTTGTTTGTCTGTCCTGAAAGGTTACTAAGAGCAGGCCAATCATTGATGGTTACGAATAACAACCCTCGTAGATCAAATGGTTCATGTTTGTTCTCATCTCACGCACGTACACCTGGTTTGCCCCACAACTGTAAGAGTTCTTCAACTAATGGCCTAAGGTACACATCAATGTCGTTGCCCGGTTGCTTCGGGCCTTGGATGAGCACTGGCATCATAATGAACTTACGCTTCATGCACAACCAAGGAGGCAGGTTGTAGATACATAGAGTCACGGGCTAGGTGCTGTGACTGCGGCTCTGCTCCCCAAAAGGATTCATGCCATCCGTAATTAGACCAAACCATAAGTTCCTTGCGTCACCTGCAAAGTCTGGGAAGTCTCTCTCGATTTTTCTCCACTGTGACCCATCAGCAGGGTGTCTCAACTTCCCGTCTTTCTTACGGTCTTCTTTGTGCCATCGCAACAACCTGGCATGCTCTTTGTTTCTGAACATGCGTTTCAACCTTGGTATTATAGGAGCATACCACATAACTTTAGCAGGAACCCTCTTCCGGAGGGGCTCTCCCTCAACATCACCAGGGTCATCTCGTCTGATCTTATACCGCAACGCATTGCATACCGGGCATTTATCTAAATTCTCATACTCCTTACCGCGGTAGAGGATGCAGTCATTAATGCATGCATGTATCTTTTGCACATCTAATCCTAGAGGACAGAGAGTCTTCTTTGCTTCGTAGGTACTCTCGGGAAGTTCGTTATGTTTTGGAAACTTCGGCTTCATTATTTTCAGCATCTTTTCAAATGAGGAGTCAGTTAGACCATACTCTGCCTTCCATCGCAACAATTCCAGTGTGGTACCGAGCTTTGTGCTGCCATCTTCACAATTTGGGTACAACAATTTCTTGTGATCTTCTAACATGCCCTCTATCTTCAACTTCTCATTTTCTGTTTCACAGTCTCGCTTTGCATCAGAAATGACCCTACCAAGTTCATCAGCCGGCTCATCTGATGCCCGTTCTTCACCTCTTTCCTCTCCATTGTCTTCCATTGCAGTATCACTGTATTCAGGAAACATATGATGATAGTTGTTATCATCATCTTCTTCTTCACCATCTTCCATCATAACCCCTCTTTCCCCGTGCTTGGTCCAGCAATTATAGTTGGGCATGAAACCTTTCATAATCAGGTGGCCGCGAATGATTTTCGAGGAAGAGTACTCCTTGTTGTTCCGACATTGAACACATGGACAACGTATAAATCCATTCTCTTTGTTTGTCGTAGCCACATCGATAAATTTATCCACGCCTTTGATATACCCGGCTACGCGCCGGTCACCGTACATCCATTCCCGACCGTTCATCTGCATCATATAAGTAAGTTTATCAAAAAACAGGACATCATAAATAGTGAAATAACCAATTCACACCGACACATGAATTGTATCAATGACCTAGAAAAGATAAGATTGCTAACCTAGATCGAGGGAAATAAAGAGGAGAAAGCTCAAGTGCGTCTCGAACACCTTCTATATTTTTGTTCTATGAGAAATTCAACGGGATTATTCACTCAAACATTTCATCAAACACCTTCAATGCATGCATGAGAAAAAACTAGCACACCCCCTCACACCTTCCACCATTCGAAAAAACAGAGTGGAGGCAGAGGGGGCTGGGGCGTTGCATTTATAGAGGGCAGGGGGTCTTTAGTCCCGGTTGGAGCCAGCAACCGGGACTAAAGGTGCAACCGGGACTAAAGGTGCGTGCCACGCCACGTGGTTGCGCCCAAACCTTTAGTCCCGATTGGTGGCTCCAACCGGGACGTATTCCCCCTTACCAACCGGGACGCATGCCCCCTGGCCCCGTGCCCGCTCCAACCGGGACGCGTGCCAGCATTAGTCCCAGTTGATGGCGCAACCGGGACAAATGCTCTGAGGGGTCGCGAATGGATAGCCCTTTTTCCACTAGTGTAGGAGCGGCGCCACTACTAATACGTACCCCGGCGTGCACTCTTTTGAACCACGACGATCGCGTTTGCCACCTCTCAGTAGATCAACGCCGCCGCTCGCTGTCTGAGCATCACCGGCGAGATGACGTGGTGTTGTCGTCATGCTTGCGTTGAGTCAACAAGTTTGACCCAGTCCTTTCCTATGTGGTATGACGTTGCCCTAGGCCCGTTTGTTAGTGACCATGGCTAGAACAGGTTCAGTAACAAAAGTCTTAACCAGCCTTAGTGACGATAAGCGTGACGCCATTAACTTTTTAAAAATAAATTTAATAATTTTAGAAAAAAGAATAAATCTTACAAAATCCATATCTTTTGTTTTACAATTTAGAAAATATGTATCATATCTCAAATTTTCAGAAAAATAAAATATAAAATGTAAATCTATTATCATATTTTGTTATACAACCTAAATAAAATATGTTATTATTTAGTAAATATTCTATTAAGTATAAATTTTAAAAGGGCATATTTTATTATTTAAAATTCAAAAAAAATAAGTATAATATATCAAAACTCTTAGAAAACAAGATATATAATGATAAACTATGATCATACATTGTTATGCTACTTAAGTAAATATTTATTATGTATTAAGTATTTTATAAAGTAATAAAGCTTATAAAAATCATATCTTATTATTTAAAAATCATAAAAAATACATATACAACAACAACCAAGCCTTTAGTCCCAATCAAGTTGGGGTAGGCTAGATATGAAACCCAAACGGAAACTAGAGAAAAGTGCAAGTCAAGCGGAAAGCAGTAAAAAGTGCAAGTCAAACAAGAACTAGTGAAAAAAAAAGCAAGTAAAAAAGAATAAGAACAAGAACAGAGAACAAGAACAAAGAACAAAGAACAGGAGAAGTAAATCAAGGTTTGGGCACATGGATTGCTGATTTCCATGCAGCCCTATCAAAAACCAACTCTTCTAGGGACATTCCACTCCTTCATATCCCTTTTGGCCACCTCCTCACATGTTAGATTTGGTCGTCCTCTACCCCTCTTTGCATTATCAAAACCCCTTAGAATCCCATTGTTGACCGGTGCTTTTGGTGGCCTCCGTTGGACATGCCCAAACCACCTTAATCTATGTTGGACAAGCTTCTCTTCGATTGGTGCCACCCCTACCCTCTCGCGTATCACTTCATTCCTGATTCGTTCTTTTCTTGTGTGGCCACACATCCACCTTAGCATACGCATCTCGGCGACACTCATTTGTTGGATGTGTTGCTTCTTAGTGGGCCAACATTCTGCTCCATAAAGCATGGCAGGTCTGATTGTCGTCCTATAAAACTTACCTTTTAGCTTTTGTGGGACCTTATTGTCACATAGGATTCCGGATGCTTGTCGCCACTTCATCCACCCTGCCATGATCCTGTGGCTAACATCCTCATCGATACCACCATTGCTTTTAAGCATTGATCCCAAGTATCGAAAAGTGTCCCTCTTGGGCACCATTTGCCCTCCTAGACTAAACCCTTATTCCTTGCATCTATCACCGCTAAAGTCGCACCACATATACTCAGGCTTTGTCCTACTAAGTCTAAAACCCTTGGATTCCAAGGTTTTCCTCCACAACTCCAGTTTCCTATTGACACCCTCCCTACTCTCATCCACCAGTACCACATCATCAGCAAAAATAATACACCAAGGAATATCTCCTTGTATGTCCTTAGTGACCTCATCCATCACCAAGTCAAAAATGTATGGGCTCAAAGTTGAACCTTGATGTAGTCCTATAGTAATTGGGAAGGTGTTGGTCTCACTATCTCCTGTTGTAGAGGTCCCAACCTGATAAGGTAGAGATCCCTGTGTTTATAGTGCTAGTCCCTGGATCGAATAGCTAGCACCCACAGTTTAAGATGTAATATCAATAAACAAAGGTCATATTACAACTTATAACCAGGAATAAAATAATTCATTACAACTTACATAGTTCATATGGCTATCTTATTACAAAGCAGCAGATAAATATATATAGCATGGAGTCCTTCATCTTCATGTGCCACATGCAATCATGTTGGTTGTAGACTTGTAATCCCTACTCAACAAACTTCACTAACATCAAACAAACCTACAACATAATAAGTTACAGCCACAAGGGTCAATACATTTGAATTGTATTGGCAAGTGATAGCATTTTGATATGAAGAATCTATCATCTACATGAATATTTGGCTAAGTGGAGTTTTGGCTGTCCATTGCATAAAATGGGTTTTCCCTATCCTTCGAAAATAGTTTTCCCTTTTCAAAACTTTTCATCACACAATGGCACACTGGTTACACACCAGGTGCTTCCCTTGTTCACCCAATAAGTTTTAACTTAGAGAAATTGGGATGAGGAGATCCTTGATAGCTTCAATGTCTTCGATGCTCAAATTGTACATTGTCGGGGACACGGCTAAGTAATTAGGTTTTACACTCTCGAGAGGTGGTGCACTTTTCCCACAAGACTCGACATGCATCGAGATGAGACTTTTCAGAAACAATCCCTCAGATTAGCACAGACGCGTTCCACCTATCATCACTGCCACCAACTGTCTGCATGTCTGAGTTCTTGCAACCTATGTAGTCAAGGCAGATCCCATATGCCATGTGGCTGCATTAGAAGCTTCTCAACACAAAACATCTCAAATCTCTTTGTTCCTGGGTGGCTTTCCACAAGTGTGATACACAAGGTAAACCATAGACATGGGCCTTGTGTAACCACTCAACAGAAACCATTCTTACCATTCCACCTAGGTGATTCATTCAATTAGTTGTTTTATTAATTCAAAACATAGTCATAGACTTTGCATAATATCATAGCATGAATATTCCACCCTTGTAATTTAATAGCTAGGCTAAGGATACTAGCAAAACTTGTCTCTTGACTTAGGAAGATTCCTACCAAGATTTATTCTATAGGATCTACCATATCATAGTAATATATAAAATTAGTCCTATCATGCATACTACAAAAATATCACTAATGCAATATTGAAAAAGTTAGGACTTTTGATGACCAAAGTATCACTTGCCTTTTTAGTAGAGAATCTAGGTACACTCCTTGATCATGCAATTGTCACACTCTTCAAGGTTCACTACAATTCAATCAAGCAAGGCACACATTCAAAACTAGCATTCAAACAATTCACCACATAAAATGATAAAAACAAGGAAATGCATGCAAGCATGCAAAATGTTGTTTTATTGAGAAAGTGTTTTCTAACAAGACTCTAAACATTTGAAAACACCTACTAGTCATTTATGCAAGTGGAAAATCGTTTGAAAACAAGTTAGTGAAAATAGGCCTTTTAAATCATTTTTGTTTTACTAGAAATGCTTTTATTCAAAGTAATAATTTCTAGTGTTAACCAAATATATTTTTAAACTCAAATGTTAGTGTTTATGGTCAGAGGGTTCAAAACAAATCCATTTGCAAAAGGTTTCACTCAAAAATCATTTTTAAAACAATTTTTATACTCAAAATAGTCCTACAAATGTTTCCGCAAAAACACCTAATTTTTCAGAAGCAAATGACCAAACTAAGGCCATAGTTGAAAATTTTACATTTTCCTGATTCCATTGATATAACATTTGTAATTTTTGAACATACAAATTAAAAGTTATGATTTTTGCAAGTTTAATCATCTAAAAACATTTTCTGGAATTTTAAACAAATAGAACTGGCCACGCGTCATAATTCTATTGGCTGATACCGATTCGGTTGGATCGAGCTATATAAGCCGTAGGATTTAAGTTACATCGCACGGCACAGACTACACGACACCAATTCGTTACAAGATCTAATCTAAACCTTGCAATTTAAATCCAACGGATCGGGAGGCACTGGTCAAAGACGGGCGGCGCTGGTGACGGTGCGCGGCGGCGGGTGGTGGTGTTCCAGCGAATTTAGGAAGCAAGGGAGAGGATGCGGTGGCTCACCAGGTTCGCAGGGTCGCAGTGATGCTCAAGGTAGTCGTCGTTGGCCAAGGGATGCACGAGGTTGCTAGGGATTTCTCGCCGGAGCTGGCGTCGGCATCAGGCACACACGTGCATTGTCGGAGGCGACACTACGAGGCATGAGAAGACAAATGTAAGATGGCGTTAGATGCGCAAGAGAGAGGTGAGTGCAAGAGCTTCATTGAGAGGAACAGGGGCGGTCAGAGCTCACCGGGAGAAGTCGCCGAAGTTGAGGCAGAAGACCGTGGCGAGCAGGCGTGGTCGTTGCCGAGCTTCTGGGGCACGCGCGAGCAAGCGGAGTACGGCAGTAGGTGCTCAAGGTGTTGGAGAGCAAGCTTGTGGAAGCCAGGGGTAGGGGGTTGAGCTTGCCGTAATCGTCGTGGAGGCTCGTCGGAGCAGCGGTGGCGTGAGTGGAAATTTGAGAACCTGGAGGCTCCGGTGGCGTGGGGTTTGAGGGGAAAGAGAGAGGAGGGAGTGGGGATTAATAGGGCGTGATCAAAGACGGAAATTACCCGCGCATTCAAACAAATTTAATCGTGTTAATTCAGCCAAAAACGGCGAGGAGAAATTGGGGTGGGGTTGGCGCGTTGGAGATGACTATGCCAGCGTGGACGTGGGTCCCTGCGGTTAGTGGGTATGTGGGTGGAGGCCGTGGTGAGAAAAATCTAGTGGGGAGAGAGAGGACTGCCGGGCGGGCTTCTGCTAGGCCAAGCTCGGCTGGGTGCTGGTTAGGTTTAGTTGGGTTGGGTTCTTTTCCACTTTTTTCTTCTCTGATTCTTTTCTTTTTCCATTTTTATTTTATGTTTTAATTCAACCCATTTGATTCAAGGTTCATTTTGAATTCAAATTTTACCAAACCTTTACAGTAGGTTTTAAATCATTTATGAGTTGATTAGTTGGCCCACTTTGGAAATTTTCAATTATTTTTCTTGTGATTTAATAATTCATTTAAGTGAGGTAATTTGTCTTTTTATAAAATTAAATATGGTTCAAACTCATATAATTTTATTCAAATAATCATTTATTCTTTTTATTATTCAGTAAAATTTTATTTCATTTGCTTATGGATTTGGCCAAGGTTTAAATTGTCTTTGCAATTATTTCTTTCTTTATCTTATAAAATTAATATTTTTTTATTTATAGCTCCAAAATTGGTGATTCCAATTTGTATAATTTTATTTATTATTTGTTTATTTTTTAAAATCCTTTTAGGATTACTTTGCTCACAATTTAGTGTTGATTTTAGTTAGGAGTTTTATTAGCGTTGGAAATTATTTCCTTTTATTTTATTAAATTCCTAAGTTTTTATCCATGGCTCCAAATTGAATGAAATCACTTCCCATTGTTTTATCATATTTTTGTTTACCATTTTTGGTCATTTATAAATGTTTGTTGCTGAATGTTTATATGGGACAAATCCATAGTCTTGGAGTGATTTTGAAAATGATTTCTTTCATTAGGGTTTAGGGTTTTTGGTTTAACTTTTCCAAGTGCTTTTAAATTCAAGATACATTCCTTTTATGAATGCTTTTGATTCTTTGAATATTTGTTTGTTGATTTTTCATTCAAATTTTGTTCAAGTAGGGTGTTGATGTTTCCACTTAGAAGCAAAAAGTTTCTTTTCACACTAAATTTCAACATTTATTTCTTTTGTTTGTTTATTTTTTATATTTCAAAATTTGGAGAATTTTGGGATGTGACGCCTGCCCGAACACTTGTCACAACATTAGGCATAGCCGGTCCCCAAGCCCCGGTGAAGGAGGAGGGTTGTGATAGTCTTGGCGAGCCAACGTAAAAACTAGCCATCCCTATGGATATGAAACCCACTAGATAAAAATACATATAATATACCAAAATGATCACAAAAATAAAATATACACATTGAAAATATCACCTTTCACATTTGTAGTAAAATAAAATGTAAAGGTTTAATAAATCTTATTTAAACCCTTTTCTTTTATTTTTGTGCATTAAGATATATAATTTTTTTCTTATACCTTTACTATTATTTATTTAAAGTCTAAGTGTAATAAAAACTCAATTGATACTTATATGAAGTAAAAAAAGGTCCAACCATTTTAAGATGTATTTCCTAAAACTACCATTTCAAATTATGTGTATCCTATTTTCTAAAAATATTTTATAAATTGTAAAATCATCAAAAACAATATTTTGACTTATTAAACCTTTCTAACACCATTTTTCTTACAAATTTATGATGACATTTTAAAGTCTACGGGTAACTCATAAGTAGTCCAAATAATTCAACATCCATGTTTATAAAGTATAATCACTAAATCCTAAGAGGATAAATTATCTCATTCACTTACAATAACAACAAACGACCATTCTATTTTAATTCAGATCTATAGCTAGTGGAAATCCGATTGGAAGGAAAGTTGGGATGCTAGAAGGGCAAGCTATTATCATATGGTGATCATTTAGTCTTTATCAACTCTGTTTTAACAAGTTTAGCTATGTTCATGTTGTCCTTTCCAAAGACCAAGACCCCGAAGGGGGAAAGGAAACGATTTGACTTCTGTAGGTCACTTTTTTTGCAAAATGGTGAAAATAAATAAAATTATAGATTAACAAAATGGAATATAATTTGTAGACCAAAAGATCAAGATGGTATGGGTGTTGAGGCGCTTGAACTCAAAAATAAGTGTTTGTTGAGCAAAATGACTTTATAAATTGCTTAATGAGGAAGGGGTGTGGCAGAAGTTGCTATGTAACAAGTTCCTCACACAAAAGACATTTTTCAAGGTCTAAGAGAAACCAACCAACTCTCCCTTTTGGAAGAAACTTATACAGGTGAAAGATGATTTCTTTAAGAATGTCACTTTATAGTGGGAGATGGATCTTCTACAAGGTTTGGAAATGACATTTGGATAGGCGGTACACCTTTATCACAACAATATACATGCTTGTATAACAACAGAAGAATACTTTGGTTGCAAATGTATTAACCCAAGTACCAAGGAATATTAGTAGGACACTAATAGGTAACAAGTGGTCAGATTGCACTTATGCCAAAGGCTAATGAAGGTACAATTTTGTGATGAACCAGATAAATTTATGTGAAAATTAATAGTTTCAGGAACTTTCTTCGTGAAGTCTGCATATGATGACCTCATGAATGTACACACACCTCTCCTTCGAAAATACCTATAAAAGTTGAAAAAATTCCTAAAAATAATGAATTTTATGTGGTTATTGAACAGTAACGTTTTACTAACCAAAAATAATTTATCAAAAAAGAAGTGGATGAGGTGTACAAAATGTTGCTTAGAAGACTGTCCTAGACCTATTTATCGTGTATCCTTTTGCTAGTATTCTATGGCACATAGTAAACTTTACATATGGCTTACCGCCTCCAACCAACATCACTAATATATTTAGAAATTGGTTGAATGGGGTGACAAATAAGTTTAAGGTTAAAAATCGCATTGGTGTTTATGTTGGTTTATATGGAAACAAAAAAGTTAACCTTATGCGGGTTATTCATATAGTGACGCACTATGTGCAGTTATGTGCATTCCTACTCCCGGAGTAGCAGCGGGATACTATAAGAACCGTCTACTCAAGATATCTTTAGTCGGGGTGACTGATAGTATACTAGACGACTACTAATGTTTAGGCATGTTATGTCTTTTATTTTTCACCGGATGATTCATGTGTTAAGTTTGAGCGATCCTTGTTTTTGCAACAATTTTGGATATAAATTTCTAATAAAATGTTATGTGCAGACTTGAGGTTTTACTCCCTTTTCGAAGAAAAAAGGTTCTCCTATAGAGTTGCTCGGAGGGCTTTTTAACCTCTAAGTCGCATTTTTAGATACGGCGCAGAGTTATCATCTTTTTTCTCTAAGAAACTCAAGGCCAGCAGACATAACTTAGCAGAACATCAACTCTCCCAAATCACTAGAATTTTCTTTCGGTCCTCGCGTTAGACCATATGGGCCTTGGATTGTGTTGCACACTAAATGCCCAATGCTCTCATTGGACAAAGTTTCTTGCCTAGGTAAAAACTCTCTCGCTGCAAAAGTGGTCATTGCTAATCCTTAATTTACTTGTATCGTCCAATGAAACGTTTTTATGGACTTATTCCACACTTGTTATTCATGACACACCATCCACTATAAAAAAAAACTCAAGTTGAATCAATCCAATTATGCGTCGATGGCAGCTAGGATGAGAGCAGGTTCCAATTAAACTAAAACTGGCCTATCGTCATCACATGGCCCTAACGTGTAGTGCTGAGTTCTAACTTCCTGAACAAATCACCATCATGCTAAGCTATCTTCCAACACTCCAGATACCCCTCCGCCTCTCCCTCGTTCTCATTGGTCATGACTGATGACTTTCCTGAACACGTTCTCCACTCCACGCTTTTAACTTTATACCTGATAAATCGGATGCCGTCCATTTCTAATCTAATGGTTCAGGTCAATCTTGGACAGCAAAGTCCGAAGATACGATGGTAGCCGCCAACCGAGCGCCACCGGAATCTGATCTCGCTGTCGAGGGTCGCGGGCTTTGGCTCTGCACAATCAACCAAACAACAAGATCCCATATCCTCCACCCCTCATCTTTCCCACGAAGCTCCAAACAAGCTAAGAACGTCTCCGTCAGTCCGTCGCTCCCCTCATCTCTTTCCCCCTGCTTCACCAACGGCCATGGCCGTGTCCCCGGCGATGTCCAAAGCCCTCACGGCGCGGGGCCCCAGCCACTTTCGCCACCGTCTCATGGCGACGAGCTCTCAGCAGCCGTCACTTCCGCGGCAGCCTCTTCTGCCTCGCCGACCAAGCCTGACGCTGGCCGCGAGCCCGCGGATGCTGCCCGCGAGACCGAGGCTCTCGTCAAGCGAATCAGACCTGTCCCCGACGCCGCCCTCGGAGCGCACCATGACGGCCTGGGACCTGGCCAGCCTCTGGATCGGCCTCGTGGTCGGCGTACCGTCCTACTACCTCGCCGGAAGCCTCGTCGACCTCGGCATGTCGGCGCTCCAGGGCGTGGCCACGGTCGCCTTCGCCAACCTCGTCGTCCTCGCCTGCCTCGTGCTCACGGCTGCGCCGGCGGTCACGCACGGGCTGCCGTTCCCGGTGCTGGCGCGCGCGACGTTCGGCGTGCGCGGCGCGCACGTCCCTGCCGTCATCCGCGCCCTCGTGGGCTGCGGGTGGTTCGGCATCGAGTCCTGGATCGGAGGCCGCGCCGTGTTCCTCCTCCTGCCTTCCGCTCTCAAGTCCTACCAGCCGCTGCTCACGCCGGTGCCGGGCCTCGGCGCAGCGCCGCTCGAGTTCGCGTGCTTCCTGGCCTTCTGGGCCGCGCAGCTCAGCGTCATCATGAACGGCATGGAGGGCATCCGCAAGCTCGAGAGATACTCGGCGCCGATTCTTTTCGTGCTCACCTCCGCGCTGCTCGCCTGGGCCTACGTTTCCGCCGGCGGCTTCGGGCGCATCCTCTCGCTGCCTCCCAGACTCACGGGCGCCGAGTTCTGGAAGGTCTTCTTCCCGGCACTCACCGCCAACATTGGCTTCTGGGCGACGGTGGCCATCAACATACCGGACTTCGCGCGGTACGCACGGAGCCAAGCGGACCAGGTGCTCGGCCAGGCCGGGCTGCCACTGTTCATGGGCATGTTCACCTTCGCGGGGCTCGCCGTGACCTCCTCCACCGAGGTGATCTTCGGCCACATCATCTCCGACCCGATCGAGCTCCTCGGCCGGATCGGCGGGCCGGCGACCACCGCCCTCGCCATCTTCGGCATCAGCCTGGCCACCATCACGACCAACATCGCCGCGAACGTCGTCGCGCCGGCCAACGCGTTCGTCAGCATGAGCCCGCGGAGGTTCACGTTCGCACAGGGGGCGCTCGTCACCGCGCTGCTCGGCATCGCCTGCCAGCCGTGGCGGCTGCTCAGATCCAGCGAGAGCTTCGTCTACACCTGGCTGCTCGGTTACTCGGCGCTCATGGGCCCCATCGGAGGGGTCATCCTCGCCGACCACTACATTGTCAGGCGCACCGCTTTGGACGTCGACGCGCTCTACTCGGGGGACAGGGAGAGCACGTACTATTTCCAGGGAGGTTTCAACGTTGCTGCCATGGTGGCGATGGCTGCCGGAGTTGCGCCCATCGTGCCGGGATTTCTGAACAAGGTTGGACTTCTGCCGAGCGTCCATGAGGCATTTGTCACAGCCTACAGCAATGCGTGGTTCGTCAGCTTTTTGGTCGCCGGCACCGTCTACTGCCTGCTCTGTCGCCGGAGAGGCGGTGAGGTGAAATACCAAGCCAGTTGATACTAATAAAGCGGACTTGCAAAAACCGGTTAATTTCAGTCCACTGGGATTTGTAAAGAGTTCCTATGATATTGAAGTGAATTTCACAATGACATGCTGAAAGAAAGAAGTTCCAGCGAGAGTAACATATTGCCAGTTCTTGCACAAAATGGAATCAGAATGGAACTTCCATACAACTTGTAAGGAGTAGCACATCACAGGAAACAATAAGTAGGAATTATCAGAATTAATCTGTGCTGCTGCCCTCTATTTAGTTTTAGATGTTGTGTTTTCACTTGTTTGTTTAGATACCACTAAAGGCAACATATCCAGTTTGCAACAAAGGGTACCTCGAAGCGTCGAAACAACATAAGTTGTCTAGCAAAAGATGACAATAAGCTCTATCCAAGAAAAAACTCAGTCTCAATTGTGTCACTACGATTTCTCAGTTACCATGCCTCATTGTTAGTTTACATAACTTGGGACAGAACAGAAGGATCAGGAAATATACAAATACCAATGCTAACTAGCTGCGCTAGCTGTCGGATCAAATGATGCACGAATCATATCATCCAAAGATAGCGATCTAGCTGACAGCTTGCACTCCAGTTGGGCAGCTACGACATGAGAAACCAACCTACCCTTCCAAGGAACTGGGTATGTATGTGTCACATCAACGAGCCCTGGTTTTGACCATCTTCCCTCTAGATGCCTTCTTCTCCATCTTCTCCCTTTTCTTTCGGGACTTCTCATCTTCAACTTCACCCTGAAAACACAGGAGGTACGGTACTTATGCGTCACTTCCAGAGCATAATAATAATTGCTAACAATGGGAATCGGTCTATTTATACCTCTGAACCACCACTGAAAAATGTTCCTCTCAACAGGCCAAAGATCTTGTATCCACCAAAAGCTGGTATCTGCAGATCAATAGTTTATGCATAAAGAATAAGCAATATAATTAGAAGTTGTCACTATTGGGGAACCCTAGTGTCTACAACTCATGAGTAGAGTGGCTAGTATATTCTACTCCCCTCCGATCCATATTACTTGTCGCAGAAATGGATGTATCTAGACATGTTTTAGTGTTAGATGCATCCAATCTAGTGACAACTAATATGGATCGGAGAGAGTAAATGATATTTCCTCTCCAAATAGTTCTGTTTCTTATTTCGCTATAAAAGGCATTTGAGTGTTTGGTGCAAAATATGGCCATGTGCCTTACGCGCAAATCAAAGTTGTACAATTTGAATAACATGCTACTGCATTCATTATTCAAACTGCACGACTCTTTTCTATACAGAACACTTAAGACCATATTTTTGCACCGGAATTTTCAAGTCTACATATTAGAGCATGGTGGGTATCCATGGTTTTTAAAAAATGAAAATGCTTTAGAGTGGAGAACTGCGTTTAGCGATGGGTTATGGTCATTTATGTTGATCTTTGTAACACCCGGTTCCAATCAAACACCACCAGCCAGCCACACACTATGCCACTCACAATTTGCAATTTTCACAAATCATGCAAAAAAATAAAGCAATGGTTAGTTGGCTTGGAAACCTTGGCCTTATATACTGGTGGTGTTCTATTTCCCAGCAACGGGTACTATTCTCTCACATGTGCTCATGAATACAACCACCTGGGCTGCAGTTGGGCCTAACTCAGACTAGACCGGGTTGTCAGAATCCTTCAGTCCAGTTTCCATACATTGCAAACCATGTTGCAAAATTGATAAAACAATCCTAAGAAGGAACCAGTAGTTGAAGCAAAATTCATATGCAGCGGTCACATGATCATGGTACACACTGACAATGTTCCTAGTTTAATGAACCTATTGCAATAAATGATGAAACACTTTGTAATTTCAATGCAATGATGCAAAACAACAGTGTCTAGCATCTGTCACAAATAAAAAGGGAACCAAGAATGATAAATTATTTCCAACCAAAGGTTCCATCTTGTAAGATACTACATCATAAGCAGGTTTGTGTACCTTACATTCAGTGTGTTGTTCTTTAAAGAAGGCACACTAGGGTGATTTCAGAAGGAAGTAATTGCTATGGTAAACAAGAGTACAGTATGAAGTCACACATCATGGGTTTATCTTACCACTAAATATGTCCACCAAAATTTTCCAGAAATAATGGACGTCATCTGCACAAACGCTGTGATGTATATCACATCTTCTATATATCTGTAGGAAACAATTTGTAGTTGGATTAGAAGAAATAAAATGCACCAAATATAGAAATTGGCATATTCTGCGGTGAAAACATAACAAGTTCTCAACTTTTCATGTTTTGAATATAATTTTCACTTGTATGTGTCCCTCTATGTTTTATTTATCAATGTACATTCAGCATTGGTACTGTAAATTATTTCTAACCAAGCTGTGAGCTGTAGACAATGTAGCCCTCTATTCAGTGATACATAAATCATCAAGAGCTACCAATTACACCGTGTACTGCAGTTCCTTACTCGGAAATCCCACCGGTGCGCATGTCAAATCCAGCACTCAGCAGTTCATGTTCATCCGATTCGGAATATTCTGGTTTGGTCATAATAGCAAGTTGCTTGTATGAAAGAAAATATGCAGCAGATGTCACCACAAGGCCAAACCAATGCTTCCAGGTGAAAGAAGAGTGCATTATGGCCATCCTCACTACTATGTAAATAACCTGCAAAGAGAGAGGTTACACATGAACAAATTAACTGCTGTTCAAACTCAAAAAAGCTAAATCAGCCAGATGGTCAGCAAAAACAATTTAGATGACAGCATACTACCACAAATACACCTTGCAGCTCCTACATGTAATTCAACAAACGCGATTCACGAGGAGGAGGCTAAGACGTCTCAACAGGTGATTAAACAAAACTAAACAAGGAAGCGCAAGTGATCCCTCAAACAAAATTAAGCCATAGCAGCAGAGGGCGCTCCTCCCTTTTGCTGGCTTGCTTCTTCCCACACCCCATCCTGACATGCAAGATTCAGTTCTACACCTTCGAGAAAAAAAGGCAGAATAAACACGAGCTACTACTGTAGAGTCCAGACAGATAGTCTAGACGAGATGAGCTAATCTGATGTTAGGCTGTGTCAAAATCACTACAGAAAGCTGAAAAGCACTCGAATCCCGTAAAATATAAAGTATCGGGCAGCAACAAATCCACGAACGTCTCAAGTAATTCACGGATCTGAGGGGCGGAAGGGAGGACCAAAGGGAACCGCTCACGTTGGACACGAGGATTATGCGCAAGAGAAGGTCCATGCGCTTCTTGTTCTTCTCCACAACCTTCTTCGCCCCCTGGTTCGCCATGGCCGCGCCGAATCAGTCTTCGATATGGGACTTGTCGTCTCTCCCTCGTTCTAGCTGAGATTTCTCTCTTTTTCTTTCTGGGATTTCTGTGTCGAATCAGTCTTCGGTAGGAACAAGAACTAGGGAACTGGGCTGACTTCCCCATACCTTCTAACTGGGCTTGGACTCGTCTAGGACTTTTGGGCCCATACATTTAGGTAGCCCAGTGCTACAGGATTTAAATGCAGATCCCCTGCATCCGTGTATTCCACTTTCCTTCCACAACGTATGCCACGCGCCTGAGCCCGTAACTGCCACCGACGAGCGCTCCACGGGAGAGAGAGAGAGAGAGAGAGAGAGAGAGAGAGAGAGAGAGCAGAGGAGGATGGCGCAGCTCTGGGCGGTGTCCCTGGCCGTGGGGTCACTTGCCATCGGCATGCTCGGGGTGCTCGGCGTCTGGCTCTGCTACCTGTTCCAGGCCGTGGCGCGGGGGCCACCTCCCGCCCCGCCGCCCGAGACGCCGGAGACGGACGACGGCGACGACAAGAACGGCCTGTCGGAGGCGGAGCTGAGGAGGCTTGGCGGGGTCGTCCAGGCAGAGGCCACCGACGGCGAGGAGGAGGAGGAGGTGCTCTGCCCGATCTGCCTCGACCCCATGGAGCCCGGCCGCGCCGTGCGCGTCCTCCCCGGCTGCAACCGCGCCTTCCACCAGGACTGCGTCGACCGGTGGCTGGCCATATCGGCCCGCTGCCCAGTATGCAACATCTGGGCCACCCCGCAGTCGCCAGGGTCCTCGCCGACGGCGGCCAAGACTGCTCCGGGGGGTTGACACGGGGGCGGCGCGCGCGTTCTTGGTTCTTGGCGAATCTTGGTTTGCCTCTCAACTTCTGATCAAGAAGCTTCCTTGACCAACTCTAGTTAGTTTTGTCGGCTCGGAGAGCGGTTCTTGATGGGTCCTTGTGGGCTTCATGGTTGTGTACAGGATTCTTGGATGGGAGACTGCATGTAATTACCTCGATTCTAGGTTTCTTGCTAGAAATCAGTAGGATTTTGTAGATTCGCGTCCTTTTTCTTCTAGCAGATCATCACATTTGGCCGGATTTGGTCTAGTCGATCAATCAGCGAACAGTAAATGCTGTGAAGATAACACTTTTATGCTGCGGGATTAGCATATCAATCCTATTAATCAGACGTCCCCAAATTCAGATTTTGTCGATTCTTTCTTTGAGCTGTCGATAGAAAAATTGAAGCCTTAAATGTCTGTAGGTTGAAATTCAGAAGCGGTTCTCAAAACTCTAACAAGACCTCTGTTATTTCCGTTTTATATGAAAAAAATGGGAAGGGGTGAAAGCCTGGTTGGAAGAAAAAAAACCGGCTATCAACATTTTGCCTCCTGATGTTGCAATTGACAATTTGGCAGTACTGTTTTGATGCCTTCATGGTTCTTTAAAATCTTTAATAAGTTCAGTAGTTACATTGCTGCTATGAGTTACTTCAGTGCTCTACCACAAAAAGGGAGTTCCTTTAATGTTGAATTTCTGATCAAACGCTCCAAAGTTCAAATCTTGTTTCATGTTCTGTTGCATAAGGGTCACTTGAGATGTGTTAGTACTAGCAGAGCTTGATGCTTAAAATTTCTTCAAGCGGTTGACATGTTTTACCCATCTGTTGGCATTCTATACTGTAGAAAAACTATGTTGGCTTCTGCCAAACATCAACTTATGTGATTGCCTGGGTAGGGCAGATGCTTCAGATTTTAATTTACAGTGTTCTACCACAAAAGGAGTTACTTCAATGTTGAATTTCTGATCAAACGCTCGCATTAAACCTGTGGTTGATGATCAGAAGCGTTACTGACATTTTGCCTCCTGATGTTGCAATTTGCAGTACTGATTTGATGCCTTCGTGGTTACCCAATATTTGGCTAACTACCCAATATGTGGCTAACTATCTAATACTAACTGCATAGACTTCTGTAACTCAGACAAATGGCCACTAGTTCAGTCCAAGTGTGCTTGCTAGTAATATGCAGTATAGTAGCATAGCACCGGCTACTGGAAAATTTATATGCTTAGTGGTCTGGTGGCTGGTGAGTGATGACCAGTGGCGCAGTTCATGCTTCTGCATGATGAACTCTGTTAAGAATTCAGACAAACAGGGATGTCCTCGCTGATCAGCTTGAGGGGCTTGTTTATCTAAGTGGGGAAGTATGATTCCTGAGGTGATTAAATTGAATGTGGAGGTTTGGGATAAATGCTTCTGTACAAACATCTGCCACCTATTGATAGTCCATGAAGTTTTTTGAGTTGGAATCAGAACTTCACAAAACGTTGTGTGATGGTCGATTTGGGCATCTGGCGCTTGTATATTCCAGGACGTTTTTCTTTATTTTATTCTTCAGTTGATACATTTTCTCTGTATAATATCCGGTACACTTTCAGTGGAGATGAATATTTGTGCAGATGTTTCTGATTCGCAACATGACTACCATCCAACATCAGCAGTCTAAGCCAGTTACAATAACCTTATCTCCTACTAGTAGGCCATTAGGACAAACAATTATTTATCCATGATCCAAAGTTAACAATTATAGATCCATGATCCAAACCCAGACGAAATCATTGCGTGCAAGAGTCCAGAGTGCACCAAACGGTACGTACATGAGGACATCTATCACACTAGCAACTTCTTTAAACAAGAAGATACATACAGCGGTGACAACTTCCTGGACAGTAACGTCTTTTCTGCTCCAGTATTATATTCTACTTAAAGACCACTCCACCGGTGACTCCGAGGTCCCAGAGCAACAAAAGGATGCTCAAGACCAATGGTTGAGAAGGGTGGATAGAGTTGACGCATCACTCTCCTCATAAGCTTGTTCAGGTGAACTCCAAAGAGAGGCTGGAGAAGACGAACAAAGAGTGCGGGATGAAGAAGACAGCGACTGCTCTGATGTCGAGGCCTTCGGCGCCACTATATCAGCCTCGTGGTCCTTGTGTTCTTCCGCGAAGGATGGCAGGCCAAGTCCAGAGCATCACACGGGCAGAGATCGACAATTTCTGGAGGAGGAAGGAGCTGGAAGAAGAGGAACACCGGCTCACCCACGAGAAGGAGGCTGCAAGGATCAAAGTCAAGAGTCTCAAGGCAAGTGCTTCTTTTCCCTCCTAAATAACAGTTTGTGTAATAATTTGATTATTTTATTTACTACTACCTAGTTTCTACTAAGCTGTATACCAACCTTTAGACATTTGTATAAAAACTTCTGTACAAGTACATCGAAAGAAGGTTGTATAACAGCGTCGTTTTGATACCCTTTCCCTTTGTGTCGTATAATTTGGTATGGTTAAACTATGTTAAGAGCAGCAAGAAGAATATATGCTTTTTGAACAAAGGATAAAATGGACTCTAGACGACAACTTTGAGAAGACGATGGAGGGAGAGATCACCAATAACGGCGAAGAGGATGCCAGGAACATTCAGATACGAATTGGCATCAAGGATTGGTATGCTTCCCCTTTTTTCTGCGCTACTGTTGATCTCTGTATTTTTCTGTAACCTGCATGAGGGTGCACAGTGCAAAGCATTATGTATCCCATTCAACAGAATCCACCGGTTGAATGCCCTGCACCAAATATGTAACGAATTTAGGATAAAATTCTACAAGATTGCTCCGTCAGGAACACAAGGTTGCCCCCTCTAAGTAGTCTCGATGTCCCGATTCCTGCACACAAAACTAAAACCAAACTTGTCGTACAGATACTCGTAATGCGGTAACTAAAACGAATCTTTGGAAGTGCATATTAACCCCTATAATTGTATTGTCATCGTAGCTGCTTTATTTATATTGATATGATACCTGGTAACACATTATGCTTCCTTGTTTGCAGGTGGAGGAAAAGCAGTTGCGCATATCTGAATAAACCAGCAGTGACATCCACCGATGGTAGCAGCGCTTCAAAGGATACCACCATATATACTCCACAGAACATACATTTTAGGTGCTGTTCACAGGCACTTTACCAGATAAACGTAACTGCTCTTGGGATCTGTTAAGTGCTGCTACCGAGAATAATGTGAACCATAGAATACATTCTGCTTATGCATATGAACATAAATTTGAGTCCTCTGTTATGTCTGACTGTTTGACAGATAATAAGTTTGATGAGAAGGTACTTTTGAATCAAGCATGAAACACCTTATCATTCCCCATGTTTGGGGATGCGGTGAATTTTAATGTAGCTCATTTGTGTTGCATAGACTACATGAACTTATTGTTGATCCTCAAAACATCATTTGAACCACATTACCTATTCTACTCAAGATAGCGGATACCCAAAACATCATTGCTGAATCAAATTTTACAGTACAATGCATGTAATGAATAAATCATGATTTATTTAAATGAGTGCCCTTCAACAAAATCCTTACATGTTCACATATGGGTGCTTGAAATTCAGAGACACAGATCATGATATACTCAGAAAAATGTATGGATTGATCAAGGTTGTTTTAGTATGTGAAATCAAGTAACCATGAACAGAAGCAAAACAACCACCAACCATTGCAATCTAACATAGTAATTCTAAGTTCTTGGTCATACGCCAAAGTATGAGAACAGTGGCACAGAAAAGCTAACTAGAAAGGGGGCCAAAAGGAATTAGAAGAATGGTATAGAGGCATCATGGACTTGTTACCGACCAGAGATAAAAATTGCTTATGTAATAGCTAATAGGAAATCTTACTTGGACTCACATCCAGGATTAACCTTCAGGCTGCATAAGTAGCATCAAACAAGATAAACCATGTTTCATTTCAAGCCTAGTACTTGTATAAAGCAAAAATATATATAGCACAAGGACAGAACACAAAGATAGATAAAAACATGTAATGTGGATGTATTTCTATGCACTTCTAAGGTATAACTCAACAGTCATCCAAACTATGAGAACTAACATCTCTAGAGAAATCTCACTTGTGTAGCTAGCCATTTAGCACTATGCAGGAACCAATTAAATAAGAAATTCCAGGATTTCGTTATATCTTCCTAGAACAAACTACTACAAAATCTAGACAATGCCAAATACTTTAATTCCTCCTTTCACATGCATGTATGATACAATATGCAGTAGAAGCTGGAATTCCAGTGTACATCTCATTAGATGTACAAAGAACAAGAACCAACTGTCATAATTTCAGAAGATTATTGTTTCGAGCATCACATTCATCAATAAGCAGATTTCATAGGCAAACAAATTATAAATTTATTAATATGGAAGTACTTCCAATACAAAGTAGGCTTATAAAAATGATGATTCTGAGCTAGAACCTGCTACAAATATTTCTCAGCAATGACATGATTAAAGGGCAAGAGAGGGCCACACCAGCATATACCATTTCTGCCATCTGACTCTAATCCAATGAACACAAATACACCATATGAGAAGACACTCATTAGACTGTAATAAATTACAAAATAAGAAGAGGTTGCCGCAACAACGTGCCAGTTCAATCCCAGTGTTTTACAAAAGAAGTGATCAAGAACTTGTGATGTAACTTTCCACAGTTGGTACTACTGTTGACCACCCATCTAACCCAGACCTGCATTCTCAAATAAAAAGATGCACAGATTTTGCACTGAAGTCCAGCAAGTGTTGTTTTGATATCTGTTAAAACTGAACTGCGGCGAACAATTGATTCCATAAATTCAGGGGAGGTAAGTGAATACTGGAGCAGTTCCCATTGATACAACTCAAATTAACTGTTTCCTGTCATGTCAAGCATCTCATCAAGACCTTTTAATCTGTGTAGTCCTTCACTAATTAGAAACCTAATCTTTGCCTTATCATCACAGTGGCGATTCTTTTCAATCTCCACCCTTACTGTGTTCCTCAACTCATCTAGACAAAGAGCGACAAACATAATTAGCGTCAATCATAGCAACACAGAACAAAAAAAATAGCAAGGCTTAGTAACTGACCTCGAGCATGCTCAGGGGCTCGGCGAGTCATGCGAAGTGCCTGCCTATAGAACTTCAAGACACGTGCACGCAAGATAAAAGCCCGTAGATCCATGAATTGAGCCATTGAAGAACACCTTACTAAATAGCAACCAATGATCACGCCAGTTTGATCCTCCTGTTACAATGAAAATTCAACAAGACTGAATGATTACGAATACATGAGCACCAAGGTATTGTACTTATGTAGCAATTTCAACATTTGCAAGATGCAGAATTAGTTAACTGTGTCAGGTAAATCCTAACAGTGGTTTAAAATATTTTCCAATGAAAAAAAACAAGTATGAGTATACAACATACACGAGTATGCTACACTTATGCCTAAGCAATGCTATAACTCACATTACCATGTTTTAACCATTGTATATATTGGCAATTCCGCAGCAAAACTACATTCTAATATTCTCAATAATAACACGCGAACTGCCTATTCAGGAATGATAATCTGCTGATGATCTCTATTTCTAAAACGTGTGCACCATGTCCAACTCGAAAAGATCTACCAAGGATAATCATCTTCTCATAGTTCCTATGCAACGATGAGCAAAACATATGTAAGCCAGCTCGTGCAATAGCATTATGTTATTTACAGATTGCTACTTTGTTGCAGGGATATTTACAGATTACTACAGTGATCAATACTCAACTCACTGTCCGGAACCACACATTTCTATTACTGTCACAATCTTAGTTACGCTAGTAAAAGTACAGGACCCAGATTGAATTAGACGGTCAGAAATAAGTATGAGTCTGCTAGTCGTAAAGAAAGTCAGCTGGGCATTTCAGTGAACACCTAGTGCTCACACAGTGACGCATACAGATATCTTATTTCAACGAATACCCAGTGCTCATCCCGCTTCAGAAATGGAATTCCCAGCGCAACACAAGCTTCTAAAACAATCCCCAGTCGATAAACGCACCTCAAACGTCTGGGTATTGCGAATGCTTGGTGGCGGAGGCAGAATTTCCAAAATGGGTATAAGAAGTTCACAGAATATTTTTTAACTGAAAACTCATGGTCCATGATAACATAAATCGAAGGACGAATTGGTACTACTATTGGGAATCAAAGTCTAGGGTTCAGAAAGACAGGTGAAGGGGGAATGGACAGACGAAGGAGAAGAAACCTTGCCGCCGGCCTACGTCTTTTCTGCTGGAGTCGCCGTTGGTCGCCGTGCTGGAGAGGGGCGAGTGGATGGAGGGAAGACGTCGCCGGAGACCGGAGTCTCCCTCGAGCTGGAGAGGGCACGGAGATCCACGGCCCGGCGTTGGGAGACCGACCACACCGCTGCACGCCTACACGTCCAAAGGGCCGCGCCGAGTCAACTTTTGCTATTCGCTTCACAGAGAAGGAGATGGACCAGACAAAGTTGCATTAAGCCTATAAGCCCATGTTTAGATGTATGAGTTTTTTTTAGGGAGATGTATGAGTTTTTTGTTTTATTATGGTTTTCTAACTTATTTTTGTGGGAAATGGTTTTCTAACTTATGTATATACTAGAAAACATGCCCATGCGTTGCAACGGAATAGAAAAAATTCAAAGTTTAGATGAAAAAAGATTAACGCGACTAATATTTTGCCCAAACGCCGATCGCCCTGCATAATCCTAGCCTTAGTCCGTCCTTTCATCTTAATTCTTTTACTACAATATTCAATCTCCACCCGCCAAATCACCTCCACTTTATCATTGACTGGATTTTCTTCCACTAAGCTAGTTAAATCAAGTGGGAACATGTGATTGGAGTGAAGGCATATACACCTATGTTTTTTCCGGAGGCGGCTCACAACCATCTCTTCATTGTGCTTATCCATATGTCTAGTCACGGAATTGTATGAAAAGGAAAAACGAAAGCAAATTATAAGTGTAATTAATTATTAAATATGCTACGAGAGGATAGTTCAACTGGTACAATTTGTATTCCGTCCACACTTTTTTCATGAGAATTTACATGTCCATGTACCCGTGTTTGACAAAAACTAATATAATCCACCAAACTAAATTTGCAACAAGCCCAAATTAAAGAGAATTAAAGAAATTAAGATCGAAGAATTTAGGCGTCTAGTTATGGTACCTTGGCTGGATTGAAATTTGGCTGACGATGGCACCGGAATATCAAGCTAGCTAGGCTCCTTCCATGTATATGGAACTAAAGCGGATGGTGCCAGACAATCAACATATTGAACAACTGATGGATCCGATTAGAAAAAACTGCACTTCCTAGTTAAGATCAGCGGTACTATTTTGATGCCCAGCACGCTTTGGCCGCTGCTGCCGCGCACGGAGAGGTTGAGCTCATGGGCATTGGCGGCGATCCTCGATTATGTCGCGCAGTAGGCTTGTCCATCTTGCACGACTTGGTGCTGCGGTTGCTCCTGTTGAACTTGATGGACGCCATTGAGTACAACTACAGGACTCAACGCTCCTCCTCCTGCTGGGTGTCCGGTCCGGTGCTACTGCAGCGCAAGTCTGTCTCGTCGTGGTGTTTTGAGGAGCGGAGTAGACGTCGACTAAAGCGAGGTAGTGGTGCATCTAAGTGGTCCATCTATCAATCCATCGATTTCTCTCTGACCTTCAGCTCTCCTGGCCGCTATGGTCACTTTGTTGTGTTTGTGCTGACCGGCTCAGCTCTTCCAGGTTTGTGGGTGAGTTTCTGCCACGAGTTCAGCCGTATTCGACTACTCAACTTATGTTGTTTCCTGTACCGCTGTTGTGCATGTCTACTGCCAATTCGGAATTCGTCCAGATCGAGAACGGGCTCCTGGGGTGCACAGTCGCGGAAAAAATCGAAACGTTTTCCCACTTAATCCATGGCAAGGGTGGGTAATTGAGTATTTGATGGGAGAATAAAACAGTCTAAAAAAGCGGAATAAGTAAGAAACTGGAAAAATAAGATAACGCTTTGGTGGCACTGGTGCATAATATGTGATTTAGTGGGAGGGTAAAGCCGTCCAAAAAAGTGTAGGTACTACAAGAAACACTCCTTCCTTTATTATTAAAATAAGGTATAGATTAATCCATGGCAAGGGTGGGTAATTGAGTATTTGATGGGAGAATAAAACAGTCTAAAAAAGCGGAATAAGTAAGAAACTGGAAAAAATAAGATAACGCTTTGGTGGCACTGGTGCATAATATGTGATTTAGTGGGAGGGTAAAGCCGTCCAAAAAAGTGTAGGTACTACAAGAAACACTCCTTCCTTTATTATTATATTAGGTATAGATATAGATATAGATGAGTTTTCTAATATTACCTGAAAAATATTTCTTAAATGTTTTGCCAATCAGTACATGATTACCTCGAACCGAATACATGTTGTAGCTGGAAACGATATGGTTGCCTCTATTGCATTTTCCTATTTTTTCATCAACTATATTTATCAATCGCATGGCATCTTTCAACCGTATTTATCCGCTTCATGCCAACTACCTTGTTGAAATTGCATCATGTGCTTGCACTGCAAATATTCTATCGTGTATTGTATTCCCCACGGGTTTTAGCTGAGTTTCACGTGGAACGCTAATGCTTACTTCAGAGGCACATTCTTCTTTAGTTTTAGATGTTCAAATTTTAGAACATTAGAGTGACCTCGTGAGAGAAACCTAGTTGCCAAAAAGGAAGTTGGGTCCTTCCATTGATTCCCCTTGTCTGGATCTATGTGCTTGAGTCGAGCTTAAGTTCCTTCTATGTTAGGTTCCTCCATTGTTTGTGCCAAAGTTTAAACACCGATAAAGTCTTCATGCCAATTAAAAGTATCACTATTTTATCTGTCATGGTTAGACCATGTGTACGACACGGTCGACACCTAAGCGCTCGTTTGGAACATAGGATTTCTGCAGGAATTTTACAGGAAAGGATTTCTGCAGGAAACTTTTCCTTTGAGCCATTTGGAATACAGGATTGGCTCGTATGAAAACCATAGGAAAGTTTCCTAAGCTAGCAACTTCATGGGAAAACCACAGGAAAAAATACATCCACTCCGATCTCTTTTTTCTTTTCCTTTACATCTATTGAGACAAATCAATTGTCAAGACTGTTAGTATTAGAATCACCATCACGCGAAGACAACGCTGCTGCTCCACTGTCTTACCCAGACCACGCACCAAAACTTGACCGCCATGGAGACGTCCAAGGCTCCAAGCCCTCGTACGCTGGTGCCACTGATGTGCCACCCAATCCCGTCAGTTTCATCTTTATCGATTCGCCAATGAAGCCTGCAGCAGTGCCATGTCTATACTCGCTGACCCCTGTCTGCCATCGCTGCTGGGCACTACTTTCTCTCGGCTGATTTGGAATAGAGCAAATAAATATTTGGCTATTGGATAAAATCATTGTTATGAACTGGTGTTTATAAGATTGAACTCTTGTTTTAATTATAAGATAATTAAGTCCCCATATCAAGTTGTTTAATAAAAATATTTGCTTATGAAGTTTCCTGTTGTTTTCCTATTCCTGCATTCCAAATAACATGTTGGAAAATGATGTATTATGGGGGGTGGCTAGACGCGGTTTTCGCGTCTGGCGCCCCATAGTCCGTTTATGGGACTATCGGGGTTTGTTGGAGATGCTCTTGCTCGTGGTACCGATGGATCACGATTTCTGCAACTAGTAGAGGCTTTGTCGGCGGCTGCTAAAATGTATTGCATTCAAAACTTATTTTTTAAAATATGTTTGTGCAAAGCATGCCACGAACCAAAAAATATTAGACAAGAGTGAAACATGTACTGCTACATATTGATTTGACAAATGTGAAACATACTATCTCACATGCCACATGGTGCATCTAGACACAGTGATTTGACAAATGTGAAACGTATTGTCGGTCGACGGGTTATCGGAGATGCTCTTACTCGTAGCACTGATGCATGGTGGTTTCCGCAACTAGTAGCGGCTTCGTCGGCGGGCCGTTAAAATGTATCGCGTTCAACTTATTTTCCAACTATTTTCATGCAAAGCATGCCACGAAAACCGAGAAAATATTAGACAAAAGTATGAAATACGTACATAGCGATTTGACAAATGTGAAACACACCATCGCACATGCCACGTGGTGCGTTTTTATCGATTGTTGCTGCTCCGGATCCGCCACTTACGGCAAGGGGTTGCTCCCTGCTGCTTCTGACTGTTGATCAGAGAACTATACATATATATATTGATTGGCCAGATTAGATCAGGGATAACAAATCATCATCATCAGTATATAATAATGCTGTTGACCTACTCTAGGCGTAAACTTCCAGGCTACGAGCGTAGGTAGGTTCGTTGAAGTAACCTTGCAGCGAGAGCCAGGTGCCTAAAAACCGTAACGAGAACGAGACCTCGGGAAGAGAAGAGATGCAGTGCAGGATTCATTCGACATTGTCAACGCGAGCGAGTTGCCCAGCCTTCGTTTTACAGCTCCCAAATGTTCCATCGACTTTCCCCTGCCTGCCCAAGTCCTCTCTCGAGAAAGAGCAGCAGAGATATTTCCATCTCTTTACGTACGTACGACGTCGATCGAGGGTCGAAACAGGGGAGATCTGCTGCCTGCTGGCCGATGCCGCGTCGCCTTGTCGCCTGTCAGGTTAAGTCCACGCATCGCCTGCGTGCGTGAAGCCGAAGCAACGCTTTGGTTAGTTAGCAGGAGGAGTAGGAGTAGGAGTGGGAAGCGATAAATTATCATCAGGCAGAGAGAACCATATGTCAATGCCCCGTACAGGGATGGAAAGCGGGGCTGAATAATTGCTGAATTATTGTTCCCTCGCCTCGCCTCGCCTGACGAGCAGACAGACCGGCCGGTGGTTCGTGCTCGCTGCCTCAATCCCGCCAGCCCACCTGAACCCTGATTTGGCCTAGCGGTACTGCGTATCAAATCGGGCAGGTTAATCAGGGGCTTGGAGATACTACTGGTAGACTGGACGGACGGAAGGACCACTGCTGTGTTGATCTCTTCTTATTTTTTGGGGGGAAATTTGACAGTTCAGTATTTGTCGTGTGGTGCCAGGACGCGACACGCACCCGTGCCTGTGAAACTCACGGGGCTGCTTGTTCTGCTCGCATGTGTACGTCTGGGTTCTGGACTAGCCATGATCAGTGGGTTTGGGCGTATTAGGCACTGGCGGCAAGTATGATGCTGGTTTTGTTTTGCAGAGATAAGATGCTGAGTGTCATGTTATATGGAGTATCATCTTACAGAATTATACCTATGTTAGAGCAAGAAACCATGTATTTTCTTACAGAAAGCTTAAACTGATATTGCTGCGCGTTTTACAGTTGAGCTTGTGCTCCGGAGCATAAGTTCAGAAATTGACAGTCTGCCCTCACATTATTTTGAGGTGTGCTTCGGTGAACCCGTCCTCCCAAACTCACGAAGATTAAAACGTAGAAGGATGGTCGGGATTGCCGATACCTCTTCCAGCCATTCGATACCTCTTCTTGCCATTCGAACCGACGAATATCGGTTAATCCTGGTCTTGTATTTTCAGTTTCGTGAGTTTTGGAAAAGGGTACAACGAAGCAAAGGTGACATTATTTTATTCAGAAAAGAAAAAAACTAGGAGGAGAAAACGACCCTCCACACTTCCACAGCGGCCACAACATGGCAAAGCTGCGACTGGCGGATAACAGAAAGAACAAGGGCAGATCGTTTCTTTAATGTGACACACATCTGGCCATGTGCAATGGAATCTTGGCACCGGCTCTCCTTTGCAAAAAGTGCTAACTACTCCTTAATAGTACTTTTGATTATGTTCCATGCTCAACAGAAAGGCAAAACGATCACAGACAGCGAGACTGGCACGAGGTCAAGTCACCGTTACCATTTCAACAGCGGCCATGGAGTTTTTCTCACACATAATCATTCACTCACAAGTCACAAGTGGCACACCAGTAGAATTTCAGATGAATGTAGCACTTGTACTGTAGTAGTCAGATCACCTATTTTTCCCCCCAATTTTTTCATCTCCAAAAATCCACATGAAAGAATGCACAAACAAACTCATGGAGTAAACTAGAGGAGGATTAACCAACCGTTCAACCTCATAATTATAAGGATCCAAAACAAACCAAGAGCACTATACACATACATAGATGGATTAGCGTTTAGCAGGAGGAGGTGATCAAAACCCAACCTTTGATGATGATTAGTAAAAAAGCGATTAACCAACGACGCCATCTACTGCCTGCCACTAGTAGTAGTAGTAGTGCTTCTTTAGTAAACCTCCTCGGGGATGCTCTGTAGGCCGGGCTCCCACTCCCCGTTGGCCTGCATCCGCCGCGTCTCCTCCGCCGCCCTCCGCATGCTGCGCCGCCGGAGCGACTGCAGCCTCTGCTCGGCGTCCGTGCCGCCGGAGGACGCCGCGCGCTGCCGGCCGCCGCGTCGGTCCCCCGAGGCCGCTGCCGCTGCAGCCGCGGCCACCTCGCCGCCGGCGCCGGAGCCGAGCGCGGCCACCATCTTCTTCAGCTCGCGCTTGCTGACCACGATCTTGACGCGCACCGCGCCGCCGACCTCCTCCCGGGACAGGACGCGGCCGCCGTGGTGCAGCTGCTCGAGCGCCTCCGCGGCCGCCTTGGACTGGTGCTGCCGGTGGCCCTGTCCTGCGGCCGCGTGGTCCCTGGGGAAGAAACACCTGGTCGCCATCCCCTTTCGTGACCGGCCGCGATGCGATGCGATCGGAAGCAGCCGACGCCGACGCCCCGCGCGCTCGCGCAAGCAAGGAAGGCACTGGGCGCGGTGTCCGGCGGCCGGGCAAGTAGTAGTAGTACTCAGTCCCTGCTGCTAGCTCCGACGTTCCTTGCAAGCCACAGCGCAAAGGCTAAAGCAAGGGCAAAGTGATTGTGCGGCCTGTCGAGTAATGTGACATGAGAACATGGTTATATACTGGTCGATGCCCTTGCCTTTTGGTGAGCGCAGCCACAACTGTCTCCAAATACGTACCGCCTCCAGCCTCTGACCTGTGGGCCCGCACCCGCCCGAGAGACCTCACTTCCTTCCTCCTCCCCTGACCTCCACTTGTGACGAGTGTGTGACCTGTCCGTCCCAAACCTTTTCTTCTCCGATGGAAATTAATTAGATGGGTAAGTAACATGTCATGGATCGATATGGTTAATAGATTAATTACAGAATAGCAACCAATTGTAGCTTTTTTAGGACCATAAACAATCATGAGACAGAGACTAATTGCGATGGCAGTTGAATGGGAGAAATGGATCGCCTCACACTCTCACATGGCTGTCCCTCTCCAAGAGAGAGACAGGGTCGGAGCAGGCATCATTGGGTCGATCGGGGATGAAGTAACGTGCGTGTTATCAAGACCGACTCGATCTCTCGTAGAGTTTACGACCGATGTAGGTACATCTGGTTACGATGGAACACTTCGACATGGACATCGTTGGACCTCTCCCACGTCCGTCTTGCTATTTCTGTATCTCGTCGAACAATGGCGTTGGCGCCATTAGACTTTTGGAACCCTGCACGCTAGTTGTTCCAACAATGTAAGTATGTTCAGACTAACACACTGCACCGTTTTGAAACGCAGGGTGTTTGATTAATTATGCAAAGCTCGTATACAGTCATGCATTGAGATATTCGCTACGTACTATTACTGTCCCTTTCAAGACGCTCGGAACTGAATCCTTGCTTTAGACTCGACGATGGAATCATGGAACCATCCATTACTCGCATGGTGAGCTAGCTGGATGTATTGACATGATGACATTACAGTCGAGCGGACGGTCGTCCTAGAGACGTTGATACTATAGTATTTGTTTGACATCCATTTTTTTTTCTTTGGCGAGGAACGTAGCATTTGATATTCCTCGACTCTGAACTTGAACTAGGCATTTCAAGCTAACTAACCACTCATAACCGTCAGCTGATTAATTAATTAACAAGGAGCGGCATCAGATCGTACAGCCGAGCCACTGGCCGTTAACTAAGTCTGTCTGTGTGTATATTTATTTATCTTCTTCATGGCATCGGCTGCTTGCTGAATTTGATTAATCCTACGTGCCATGATCGATCAGGCGCAATCATCAGCTGCGTACATGTATACCCTATATATCGACGCGGATGGACGGTGAGCCTACCTCTATGATTGAACGCGAACAGTAACGCGGAAGGCGGAACCCCCCTGCAATGATCGATGATCATGACGACCTATGCAGCTAGCGCAAGGCACCGATCGGTCGAAGTCAGAGACCCGGCCGAGCCGGATTACGTACGCACGCATGACGCCACGCGATCGACAGCTTTGGTTGTCCGTTGCAGTGTAGCACGCCAAGTGTCTGTACAAACGACGAGATCGCAGTTAGATACACGTCCGGCCGTTGAGTGACTAGCCGGTGACACGCATCCATGATTGATCCAAGAGATAACAACAGATGAAGCAATCAGGCTGGGCGGAGAGTGTGAAACGAATTCTACTAATGTACTGGGTTCGTCCCCTCATGATTGGCAACTAAACTAACTTGTCAAAGTCGCGGTCTTTGGCTGCTCCAGGGGGTGGTACGTACATTACAGATTATCTTCCTTGCTAGAGCTAGCTAGAGGGCAGCGTACATTGCATTTGCATGCCATGTTTTGAGGGGGAAGTAACATGGGTCCGATGCATCGGCAGGCTAGCTGCCGTTTCTTTGTGTGCAAACCAAACCATCCGCATAAACAAATCCACAGGCAGAAGCAGATGATAAACAATCCCGTGGAGCTGACGGGGATAATGGCTTTCTTCACATGCGGCACAAAAGGTGCTAGATCGATCTTTGCGCTGTACTTGGCGTGCTGTGGGACCGGACAGGAGGCGTCGATCGCCCTCTGGCCCCACGTGCCAGCCGCATCTCAGCCTCTCAGGTATGGGCAATGTTTAGCAAATGATTAAACATTTGTCGAAGCCCTAAAATACCACCAAATACCCAGATCTTATCATCTCTTTAGCTTGCTTTGCTGCCTGCCGCTGGGGTTTGCTTCAGGGGAAGGTTCGTGATGTTCCTGTGCATAAACTCTGAACTAGGGATGTAGAAGTAGGACAATTGGGATAAGAGGGATACCAATTTTTAACTACTAGACTAACTCAAAACTAAGTAGGATAAGTTAGATTTGACATATCCCGCGTATCCTACTTATCTCACCTAAATTAGAATTAGTTTACTAGTCTACAAGTGATATCTCACTTGTCTCAATTGTCCCACTTCTGCATCCCTATTCTGAACAAAACACTGTATCAGCAAGCGATACAAAGTAGTGTGGTTAAATTAAGCAGCTAGCTAGCTCTCTGCGGCTGTTGTTGTTTGCTTGCCCGGAATACATGCAGCCAAGTACGTGAGGTGTCCACGCTACGGACAAGACGCATGTGACGATCGAGCTAGCGCACCTTTTCAGGTCATACTACTTGTGTTGTACGTAGGCTACTGCATGCGGAGTTTGCGTTGATGAGTGAACACGTAGCGAATCGAACCGTGAGTGAGTATGGACGGCTGCTAAGAACAACCATAGGATTTTCCTACTTGTAAGAATAACCAGGTGAAAGTATCGAGAACGAGCGAATGTGTACCGTCAAACAGAAGAGAACACGCAAAGGTGGTGTGTTTACCTTGCAATGGGAGACTGCAATGTTTTACTCTATATTGGTTGACTTGACCAGGTGCCACCCTTAATTCAGCATAAAATGTTTTGGAACATTTTCTTGCTATCTTGCATAATAATGTTTTAAACTCGCTTGATCGCCGTCGGCGTACACGGCAGAGACGTACGTAGAGCCGTCGCATCCAGTAGCACCAAGTACATTTATGTCTGTACCACGAATTCTCTAGTATTACAGGTAACATGGAGTAGTACTACTAGATCGGTTGGACACCGTGCATATATAATTAAAGATCGGGAAAATCCAAGGAGAAAAAAAAAGAGGTATCGGCAGTGACGCAACCGTGACGCGAGCGTGACGCGCCGGTGCCACCGATTTTTCAGACGGAAAACAGTCCCGATCAACTGAGTTATTTGGATGAGCAGGACGTAGTACAACTTGTGTTTAACAAAACAGCAGCCGGGACCACCGGATCAGCGACTCCCGTGCA
The DNA here is from genome assembly GCA_916181665.1 of Avena sativa. Classification (NCBI taxonomy): domain Eukaryota; kingdom Viridiplantae; phylum Streptophyta; class Magnoliopsida; order Poales; family Poaceae; genus Avena; species Avena sativa. The sequence goes on along the minus strand of OV702284.1, from coordinate 263,979,566 downwards.
CCGCGCACGGGCCGGTGGATCGTTCCCTCCGCGCGTCGGAGGCCGCCGGATCGTGCCTGGACGGTCAGGATCAGGCCAACGCCGCGGCGCGTCGAGCCGGAACCGCTCCTCGGGAACTGGTCGGACCAACAGGTAGGCAGGCACGCGCGTTCGGTCGGTCCGTGCTCGTCGTACTACTACGCGAGAGAGAGAGAGAGAGAGAGAGAGAGAGAGAGAGAGAGAGAGAGAGAGAGAGAGAGAGACGTGTGAGCCTAGCTGTGCGCGCGGGTCGTTGCGTGTCGCGCTCTGCGTGTGACTGTGCGTGTGTCCCCCGAGAGCGCCTCCGCCCACGCTCCGTCGTTTTCAGGTAGGTCTCACATGCCGGGCTGAGCTGTCCGTGCCGCGACTGCGCTCTGCAGTGGCCGCGCCGCGATCCGGCCACCCGTCGGCACAGGCCGCCGCCGCGTGCTCGTACGAGCGCGCGCGTCATCGTCCGCATCGCTAGCCGTGCCGAGTTGCGCCGGTGGTGCTGCTTGCTTCCACCGGGAACCGGAGCCCGCGCCGCGCGCTCGATCTCGGCTTCCGTTCCGTCCCAAACCTACGCAAAGAGCATCCGCCGATCCGTGGGGCCGGGCTGGATTTCCGCTGGTTTTCCCGGTGTTTCGTGCTTCGGGACGAGACGAGCTCTCCTGTTCAAGGGGACGGTGCGTGGTGTATCCTGGTAGTGTGCTACTATGATACTGTACAAGATTATTACAAGCGATGGTCTGAGAGAAACGAACGAACTCCGTGACGGTGGTTCGATTGCGATAGCTGCTGGTGTGGACTAGCTATAGCGGTGGTCAGAAAGGTGACTGGACTGCTCGTTAAATTTCGGTACGGTTACGTAGGGGGTTATGAATGATTGGGTCTTAATTCCGGGTCTGAAAGTGTTGGCCGACGTATACGTGTGTTTCCAAATACTACTGTGGATGGACCAGCGCAGACGACCAGTTCTGAATCTTGCACTACTTTACTCGCGTTTAGTTTCATGCATGGAATTTCCAGTCCGGCGGGAAAGTGCTGACGAGGGCAGCTTTTGCAAATTATTTGATAGCTGTATTTGTAGTTGGTGCACCGGTTGCGTAACTATTACGTTTTTATCCATATCACGTACTTTTTCTTTGTTACATTGTCATAAAAAACTAGTCATGGTCACCGTACAATTGCTTATGATGAGGTTACCACGACTGGATTGACAAGAAGGAAGACCACGGGTACGAAGAACAGAAGAAAAAGGGAATGGACACCATTACCTCGGCCTGGGATTTCTACGTGTTCTTTAGCAACTCAACCTCATTCCTCGACGCTTCAGTCTGCTTGGAATTCATCTCCTCAGACCTCACATTGTTTTCATTCATCCTAGACAAGTTCTCCTCCACCGCCTTATTCTTTGCTTCTTCTATAAATTTCTTCACATCATCCAGCAGACATGGCTCTCATCGATACTTGCACTGCTGCTCCCAGCATACATCCTCTATAGCTTCGCAATTGCATTCTTCGTAGCATCTGGCCATTCATTGTCCATCCAAGACATAAATCCACAGGTTTTGACCTTCTGCAGGTAAGAAATTCATTTGCACATACCTACTACTTGGCAGACAAGTGAATGGCGATACAAGGAGCTAAGCATTTACGTTCTAAACTTGGAAGAGGTAGAATATGTGGCCTATGTTGGTTATTTCAAATGCAACACGCCTAACAGGCTCAAGATTTTGGACGCGACATACCTCAGGACAATCTTTTGCTATGCCGCAGAAGATGGGATCTTCGAAGGAACCAGGAGCATAGTCCATGTATGTGATGTCCTAACACACCAAATCTAGTTCATATGATTGTAAATCGACAATTCTCGCTAGCTTCCAAACCCTAACCCTATGAAATAATTGGGGGAAATTGAACTTACCCCTAGATACGATTGACTGGAGCCGTCGCCGTCATTCCAGCTCGACATGGTGCCCGGCCGGTTCGACAGAGAAGAGGCAATTGTCTTGCGGAGGACATCGTCGCTCTCGCCACTGTTGGCCGCACTTGACCGGGGAAAGGTGAAGGAGTAAAAGTTTGATCTAGTTTCGGCGGCGAGCGGGTAGGGTGTGTCTCAGCGGGAGATGAGGGAAAGGATCCCACCCGCTCTTCTAGGCCAGCGGTAAATCTCCTGCCTGCTCCATCATCGGTCAAGCTCATGCGGCGGAGCGCCGCTTTTGCATCCACATGGCGCACGACGAGGGTGGCTTGTTGGAAATGGCCGATTCAAGCATAGTAGTTGGGTCTGGTGATACGTCAGAAACGTATCTATAATTTATGATGTTCAATGCTTATTTAGTATCTACTTTGCTTTGCTTTGTCCACACTTTGAGGTGCTTTTTACATGTTTTCTAGTGCTAACCTTTTAACAAGTTGCCACAATGTTAGTTGTCTGTTTTCTGTTGTTTTTGGTTCCAGAAAATCTAGTAAGGAAATATTCTCGGAATTGGATGGGACAAAAGACAAAGTCAATATTTCATCAAGGAGAACACGGAGTCCATAGGAGAGACGGAGGGGCGCCACAGGGTGGCCACACCCCCTAGGCGTGGCCTAGGGTGGGCCCGCGCCTGGGCAGGGTGTGGGCCCCCTTACCGCCTCCCAGCCTCGCCTCTTCGCCTATAAGAAGTCCCCAATGCCGAAATCCTAAGTACCCGATCAATATTCCACGAAACTGTCCGTAGCCACAGGGGAGATCTGAAGCTCTTCCCGGCACCCTGCCAAAGGGGAGATCATCCCGGAGGCCTTCTTCTTCATCATGCCAACCTCCGGTATGAAGCGTGAGTAGTTCCACCTTGGACTATGGGTCCATGTACTAGCTAGATGGTTGTATCTCCTCCTTGTGCTTTCATGTATAGATCTTGTGAGCTCTGTTCATGATCAAGATCTCATCTATTTGTAATCATGCATGTTGTGTTTGCGGGGATCCGATGGATATTGAGATTACTATGTCAGATTGATTAATGGTTTTGTATTATTGATTTTATCATGTCTGTGTTGTTTATGATCTTGCATGCTCTCTGTTGTTAGTAGCTATCTTGGCCAAGTAGTTGTTAGTGACTCCAAGAGGGGGTATTTATGCCTCTATTTACCAAGGGAAGTGACATAAATCTCTTCGGTTGTAGATGTGTTGTTGCCACTAGGGAGAAAACAACAGTCTCTTGTTCATGGAACAAGTGGATTGTTTACGTTACACACTTTGCTTAAAGCAGTTGTCTGTTGCTTGCAACTTAATACTGGAGGGGGTTCAGATGATAACCTGAAGGTGGACTTCTAGTCATAGATGCAATTGGATTGCGGTCTATGTATATTGTTGTATTGCCCAATCGAATCTCATAGGATCTTTTTGTCTAGTATTGCATTGTTATGTCTTGCTCAGTCCTGTCAATTGCCCTGCTGTAATTTGTTTACCCAACATGCCATGTTTGTTTATCTAAGGAGAACACCTATAGTGAACTATGGACCCCGGTCCAATCTTTACCATTGATACATCTTCCACTGTTATTGTTTACTTGCTGCAAACCATCATCACCTTCCACACCATACAGTTAATCCTTTGTTACAGCAACCGGTGAGATTGACAACCTCACTGTTAGTTGGGGCAAAGTCTTGAGTTTGTGTTGTGTAGGTCTCCATGTTGCTTGCAACACCTTTGAGGCGTTTCTTTCTTCCTACCGGTTCGATAACCTCGGTTTCTTACTGAGGGAAAACTTGCTGTTGTGCTATATCATACCTTGCTCTTGGGGTTTCCCAATGGGGCGTTTAACACGCATCACCTGGCCCCGGGATGCTTTACGGTTCGCGCGGGCGCAGCCCACCACGTCGTGCAGGTAACCAAATAGCCCGATTTTGCCTCTCGCGGGCCTTCCCGGAGGGTATGCAGGCTACCAAACACACCCTTTCAGGTATTTGGCTAACTAGTCTACTAAGGTGCCAGTTCTCTTTCCTTGCCTTGATCTCTAGCCGTGTCCGCCAAACGGCGTATCAACAAACACACTAGATTGAGGACGTATCTAGGCGCCAAAAACATTCTAATTTTAATTTCGAGACCAATATTTAGAGTACTATAGTTCAATTTTTGAATTATCCAGTCATTACTCAAGAAAAAGCAGTATATAGCTCCACCGTGAGATAAATACTAATCTCCCGGGAATGGTCATCCAGTATGACCTCTCATTGGATAAAACTGCCATAGGGCCTTAGGCATGCATAATTCTTGCACTTCTTTTAGAAAAATCCACTCGGGATTCAAATTTCTGGATTAAAAGAATAAAGACAAGTTTTTCCAAAGAACCCGAAATCCCTAGGTGGAGATGTTGTTTCCAATGCCAAGAGGCACCTCCCTGCAAATTTTTGGAGCACTTCAACATCATAACATATACTAAACAACTTTAAAAAAATTAGAATTTGCTTCAGTTCTAACCAGATGACAAGTGTATCCGCATCATTGGACTTTTTTAAACCGTGGACTTTTCTTATCCCTAAACTAATACCGCAGACATTTATTTATGCACAACCCTTTTTTGTTAAACAGTTGTCGCTAAGTGGCTTACTCAATAAGGATCAACATATGACACGCCCACCTTGAACAACATGCAACACGTTCGTTGCCTAATCCTCCTCCACTGACGCACCCTCAAAATTATGGTTGTGCCATTTTTTCCTCAGAGCATATAATGAGCGAGCACCAAGGCATCCCATCGAATTCTCTTTATCTTAATCATCATCATCATCATCGATTCTCGCCTCGGTTTTGCTCATGTTCGCCATTAATCTCGACTCGTCTTCTTCCTATTTAAATTCTTCCCTTCCCTATGATACTAGCGCACCTCACCATCTATAGTCACCTTCTTCATTGACAAAAGGTCTCCGTCCCTAACAGTGCACCCATGGCCACCTTCTAGCTCTCGCCCACCACAAAGGAACGCCAGCTGACGAGGTTTAATCTCGTCAATGCCCATTGTTATGAGCTTGGGTTTTAGAGAAGATGGGGATGCTGGAGATCACAGAACGGTTACCAAACAAGCAACACGGGGACATGAGGTTTACCCAGGTTCAGGCCCTCGGAGGGAAAACCCTACTCCTGCTTGTCTGCTCTTGATTACGGCGGAACCGAAAGTTACAGGGGTGCGCAGATGCAATCTGGCATGGAGGTGTGTATGCGGTGGTATGAAGTGCCCTCCTCGTCGTGCCCTCCTAGCCTTTATATATAAGTAGACAGGTCTCGGGCACAGACCGAGTCGGTTACAGGTTTTTGGGTTTGCCCCTTTGAATATTCTATCTACTCTAGTCTTGATCTCCAAGGATCTGAAGACATCCTGGGCTTGGGACACCCGAAAATCTTCATGGGCCGCGTATATTCTTGTGGGCCATCCTTGGACTGGACCAAGTGTGCTAAGGTCATGTACCCATGGGGTATAACCATATCAGTAGCCCCTGAGTGTTCAGTCGAATCGTAGATTCGGCTGAGGACTCTTCAATCTTTTTGGGTGCAGCTGTTTTCTGTTTATCAAAGAATGATTTTAATGTGTAGGGATTGTTGATGTGTGTGCCTGACTCTCCCGACGGATCAGGGCCAGTTAACTGTCTTAGGACAAAACAACACGATCTTCTTCAGATTCGAGTCCTCGACTCGAAACCGTAACATATGCTGGCGTAATTCGACTCAGGCCGTTGAGGACTTACAGGAGTGGAATTCCAGTGATTTTAAAATGATGTACCCAACGCGTCCGTCGGGATTTCCATCGTGCCTGCTGGCACGGATTTTTACTAGCAGAGCACAGTTGTGTGCGTTGCCAGGCCATCAGATGGTATCTATAGGTCTTATCTTTGCGTCACAGACGCAACATCCGAATGTTTATCACCGCGGAGGTGTTTCGGGTGGCCAAAGAGGATGTTACTCACTTAGCGTTAACTGGGGCAAAGTTGCCGAAAAGTTTTTGCATTTTGATCCGAAGGATTGCAGTCGAAGAATTCATAGGGTGCGCGACCAGCGCTCCCTATGGGAGTAGCCCCCGATTGTCTGTTCGAGTCGTAGACTCGAGCAGAGACTTTTAATTCAGTCGTTGTTGACTTTTAGGTCCGTAGGACACAAATTTTTTGGATGCTTGAATCCATCCTCCCTATGGGAGTAGCCCTCGAGTCCGTAGTGGAGTCGTAGACTCGACGTAGGACTCGAAGAATAGTTCAGTGGTGTGGTACTTTGATCATATTTCGGGTGCGCGGCCAACACTCCTGATAGGAGTAGCCCCTGAGTATTTACTCGAATCGTAGATTCGAGTGAGTACTTTTAGCTGTGTAGTCGAAGATTTGTAACCGTTGCTAGTATAGCTTTGATGACGTCAGTGTTGACGACCGATGACCTCAAGAGTCTGCGACGCCAGAGATGACGTGACTGGGCAAACGTGGGTCCCACCTTCTGACTTTGAATTGACTGGTCACACGCGACGTGGAGATAATTACGGCGTCGCCTCAGTTTCCGTGTGTAGTGGACGACGTGCGAGCGACGGTTCGCTGCCGTGCTGACACGTGGACGGTTGGATTCTGATGTTGGCTCTAGGGCTTCCCGATGAACGGTCACCGTGCATCTTCTTCGTCCTTATAATCATTGGGGAAAAACTTGTTTCTTTTCACCGCAGCCATTGTCGTTTCACTGTTCCCACCGTTTTGAGCTTTTCTCGCCGCATGCTGGAAATTCTCCGATCCTTCCCATCTTATTTCCTACGCTCACATCGTCGCCATTGCCGCACTGCAATGGGGAAATCAAGGAAGGCCTCCACCGTACTTGGTACCAGCGCCACTGCCGGTGGCAAGAAGGGTACTGCCGCTACCCGCGTCACCGATGGTGGCTGGCGGCGGTCGGAGACGCGCGAGGGCGATCTTCGCAAGCTTCGTGAGCAGGGTCTAATCCCGCAGGACAAGCAGACCGTCAAGATTCCCGACGACGAGGTAATTCCCCGTCCACCCGCTGGGTTTCGGGTCATGTTTGTCGCTTTTGTCCTTCAGGGCCTTTCTCTCCCAGTCCACGATTTTCTCCGTGGATTGCTTTTCTTCTATGGCATCCAACTCCATCATCTTTCGCCGAATTCTGTTCTTCACATTGCCTGCTTCATCACCTTCTGCGAGTGCTGGCTCGGTATCGAGCCACACTTTGGCCTATTCCGGAAGCTCTATTCTGTGAAGAGGCAATCTGGCTCCGATGGCGTTTATCCCATCGGCAGCTGCATCATTTCCCTTAAATCCAATTTTCTCTTCTTTTCTTTTTCTATGTCTGAGTCCATCCAATACTGGCGGAGGCGATGGTTTTACATCCGTGACTCCACAGTGGACGGGCAAAAAATTGGCCTTGCTCCTTTCGACCCCTCCCAGAAAATCTAGTCGAAGAGGTCCTGGAAGAACCACATCTTGGATGGTGAGGTGGCGGAGATAGAGGAACTCTATCGTCGGGTGGAGGATCTTCAGATGATTCCGGATAAAGAGGTGAACAATGTGGATATCATCCGCACCTTCCTCCAACGTCGGGTGCAGCCGCTCCAAGCTAGGGCGCACCTGATGTTCCTTTATTCTGGCCACCACGACCCAACTAGGGTTTTGACTGGAGAGCTCTCCAAGGGGGACGTTGACGGAATCCCCCAGCCGTACTGAAGTTTATGTAGGGGTTCGTAGCATGGAAAACAAAAAAATTCTATCGCATGAACACACACAAGCCAAGATCTATCTACTAGATTGTAGCAACGAGTCGATAGAGTACTAACCCTCGAAGATCCAAAGCGGTTAACGAGAGAAGATTCTAGTGGATGATGTAGTCGTACACTTCCGATCTCAAGATCGCGTAGACGATCCTTCTGGCGCTACGTTCTGGCAGCGCTTACGCAGTCGGTCACACGTTCGGTACTCGATGAAGACCTTCCTCTCCCTTGTTCCAGCAGGCAGCGAAAGTTGTAGCACTCTCCTCGCGATTCCGGCAGCACGACAGCGTGGTACCGGAAGTAGAGGGGAGATCTCCCAGGGCTTCGCCTTAAGCCGGAGCGAGTATGGTGGAGTATGAGAGAGGCCTTGGCGATCTACGGTTTAGAGGGCACCAAGGGGAGGGCTTGGTCGGCGGCTAGGGTTTGGGGAAACCCTAACTCGCCGAGTTTAGAGGAGGCCCTAGGCGGCGGCTTGGAGGTGGCCGGTGACTTAGAGGCTAGGGTTTAGGTGTGTTGGGTGTAGGCTAGAGGGGGCACCCCTGCCCCTTATTTTATAGGTGGGAGGGCGCCGGTTGGGAGGAGGGAGTCCTCCCCCAACTCGGCCTCCTTGGCCGGCGAGTGGAGGGAGGAGGACTTCCTCCCCAAGTTGTAGGGGTTCGTAGCATGGAAAACAAAAAATTTCTACCGCATGCACACAAACAAGCCAAGATCTATCTACTAGATTGTAGCAACGAGTCGATAGAGGAACTCACCCTCGTAGATTCCAAAGCGGTTAACGAGAGCAGATTCTCGTGGGTGATGTAGTCGTACACTTGCCGATCTCAAGATCGCGTAGACGATCCTTCCGGCGCTGCGTTCCGGCAGCGCTTCCGCAGTCGGTCACATGTTCGGTACTCGATGAAGACCTTCCTCTCCCTTGTTCCAGTAGGCAGCGGAGGTTGTAGCACTCTCCTCGCGATTCCGGCAGCACGACGGCGTGGTACCGGAAGTAGAGGGGAGATCTCGCAGGGCTTCGCCTTAAGCCGGAGCGAGTATGGTGGACTATGAGAGAGCCTTGGTGATCTAGGGTTTAGACACACCAATTAGAAGGGGCTAAACCAGCGGCTAGGGCAATTAGAAGCTCTAACTCGGCGGCTTGGGAGAAATCCCTAGGCTATGGCTAGGGTTTAGGTTTAGAGGGAGGCAACTTGTGTGTCTAGGAGGGGAGCCCTGCCCCTCCTTATATAGGTGGAGGGAGGCGCGCCAGGGGAGGGGAGTCCCTCCCCAACTCGGACCCAAGGTGGGCCGGCGGTGGAGGTGGGACTCCTCCCCAACTCGGATTCCACCTCCCCTCCACTTCCCAAAATAGCCGTTTGACTTTCAAACTTGGCGTTTTGACTTTTCAAACTAGGATTTGAATAAACCCTCTATTTTGTTCAGCGATGACACCGAGTACATGATGCAATCATACCAACTTGATATAACACATTCATGTACCCTTCCCCTCCGGAGTGCCGGACATTCCGGAACCTTCTAGAACATTCCCGATGAAAACACCGGAATCATTCCCTAACTCCGAAACAAGACTTTCCTTATATGAATCTTATTCTCCGGACCATTCCGGATCTCCTCGTGATATCCCGGATCCCATCCGAGACTCCGAACAACATTCGGTCTCTTACTCATCATTCCATAACTACTCAACAACATCGAATCCTTAAGTGTGTCTCCCTACGGTTCGTGAATTATGCGGACATGATCGAGACACTTCTCCGATCAATAACCAATAGAGGAATCTGGAAATTCATATGGCTCCCACATATTTCTACGATTACTTTGCGACCGAATGAACCACTTACATACGATACCAATTTCCCTTTGTCTCACGATAGTTTACTTATCCGAGGTTTTGATCGTCGGTATCTCTGCATACCTAGTTCAACCTCGTTACCGATAAGTACTCTTTTTCTCGTTCCCGTGATATGTGATCCCTTGTGAGCCAGTCACATGCTTGCAAGCTAATTGGATGACATTCCACCGAGAGGGCCCAGAGTATATCTATCCGTCATATGGATGGACAAATCCCACTCTTGATCCATGTGCCTCAACCCATACTTTCCAAACACTCAATGCCACCTTTATAGCCACCGAGTTACGGTGTGGTGTTTGATGTCATCAAAGCATCCTTCCGGTGATGGTGATTAACATTATCTCATGGTCGAAGGAATTAGGTTACTATGTATCAGAAAGCATATAGAAAATGAACTATATTAAATGACTTGATCTTTATGCTACGCTTATCTATAGGAGTATGTCCATCACATCATTCTCCTAATGATATGACCCTGTTGTTAATAACATCTCTATGTTCATGATCAGGAAACCATGATCATATATTAACCAACAAGCTAGTTTAACAAGAGGCTTTACTAGGGACTCTTTTATGTTTACAAATCACACAAGTATTAATGTTTCCTGTTAATACAATTATAGCATGGTATGTAAACATTTATCATAAGTATGAAGATATGATAATAACCACTTTATTATTGCCTCTTGGGCATATCTCCAACAGTCTCCCACTTGCACTAGAGTCAATAATCTAGTTTCAAACCTTTGTGTATTCAACACCTATGGCTTTCTGGTGTCGTATGTACACGATTGCTAGTGGTCAACTGATCTCCGGATCTGACACTTCCAGGTCCGTGTGTAATTGCATGTCTTTGCGTCTCTACGCATCATTCATTCTCTAATGAGATGGCTTTGTATAAATTTGGTCCTTTGGTGAGACCTTTAGTTCTTTTGGGGTTAAAACATGTTGATAATATTGTCGTACAATATATCTTCATAGTACTATCCCACTGTGAACTACACCTAGTTTGATAACAAACTACTTGACACAAATGCCCTCTTTAGCTGCTATCATAGCAGTCATATACTTAGCCTTTTGTTGTAGTATCTGTCACAATGTCTTAACTTTGGAACTCATCCAAATCCATTATGGAACTTACTTTCCATTATATTGTGCCACCCTTAGTTTAGATTGAGATAAACTTAATTTGTACTTTGTGACAAAACTAGTATCAATGTAGTACTTTTACAATGAACTAACCATCTATTTGTCACTTCTACAAACAATATATTCTTAGTTCTTCCAAAAGATCATAAGAATATCCTTACTATTGTCCAATGATCATCTTACGAATCATTCTGGTATATGCTCACAACATTTAGAGCATAGGACATATCTGAATTTGTACATATCACAGTATGATTGATATAAATACTCTTTGTGATTTCATACATCAAGTATCAATCTATACTTGATTATTTGTTTCACTTTACCAAATGTCAATACACTTGAATATATCATCAATATTGAACTTATTCAATCCTTTCTGTGTGACAAGAACCTCTCTTGTAGTTTCTATATTGAACTCATTCAATATCTTGTCTATGTACTTCTGGCACAACCATATTGGCGTCTATTGATGCCAAATATTTGGGTTTTGCCTAAGTCTTTCATCAGGATGAAATTCTTAATATGTGTTAATAAAATATACATCTTTTCCAATCAACAATATGTCCTCCACATAATGTATTAGAAATATGTCTTAGCGCTCCCACTTAATTTCTTGCAAATGCAAGCATCTTCATTGTCTCTGATGAAATTAAACTCTTTTAACAGTTTCATCATAGTGAAGATTCTAACTCCGCTATGCTTACTTCAACCATTGAAGTTTGCATACGCTTTTAGCATCCTTTGAATTAACAAAACCCTATGGACCGTGTTATGCACATGTCCTAGGTAACAATTCTATTAGAAGAACTTGTTTTGTTTATTCAACTACCACATAACAAAATTATATGTAGTGGTTGCTATATTAATCCGTCTAGACTAAATATCGCTATGAAAGATCAGATCTTGTCATAGTCAACCTTTGAACATTGTTGTGAACTCTTTCCCAACATGTCGACTATTTCATAGATGTGCAACATCCATGTCTATTTATTTATAGATCCAAACACAACTGTAAGGTCTTACACCTTTCTTGAGGGTCCTTCAAGTTCAAAACTTGATTTTTCGTATATGGAACTATCACGGATTTTATGGCTTCAAGCCATTAGACGGAGTCAGGGCCCATCATCGCTTCTTTGTATGTAGTCAGATCATTATTGACAAATAATGATTTAACTCTCAAATCTTGGTATTTGATTGTTTACCCGACCTACTTGTTTCAATAGAAACTTTGATCTTCGTAACCACAACCTTTGAGGCACGTGAGCGATGAGCATTGTTGCTGCCTCCGGAACACTTTTCAGCGCTGCGCAACTTTGCACATATAGCTAAGGTTCCTTTAACCTTATCAAAGTTCTATTGTCCTCCCACTTAACTTTTCACGAAAAATTCCTTCTCTAAGAAACTTGACGTTCTAAGCGACAAACATTTTTGTCTCCGATGTTATGGAGGAACAGTTATTCGAAATAACATACAAAGACAGGTTCATCCGATTTTGGTTGCAAACATCTTTCTTATGCATATCATACCAATGTTTAAGAAAAGACAACTTGGGTTTTATCCCAAACCATAACTTTATATGGTGTCATTTCAACGGATTATGATGGAGCTCTTTTCAGTGGAAAAACGGTAGTCTCTAAAGCTTTTAATCTTTAAAATATAATGGCAGTTTTATGATTTACACCTTTGATCTTACCATGTGAAACAAGGTTTAATTACATATCTCGAACGCTCCATACTCTTATGGTGTTTCGGGAAAATGCAAATCCACGGAACGATTCCTTAAATCTTAGGTATTATGCTAAACTTGTAACTCAAATATCTTCCTTCATGATCTTATCATAAACTATTTATATTCTTGTTACAATGATTTTGCACTTCATCTTGAAAGTCTTTGAACTTTTCAAATGTTTCATACTTCATCCTTATTAAGTAAATATTCATATATTCACTTAAATTTTCGGAGAAAGCATATGAAGTTGAAATCCATCGCTCTTGACTACACATAATGGATTTCGTACAACAATATGTACAAGTTCCAATAAGCTAGTCATTCGTTCCCTTTTGGCCTATGAACGAAGTTTTAATTATCTCTAGGAAAGTTTCACAAGCGTCATTTGATCAAAAATCAAAAGACTCCAAAATTCCATCCACATGGAGTTTCTTCATGTTTTCTTTCCAATATAATTTAAACGGCGATGTCACTTCCTAAGTGATCTTTCAATCAATTTGTCTTTCGACATTTTTAGCACTAGTTTTATGGATGTGATTTCTCCAACAAGATTTGTGAATCATCCATCTTTTATGGATTACAAAAATTATTTGAACAACCCTTTTGTTCTCATAATACCTGATAAAACAAATCTTGAAGTCAAGCTTTGATGTTTAACGAGCAACACAATAACCCTTTATTTGTTCTCGATGAACATCATCACATATTCTTTTGCTAGTTACTTAGGCCATTGTAGTTCATGAATTCTGTTGTTTCGTATGACGATTCACACCAACAAATTCAGTATCAAATACTTAAGAACCACATTGTTTAATAAGCAAAGAATATATCCATAACATGTATATCATCTATATACTTAAGCTGAACAATTCTAGTCTTTTCTTTTCTGCCATATACTTATGAGATTCTCTTTCAGTATTTCCTTTTCTGTTTGAAAGAATCTATCAACATCAATAGTGGTGCCATATACTTGACACATAGTCCAAAGCATGTATAGTTAAATACCAATGTCTTTGGACTTGCACTTTGAAGTAGATCACCATTATCAAATGTTTGGTGTTCTTTCAAATTCCTTTATTTAGTAATCTCTTGGTGTAGTAAACATTTTACCTACATCAAATATTCACCCTCATTATGGAATTATCCTTGATCAAGCTACTTTTAGCTTGTAACGGTGAATCGCGAGTATAATGTTGCTCTCCAAAACCTTTTGGAGGATTAAGACAACTAGTGTCTCCAACCTTTTGCAAATTCTCATCAAATATGAGAACATGTCTTTTGCCATATTATACTCTATCATGTTGTAACCAAAACTTCGTTTCAGATATCACAATATCTTCCATACATTATGGTTTCTGAAACAACTCTTTCAGATCCTAGATAACCTTGATATTAAGACAATCCTTTGAATATCAAGAATCATGGAGACAAACACGATACTCATACACTAACTCTTGGAATTGTCACTCTTGTTTTAATACCAATTATTAAACTTCATGGAGTAACCGGAACTTACTGAAAGTTTGCAATAGGACTTTTAAACTTTAGATTAACACTTCAAAACAATACGATACCAGTTCGTAAAGTAACTAACCAGAATTCTATAGTTCTATAATCTCAATTAAAACTAAGCGCAAGGTGGTAAACGGATGCCAATGACTATAACAACTATGCAAATTCACTTTGATTTATGATAAATAGTGTTCAACTTTTAACCATATTGCCGTTGAACTCCCACTCAAAACAATATCCCTCACATTGTTTTAGTGATCACACGAACCAAATACACCACATCAAAACCGATCATCACGAGAGTTGATGTAGCTTCAATGGCGAACAATCATCATGTTCATCATATCTACTATATGACTCATGCTTTACCTTTCGGTGATCCGTGTTCCGAGACCATGTCTGTACATGCTAGGATCATCAAGATCAACCTTAGCTTCCGCATGAGCAAATCTGGCTTGCTCACGTTGTATACACTCGCAGAATCTAACACACCCGATCATCACGTGGTGCTTCAAAACAACGAGCTTTAGCAACGGTGCTTACTAATGATGAACACTTTAAAACTTGAAATTGTGTGCTTGAGGGATCATCTTATAATGCTACCGTCGTTAACTAAGCAATACAAGATGCATAAAAGGATTAACATCACATGCAATTCATAATATGTGATATGATATGGCCTTTCTTCTTTGTGCTTCCGATCTCCATCTTCAAGCATGAACATGATCTCCATCATCACCGGCATTGCATCAAGGTCAATGATGCCGCTCCATGGTTGTCGTCCACCAGCTTCAACTATTAAAACTACTTTGAATAGACACGCGGGTCTTAACAGAATTTAAAGACAACCATATGGCTCCTGCCGGTTGCCAACTTACAATAAGGAACATTGCATACATCATATATAATCACAATCATGGCCATATCACATCACAACACACCCCTGCAAAACAAAGTTAGACGCCTCTAATTTTCTTTGCATGTTTACGTGGTTTGGGGCTTTCAATAAGCGTCGTTCTAACTTACGAACAAGAACTACAACATTGATACTACTATTGTCAATCACCCGTTGTAAATTGAATCTTAACTATGTTGGGAGAAACAGGCACCCGCAAAGCCACTTATGCAATACAAGTTGCATGTCAAGCGTGGAGCAAGTCTCATGAACGATGTCATGTAAGGTTAGCCCGGGCCGCTTCATCCCACCATCCCGCAAGATGCAAAGTACACAAGAAGCAATCGACAACAAAAGCATCAACGCTCACAATGACCATTGTGTTCTACTCGTGCAACAGATCTACATATAGACACGACTCTGATACCTCTGTAGGGGTTCGTAGCATGGAAAACAAAAAATTTCTACCGCATGCACACAAACAAGCCAAGATCTATCTACTAGATTGTAGCAACGAGTCGATAGAGGAACTCACCCTCGTAGATTCCAAAGCGGTTAACGAGAGCAGATTCTCGTGGGTGATGTAGTCGTACACTTGCCGATCTCAAGATCGCGTAGACGATCCTTCCGGCGCTGTGTTCCGGCAGCGCTTCCGCAGTCGGTCACACGTTCGGTACTCGATGAAGACCTTCCTCTCCCTTGTTCCAGCAGGCAGCGGAGGTTGTAGCACTCTCCTCGCGATTCCGGCAGCACGACGGCGTGGTACCGGAAGTAGAGGGGAGATCTCGCAGGGCTTCGCCTTAAGCCGGAGCGAGTATGGTGGACTATGAGAGAGCCTTGGTGATCTAGGGTTTAGACACACCAATTAGAAGGGGCTAAACCAGCGGCTAGGGCAATTAGAAGCTCTAACTCGGCGGCTTGGGAGAAATCCCTAGGCTGTGGCTAGGGTTTAGGTTTAGAGGGAGGCAACTTGTGTGTCTAGGAGGGGAGCCCTGCCCCTCCTTATATAGGTGGAGGGAGGCGCGCCAGGGGAGGGGAGTCCCTCCCCAACTCGGAACCAAGGTGGGCCGGCGGTGGAGGTGGGACTCCTCCCCAACTCGGATTCCACCTCCCCTCCACTTCCCAAAATAGCCGTTTGACTTTCAAACTTGGCGTTTTGACTTTTCAAACTAGGATTTGAATAAACCCTCTATTTTGTTCAGCGATGACACCGAGTACATGATGCAATCATACCAACTTGATATAACACATTCATGTACCCTTCCCCTCCGGAGTGCCGGGCATTCCGGAACCTTCTAGAACATTCCCGATGAAAACACCGGAATCATTCCCTAACTCCGAAACAGGACTTTCCTTATATGAATCTTATTCTCCGGACCATTCCGGATCTCCTCGTAATATCCCGGATCCCATCCGAGACTCCGAACAACATTCGGTATCTTACTCATCATTCCATAACTACTCAACAACATCGAATCCTTAAGTGTGTCTCCCTACGGTTCGTGAATTATGCGGACATGATCGAGACACTTCTCCGATCAATAACCAATAGAGGAATCTGGAAATTCATATGGCTCCCACATATTTCTACGATTACTTTGCGATCGAATGAACCACTTACATACGATACCAATTTCCCTTTGTCTCACGATAGTTTACTTATCCGAGGTTTTGATCGTCGGTATCTCTGCATACCTAGTTCAACCTCGTTACCGATAAGTACTCTTTTATCGTTCCCGTGATATGTGATCCCTTGTGAGCCAGTCACATGCTTGCAAGCTAATTGGATGACATTCCACCGAGAGGGCCCAGAGTATATCTATCCGTCATATGGATGGACAAATCCCACTCTTGATCCATGTGCCTCAACCCATACTTTCCAAACACTCAATGCCACCTTTATAGCCACCCAGTTACGGTGTGGTGTTTGATGTCATCAAAGCATCCTTCCGGTGATGGTGATTAACATGATCTCATGGTCGAAGGAATTAGGTTACTATGTATCAGAAAGCATATAGCAAATGAACTATATTAAATGACTTGATCTTTATGCTACGCTTATCTATAGGAGTATGTCCATCACATCATTCTCCTAATGATATGACCCTGTTGTTAATAACATCTCTATGTTCATGATCAGGAAACCATGATCATATATTAACCAACAAGCTAGTTTAACAAGAGGCTTTACTAGGGACTCTTTTATGTTTACAAATCACACAAGTATTAATGTTTCCTGTTAATACAATTATAGCATGGTATGTAAACATTTATCATAAGTATGAAGATATGATAATAACCACTTTATTATTGCCTCTTGGGCATATCTCCAACACAAGTAGGTTCTCTTGCCAAGGCCAAGGAGGTTCTCCGGCGCTTCTACAAGGAGCTTGTCCCCAAAGGCGTCGCCCTCAACGATGTCGATTTGTTGGCGAATGCGCTGTCGGCCGAGGCGCCTGCGGCGTACAAGCGCAAGCAGAAAGGCATTGGTGCGTCCATGGGGCTGGCGATGGCCATGGCGTCTGGAGCAGAGCTGGATCTTCATGAGGTCACCTCCCAGATGCCGACGGCTTCCGACGGATCCGAGGTAGCCTTCGCCCTCTACGATGCCCGTTGTAAACGCTATGGGCCGAATTTGATTGACCTGCTGGCGGAGTATGCGGTGAGGCAGCAGGGGGAGGCCAAGAGCAGGCAATCCGGCTCCGAGGCCACTCAGGATGCAGCTTCTTAGGCCTTGTAGTTGTAGGATAGCTTTCGTCTCTTTTGTTGTAATGTATTTATAAACACTCCTTGTGCCACGTACTGGCTTTTGCTGCATATAATGAATCTCCGAGCTGTTTGCTCAATCGTGCGTTTGTTCATATCCTTGTCTTCCTTTCCTCTAGGGACCTTCGGGTGATGATCCCGTTGATACTTCGTCTGCGGTGCAGCTGCGGCCATCCTTGGATGATGCGTCGTAGCTTGTATTTCTTCGTGACCGCATCCGTAGTCTTGAGAAAGAATTACTTGGCGCTCGGGGCCACGTGGATGTTTGGAAGTCGAAGGCGGAGCGGAGCGCCGCCAGAGAGGACTATATAATGGGGGAGTTGCGGCGTTTGGCCGAATAGCTTCAATGTGAGTTCCTTCGAGCTGCTGCTCATTTCTCGGATGCACCTGTTGGCTTGTCATCTTACTTTGCAGGTGTTGCAGGTGCTAACCTTGTTCCTAGGGAGGAAAAAGAGCGTGTTGTTGTTCGGGTTAACTGCCTGACCCAACAGGACATGGAGGTCGGCGGCTTTTTCTGGATGGACCGTGATCGTGCTATGGTCCTTGCGACTATGCAGGATCGTGTTCACCAGGTGTCGCGGGTGCTGCAGCAAGTGAAGACTTCTTTGGCGTCGATTCTGCACATGATGTTTCCCCTGGATGAGGCACCATCGAATCTATGGGGCCTGCTGGCGAAGTTTCGAGATGTGCATCATGTGAGGGAGCTGGTGCGGCATCAGTTGGTTGCAGGGGTGAAGGCTGCGCTTTCCCTCGTGCGGCTGCATCGCCCTGATGTAGATCTTGCTGCTGTGGCAGCTGGGCCACCTCTTCGGCCGAATGGTGGCATGTGGGACATGCGTACGCATTATGCGGCTGGAAGGCAGTATGCCGAACAAATTGTAGATCTCTTTGAGCATCATGCGCAGGTGATTCTTCAAAATAGGTAGGACCTGTAAAAAGATAGATGTAAAACTTGTATGTATTTGATTGGGGGTGTTATGCCCCTTGTTGTAAAGGTTGATTGTTTTTAGCACGTGGTACTTTATTTGTGTGTGTGCCCTTTTCGTTAGCCTGGCGTGTTCAGCTACTCAGGTGTACACGCGTTATCCTTAGTCGACGAAGTCGTGAGGTGAGGGGAGCCCCCGAGTGTGTTGTAACATGAAGAAAATGCGAATAATAGATAAATTTTTGGGGCGAGACACTTAGCTTTATTCATATCGTAATGAGGAGGTACATTGTTCGGCTGAGTAGCCTTGGCTGAATAGCCTTATTGAAAGTAAAAGGAGGGGTTCAATCATTATTGTTTGACAATAATGAACCGACTTCGGTTGTAAAGACATGCTCATCTGACTTCGGCTGAGTAGCCTTGGCTGAATAGCCTTGGCTGAACCAATTGTTATTCAAAATAACCTACAAAGACATGCTCATCTGACTTCGGTTGTAAACATCTTACTTATGTTTAGCATACAAAAATTCAAGAAATGACAATTTGGGTTTTACCCCAAACCATAACTTCCATGGTGTCATTTCAACGAATCAAGATGGACCTCTTTTCAGTGTAAAAGGGGTAGTCTCTAAAGCTTTAATCTTTTAAAACATAATGACAGTTTTGTAAATAACAAATTTGATCCAACCATGTCACACAAGGTTTCATTACAAATATCAAACACTCTATATTCCTATGGTGTTTCGGGAGATCCAAATCTAGGTGTTTTGCTAAACCTGTAACTCAAATAAATCCCTTTATGATAAAATCATAAATTATTTATTTTCTTGTTATACTTGCAACTCAAATAAATCCCTTTATGATAAAATCATAAATCATTTATTTTCTTGTTACAATGATTTTTCACTTCATCTTGAAAGTCTTTGAATGTTTTCAAATATTTCATACTTCTTTCTCATTAAGTGAACATTCACTCAAATTTCTGGAGAAAGCATATGAAGTTGAAATCCATCGCTTACGACTATACATAATGGACTACATACATCGATATAAATAAATTCCAATATTTTAGTCATTCGTTCTTCTTTGGCCTTTGAACGAAGTTTTAATTATCCCGAGGAAATTCTCACAAGCGTCACTTGATCAAATGAAAGTCTCCAAAAATCCATGAATATGGAGATTCTTCATGTTTTCTTTCCAATATAATTTAAACAGCGATGTCACTTTGTAAATGATCTTTCAATCATTTTTCTTGCGACATTTTAGCATTAGGTTTTATGGATGTGATTTCTCCAACTAGATTTGTAAATCATCCATCTTATATGGAATACGGTAATTATTTGAACAACCTGTGTTCTCATAATACCTGATTTAAATAACAATTATTAAAACAAATCTTGAAATCAAGCTTTGATGTCAACGAGAAATACAAACAACGTTTTGTTTGTTTTCAATGAACATCATCACATATTCTCTTGCTAGTTACTTAGGCCATTGTGGTTCATGAATTGCGCCGTTTCGTATGAAATTTCATACCAACCAATTCGGTATCCAATACCCAAGAACCACATTGTTTAACAAGCAAAGAATACAACCATAACATGTATATCATCTATATACCTAAATTGGATATATTTCCAATCTTTTATTTTCTGCCAAATATAGTTTATAGATTCTCTTTCAGCATTTCCTTTTCCTTTTAAAAGAATCTATCAACATCAAAAGTGGCGCCATATACATGACACATAGTCCAAAGCATGTATATTCAAATAATAATACCTTTGGACTTGCACTTTGAAGTAGATCACCATCATCAAAATGATCGGCATTCTTTCAAAATCCATTCTTTAGTAATTTTTTAGTGTAGTAAACACTTTACATACATCTTCTATTTATACTTATCATGGCGACTTTCATGATCAAGCTAATATAGCTTATAAAGACGAATCGTGAGTATAAAGTTACTTTCCAAAACCCTTTTGGATGATTAGGATGTCTAACATCTCCAAACTTTGTAAATTCCCATCCAATATGAGAACATACATTATACTCTATCATATTGCAACCAAAACATTGTTTCAGATATCGTTATATCTGTCACACATGATGGTTTCTGAAACAATTCTTTCAGCTCCTAGATAAACTTGATATTAAAACAATCAAGAATCATGGAGGCAAACATGATACTTAAGATACTAACACTGGAATTGTTACTCTTGATTTAATACCAATTATTAAATTTCACGGAGTAAACAGAGTTTGCTGAAAGTTTGCAATAGTACTTTAAACTTTAGATTGACACTCAACATAATACGATACCAGTTCGTAAAGTAAATATCTAGAATTCTATAGTTCTATTATCTCAATTACAACTATGCATAAGGTGGTGAACAAATGCCAATGACTACAACAAATTATGCAAATTCACTTTGATTTAATTTATGATAAATTGAGTTCTTCTAATCCAAATTAGAAATGAACTCCCACTAAAAAACGACATCCCTCATGTCTTTTTGGTGATTACATGAACCAAATCCACTACACCAAGTCCGATCATCACGTGAGTCGGTGTAGCTTCAAAGGCGAGCATCCATATGGTCATCATATCAAAACATATGACTCATGTTTAACCTTTCAGTCCGTGTTCCGAGGCCATGTCTGTACATGCTAGGCTTGCCAAGTAAGAACCTTAGTATTCGCGTGTGTAAAACTGTCTTACACCCGAGATATGCTCATGGATTCAAGTACACCCGATCATCACGTGATGTCTTGAAGCGACGAAACATTATCGGTGCATACTTAAGGAAGAACACATTTTTATCTTGATATTTAAATGAGGGATCATCTTATTATGCTAATAAAACGTCAAACAAGCAATATAAGATGCAATCAAAGATCACATGTTTGTAAGTGAAAAGATATGGTTCCCGCATATGATCTCCATCATGTGCACCATGGTATGATCTCCATCATACCTCTATGTGTAAGGCCAGGGTCTATGGAACCTACACGTTATGTGTGTTGTAAGAGTATCATCTCATACTTCTACTTACAACATCACCATATCATAACACTAGCCCAACAACAATGTAAACTACACTCCTCTAATTTATCCATTACAAGTTTTACGTGGCTTAGGGATTTCGAAGATAGAACCATTCTTACCTACGAACATGAACCACAACGAGGATAACCAAATTTTTGACAACTCGTTGCAAATTAGATATTGACTATAGTAGGAGAGACAGACACCCGCTAGCCACTTATGCAAAACTAGTTGCATGTCAAGTGTGGAACAAGTCTCATGTGCGAGGACATGTAAAGTTTGTCCGGGCCGCTTCATCCCACTATGCCACCAATATCCAAAGTACAACTAAGAAGCAATAAAATGATCATCATCGCCCACATACTCATATGTGTACTACCCGTGCAAAGCATCTACGCATAGATCCGGCTCTGATACCACTGTAGAGTTCGCAACATAGGAAACAAAAAAATTCCTATGATGGGAACTATGTACCAAGATCTATATACTAGATACAAACAACGGGTGGATGTATATCCATAGAGAACATACCCTTGAAGACCGACAAAGCTTAACGAGTTAAACTAATGGTTGATGTAGACGATCTCTTGCCGACCTCAAGATCGAGAGGAAGTCCTAGCGCCGCAAAACAACAGCGCATCCATGCTCGCACACACGCACAAGACACTGATCAACCTCCGCCTCCTCGCTCCAGTGATGAAGCGGAAGCACAACTTTTTCTTGTCGAATAGCCACCGGGAACATGTATCTCGCTAGTCCTATACCATGGGGGATAAATTCTAGAGGGGGAGAGAGATCCTTCACGAGGAGGTGTGCTTTGAGAGGATGAGAGGGGGCCTTTTATAGGGGAGAGGGGGGCACCCAAGGAGCATGGCGCCCAACCATGGGGGCTGCCCCTCCTCTTCCACATTCATGTGGGTGGACACTCCACTCACTTAAATGCCTTCCAATTCCCTCCACTCAAAAAACCACACAAATTTCCATTAAATTTCCACCAAATTTAATGCAAACTCTCATTAAATAAAACTCCTTTTATTTATTCAGAATTTTGTCAATTACTTTAATGACAAACATTCTCATATAAACCCTTGCTAGTATTTCATTTCACATGCAAAAAACACTCTGCAATTTCACCCGAAAACCTGTTTCGATATCTAGTGAAATAAATTCCCGCGCTTGTTATTCTTTCTGGCATGAAACTTTTGATCCAATTGGATGTTAGTGTCCCTTAAGTGTGCCACCCTATGGTTCGCAAATAATGCGGACATGATCGAGACCCTTCTCCGATCAATAATCAAAAGAGGGACCTGGAGATCCATACCGACTCCCACACATCCAACGATGACTTTCCTGTGATCGTCGGAACCTTTTACGCTAGTATCTTAATCCCTTTGTTTCACGATATATTACATGTCCGAGATTCTATCATCGGTATATCCATACCTAGTTTGATCTCGTTACCGACATGCACTCTTTTCTCGTTCCCGTGATATAACATTCTAGTGATCAAATCACTTGCTTGCAAGCTAATCAATGTGATATCACCGAGAGAGCCCAGAGTATATATATATATCCGTCATCGGGATGAACAAATTCCACTCTCGATCGATGAGCCTCAACAGAACACTTTAGTAGTTCTGAAGCCATCTTTATAATCACCCAGTTACGGTGTGACGTTTGATGTCATCAAGAAACTCTTCCAGTGTTAGTGATTGACATGATCTCATGGTCTAAGGATTAGGATCACTTCGTAAGTTGTTATAGCAATATAAACTCAATGAATTTGATCATAATGATATACTTCAGATGAATGTTCATCACACCATTACACTAATGTTGTGACCTCGTTATTAACAACATCCAATGTCCATGATCAGGAAACTTTGATCATCATGTTAATCAACGAGCTAGTTTATAAGAGAGGCATAACTAGGAACTTCCTTTTTCTTTATTAAACACACATGTATTAAAGTTTCCATATTAATACAATTATAGCATGCAAAATAAACATTTATCATAAATAACGAATACGATAATAACCACTTTCTTATTGCCTCTCGGGCATATTCCCTTCACCTATTTCACCAGAAGATCCATGGAGCCAGAGTATGAGACGGAGGGGAGCCCTGGGTGGCCCATACCCCCCCTGCCGCATGGGGGCCACCCCGCGGCTGGGAGGGGTGTGGCCATCCCAGGCACCTCCTCGGCCTCCCTCTTCGCCTATAAGTTACCCCTTGACCTAAAAACCAAGGGGGTCGTCGTTTTCTAGAAAGATTTCCGCTGCGCCGCCACCACCAGAAACCAAGAGTCGGATCGAGAAACTCCGTTCTGGCACTCTGCCGGGACAGGGAATTTGGGGAGGATCATCACCATCTTCATCGCCAATGCCTCTCCATCAACCATAAGTGTTTCCCTCATCCATAAGTGAGTAATCCCCCACTGTAGGCTATGGGTATGGTAGGGATTGGATGATTTCTATCATGTAATCGAATAAGATTGGTAGGGCATAGTGCCTAGTATCTCTATTAGTTCTATTTGACTTCGTTGCAACTTGTTGTGCTTAATGCTTGTCACTAGGGCCGGAGTGCCATGATCTCAGATCTGAACTTATTATTGAATCATTATTATAGTATTGTTTGTGATCTTATATGCAAGTTGTGTACACATATCATTGTCCGGATCCAAAGGCCCCGAAGTGACAGAAATTAGGAAAACTGGAGGGGATGGCCGTGATGTGAGTATCATATGTGTTCACGGAGTGTTAAAGCTTTGCTCCGGTGCTCTATTAAAAGGATCACCTTAATTGTCAGTAGTTCCCTAGAGGCCCCGCTGCCACGGGCTGGCTGGACAAAAGATGTTGTGCAAGTTCTCATTGCGAGCACGCATGACTATATATGGAGCACATGCCTATGATTGTTTAGTACTTGGATGATTTTTCTTATTTATCAACAATGCCCTAGATCTTGAAGTTACATGTTTAGACTCGTTCATATAACGCCCGTCCGTCCATCCCTATGCCTATCGCGCTCATATCCTACTATTTGCTACTACTGTCACTATTGCTCCTGTTTCGCTGCTGCTATTGCTTTGTTGTTGCTACTACAAACTGTTGCTACTGATAAACTTCTGTGAGCAAGAACTATTTCCAGGTGCAGCTGAATTGACAACTCAGTTGTTAAGGCTTGCAAGTATTCTTTGGCTACCCTTGTGTCGAATCAATAAATTGGGTAATACTACCCACGAAGACTATTGTGATCCCCTATACTTATGGGTCATCAAGACTATTTTCTGGCGCCGTTGCCGGGGAGCATAGCTTTATTTATAAGTTCACTTGGATATACTATTGTTCACTGCTACTCCTTTCATCACGGGGAAGTCTCGTGATGGAAAGTTTCCTATTTTACCATCCACTACAAGAAGAGGTACAATCCTAAACACCTTTGTTGCTCTTGATTCACCGTCTGTTATTAGTAATCTTGTTACACCACCACCACATACTCATGCTACACACACTGCTACTACTGCTGAATCTGAAACTGCTTTTGATACTCATGATGTTACCTGTACTGTGCTTGATGCGAGTGGTTCATTACGTCCTTTCCTAGATGCTATTATGGCTGGTCTAGGAAATACTGAAACTCCTAGTGAAGACACTGTTACACCTGTTAGCTCACCTGAGTCTAGAGAGAGTTATGATATTAATGATGGCTACATTGAGTTTACTGATGAATTTGTTGAAAAGTGCCGAAATACACATGGTGCTAGTGCTATTAAGAGTCTCCTTGCAAGACGTACTATTATTCCTAAACTGTCCTCTGATCCTAAGTTTGCCACCACTCCCATAGATATTAAAGATAAAGATTATGATTTCTCTCTTGATTTATCCTATTTAGACATTGTTGAGAAAGAACCTTTTTGTGGGACTGAAAATGAGAGTGTTGTGGCTCATATGAATGAGACTTCCACAATGAGTGCTTTATTCTCTGATAATTTTAAGATGCGCAAGTACTTTGTTACAAAGATCTTCCCTTTTTCACTAAAAGGAGAAGATAGGGCTTGGTTTAATAGATTATCTCTTGGTTCCATTGATAGCCCTGATTGTTTGATTGCTTCTTTCTTCTAGAAATATTTTCCTCCCAGTGCTAGACATGCTGCTTTGCAGAGACTTTTTGATTTTAAATAGGGAGAAGAAGAGAAATTGCCCAAGTCATGGACAAGGTTTTGTGCCTTGATTCATGCACATCATGAATGTCCATTACCTAAGAATGAGCTTCTTGATATTTATTATAATGGACTAACTGGTGATTCTAGGACATACCTATATAGCTTTGCTGATTGTGTTTTCAGGAAAAGAACTCCTACAGATGTTAAACAATTAATGGCTAAAATAAGCAAGAATTATGATGATTGGACTTCAACTGAGCTAAATACACCTGAGCCTATTATTCCTGAACCAGTTGTGCCTAAACCAGATCCAACACCGACACCAAAGAACAGGGGAGTTATTGCATTAAATGATGAACTGATGAAAGAACCTAAGAAATGTCTAAAGGAGAAAGGTATTAGAGCTGAAGATATGAAGAATATACCTCCTATAAAAGAATTATGTAAGCCAATTCCCCACTCATCTACTATTGAGGTACACTCTCTGCAACACTTTGATGAAGGTGATATTCCTTATGGTAAGCCTCCTGATCAATGTTTAGAGGAATTTGACATTTTTATTGTTAAGCAAGGTAATTTTAATAAACAAGTTCAAAATCATTTATTGGAAAACTCTAAAGCTATTAACGAGTTGAAAGATATTGTGGAAAGAACTTCTAATGATATTTAAATGCTTTGTAAACACTTTCAAATGGTTCAAACCCAACTTGATCAACTTGCTAAGGTATAAAAGGATATGCTAGTTAATGCTTCAGGAGATAAACATGCTTATGGAATTAGAACTAGGAGTGGTATAGCTACTCAAGATCCTTTATATCCTGAAGGACACCCTAAAAGAATTGAGAAGGATTCTCAACAAGGTGAAAGTAGTGGTAGTCCTCGTAAGAGAAAGAAAAAGAAACACAAAATAGTTGAGGAACCACTTGAACCTGCGGTAGATACTAATAGTATATATGTCTCTGATGCTGAAACTGAGAGTGGTAATGATAAAAATGATGCTCCTGATAAGGAGGAAGTTGAGGAAGAACCTGAGAAGTACACTTAGAACACTAGGTACACTAAGGAAGATTCTATTGCTAAAAACACGGTAGTGAGAGAGAACCTTGGGTGCAGAAACCTATGCCTTTTCCAGGTAATAAACACAAGTCAAAGGAGGAAAAACACTACAAAAAGTTTTGTGAGTGGATGAACCCTTTATTTTTGCAAATTCCTTTGACTGATGTTATTAAGTTGCCTCCTTATTCAAAGTATATGAAGGGTATTGTCTCTAATAAAAGGAAGATTCCTAATGAGGAAATTTCTACTTTTCTTGCTAATTATTCCTTCAATGGTAAGGTTCCAAAGAAACTTGGTGATCCAGGTATACCAACTATTCCTTGCTATATTAAGAATAATTATGTTAAAACTACTTTATGTGATTTGGGAGCTGGAGTTAGTTGATAGCTCAGTTGATGTGGAGCCTGTTGGGAACCCCAAGAGCAAGGTGTGAAGCAGCACAGCAGCAAGTCTTCCCTCAGTAAGAAACCGAGGTTATCAAACCAGTAGGAGGAAGGAAACGTCACACAGGTGATGCAATCAACGTGGAGACCTGCACAACACAAACTCAGGACTTTGCCCCAACTAACAGTGAGGTTGTCAATCTCACTGGTTGCTGTAACAAAGGATTAAACGTATGGTGTGGAAGGTAATGGTCTGCACCAAGTAAACATGTAACAGTGGAAGATGTATCAATGGTAAAGATTGGACCGGGGTCCATAGTTCACTAGAGGTGCTCTCATTAGATAAATAACATGGCATGAAGGGTAAACAAATTACAACAGGGCAATTGACAGGAACTGAGCAAGGCATAACAATGCAATACTAGACAAAAAGATCCTATGAGATTCGATTGGGAAATACAACAATATACATAGACCGCCATCCAACTGCATCTATGACTAGAATTCCACCTTCAGGTTATCTCGAACCCCCTCCAGTATTAAGTTGCAAGCAACAGATAACTGCTTTAAGAAAATTGTGTAAGGTAAACAATCCATTTGTTCTATGAATAAGAGACCGTTGTTTTCTCCCTAGTGGCAACAACACATCTACAACCGAAGAGATTTCTGTCACTTCCCTTGGAAACTAGAGGCATGAACCCACTATCAAGCATAAATACCCCCTCTTGGAGTCACTAGCAACTACTTGGCCAAGATAGCTACTAACAACGGAGAGCATGAAAGATCACAAACAACACAAACATGATAGAATCAAATAGACAAAACCATTAATCAATCTGACATAGTAATCTCAATATCCATCGGATCCCCACAAACACAACATGCATG
The DNA here is from genome assembly GCA_916181665.1 of Avena sativa. Classification (NCBI taxonomy): domain Eukaryota; kingdom Viridiplantae; phylum Streptophyta; class Magnoliopsida; order Poales; family Poaceae; genus Avena; species Avena sativa. The sequence goes on along the minus strand of OV702284.1, from coordinate 263,951,474 downwards.
ATTACAAATAGATTAGATCTTGATCATGAACGGAGCTCACAAGATCTATACATGAAAGCACAAGTTGGAGATACAACCATCTAGCTACTACATGGACCCGTAGTCCAAGGTGGAACTACTCACGCTTCATACCAGAGAGAAGGCCTCCGGGATGATCTCCCCTCCGACAGGGTGTCGGGAAGAACTTCAGATCCCCCGATCTAGGGACGAAGGTGGCGTCGGCTACAGAAGGTTTCGTGGAGTTTTGATCGGGTTCCTAGGGTTTCTGCATTGGGGGCTTCTTATAGGCGAAGAGGCGAGGCTGGGAGGCGGCCAGGGGGCTCACACCCTACCCTGGCGCAGGATGGGACCACCCATGCCTAGGGGGTGTGTGGTGGCCCTGGTTTGCATCTCCGTCTCCCCTCTGGACTTCGTGTCGCCCACAGTAAAATATTGACTTTGGCTTTTGTCCCGTCCAATTATGAGAATATTGATTTTCTGCCTTTCTGGAACCAAAAACAGAAGAAAATAGGCAACTGGCACTATGGCAACTTGTTAATAGGTTAGTTCCAGAAAAGATATAAAAACACCTCAAAGTGTAGACAAAGCAAAGCAAAGTAGATACTAAACAGGCATGGAGCATCAAAAATTATAGATACGTTTCCGACGTATCAAGCATCCCCAAGCTTAACTCCTGCTTGTCCTCGAGTAGGTAAGTGATAAAAGAATAATTTTTGAGGTGACATGCACCATCAAAACCAAGATCAAACCATTTGCAAGCATTGAAAGCTGGGATTAAAGAACTCTAAACATGTGCATGAAAGATGGAGTTCTAACAATATGACATAGTAACTATGCATGCAACATGAAAGGTTACAAACAAAGATCATGAATAACATGCATTAAAAAATGTTTGTTTGTTTCACATACAAAGAACATGGCATAGTGGCAATCAGCTTGTCCCTCATAGAGTAGCAAATAGATGCATAGGACACCTTCAAAGTTTATAAGGGTGACTAGAAACAAGTAGCACAAGAACAAGTAATATCACAATATGCATCAATCAATAAGTTTTGGGACACTGCACACAGTATGGCAACTATTCTCTATTAATGGTGCCTAAAAGTAGAAGGTGGAGACTCAAATAATAGTGGAAGGAAGGCCCTTCATAGGGAAGCAGGGATTTCAAGTTTCAAAAAGAGCTTCCAAAAATTATGGTACTTGTTAGCTTTCAGCCCTCATTTCCCATATCATAAGCATCTTGAAGTGATTAAGGTTAAAGTGAACAAACTATTGAGTATATTCTTGACAAAGTATAAGTTGGCAATCTCAAGTCCCTTGAATATGAGGGCCACACCGCATGCTACTCAACTTTAGTCACCTGTAAGTTCTTGTCATTGTAAGTACATGCGCATCATGGTACATGAGCTATCCCATAACCAAAATGACAAGCCAAGCAGACAATGAGCATCTCAGCGATCTTTTTATTTACTATATGCGTAACTTTTTATTGAGGATGTTTCATAGATAGCTCACTATGGTGATGCTGCAAGTTTCCACCATGATTAGGCATGGCTTAGTCTAGCGGCCCAGGCGTTTCTCTAACACAAAATACATACTCCATGGACTTACAAGTTCCCTCTTTATTTCACACCGGTGACATCCATAGACAAAAGAGCATGATATCAACTGAGTACAAAGTACAAGTGTAATGTTGAAAACATTCCCCGTGACAGCACGGTTCTGCTAATTCCAACGTATAAGTGCAAGCATTTACAACATAGATGACACAATGGTTAAAGTTTATTAGGGGCAAAGAATATAAAGTGTGCCATCAAGTTCGTGAGGGCTTTAATCACTAAGTTTTCACATAACAAAGAGACTTTTTAACCGGAAGGTAGCTGAAAACAAGAATATACTTGGAATGGTGTAACACACCATGCATAGGAATTTATAGTGGACACTATGGAATAACTTGGTTTCTTGGGAGTTGGAATCATGAGTAGAACTTACTCATACAAGTGGAGGCTAGCGAAAGACTGGGAGCAACCAACTAAGAGAACAATAATGGCCATAATCATGCAGAGCAACAAAACATTACTAATCAAAGCATAGAGTGGTATTACAAGTCAAGGACTAAATGATCATAGAGTCTATGGTGACTTGTTCATAGTCATAACATGGTGTGAGCATGTGCCAAGTCAACCCAAACAAAATATCAAAGGAGAATACCACAATACTATGCTTTTGTATGCTAAAACAACGCATAATTTCTTCAAGACACACTAAGAAATCCCAATTGTTTGGAACAAGACATGCTACAGCAATAATAACTAAGCATGAGGTCAAAACAACACTTAGCATGTCATGCTAAAGTCTAAGTCTCAGTCAATGCAAGCTCCTCTTGCACTTTCAAGCAGGAACTTCCTACTCCTTTCCAACACCAAGCAACTTATTTGAAACAACACAGCGAGAACGGGGGTCAAAACTACTTTATTCAAGCAAACTAAACAACTAAACAAACCAAACGAAAACTAAGACGCTCCAAGAACAACACAACTTTTGCATGAAACAATAAAAACAAAGTGTCTAGACAGACCTGAGCTTTTTATTGATGAAGAAGGGGATGCCTTGGGCATCCCCAAGCTTTGACGCTTGTACCTCTTGGATAGTCCTTGGGGTGACACCGGGGTGGAATCCCCAAGATTGAGCTTTTGTTCATTCTTCATCTCATACATCATTCTCTCTCTACACCTGAAATTTTTCCTTCATACAAAACTCCACACAATCTTTATTAGTAACATTAGTGTATTCAAAAGATAATAGACCTTTAGGAAAATCTTTGGAACAACAATACTTTTCACTAAAAACACAAGCTACTGTAGTGATTCCTTCAAAAAGCTCAATTTACCTGAACAAAACTCAAAAAGGAATCAATAAGAAGCAAATGCAAATAATGGCAGAAATCTGTCAAAACAGACCAGCAGGTAGAAACCGATTTTTTCGGACATCTTCTGTTGCTCAAATAAAAAAGTGTTGAACTAACTAAAGTTATCTAACATACTGGGGGATTTATTCGTAAATTTTTAGATCAATCCGAGTTACAGAGCCTCCTCACGAATTTTTTTTGTGGAGGACAGAAATCTGTTTTGGGACAGCAACTCTCCAAATCTTATTTCCCTCTCATTAGAGGTCATTCTTGGCACAAAAAGCAAACAAAAAGGATAAGGAGAGGTCATTACAGAAGTAATAACTTCCAAGACTTAAGAAAACTCTTGGGTTATCTCCCAACAAGTATTTTTCTTTAACGCCTTTAAGTTATTCACAAGAAGTTAGAAGAATCAAGTATTTTCAAATAAAGAAGCATTAACATCAAACCTTGTTTTCAAAGGAGGAGCAAAAAAGCAAATTCTCTCTCCTCATAGGGAAGTGTTCAATACCTTCCTTTAATGGAAATTGATATTTAATGGTGCCTTCTTTCATATCAATGATGGCACCAACAGTTCTAAGGAAAGGTCTTCCCAAAGTAATAGGACAAGAAGCATTGTATTCAACATCCAAAACATAGAAATTCATAGGGACATGAGCATTGTTAACCATAATGAGAACATCATTAATACTCTCCATGAGTTTCTTTTTAGCATTATCATTGAGTGGGACATCCAAATAGCAATCTTCCAAAGGTGGCAAATCAAGCATTTCATAAATCTTCCTAGGCATAATAGAGACACTGGAACCAAGATCACATGAAGCTTTGAGATCAAAGTCATTCACTTGCACATTAATAATGGGTTCCCAACTATCTTCTACTTTCCTAGGAATAGAAGCTTTGTGTTTTAGCTTCTCTTCCTTAATTTTCACAAGAGCATCTATAATTTGTTTAGTGAAAGCAACATGCATATCACTAGCATCAGGACTTCTAGCAAGCTTTTGCAGGAACATAATCACTTCAGAAATATTGCAACCATCTATATCAAAATCAAACTTAGCATCACTATTAGTAGACTCAATAGGCTTAGGCATTGTAGGAGGAGGAATAGGGACTTCTTGTGGTTTAGTGGTATCCATTCTAGTGATGGTGCACATACTATTGTTTCTATCAATTTCAGCTTCCCTTTCCCACTTAGCATGAAGTTGGGCTAACAGTCTAACATTTTCATCAATAGTAACTTGTATGGCATGAGTGGCAGTAAAGGTACTTTCCATAGTTTCAGGTTTAGCAGCCATTTTATTAATCAAGGAGGACTGTGCTTCAGACAAAGAGGATATATTTTTCTCAAAATTCAAAAGCTTTTCCTCTATAGTCTTGTTGAAAGTGGTTTGGTTACTAATAAAGTCTTTGAGCATGACTTCAAGTTCAGAGGGGCACTTCTAGCATTGTTGTAGGAGTTTTCATAGGTATTACCATTATTAGGAGGATAAGGCCTATAATTGTTGTTACCACCAAAATTATTCCTATAGGCATTGTTGTTGAAATTGTTGTTTCTAATGAATTTCATATCAACTTGCTCTTCTTGAGCAACCAAAGAGGCCAAGGGAACACTATTAGGATCTAGAGGAGCTTCCCCCATTAACAAGCATAGCCATAATAACATCAATCTTATCACTCAAAGAGGAGGTTTCTTCAACAGAATTTACCTTCTTACCATGTGGAGCTCTCTTAGTGTGCCATTCAGAGTAATTAATCATCATATTATCAAGGAGTTTTGTTGCATCACCCAAAGTGATGCCCATAAAGGTACATCCAGCAGCTAAATCCAACAAGTTTCTTGAAGAGAAGTTCAAACCTGCATAAAAACTCTGGATAATCATCCAAGCAGTTAGTCCATGAATGGGACAATCCTTAACCAAAGACTTCATTCTTTCCCAATCTTGAGCAACATGTTCATTATCAAGTTGTTTAAATTTCATAATGTCACTTCTCATAGATATAATCTTAGCAGGAGGGTAGTACTTTCCAATAAAAGCATCTTTGCACTTAGTCCAAGGATCAATACTATTTCTAGGCAAGGATAGCAACCATTATTTAGCTTTTCCTCTCAAGGAGAAAGGAAACAGCTTGAGCTTAATAATATCTCCATCTACATCCTTGTACTTTTGCATTTCACAAAGTTCAACAAAGTTATTGAGATGGGCAGCAGCAGCATCGGAACTAGCACCAGAAATTTGCTCTCTCATCACAAGATTCAACAAAGCAGGCTTAATTTCATAAAAGGTAGCATCAGGAGCAGGTGGAGCAATATGAGTGCTAAGGAAATCATTGTTGTTTGTGCTAGTGAAGTCACACAACTTGGTGTTCTCAGCAGAGTTCATTTTGGCAAAGGTGGGCAAGCCAAAAACAGCAGCAGCAGCTAAAGCAGGAACTAATTTTTTTGTGTTTTTAAATAAAGAAAGCAAACCAAACTAAACTATTTTTTTGGAGTTTTTGAAAAAAAGGCAAACAAAACCAAGCAAAAGAAACTAAGCAAACTGAAAACAAAGTAAAGAGAAAGGAAGTGGAGGACTCCCCTTGTGAAGACGTCCTTAGCCTCCCCGGCAACGGCGCCAGAAAACTTGTTGATGGCTCAGTTGATGTGGAGCCTGTTGGGAACCCCAAGAGCAAGGTGTGAAGCAGCACAACAACAAGTCTTCCCTCAGTAAGAAACCGAGGTTATCGAACCAGTAGAAGGATGGAAATGTCACACAGGTGTTGCAAGCAACGTGGAGACCAGCACAACACAAACTCAAGACTTTGCCCCAACTAACAGTGAGGTTGTCAATCTCACCGGTTGCTGTAACAAAGGATTAAACGTATGGTGTGGAAGGTAATGGTTTGTAGCAAGTAAACAGGTAATAGTGGAAGATGTATCAATGGTAAAGATTGGACCGGGGTCCATAGTTCACTAGAGGTGCTCTTCTTAGATAAACAACATGGCATGAAGGGTAAACAAATTACAGCAGGGCAATTGACAGGAACTGAGCAAGGCATAATAATGCAATACTAGACAAAAAGATCCAGTGAGATTCAATTGGGCAATACAACAATATACATAGACCGCCATCCAACTGCATCTATGACTAGAAGTCCACCTTCAGGTTATCATCTGAACCCCCTCCGGTATTAAGTTGGAAGCAACAGACAACTGCTTTAAGCAAAGTGTGTAAGGTAAACAATCCACTTGTTATATGAACAAGAGACCGTTGTTTTCTCCCTAGTGGTAACAACACATCTACAACCGAAGAGATTTTTGTCACTTCCCTTGGAAACTAGAGGCATGAACCCACTATCGAGCATAAATATCCCTTCTTGGAGTCACTAGCAACTACTTGGCCAACATAGCTACTAACAACGGAGAGCATGCAAGATCACAAACAACACATACATGATAGAATCAAATAGACAAAACCATTAATCAATCTAACATAGTAATATCAATATCCATCGGATCCCCGCAAACACAACATGCATGATTACAAATAGATTAGAACTTGATCATGAACGGAGCTCACAAGATCTATACATGAAAGCACAAGGAGGATATACAACCATCTAGCTACTACATGGACCCGTAGTCCAAGGTGGAACTACTCACGTTTCATACCAGAGATAAGGCCTCCGGGATGACCTCCCCTCCGGCCGGGTGCCGGGAAGAACTTCAGATCCCCCCGATCTAGGGATGACGGTGGCAGAGGATACAAAAGGTTTCGTGGAGTTTTGATCGGGTGCCTAGGGTTTCTGCATCGGGGCCTTCTTATAGGCGAAGAGGCGAGGCTGGGAGGCGGCCAGGGGGCCCACACCCTACCCAGGCACGGGGTGGGCCCACCCGCGCCTAGGGGGGTGTGGCGGCTCCGGTTCGCCTCTCCGTCTCCCCTCTGGACTTCGTGTCGTCTACGGTAAAATATTGGCTCTGGCTTTTGTCCTGTCCAATTCCGAGAATATTGATTTTCTGCCTTTCTGGAACCAAAAACAGAAGAAAACAGGCAACTAGCACTGTGGCAACTTGTTAATAGGTTAGCTCCAGAAAAGATATAAAAACACCTCAAAGTGTAGACAAAGCAAATCAAAGTAGATACTAAACAAGCATAGAGCATCAAAAATTATAGATACGTTTCCGACGTATCATTAATGTTATGCCTTTTTCTCTCTACAAGAGACTCCAGCTAGAAAAGTTGATACCAACTGATATATCTTTGCAAATGGCTAACAAGTCAACTACTATTCCTTTTGGTATATGTGAGGATGTTCCTGTTCAAGTGGCTCATAATTGCTTGGTTTTAACTGATTTTTTTGTGCTTGAAATGCCTGAAGATGATAATATGTCTATTATTCTTGGGAGACCTTTTCTTAATACTGCAGGTGTTGTGATCAATTGCAATCAAGGAAAAGTAACATTCAATATTAATGACAGAGAGCATACTGTCTATTTCCCCAAAAAGGTTGCTAAAAGCTATTGCCTGAATTCCATTGAAAATATTGAGAGCATCAAAGTTGGAGAAATATATTGTCCCATTCCACAAGAAAATTTTGAAACTATTATGATTGGGGCTATTGCTATCAAGTTTGACGTAACATAATCACCTTGTGGAATACAAAGTTTTGTTTCATATAAGTTTGTTTTGGTAACAAGACTTGATCAACCTTGTTAACAAAAGGATTTTAATGAACAAAATAATGTTTCACTATGGTTATACTTGTTTTCTTTTACTTTTCTCCTTCCTAGTCTTTGCCTTTTCTTTTGGTAGCCTTGGTTTTGTTAGTTGTTTGCTTGTTAGAGTGTCTTAGAACTTATGTAGTTTGGTTTTTGGTTTTTGGTTTTCTTTTGCTTCTTCTAAAAATACCGTTTCTGCGAGAAAATCAATTTTCATACCCTCAAAATTGGCCAAAAATAAAGTTTCCCGAAAAATCCTAGAAAATTCAAAATATTTTTTTCCTCGAAAAAAGGGGCAGAGGGACACCTGGAGTGACCCCGGGGGCCACCCCAGGCCAGCACACCCCTGGTGGACGCGGACACCCCCCAGGTGGCGCCTGGCTGGGGTGTGGCCCACCTGGGTCCCTCCAAGGTGCCTCCTCCCAGCCATCTTATTTCTCTCTCCCAAAAAACACCAAAAATAGTTCTTCTTCTTCTTTGGTTTCGTGAGTTCTTTGCAGGGTTCAGCCGTCCTCAGTGGATTTTGGTTTCATGTTATTATTTAAGTCACACAAGTGAAGGGCAATAATGAAGATTAAGACAACTTGAGGTGTGGTAAGAGGCTGGTAACGAACTCTATTTGTTTTCATTTTTGTACATATACTCATCGTTGTGAGCATGCTTAGTTTTTTCATGTAAGGTGTATGTTACTGATGGATGCTTAGTAGTTCTTGCTTTCTTGTGATTAGCTCCAGCTTGCTAATAGTTTGTAGCATGTCGTATGAATTTTTTCTTGCATTGTTTTATTCATATTTTTGTATGATATTGTGGTATCCTCCTCTAAAAGTTTCATGTGAATCAACTTGGCACATGCTCGCGCATGCATATGACTAAACAATAGGCAGTAAGCCTCGATGAGTTATTTTGCCTCAGAGTTCTTGTATCACTTTCATGCCATAATTAGTCATGTTTTGTTGCAAGCATGATTATGATAGTTATTTCTCTTTCGTTTGTCGCTCCCTCTATTTTGATAGCCTTCACTTGCACTGAGTATGAGCTCTACTTGTGCATCTAACTCCCCAAAACCAATATTGCCAACAGTGTCCACCATACCTACCTATTAGCATCATTTACTATTTCAGTGCATATTCTATATGCCTTGTTTTCTTCCAAATAAAATGTTTGACTGCTTTGAGAAAGTTAGTTAGTAAAGCTCTCACGAACTTGATGGCAGAATTTATTTCTTGCACTTAATAATCCTGAACCATTGTGACCTGTCCATGAAAGTTATATGCTTGCAAATTATAGGCTGGGAGTTAGCAGAACCGTGCTGTCACGAGGAATGCTTTCAACACTTATGGATACTTATCCAGTCGATACCTTGCTCTTTTGTGTGCGGATGTCGTCGGTGTGAAATAAAAGGGGAGCTTGTGAGTTCATTGAGTATATATATGTGTTAGAGAAACGTCTGGGCCGCTAGCCTAAGCCATGCCTAATCATGGTGGAAACTTGCAGCATCATCATAGTGAGCACCTGTGAAGCATCCTCGATAAAAATCTATGCAAATAGTAAATAAAAAGATCACTGAGATGCTCATTGTCTGCTTGCCTTGTCATTTTGATCATGAGATAGCTCCTGTATCATGTGCAAGGGATACCCCGTTGGCGGTTCTCTATGATATGCATGTATTTCCAATGACAAGAACTTATAGGTAACTAAAGTTGAGTAGCATGCAGAGCGGCCCTCGTACTCAAGGGACATGGGATTTCCAGTTTATGGTCTGTCAAGCATATAACTCATATCGGACTTCACTTTGACCTTAACCACATAAAGATGCCTATGATAGGGGCAATGAGAGCTCAAAGCTAATGAGTACCCTACTTTCAGCATTTGGAAGCCTTTCAAACTTTTCAAAACCTTTTCACTTCCTTGTTAAGTCACCACTTATTCTATGAGCACCTTCTTGAGAGCTTAACTGTCATTTTTGTGTTTGTCTCAAAACCTGGTTGATTATGTCATGACTTTGATGCTTGCATCTCTGATATCTTTACTTCTAGTCTTCACTTGAACTTTAGAGGTGCCTTGGCATTTATATTGTGCTCTACAAACAAAGGCAAGCGAGATACCACTCTATCATACCTTCTTATGAGCATTGCAATGTTTCTTATGTTTATGTTCCATGGTACTTATTATTATTGAGTTAGTTTCTCTTCATAGCTTGCATTGACTATTGAGTAGACTTAGTTGCATACTTCTTATTATGAATGGTTTAAGTATCTACTCCTGTGCTGAGAATATATACATCATATGAAGCAAATGTGTTCGTGAAAGTTCTTTTATCGCACTCAGTTTTCAACTGAATTGTTGAGGACAAGCAATAAGCTAAGTTTGGGGGGAGTTGATACGTCCAAAACGTATCTACTTTCCCGAACACTTTTGATATTATTTCTCCTCTAAACCTGTGTGATTTGAATACAACTAACACGGACTGACGCTGTTTTTAGCAGAATTACCTTGGTGTCTAGTTTTTGTGAAAAAAATCAACTATCAGGAAAAATTCCTGAAAATATGCCAAAAATCCTATTTCACCAGAAGATCCACGAAGCCAGAGTTCGAGACGGAGGGGAGCCCTGGATGGCCCACACCCCCTGCTGCGTGGGTGGGCCCACCCCGCGCCTGGGAGGGGTGTGGCCAGCCCAGGCACCTCCTCGGCTTCCCTCTTCGCCTATAAGTTACCCCTTGACCTAAAAAACAAGGGGGTCGTCGTTTTCCAGAAAGAGTTCCGCTGCGCCGCCACCACCAGAAACCAAGATTCTGATCCAGAAACTCCGTTCTGGCACTCCACCGGGACAGGGAATTTGGGGAGGATCATCGCCATCGTCATCGCCAACGCCTCTCCATCAACCATCAATGTTTCCCTCATCCATGAGTGAGTAATCTCCCGCTGTAGGCTATGGGGATGGGAGGGATCGGATGAGTTCTATCATGTAATCGAATAAGATTGTTAGGGCATAGTGCCTAGTATTTCTATTAGTGCTATTTGACTTTGTTGCAACTTGTTGTGCTTAATGCTTGTTACTAGGGCCCGAGTGCCATGATCTCAGATCTGGACTTATTATTGAATCATTATGATAGTATTGTTTGTGATCTTATCTACAAGTTGTGTACACATATCATTGTCTGGATCCAAAGGCCCCGAAGTGACAAAAATTGGGACAACCAGAGGGGATGACTGTGATGTGAGGATCACATGTTTTCACTGAGTGTTAATGCTTTGCTCCGGTGCTCTATTAAAAGGAGCACCTTAATTGCCAGTAGTTCCCTAGAGGCCCCGCTGCCATAGGCTGGCTGGACAAAAGATGTTGTCCAAGTTCTCATTGCGAGCACGCATGACTATATATGGAGCACATGCCTATGATTGTTTAGTACTTGGATGCTTATTCTTATTTATCTGTAATTCCCTAGATCTTAAAGTTCCATGTTTAGACTCGTCCATGCAACGCCCGTCCATCCATCCCTATGCCTACCACGCTCATATCCTACTGTTTGCTACTACTGTCACTATTGCTCCTGTTTTGCTGCTGCTATTGCTTTGTTGTTGCTACTACAAACTATTGCTATTGATAAACTTTTGAAAGCAAGAACTATTTCCAGGAGCAGCTGAATTGACAAGTCGGTTTGTAAGGCTTGCAAGTATTCTTTGGATCCCATTGTGTCGAATCAATAAATTGGGTAATACTACCCGCGAAGACTGTTGCGATCCCCTATACTTGTGGGTCATCACTTACCCGTCACTGGGTGAACAAATCCCGCTCTTGGCGCAGTCTCCTCAACCTATTCCTCCGGATACCCAACGACACCATTATGATCACCATTTCACTGAGTGACGTTAAGTGCCATTAAAGTAACCTTGGGAAACAGTGATTATGATATGGTCTCACGGTCCAAGGAAAAGGAAACTTCGTTTCTGACTATTGCAACGATGAACTTTGTGACTTGATCGTGTTGCAATCTTTGAGGAATATGCATCACATCATTCACCAATGATATGACCTCGTTGTCAACCAGCTCTATCACTCATGATCAGGAAACCTTGATCATCAGTTGCCAAACAAACTAGTATCAATAAAGGCTACTAGGGACTTATGTTTCATAACGCACATGTATCAATGTTTCCACTTGATACAATTATAGCACAACATAAAACTATTACGAACTTATTGGGATATGACAATAATAAACCTTTTATTATTTTCCTCTAGGGCATATTCCCTTTAATGCAGCCACGTCTAGTTTATTCAACAAACAACTAAAGTGCAGTACTCACATTCGGTCTAAACAAAGCTCAAACTTTTTTTCCATGGATCTAATATTTCTATATTAATAGATGTGTGCTTCTGAGTGGGTATGATCAATCATATCAGGGTGCCGAGATCAGCAAAAAGTGATCGACATGGTTGTGTAGCCGTTCGGCATACCCAGAGCGGCTGCGTCGGGCTCGAGAGGCCTCGGTGATAGTCTGTGTTGACTGTTATTTCCCTGATACTGACGATGCTAAGTGATAGGTCCCACATATCAGAAGGAATAAAAATCTAATTGTTTTCATCTTCATTTGTGGGTTGTGTGCTAGATCCTACATGTCGAAAGGCAACATATTTATTTATTTTCATTGCTGTTGATAGGACAAAGAGAAGGTCCCACATGTAAAGAAACAAGTCACACAGACGATACGTAAGCCCAACGTAACGGCAGCCGACATCGGGTTTGTCCAGGGGCACAGACGCGGCGAGTCCATGTCGTGTGGTGGCATTCTTCAATTAGCCGATTCGTAGTGAAAATTTCCGAGTAAGCGACACAGTCATAATAAACTCAAAGACAAAATGTTATGGCGAAGAAGAGGAAGGAGGACTACCTCTTCTTGATGGCCGACACATCTACGATGGATCCGAAGGTGAAGGCGTGTCACGATGCGCAACACAGCCTCATCTTGCAATAAATGAGAGCACCAGCGACGAGTTTCACAACACCAATGACATTGGCTACACAGGAGGCCCCGTCTACCCTGACGGAGGAGGATCTGACAGTTTCCATTTGAGTTTCATGGTTTTGTAAAATTTGAATTCATGGCGAGAAATCGAATTTCGACTCCTATGTATCTGAAATTTTAAGCCGTACGAGGAGGGGAGGCGTGGCTAGAAGAGGACGCCCCGGATAGAAACATCATACGCCAGTGTCTTCATTACGGCCCATTCGACGTCTATAGGGACGCCCTTGGGGCAGCTGGAGATGCTATTAGTAATTCTGAAACGAATCCGATTAGAGCTGGCATGCATGTGACGGGGGCCGGGAACTGTAAAGTGTCTTCGTAAATCTTGTCGTACTGCTGGAGAGGAGTATTTTAGGGCCGGGCTGGCTGGCATTTTCATGCAAAGCGCTCACCTGCTCGCTGCCAGACACGTGCATACAGTGGTTCTACCTGGCGCTGGACAAAGATTCAGAGGAAGAAAGAGACACGTAGGTTCGCACGCTTCGTTGGTTCCTTCCCCCAGCTCATTCTCTTTGGAGCATTACTAGGAAATTAGGCGCAGCGACACGCTGCGCCCGTGGCTTTACCTGTCGGACCAAACTGAAGAGCACACAAGGAGTTAGCGATAGCAAGGCACATATGGCTTGAGAGTTGAGATCCCAACTCTTCGAAGTGGCTTTGGAGGAAGATAACCAAGCTCATGGTACAACATTGGACTAAAAAAACTTAGATTTTGAACATGTCAATGAGCTAACATGAGAATAAGAAAAAGAGAAACAAAGAGTGGTGGAACAATGATCGGTAGTGAACAACACACACGCTGATGTGCATGAGAAATATTCTCAGATAGAAAGTTACCCAACATGTGATCTGGATAGGTTTTTGTTTTGAATTTGGGTAACAATGCACAAGTAGAGGTTAAAAGACAGGTTTGAAATATGGTCAAGAACTGCTATTTCTGGCATGGTGCCTCTATGCTCATATATGCATGAGAAAAATGTTTTAAGCCACTTTCCCATTTATTGTTTGTCAGAACAAAACATAAAAGTCCTCTCTAACTACAGGCTCAGAATATATTGCAAGCAGTGTATCTATAGCTAAAAATGGTTCAATTAAAGTGGCATGAAACACATATTCCTCGTTGAGATCATCAACATAATTTGAAAAAGATACATGTATGTTTTCTTGGAAGCTAGCATCAACAATTCTTAACTGAATTATGTAACTTGCACACCAGTTCGCTGACTGTAGAAAGCTTTATACAAAACCATGGTACATAGTGAGAGAATAATGAATAGCATACTAAGGGGTTTATAAAATACGTAGAGGATAATTCATTCAGAAGAACATGTATTTAATTTTCGTAGAGCCAAAACTGACCACTTCTCACAGAATTCTGTCCAGGTCTTAGAGCAGTACTTTAACAGAGAAATATGTTGCGGCTGAATGATAATTAAACATTGAGGAATAAAAAAAATATACATATGTAATCAGGCAATTCAAGTACGGAAGACCTGACAACACATGCTGTGAACAACGCACACACTGAAAGAGCCGTTGAACCACTTGCAATACATGGTCTTGATTTGGGGAGTTTTCCGCTAGGTAACCAAGCACAATGCATCTGGACAAAGGAGCAAAACTAAGATAGTCTGCAAGCAATAAGAATATCTTATATATTATTAATTTGTTAATGCACAAACCAATAAGTGGCTAGCAATTAGAAGATACCTAGAAGATATCCGAAGCAATGAGACATCTCTATAATGGTCCAATGCATGTCCATCTCTTTTTGCTTTATCAGAACTTCCTGCTTCTGTTCACAATCTTCAGGTATGGATTTAGATTTCTTTTCAAACACATGATTCTTATCTACCTTGTCTCCATTGATCCCAGATGCTTTAACTTAAATGGACCCTTCTTCAGAAGATCCTGATGAAGAAAATATCGGCAAGTAAATGACTACACAGAATTAGTAAATCGATCATTCGAGTAGTTACTGAAAAGGTTGTATAATATAATTTGGCAAGTTCACTAAAATGTATTACATCTGTTTCACAATATAAGATGTTTTGCTAGGCTACTTTAACCTACAAAAACATCTTATATTTAGGAACGTTGGTATTACCTTTTATTTTGAGGCACGCCAAATAGACTCCAATCGATCGCCTTGGTATTAAACGTGATTGCGAACTCTCCACCAATGTCTTGCATCAATTGTACAACTTCTCGTTGGTAAATGACTCGTTCTGAAGCTTCTGAAGAAACTACCCATAAAATCGTTAAGTTAATCAGCATAGTGCAACAAAAGGGACCGGCTCAAACATAAAAGGGACAACATCATATGTACTTCAGAGCTAATAAAATGTTTAATGGAAGCTACATCTCTATCTGTGAACACATGGCTGAGGTCACACAGTTCAGGAAGTTAGGATATCTAGCAGCAGCGAAAATCAGAGTCGACACAGCTTCCATGTTTTCGTGAGGGCATTCACTGCAAATAGATCACTACATATCAGCAATCGACACACAGGGAACCTCCTGTAATCCTAATTGAATGTAACCAGAAGTATTCATAAATTTGGTAAAACATGCAAACTTTACTAATGTACAAAATTAACTGATGTAGCAAAGTATAATGAAAATTCATCTAGTATGAAAGCCTCACGTATACTGCTAATCAAGTATACTTAGAAAACAGACTACGAACTGTATGCAGCTATAAGCAGAAATGTTCACACACGGTAGCACAATTCTGCGAAAAGCTAATACATGCTTATTCGTAGTTTCCAGATCTTCTTCAATTTTGAAAATCTAGAAAATAACAAACACTAAGTTGCATGATTAACTACACTGACAGAATTTGCCTCGCTCTAGGTTTAAACTTGAAGTACAGATGTTCCTGGCAACACTGGAGTATGGCATGCTATCTTGTAGAAAATCATTCAGAACGCCGAGCTATTTCAGTGAACTAAGCAACACTTATGAAACATTGCGTCATTATTGGCAAGCTAGGAAATCACAAGAACTCACGGGACATGTATTTCGATTAAAAGGAGGTGCATATATTTATATATTTTCGGTCAATCATTACAATGAAAAGAATGGATGGGCTATTTGTTAGGATTTTTCTACCTTTTCTAGTTCCTACCACCAATGCACAACACAAATGCATGTCACATATCTATGTATTCACAATACTGCTTGATTGTATCATAGCAAGATGAATGTTTCATATCCACAATCAGTATTTTCCATTTGCATTACAGGAGGAAAAATATCCATCGTGGATAAGAAACAATAAAACATCGGTATAAATGAAACTTGCCTTGAATCAACAAAGTTTACTCGAATCCCACATGGAAACAATATAATTTTTTCTAGAAAGAACAACTTGTGCAGAATAAAGTCATTACTGGAACTGTCAGTAGGTACTTCAGATAGGATGAACGGTGATACAAAATTTGAATCAGAAAAAACACAGCCAGCCTTCAACCATGCCTGCAAAATTTAAGCAGACATACTACTTACCTCTTCAATGTCTCTAGTAGCTGTTCGGCAATTAGATAAACAATTCTGCTGACCCTTTTGGCCGGGTTTAGCTCCCATACTGATGTTGGTACTCACAAGCAAAGAACCCCAACACTAAGCTCATCCAGTATGTCACGGTCCAAGCGATTGGAACCTATTAGAAGAGTAACAGACATGATTGAATAAATCACACATCTCGATCGGAACAAATATAAATCTGAGACCCACCATGTAACAAATACGCTGCTTAATTGTTTTAACCAAGCAAATGAAACTGAAATTCAAACAACAACTGGATTTTGATCTTTTGGATCCATGCACTAAAAGTGATGGCAGACAGCAAGTTTCTATCAGTCTAATCAAACAAAAAAGAGTACAGTTCAACAAACCTGCTGCTTAGATGAAGAACCAGTTCCAAAATGAACAATCCTCATAGGTACTATACAACTTTCTGTAGTATGTGCACACCACTTTGAAATAGATATTTTAATCAATAATTGATGTCCTTGTAACCCTAAAGGCCCCAACTAAAGTACCAAGGAACAATGTAAACCTACAGCACCAGCATATGACAACAAAGAGTTTAAATATACTATTTCGCATACATCTTTAGTTACAGAAGGAAAACGTCACAACAACAAATACAAACCAGTCAGTAAACCGGTAAAGTGGTAAATACTAATTTTATAGTCACAACAATGACTCACTAATACTCAATGGACGAAACCTGCAGCATACTTTGATGTCGCGTAAAGCAAGAGAAGCAGGCTCTTGTGAACACCAATCATATAACCATACAGGTTACCGTCTGCATCATCAAAAAGAGCAAGCTGTATTATTGTCCTATAAGAGCAACTCCATGTTACTTTCAATCTTCTAAAAGACATGGCAGCACATTACTACATCAATCCGGAAGAAGAGCACACAACCTGAAAATATTGCAGTGACATGTAAGTATGGTTCCAACATGAAAAAAAAACAGAGAACCACATCAGCGGCAATGTATGTGGAACTAAGAAAAACTAATTTGGATTTAATTCTTTCGAAAATGCACCGTAAAGGAGAAGTAATTAGGAACAAATACATATAATTCAGTTTCGGGATTTAGGGTTTAGAGGGGATTAAGATTCTTGTGGCTTTTACATGGATGTGAGTTGTATCTTGGAAGTGAAAGCGCGCGACAAAATCCAGGCATGAGCCACCCGGTGAGATGGCTGAGCTCCATTGAAGCTGCTCTTCACATGGGGTGGGATGTAGTCGAATTGAACATGGTACGGGGACAGTTCACACGGCACGGGGAGCAGGGACGCCTGGGAGGCTGCCGGCCGCGGAGCCAAGGTGTGGGGGACACGGTGGTGGTAGATGGACGTTGTTAAGGAGGCCGGAGATAGTAGAGGGAATAGAGAGGAGGCGGCGGCGTACCCGGAGCAGAGAAGGCAGTAGAGTATGGGGCGCCGGGAAGGTAACCGACAACATGGACGGGGCAGGGGCGCCTGGGAGGCTGCCGGCGGCGGAGCCAAGGTGTGGGGGACGCGGTCGTGGTAGATGGATGTGGTGAGGGCGTCGACCACCTGTGTCGATGAGAGAGGAAGCTCGATCCCGATGCTGCCCGCCACATCGGCGGTCGATGCCGCGACCTGCTCTATCGGCATGGGCACCGCCGCGTCCCTCTTCCACCAAAACCTCAAGGCCGTTGTGCGTGCGCCGCGTGGATGGCGAGCAGTAGCAGCAGCCATGTCCCTTATGTCTGAAAGGATTTGGATCGGGGGGAGAAAGACCAGAGGAGAGGAGGAGCTGGCGAGATCCATTGGGGATCGATTAGATCGAGAAGAAATCGCCAGAGGAACCGCCCGCGTCAGGTCGGACGTGCCGAGATTTCAGAGATGGCCCAGGAAAGAAAATGAAGAGGAGAGGACACGTACGGAAGGAAAAAGGCAACGTGGCAGCATACATGGACCAAGAACTATGGATAACAAACCGTCGAACGAAGATGCATCACTGTAGAAGTCCAAATTTTCGTTTCTACAGTACAATCGGATGACGTGGACGCGACGTACGGTCGCTGAAGTGCTTAACTTTTGTATATGTAGTAATTGATTCGTCCAGCGCATATGTACATCGATCGATCGTGAACAAAAAAAAACTATTGGTGGACCCAAATGCCAGATTAAAATTTCCAGCATTTCAAAGTTGGAACGCAACCATTGGGCTCGCATTCACTTTGGCCCAACGTTGCAACCCAGGATTAACCAAGCACGAAGTGGCAAAGAAAAAAAAAAGGACAAACCATCAACCGAAGCTAGCTATACATGCGAATCGAGTAGCTAGGGAGGTTGTCTAGCCTAGCTGAAGATATCCTCCGGGATGCTGTGCAACGCCGGCGACCACCGCCCGTGGCGTCTCGCGGCAGCCACGTCGGGCGCCGCCGCCTGCTTCTTCGCGTGCTGGTGCTTGAGAGCGCTCACCAGCTGCTCCAGCGCAGGCGGCAGCGAGAAGGCGCCGCCGGCGGCGACGGCCGCGGCCACCTGCTTGAGCTGCTGCTTGCTCAGCACGATCTTGACGCGCATCGCGCCGCCGGCCGGGCTGGTCGCGCTGGTCGCCGTATCGGCGATGGTCGTGCCCGTGGACTGCTCGACGGCGGTGACCGTCTTGGCGTCCAGCTGCAGCCTCGGGCACCTCACCAGCTTCCTGGCATCCCTCCTCGGCACCTGCGCGGCGGCCTCGAACTCCATGGATCTGCTCCTGGCTCTAGCTTTCCAGCAGATGCTCCTCGTTCACTTGCTCCTGTTTTCCTCGAGTACTCTCTGTACTGTGATGGGCAGTAGCCAGTAGATAATGAATATATAACATTTCTGCGCGTCCGAAGCTAGGGTTTTATATAGAAAGGTTTACGAGTGAGACAGCTCATAGGCAGCTGTCCGTGCGAAGATTGGAAAGGGACACCCTAGGTGGAATCTTTCTCTTCAATGGGATTAGTTAGTTTCTGCTAATTTCAATATTATGGTACAGCACGTAGTAGGGTCCATGCATCACATGCTGCTTGGAGAATTTCTGAAGACTAGTACTAGTGCTTTCCCTGCAGGTTTCATCTGGATTTTCATGGCTTTACAAGAAGACTTTTCGCTAGCTTTGCAAGAAAGAGAAATTATTTTGCCGCCAACGAATGCATTTAAGTATGTACCAGACATACGGAGGCATTGGAGCCTCCCGTAACCCCTCCCGGCTTCCATGGTAGCCCCCTCCACGCGATCGGGGGTCAACCCTAGATCGCCGCCAACGACCTCCTCCTCTTGCTCCGCCCATTTTCGCCACTATTGGAGGCTGTCGGCAAAGCCTTGCCCGCCGATGAAGGGGGGAGGGGGAGGCCCTGGTGCGGTTGTTTCAAGATCCCTGCAACGAGCTCGACGGAGGCGGTGAGGGCGATGCATGGTGGTTGGTAGCAACAGGTGGCCGACGGTGGCGGTGAATCCTTGGCCGGCGTGTCGGGATCTTCCCCTTGTCGTCGGCGGCTATCCGGTTCGGTTGGACCTCAGCTGGATATGTCATCTCCTTCTACGTCGATCGGTAGGTGAAAGAAATATGTCCGAGAGACAATAATAAAGTAGTTATTATATTATTCCTCGAGTACTCTCTGTACTTGTGTGTTTAATAAACAACCAAAAGGTTTCTACTAAAGCCTCTCTTTAACTAGCTCGTTGATCAACCGATGATCAAGGTTTCCTTATCATAAACATTGGATGTTGTTAATAATGAGGTCCCATCATTAGAAGAATGATGGGATGAACATTTACACCATTGTAAGAATAGCAATACGATCAAGTCATCAAGTTTCATTGCTATATCAAACTCATACGAAGTAGTCCCAATCCTTAGACCATGAGATCATGTCAATCATTCATGACGGAAGAGTACTTTGATGATATCAAACATCACTCCGTAACAAGGTGATTATAAAGGTTAATTTGGGTACTCTGGAAGTATTAGTTGATGCTCATGGATCAAGAGTGGGATTTGTCCCACCTGGTGATAGAAAGATATACTCTGGGCCCTCTCGGTGATATTGCATTGACACCGCTTGCAAGCATGTGACTAGATCATGGGAATGTCATATCACAAAACGAATAAAGAGTGCTTGTCGGGAACGAGATCGAACTAGGTATGGATGATACCAAATGACCAGAGCTCGTACAAGTAATATATCGCGAGACAAAAGGAATTGACTACAACGTTAATGGTTCACACGATCACTAGATTCATCATTGAGTAAGTGGGAGTCATCATGGATTTCCATATACCGCTCATGATTATTGATCGGTGAGGTGTGTCGATCATATCCATGTTATTCACGAACCGTAGGGTGACACAATTAAGGTTCGCTGACGCGTTTTGAGTGGATTTGGAACTCCGAATGAATTATTGGACATCATAGTGGTTGTTTCGGAAAAGCACTGAAACTGTTTCGGAATATCGAAATAACACAAGGGGAAAATTGTTAATGTTTCTTAATTCAATGAATTAACAAATATTAAATAAAAAATGTTTTATTAATTCCATAGGTGTTGTTTAGTTGTTATTAATGTCATGCAACTAAAAAGAAAAATAAGAGAGGGGGTTATTGTTGGATATATGTCCAGGAGGCAATAATAAAATGGTTATTATCATATCTTTATGTTTATGATAAATGTTTACATCTCATGCTATAACTGTATTAACAGGAAACATTAATACTTGTATGTTTTGTAAACATAAAAGAGTCTCTAGTAAGCCTCTTATTAAATTATCTTGTTGATTAATAGATGATCATAGTTTCCTAATCATGAACATTAGATGTTATTAATAACAAGATCATATCATTGGGAGAATGATATGATGGACGCACTCCTATAGTTAAGCATATCATAAGATCAACTCATTAAAGTTCGTTTGCTACAAAGCTTTTTAAATACATAGTAACCTAATTCTTCGACCATGAGATCATGTTAATCACCATCACCCGATGGATGCTTTGATGACATCAAACACCACTTCGTAACTGGATGGTTATAAAGGTGGCATTGAGTATTCTGAAAGTATGTGTTGAAGCATATGGATCAAGAGTGGGATTTGTCCATCCATATGATGGATAGATATACTCTGGGCCCTCTTGGTGGAATGCTATCCAATTGGCTTGCAAGCATGTGACTAGGTCACAAGGGATGTCATATCACGAAACGAGTAAAGATTACTTATTGGTAACGAGGTTGAACTAGGTATAGAGATACCGATGATCAAACCTCGGATAAGTAAAGTATCGCGAGACAAAGGGAATTGGTATCATATGTAAAATGTTTCATTCGATCACAAAGTCATCGTAGAAATATGTGGGAGCCATTATGGATTTCCAGATCCCACTATTGGTTATTGATCCGAGAGGTGTCTCGATCATGTATGCATAGTTCACGAACCGTAGGAAGACACACTTAAGGATTCAATGTTGTTTAAAGTAGATATGGAATGTGAGTTGGAGACCGAATGTTGTTCGGAGTCTCGAATTGGATCCAGGATATCACGAGGAGATCCGGGATGGTCCGGAGAATAAGATTCATATAAGGAAAGTGGTTTTTCGGGGTTCGTAAAAGTTTTCGTTGTTTTGACCGGAAGCTTCTAGAATGCTCTGGAAGGTCCACCAACCTGGGAGGGGGTCACTTGGGATGTGGCATGCGGCTGGAAACACCAAACCCTAAAGGGCCAATTCGGCCAAGACTAGTAAAAAGGGTCAAACCCAGTTTGAATAGTCAAACTCTAGTTTTTGATAAGAAAGAAGACTTGTTAAAAAGGTTTCAAGCTCTTCTCTTAATGTCCGAGTTAGGGAGGGATTCAACTTGGGCTGGGAACACCTTTGTCCACCCCCACCTATATAAGGAGGGGTGGGGGCGCACCCCAAGGCACCCTTGTCCAAGGTGCCCAAGTCCCTTGCCCTATAAACCCTAGGCGCCTAAACCCTAGCCGCCGCCTACCCCTCTCTCCTCCACCGCACTACTCCGGCTTAGGCGAAGCACTGCAGAAATCTCTCCTCCTCCTCCACCACCACCACCACGCCATCGTGCTGTTGGGATTCTGAGGAGATCTACTACCTCCGTTGCCTACTGGAACAAGGGAGAGGAAGGTCTTCATCGACAACTGTACGTGTGACCGACTACGGAAGCGCTGCCGGAACATGGCGCCGAAAGGATCGTCTACGCGATCTTGAGATCGGCAAGTGATCAAATATATAAACCGCGAGAATCCGATCTCGTTAAACTATTTGGATCTATGAGGGTTAGTTCTCTACAATCTCGTTGCACCGATCTTGTAGATTAGATCTTGTATTTGCCATAGATTGGATCTTGGTTTTGTGTGATCATGAGATAGAAATTTTTTATTTTCCATGCTACGAACCCTACAGTTACCTACTTGATGGAGGGGGTTACCACCATGAACAGGGAGAGGTGGCACCTCTAAAGGCTGCCCCCTCCTCTCCTATAAAAGGTGGCAACTCCTCTTCTCTTCCTTTAGACACTTGAGCCTCGTTCTTCTCCCTCCCTTGTTGCTTCACCATTGAAATTGGTTAGCGAAGCTCTGTCGCAAAATAGTTCAAAGTCTACACTTAGAGAAGTGGAGTAGGAGTTTCTGGCGGATCCCTTCTTCTGCTGCCCCGCTAGACCGAGGGTGTGGAGGACATCAACGAGTCGCACGTGTGACCGAATACGGAGGTGCCGCCGGTTGTGGCACCTTAAGTACCCGATCTTGAGATAGTCGCATGTACACCTTCATCTTCACCGACAATGTTTGAGCGGGAACTTAATCCCGCTTACAGCCTTCGAGAGTGAGTTACTCGTTGCTATCATCTCGTAGACGATCTTGGATAGATAGTGGTTCGAGCGTAGGATTTATTTTCCATGCTACGTACCCATCAGTGGGCGCCTCCAACGGTTTTATACGGCTAGAGATCTCCTGGTTACGGAACAACCGCCGGGGAGAAATCATTTTCCCGGCTTTGCCGTCACAGGCGATGCCTGCGGGCACCGCTAGCTTTCCTGTAGGGCATCGTCATGGTGGAAGTTCAGTCGGGCTCCGGGGGAAACCTCGGGCTAGGTCGGATAGTGGCGGCGCATGGCGTTGTCTTCCTTGTTGGAGGCACTATTTTGGAGCTCATATCACCGGCGAGATTTCGAAGGCGTGGAGGCGTTTGGCCATCGAGTAGGCTATAGGAAGGGTCGTCTGCTCCGAGGGAAACCTCATACACGGGTCTCCCAGATCGGACGATGACGACGTGAGGTGTCTCTCCCCTACGAGGACATCATTTTTGGAGTTGATGTCGGCTGGAGGGGTCCTGAGGCAGAGCGGCTTTCATATACCTCGGCGGCGATGGTGAGTCTTGGCATCGTGGAGCTGCGGAGTCTCAAAATTGGACGGGGCTCGATGGATTCGCGTAGAGTTGAGGCGTTTTTAGCATCGTGGTGGTCATCATCGACAAAACCGATAAAGTCTATGCGAACTTAACCATGAAGATTGCTCGGAAGCTAGACGGTGATGATGGCTTCTTTAGCGTGTACATGTGGTGCTCACTACGAGTATGCTAAACCGGCGTTCTCATTTCGCTTAGAGGACATCTCGAGTTATGTGTTGTTCCCGTTCATAATTGACGGTGAGATTTTATTGTTTTCATTGTTGTTGACATGACCTTTACTTATCATTAGATTTGTAGGTATTGTGTGGAGGCTTCGGGTTTCACAATATATGTTCTTGTGAGTCGATTATTTGAATAATTACCCGCAAAAAAAAGATTTGTTGAATAATTATAGAGACTGATGTACCAACGATATTAGTACTGTGAATAATGAACAGTTGTATATGGTGTGGCCATCTGGGATACCATGTGATCATGTGCCTCCGTGTGCGTTTGTGGTCTGTACTTTCAGATGGTCGAACCAACAGACGTACAGATTATAATTGGCAATATGAAAAAAATGGGAAGGAAGGAATATATCCACAGACACAGCGGAAGGGACGTGTACGTGTACAATAAATGGTATGCACGTCCGGACGTACGTACAACGGAGTGGTTGAGACGAATTGTCACTACCTCGACATGGAGACGAGGCAGGACCATCGGCAGGTTGTTGATTTTTGGCAGCACGTCTCCACCGTCACATACGCTTGCGCACGGCGCGTGTAGCCGGTACTGTTGTGTTAGGTACGTCCGAGTTAAGGCTTTAGCAGATAGTAGCAGAACTGCTCGTGTCGTTGCACAGAGAAAACAAATACTTACGCTCCAACAAAGCATTTGTGACGACAGTTTTCTCTTTGTCATCATTTTCGATGATGGTCATGTTTCTTCCCTTTCACTGTGAAAATATAAGCATATATAAGAAGATTAGATTGCATGCCTTTCGTTGCACCAACTTGTAATATCATATACTAACTATTATGTTCCGTAAATTATTTTGAGAGCACTATTACGAGCTATCAATTTAACTGTATAAAGGATCAATAGACAGGCTTGGTAGAAAACCGTACGGGTCGCCCTTTAGAGAGCAAAAAAAAAAAAAAACAAATAACACAAAGTGACGGTCTTCAAATCCCTCTTAATCAAAATACCACGGCTTAGGATATGAGATAACAATGGTGCTAACAGCGGCACTCATCGCGGCACCGTCAAGAAGGAAATAGTGCACACGCGTCATTGCCGTTCGATAAAATCATAGGTCGTTAAGAAAGTCCTCGCTCACAAAACAATGTCTTCAATAAGGCCATTGCTCGCACAACCAATTAAGATCAGACATTGAATTTTCACACCACGAGGTAGGACTATGAACTCTCCTGTGTTGTCGCTCCCACAAACACTCATTGCTGTGAGTCACAAATCACGTAGCCAGTTCTTCAATGCCACAAATATTCACATCACCATTGCTAGCTCTCATGTTCACGCTTTCATGACATTCTCCGTATATGACTTCATCATGGATCGTCTAAGATATGACACATGATGGTAACAGATATCAGATCTTCACAACGCTTCCTTTGTAACCGAACGGTCAGCAAAAAGCATGGGTATGCACGACTGAATACCTTCCGATCCAGCAATTTTCAAGTATGATATGTCCATGGGAGTTTGTCGGCGAAGCCTTCCGGAACTCGCATCTGCAGGCCAGAACAACGAGGTAAGTCATCAAGCAGATCTACATCTTCGCAGAAGAACCTCTAGGACCACCTCCTTTATTGATGCCGATGCGACGATCCCCACACCATCGGTCGTCTCCGATGACCGAAACTAGTAGATCGAGCCTGAGTACACAAGATCCAGAATAGCAACGCCACCGCCTAGGGGTGGCCTAGCCTCCGCCATGGCCACGCTGCCGCAACAGGCCTTCGGCTGGGTCCAGTCCACTTGCCTCCTCGCCTCCCAGCCACGAGGCAGCAAGCCCCTCGCATCAGCGAGCGTCGCCGCCCTGCAGGCCAGCCACAGTCCGCGCCGCCCTGGTCCCGACCTCCCCGCATGATGGAAGACCGACAAAGAACACAAAGGGGGCCGCCGCCTTCGGAGGCGAGGCGTGGCCGCCACGGCAGGCGCCGCGGACAGAGAGAACCACCAGAGGGAGTTTTGTAGGTTAGTGTCGGCGCTTCTGGAGTCGCCTACGCAAGGACGACCCAGAAGATGGAGGAGAGGATAGCTCAACTGATTGGAGAAGTGAATGTATAAATCCATCACCTAGGGTCAAATCCTCACGGAGAGGAATTTATGTTCCTATTTATATGTAAGGACCAGTCTATCCTAATACTCATGCAATTTATCCTTAAGGACCGGACTTGGTGTTTAACCCAGATTAAAAATCCTGATACTCATACTTAATGGTTGTGTGCATCTCTAATTGGTGCAGAGGTCAAAAAGTGAAATCCTCCCTTTTAAAATATAAAAAATCTAAAACACATGTATCAAGATGACTTTTAGTACTCCCTCCGCCCTAAAATAGATGCCTCTATTTTAGGACGGAGGGAGTATATCGATTCACTCATTTTACTCCGAACCTACGCTCTAAAAGACGTCTAGATACATACTATCTCCGTTCCACAATATAAGCCTTTTCAGCAAGCTGTTTTTGTTTGCTAAAAAGACTTATATTATTCTCTCTTTTGAAATAGGTTTTCGCCTCGCTTTATAAATAAAGCCACACGGCTAAACCGATATAAGATGATGAGAAGAACCTCTTTACACATTAGATCAAAGATAGACAAAAAAGAACAAGAAAAGCCAAGACTTGCCACCAGCGACACGTGAGACCAAAGAGAATAGAGCTCCACGTCGACGCCCTCAAGAGGGTAATGACGCGTCACGCCACCATCGATGAGACCGACGGTCAAGGGTTTTCACCCGGAGCCCTAACATGGAGAAGGTACCCGCAACGACACTCCCAAGAGAGTAACGGCATCCACAGATGATGCCGCCGTTGGCGTCAAACGTGGAGCTTTCGCCGGAAAAACCTTCATTCACGATTGTTGTCCTATGTCCCCGAGCCCTGCCTTCACAACATGATCTTGGGGATGCCATTGCCGAAGCGCCGCCATCACCAAGGACCCTCGACGTCTGCTCCTTGCCACCCGAATGACCAAGGGGCGAGACCATCACCATCGTCACGTCGCCCGCCGTAGAGCTGCCCGCGCGATAGTACTTAAAAAAAGACTAAAATATCTTATACTCCCTCCGTCCCAAAATAGATGTCTCGGATTTGTTAAAATTTAGATGAATCTAGACACTATTTAATATATATGTTCATCCAAATTTTGACAAATCTAAGACATCTAATTTAGGACGGAGGGAGTATTTTAAAATAAATGGAGTATAATATATGAATAAATCTATGTACAGATTAATATAGAAAACAGGAGTACGATATTTTGTTGTTGCTGCATTGATATGGGGCACTAGATATACCAATGGTGTGTTGTTAAAGTCGACGAGAAGGGAATTTGGCGGGCCTTGAACAGACACGAATATGAATACGCAAATACTCCAGGCAAAGCTATTCCGTTAAGCAAATGGGGAAACCTACCCGTTAAGCTTAAGAGAATGAGTCTTTTTTTCCTTTGGCAAAAACAAATTAGCCTCTCATGGCGTGTGTCCACGCCGGCGACATCACCGCCCGCACCGCAGGACGAGTCGCCGTTGTCGTATGAACCACCCACAGGCCGTAGGCAGCTGCTTGACCCATAATAGACAGCATCAACGGGCTAATGGGCTTTCGTCACACCATGGGCGTTACTGATACTAGTAAGCTTGTGCGTGCAACGCACGACTCAACTAATCCACATTATATCAAACTTTATATTTTTTATCTAAATATAGGATGATATTTTGGAAATTTGATATTTTCTTGCAAAGTGCATTGTCCCTGATTTCTACCTGACTAATATAAATATTCCTATATCGTTTTGTTTTCATGAATGAACGTGCTTCGTGTACCGAAAAACACACTTCTCCTAATGTATATAGCGTTTTGTTATCAATATATGTTGCATGCATTATATTATCCCTTTTCCAAAATCACACTTCTCCAGATGTATGATACTTCAAGCGGTTATAATCTACTGTGATTGTATCTTCAGCGTATGCATAGTGTTCAAACAACTTCGTCGCATCCTTAGTTTAGCTCAATATACACTCTTTAGAATTTGCAGGTAAGAGTATTCTTATAGTATAATCCAATGAAAATATAGAATCTCCTTGCTGGAAAGTCAAAATTATTTTAAAAATTGTAACCCACCATATACTCACAAACTCTGTTGTTCGTTCAAAAAAAGTGAGAAGAGCCATCGTGAGACAGTACAGACATCTGCATTGAGACATGACTAAGCTGGTAGATCGTGGTGTATAAGAACAAGAAAATTCGAGGATCAGAGACGCTAAACCAGACGAACAAAGTAGCTGTAAATGGCATCCTGCCGAGGACATTCTTCAATGAAAAACATTCTTAAATGAAATATCGACCTGGCAAAGTAATCGTGTAACAGGGTTGAAAGAAAAAATAAAGAGAAAGAAAAAGAGGGTTTCCTCCAGTACGATCTATTTCCCCAAAGCCCAAACTACCTTGCCCCCGTCCTCCAACATCTCACGACTATCCCCTCCGTAATCTGGGTCGTGACACATATCACATGGCAACTCTAAAGATAAATACTGAATTTTACTTCTCACTTTGTTAATTGCCAATTCATGACCAGCACATGAAAAGATAATTATACTAATGACTTAGCTAGGACGAAGAAAAGGTGAACAAAAATGATCTAGTGCCTGCATCTAGTAGCTCGTGTGATGAGGAAAGGCACTTGCATGGAGAAAGCAGGTTTCAGCATAAATTTAAATAATTCGGAATAGAAGGCAATCACATTTGAAATGATAGGAGAATCAGGTTCTATAAGTGATAGAGGCTATAGTACTACTTTGAGGTGCTTGCATACATTAGAAACATGAGATGGCACACTGAGACTCTGTCTATAACTGAAGAAATGCTCGACAGACATGTGAGTAGGTGACCACTCGCCATGCAGTTGTGAAATCTACTACTCCCTCCGATTCTAAATAAGTGTCACGGTTTTGATCTAGAGCTAGTTTAAAACTGCGACACTTATTTAGGATCGGAGGGAGTACTAATTTTCAGAGGAGGTAATATTACCTTGTGTGGAGAGTTGGCATTGCCCCTACTTCAGAATAAAAAAAGCACAGTACATATCACTTCAATCAATAGCAGCAGCACACCATAAGGTCCAAGGAAGTAAATCATAGGAAAAATTGTGTATGCTAAAATTTAGTATACATTATAGATAAAAGTACTCAACATAACTACCCAGTAGTCCATGGATTATAATGTCCATATTGAGAAGCTATTTAGGAGTACTTTATTTGATCCAGCTTGACATCTCCATTTATCAGGAATGCAGCTAATCCCTCGCCATTGATAAGATTGACCAGAGTAAACCGGCCTTGCAAGCTAAAATCACAAGAATTAACCCGCACAGAAGAATATATGAAGAAAAGGCATAGGGATTAGACGAATAGAAGTTCTACATATTACTTTCCTTCAATCAGTGTCAGAACTATCAGCCTGAACGATAAGACCCACTTTCAGTACAAGTTCTATAGATCTATTTCATTTGAGGGTCTAATTGCCTAGATAAGCTCAACAAACATAACTATTCAGTGCGATGGTTAAGATAGAGAATACTAGAAGTTGTTGGAGCTACTTGATTGACCTCATCTTCCTACTGTATAAACACACCACAATTGAGCATGCGAGAAACAACACATTTTAGGCATCGGTGCCAACTGATCCCAGCCTCCAACATTTTACTAATTAACATATGGAAATGATAAGGTTTTTTTGTCAAACTGATATAAGATGCAAGACCAAAGATACAATGCTACAGTCTCTCGTCACCGAAGAGGGAGGTAATCTAGCTATACTAAATCCAAAACTGCAAAGGACAACCGTAATAAATAGCTAAGCTGCTTACTACTAACACCTTCCTGCATATATTCACCATGGCTGCCATATTCTCAATGCAACTGAATTAAAAAACAACAACTTCACATGATTCATTGTTGACAAAACGGCAGGTGCATATCGTATATATAAGCACTACCAAAATATCAAATAATACTGATCAAATCATATCAAATTCTACTCCTCCCACCAACCCGCTACATCTGAAGTGAATTGCACAAGCAACTAACCTTCTTTGGAACATAATTAGATCACCTCCCTGAACCTTGGCTGCACATTAGACTTACCTCCATGGGCCTGTTCAAAATAGCATGAACACAGTTAGATCGTATATTTTAATTAAACTGAACATGGTACAACCAAATATATATCCTGTTTAAAATTCTGAACATCTAATTACCTTGTCATTGTTTGACTCCAGCATACCGAGCTTGATCTGGTTTGAGGACTTCTAGATCTTGTTCAGAATTTCATGTTATAAACATTTTTAAGCAGGAACTCTGCAGCCACAAAGACACCATGGATGACTCAATGCCAACAATGGCGCTTAGACAATGGTACCCTCCATCTGCAATCCAAGAACAAGGACATAGGCAGACTATAATCCCAAAACTGACACCGATTAGAAATTTTCCTGACCTTGCTCTATTCATGTGATTCAGATAAGGAATATGTAAGACCTGAAGCAGAAGAAAGGGGGTGTCAGCGGCGCCGCGGGCGGATGTCGAAGAACAGAGCACAGGAGGTGCGGCATCGTCTCAATTCAGCGGTGCTCGGAGGATTTGCAGGACACAGACCGAACAACGGAGCTGCCCTCAAGAACGGCGGCCTCGTCAGCTTGAGTCAGAGTGGTGGCGCGTGGTGTGCATGCGCTTGCCCGAACGGCGGCCCTCGAACAAACAGCGAGTCAGAGGTGACTTCCTGGAACACCGTCTTGCCTCGGCCTCTCCGGAGAAACGACACGCTCCGACGGTGACACGCCGTTGGCGTTTCTCACTTCCTCTTCTAGAGAGAAACGATGAGAGCGTGAGGGCAGGGTTGTCGTGCGCCTCCCCTCCTGGATGCCCTTCGTGTGGGGACGACGGGGGCGCGGGTCTAGATCGCCCCGCCTCAGTCGTCGATGCAGCACTGAAGACGGACGACGGGGGCGCAGGTCACTCACCATCGTGTGGGGAGGCGGCGGGGCTTGGTGGTCGCGTGAAAATAGTAGGGCTTGATCCAGATTATGCGGAATCAGTTTCTTTTTTCTGTGCTTGCGCAAGCGGGGTTTCCGTGCGGATGAGTAGAGTCCGTCGAAGCTATTTGCTAAGTGTACCAAAAAGAAAAAATAGGCTAATGAAATTCCTGTATATTTGATGGGGTGCTTGTAGAAAAACTCAAGTTCATCTCTTTATAAGTACTAGTAGAGATGGCAGGCAGATTTATTGGATACCGCTCAGGCGACTTTTGGAGAAAGCTATTCTCCGCTCAATGCGGACGCTTTCTACGGAAACTCTAGACGTACGGACAAATCTCTACGGAGCAAACTTACGGACTCTCTTGGTCTTTAGTGATTGGTTCTGTCCCACCCACCACGCGTGATTTTCGTTCTGTACTGTTTCTATCCTTTCTCCACGTCAGTCCGTAAGGTTGATTTTGTAGAATTTTGTCCATAGCTGTAGTGTTACTCCGCTTTCTATTGCTCCGCATACCCTCTCTCGTATAGGCCTGGCCTAGTTCAGGCTATTTCTTTCTTTCTATTTTTTTCCTTTTTCCTTTTTCAGTTTTCTTTTCTGTTTTCGTTTTCCTATTTTTTCCTTTTAACCCGTTTCTTTTTTTATTTTCCTTTGTATTTTTGTTTTCTACATGTTCAAATAATATAAATTTTCTTATTGAAAATTGTTTAAATAAGATAAATTTTTATATTGAAAACAGTTAATATAAATTTTGTTATTGAAATTTTTTCAAATGAGGTAAAATTGTTCTTATTTAAAAAAAATTAAAGTAAGATAAATATTTGTATTAAAAAACTTTTCAAATGAGTGAAATATTTTTTATTCAAAAACCTTTAAAATAAGATAAATATTCTTATTTTGAAAATATGTTCAAATGAGGTAAACATGTTCACCGATTCGAAAGAATGTTCATATTATGGTTTTTAAAAAAGTTCATGGGGGTTCGGTTTCTTCACCACAATGATAAAATTATTTTTAAGTAAATAAAAATATGATAGCTTGTTCATATCTATTAAGAATAAAATATAAAAGAAAATAGAAAACATAAAGTAAATGGAATAAATAAATTAAAAATATCAATTGTTTATATGAGCCACAACCAATGCGACCCATTTAGGGAGGTCTGCACGCGATGGGAGCCTCCCGCGCCACTTAAGGCAGGGAACAAGAGCTCGTGTGATTTCTACATCTGAATGGCAAGCCTCTTGCTATGTGTTTTTTAAAACAACACAAGTCTTGCCATACATTTTTGTGGAAACAACCCGAGTCTCTTACTCTAGGGACTTTTTTTTTTCAAAAAGGAGGTTCAAACATTAGACTGTAGAAGTTGATAAATGACAAGCCGGCGATAATATGCACGTTTAAGCACGTGGTTAGATACTTGTTTGTTTAGATAGAGAGCACTGGATAGGTACTTCTATCGCTGTAGGCACTACCGACTGCATGAGACACAACCTTGAGCCTTTTTTGGTGTTCTTCTTTTATTTACCTTTATTTCATTATTAGCTACATTGATGTAGAGCTCCCTCCGTTCCAAAATAGATATCTTAAATTTGTCAAAATTTAAATGAATCTAGACATATTTATTATATAGATTCATCCAAAATTTGACAAATCTATGACATCTATTTTAGGACGGAGGGAGTAGTTTAATTCTTAGTTTTTTGCTAAATTTATGAGGATTGAAGTTCGTACTTGTTGAATTGATAGTAAGATATTGAGTCGTATTTGTTCTTGCTTCTTCCATCTTAAAATATGGAATTGCGAACAACTTTCTTTGGAGCTTGTTGTGATCTGGCAAGGAAGGTCTTGGTAATATTCACTTTTGTGCTCCACCTTGAGCTCGACTTGTCTAGGAGTGGATGGATCAACTAGATTGATACTTTATGTTGAGTCACAACTTCATTGTAAGGGTAATGTCCCATATTTACATATTCTTGATTGTTTGAAGAGGTGCATTATACCTATAAGATTAGAACCAACATGATCCTCTCCTCCTGAGAGCCAATAGATTCATCAAGGTGCACACTATAAGATTCCATAACATTCATAATGGAGTTGATATAGATTCTATATGACAGGAAATTTCTGTTGTATCGAATAATAGTGATCTCTAGAGTCTTCTGCTCAAATTTAGATCATGCAGATTCCCACTAACATGGCCTAACCGAAAAAGCGTATGGTGCGTTGACCTATCACCCTCCTCGTACAAGTGTACAATGTAGATATCTCCAAATGAATGTCCAACATCACCCTCTATTACTAAGATACTCATCTTGAGCTTCTCGCCATCCCTAGCATGAACAAGCTTGCACCCTCCCAGATCCTACAATGGCCAACATCGCACAACCATTATGCTCTTTGACCTCCATGCATGCGTAAGGCTTCAAGGACAAGAGGAGGTGGTGGTATTGTGAGGGTCACCATGTTGGAAAGGACAATATGTCCTTTCATTTGGAGATTAGGACAATGGTGAAAGGACTGTATGAGCGACAAGGGGGTGAATAGGCGCCAACCAGTTTTTATTTCTTTTTCAATTCAGGCCTAACACAAAGGAAAATTATATAGATGTGCAACAATGTGAATTTACCTATATGACAAGCAAGCATACAATCAAATGAACAACTATGAAAGCAAGTAAAGATAAGAGATAACCGCAATGTAGACTCAGGGATATATTCTAAGAGTTCCTTCCTTTTAAGGGGAAGTACATATCCATTAGAAAGGTGTGGCTCCACAAAGTCCACCAACCTCACTGAGGCTCACCTTATTCTCTCATGTGCACACCACAAAGGTGGGCACCTGATCCACTATGGGATGGCCTTGAAGGCGGTGAATGAAACCTTTACAAACAAGGTTGGAGAAATCTCTAGAACTAAATTGGAGGCTCAGTGCGACCATGGATCTCTATAACCAAGCTCGAGCTCCCAGAATGCCCACTTATGTCTAAGGTTCTAAAGAACCCAAGAGTAACAAGATCGTCAAGGACGGTGCACGACATGCATTCAAAGATCTACATCAAGCAAGCAAGGATTTGACGATCTAAAACAACCAAGGATTCCAAGATCTAGGTACAAACTGAAGGTAATTGGAGTGGGTACTGCTCAACATTGAACTGGATTATACTACAATGAGCATACAAATCTACCATTAGAAAACACATCTACCATGAACAAGCACATGCATCATAAGCAACCTAACCAGGTCTACAATTCCCAAGCTCATAGTTGTGACCAACCTAGATGGATATTAGATTAATTACAACCATCAGTGGAGGTGGAGCACGTGGAGGACAACTCGAGGAAGAGGCCGAAGTAGCCAAGCCGGTGTCGTCGCCGATGCCACCTCCAAATCCACCTCCCCCGCTTACCTTCTTACTTTATGCTAATGAGTGACTCGAGCTCGATGGAAGGAAATGGACGTTTTGGATTCGGGAGGTGAGGGGAGGGTAAATGTAGGATGAGAATTTCGGCGTGAGGTGATCGAATTTCTTCCTCCTGCATTTTCACTGCAGCGCGCAAGCTCACGACATCCATGGTTGTACTAGCTCATGCAGTATGCACCACTTTTTGCTTATGGAGGAAAAACAACGAGGGTGACTCTCTGTAAACGGCCAAAACAACCGTACCCAGCTGGTCTTGCCCGACACTGCTTTGACGTGCGCGCTGGCCACAACATGGAGAGTATCCAATCTACTCCCTCCGTTTGGAAATGTATAGATTCATTTGAATCTATACACTAAAACATGTCTAGATACATCTCCTTCACAAACCTAAAACATCTTATATTTCTAAACGGAGGGAGTACCCTTTTGCCTCCCTAAGCCTGGCTGATGACCTCCATACGGCTAACAAACGCGCCCTAGGCAGCTCCAGCCGTACTCCTACCACTCGAAGTCTTGGAGGTGAGCACAGGAAGCCACTAGCGTCCCAGTAGGATGAAAGCAGAGAAATCACAGATTTTCGCAAGACGGTTTTCGCCTGATTTTCCGTTAATTAATTGGGCAGTTCTCTTCTTAATTAATAGACTGCTCAAAACTTTTGCCCTTCTTTTCAAGAATTTTTTTCCCCCAAAGCTTGCCAGACCAGAAATCCTAACAATTGAACCAGATTAGAGACCCTTCCAAGGCTATCAAGAGTTTGAACCCAGCAAGTTAGCCCCAAGATCCAATCAGCCTGTGAGAAAGTAGGGTGGAGTGCACTCCAAAGCACACTTGCTCTGATCGACGACCCTGCACCAGGCGTACAAGCAAGCCACCGGGGTACTACGCAGTGTATTCGAGTCTCCCTCTCGCTGTCAGCCCATGTCGCCGTCCGTCGTCGCAACACACCAGCCCTGTGGCACGGCCTGCTCAAATGATGGCACGGTTACCGTACTGTTCGGCCCGTTCGGGCACGCACGGCGCAGACTTGGCGAAAATGGGAGTGTCGCCGTTAGCGGAGGGGTCGACCGGGCTGCCAAGCGCCCTCCCCCTCCCCTCAGCACGAAAGAGCTTCGCCGCGACGCCTCCATTGATCAATCATGCTCTTACTTGAAGCGATGCATTTGCTTTGTCGTCGAGTGTGGCGTCGTGTGGGTATTAAGACGCATTCTCCCCTTCCCCCGTAACGGCATACTCCCAAGCCGTCGAGTATATAGAAGTTTGAGGGGAGGAGTGCACGCCGGCAGCTAGACTTAGTACGTGTACGCGATGAAGGACTTCGTGGGGCTGGCGCACTTGTTCGTGGTGGCCTTCCTCTTCCACTTCTCCTCCTTCATGGTGCTCCCGTCGATCACCGACGTGACCATGGACGCCGTCTGTCCCGGCCGCGACGAGTGCTCCGTCGCCATCTACCTCAGCGGCTTCCAGAACGCCGTGAGTGCTCCGACGACCCACCTCCCCCTCCCCGCCATTTCATTTCGCTGGAGGTGGTACCTGGAGCTGCAGCTTCATTTTTGACATTGGCATGCGCGTGCAGATCACAGGGCTGGGTGCTCTCGTTGTGACTCCTATTGTCGGGAATTTGTCGGACAAGTACGGCCGGAAGGCGTTGATGACGCTGCCGGTGACTGTCACCATTTTGCCGCTGTGTATGCAGCTTGATTGATTTGATTCCTTCGTTGGTGAGGTTGCTGGTGCAGCGTACATATTGTGAATTTTGATTTACTCGTTTTCTTTTGCCCCCGCGCGCAGTTATACTGGCGTGCAACCGCTCTGAGATGTACTTCTACGTGTACTACGTCGCCAAGATCGTCGCCGGGATCTTCTGCGAGGGCAGCATGCACTGCCTATCGCTTGCTTACGTGGTAAATATTAGAACTAGTAAAGATTCAGCATCAGATATACAGAGTGCAAATTCGAATAATATATTGCGTGTATGCACTAATACATATCCTTGGGTTCAATGTTTAGTGACGCTGATTTTAACTATCACGTCCAGAGAAAAACGTACGACTATGTATTACAGGAATTCCGCTGACTGGACCCACATGGCAGTGGAACAGAAGTGCGCGATCCAACCGCTAGTTGGTGACCGCTGCTGGCTGACCAGGCCGATTTTGTGGGCGCAGGCCGACCGAGTAGGCACCAGGCGGCGCGCGGCGGCGTTCGGGCTCCTCTCCGGCGTGTCGGCGGCCGGGTTCCTCTCGGGCACCGTCACCGCGCGGTTCCTGCCGACCTCCTCCACGTTCCAGGTCGCCGCGGCCGTCGCTGCGGCGGGAGCCATCTATCTCAGGGCATTCGTCCCGGATTCCGGCGCCGCGGTCTCCTTCGATGACGAAGCCTGCGATCCCCTTCTCCAGGACTCATCCTGCTCCTCTGCCACTTCGTCTTCCACTTCCTCTGATGGAGAGCTGTCGCCGAGGCTCCCGCCCTACAAGGGAGTGTTGCCGTCTCCGTCCGACATGGTCGCGCTTCTCACTAGCAGGTGATGGAGGTTCTTGCTGAATGGCCGCAGTAAACATTTCTTTTGGCTGCTGCACTGCTTGTTACCGTCCTGTAAGTAATGTGATATCCTGTGCGAATACTAACTGCAGCAATTAGTCCCTTGAACTGCTCAGTTGCTCTGAACTCGAGATTGTCACTCAGAGTAATCCTACATAGCAGCACACTACTGCCTCGCTAAAGCAGTATGAGTATTGATATTGAGTAGTACTAGTGTGTACTGATGTGCGATTACTGTTACGTGCAGTTTGTCATTGTCGGCGGCGGCAATGATTACTTTCTTTTACAGTCTTGGTGAGCATGGACTCCAGACTGCACTACTGGTACGTCTCAAGTTAAACATTTATCTGGAGCTTGAGTAGAAAGTATCAGAATTCAGAAATCCTATCTGGAGTACCTGCTATCTGGCGTGCTCCATGAGTAGGCTATTGCACTGTGTTAATTCAGTCATCTAATCTTCACTAAAAACAAATTTTGCCAGATTTCTTTACTAAAATAGTGTAAATTGCTTCATATGTCTAAATATTGATCGGTTGCAACTATTTACTTCTTCCTAGGATTGCAACGGATACTCTGTTTTCTCCCATTGTTTGTGACACTTAACTGATTGTTGAATTTTTTTGCAGTATTACCTGAAAGCACAATTTGGTTACAGCAAGGACGAGTTCGCTAATCTACTGTTAATTGCCGGTGCTGCTGGAATGCTCTCACAGGTACCAATCCAATTGCAACTTCAAAACAGTTTTTGTGCTTGCAGCCTTGAATTATGGTCATGTCAAGGCTGCATGAATACTTATTCATATTTATATATACAATTTGCATTATATTTGACTTACGATGACATCTTGACAGTTAACAGTAATGCCAATCCTAGCTCCAATCGTTGGTGAGGAGATGCTACTTATTATTGGACTGTTAGGCGGATGCACTCATGTAACAGCCTTCTACTAAATCTTTTCTGTTACTTGCCGATTGAATTAGCACACCGTGTTTTCAGATGCTGAGCAGTCGTCATATATATTGCAGGTTTTCCTCTATGGCATCGCATGGTCATCCTGGGTACGTTCTATGGAAATTGCAGTTGCTTTCCTATTTGTTGTTGCTTTGCTCCCCCTGTTAGTGTCACAAGTAGCAAATAGCATTATAGCAATAGCATTATAGAGTTGTTCAGCACTGCAAGTGCATTTCTGGTTTATGCTTTCTAAAGTAACCTTAAATATTTCACAGGTACCATAATTTTGAGTGCCTTTGTTCACCCATCTGTAAGCCATATTTTTGCACACCTTTTGTTCTGCTCTCATTTCCGAGACATTCATTTGATGATGTTTTCAACTTTTGTAGATAAGGACGAATGTATCAAAAAGTGTTGGACCACATGAGCAGGTAAGTTGATTTTAATTGAGCTAGGTACTGAAATCCGTCCTGTATTAAGTCTGCTCAAGAGAACAATTTGTTTGGTGTTGGCTTCCAGGGGATTGCTCAAGGGTGTATATCCGGAATTAGTTCTTTTGCTAGCATATTAGCCCCACTGATCTTCACTCCATTAACAGGTAAGGCTGCATGAACTAATGCGTGTAAGTTTTGATTTCCCAGATGGGTACATAATACAAAATATTTTTCGTTTTCTCCTGTGCAAGCATGGTTCCTTTCAGAAACAAAGCCTTTTGAATTCGAAGGTTTCAGCATCATGGTTGCTGGTTTTTGTACGGTAGGCCTACAGTGGAACACCTTTCTGAATTTTTTTCTTCAATGCACAATCTATGTACTCCCTGTAACTAATGATTTTCGATGTGTTTCGCAGCTCATTGCCTTTGTCATCAGCACTAGGATGAGAGGGGAAAGATGCGGCGCGGGCGAGAAAGTGAGCACGGTGCAGCATGAGCAAGCATGATGAGCGAATTACCAAAGCAATATGTAAACCTGTCCCCAGGTTCTAACAGGCAGCATGCATGAAAGACTTAACGAGTGCCACGAAGCAATACGCAAGTTAAAGTCATGGTTCCTGGAGAATGAATCACGCGCAAACTAGGCACCCCTTGCCCCGTCACACGGACGACGCACGGGCACGGCTATCCAATAGAGCGAGCAAGTCCAGCCTGTTGTAAACTTGGCCCTGCTTTGTACATATATACCTGACCGGACAACTGAACTGTAAATTTCTTCATGACTGGGAGCCTGAGAAGCAATTAGAAGGGCCCCCCCAGTTTCTGAATCCAGATGCGAGGTTCAGTAAATATCAGCATTAGGTCACCGGTCTCACCAGAAGCAGAATTACCCACAACATGATGCCCCCTGTTACGTCAGAAAATCAGAGTGACATTGCTCCGTTCCAAGAATGCGCTTCTAAAGCTAATCAATCATCGGTTCAGTCAACACACACATACACGTACTCCTAAATTCAGACCGTTGCAATCCACACGTTACGCATGACAGTTGAGTCAATACGGCACGATCCCACTTGACACATATTATTACCCGCCGTCACCTCCCGTCGTGGTACTCGCAGTCGGCGGCGACGCGGTGCACGGGCTTGCCGAGATGGGCCTCCCGGACGTCGAGGCGGCAGCTGACGCGGCGGTAGAACTTGGAGCGGAGAAGGACGCCGAGGATGTGGGCGCGCGCCCGGAGCACGAACGCCAGCCTGACGGGCACCACGGCGGGGCCGAGGCGGCCGTTGTTGGGCTTGCTGTGCAGGTCGGCGCCCGCGCCGTAGAGCGGGACCTGCTTCCCCACCACGGACACCGTCACCACGTGGCCGCTCCTCCGCGCCTGGTAGAACTCCTTCATCTGCACGTAACCCAAGTTACGTCGAAACATTAGCCACAAGAAATTCAAAGTTATTATTACTGCCGGGTAAGAATGGACTTTTTACAATTCTACTCTGACGACACCTTTTACCGCCTTGACTCTTATCCAGAAACATGGAGCAGGAGAGTACTTTGCGATGCGTAAATGGTGGGGTAAACTCGGATCAAAAGTCCATGAGATGGGGGCTGGTTTTGCTGCGCCACTGGGGGCCATCATCTCGTTGCCCAGCACAGGATTCCCTGCCGAGAGCAGCAGCGGGAGCAGAAAAGTGCACAAGCCACAGGTCCACTGCCAAATAAATTAACTACGCTAGAGGCGTGATGTCTGAAACCCAGAAAAGCAGTAAAGGCAAGCACGTCCTTTTGGGGGCGCTGTGACCCTGCCGTTTCGTTTCGCATTGGTGTTCACTGTACCCGTAGTACCGGCCGTTCTTCGTCACGAGGAGGGAGGAGAAAAAAGGGCCGCGTAGCTGTAGCTTTGGGCCCTCTGAAGTCTGACCTGGGTCACGTGAACGCCATGCCCTGCGCGCACCCCAGAGAAGGCCGCGCTTGGCCACTGTGCTCCGGCCTCACCACGCCCCTGGCCGTGTGCTTAAATTTAATCACGTGCACTTGGCCTCTGTAGTCCAGCAGGTAATTTGCAGATGATGTTTTTGTTCCGTGTGGACTGTGAATTACAAGGTCGTCTTCTTCACTGACTGGGATGGTCGCGGTAAGCAGGGCCATTCCAAAAGTCCTCCATCAGGATGGTCCATTGCATGGCTAACAGAGGTCAGAGCTCATCTGACGGTGTGGTCGCATGAGGAATCAAACGAACTTTCGATAATGGATTATTTTATAAATGGATTCTTCAATTTTCAATTTTCTTATAGCATCTCCAGTTGTAGTGAATCTCGGGCCAAAATTCGAGCCATTTTAGGAAGCGCGGATTTTTTGGGTCTCGGGCCGGCGAATTTCTAGCCGTGCCCCCAGGTCCCAGGTCAGCAAAAAGTAATAAATTCGAACGAAATTCATAAAATAAGGCAAAATTCATAGATAGTAGGTGAGTTGATACAAGATTTGACGAAATTTAATCTAAAAGGGAAATTTAAACTAAATACTAGTTCATGACGAAGCGGCGGTAGAAGATGGTGTAGTTGTTGTCATGGTCCGTCGCGACTGCTTTGACCTGGTCAAAAGATCTCCTCCTTCAAGACGGCAAACATCTTCCTGTCATCGAAGTCCGTCACTGAGTAGGCAAAACGCCGAGCACTTCGTGTTGTGGGTGATGAGCTTCCCACGCCTTGGAGTCACCGCGAAATCTCGGGCAACAAGAAGGTGGCGGGTGGTGCGGTGGAGGGCACCCTTGCTAGCGGCGAGCTTTGGGCGAAGTAGTGAGGGGTGGTGCCGACGGCAGCATGGCGATGAGGATAAGAAGAGGGGAGGAGCTAGGGCGAGAAGGAAAATCTCTCTAGGGACGATATGGGTTGCCTCAACATGTTTTGTTCGGCCCAATCCGGCGAACCGAGAGAAAATCGCTTCGCCGGCGCAAAAGAGGGGTGTGGGGGAGGGGTACTAGGTGGAGACGCTCTTAGTCTTGGCAATAAGGTCCTAAAAAAAGGTCACAAATTTGCTCAAATTTAGATGTATATACTCACTCTGATCCATATTAGTTGACTTGAATTTGTCTAGATTTAATCGTATCTAAACATATTTTAGTGTTAGACTAGATACATTCGAATCTAGACAAATTTATATCAACTAATATGCGTCAGAGAAAATACTAAATAGTGTCTAGATATATCTAAATTTAGACAAATCTACGATATCCATCCTTTGCAGAACCAAAGAAGTACAAGATGAAGAGCTCGTGACAACCAGTTTATTGCCTATTTGGTTCAGGGGATTTCCAAAACGCATGAATGAGAAAAAACATACGAACAAAATGTCATGACGAGTTGAATCCTACCGAAATAGCAAGCACATGAATTTGTAACGCACGTTGTTTGGCCACAATATAGGAAAAATACAGGAATTTTTCAACTAAAAGATTGTGTGCATGCCTAATAGAGACGAAGGAAAAATTCCATAAAACTGGACCTGAGAGAATTCTCCTATGGAGTTGCACACAAAGTATAGAAAATCCATATGAATTCAAACCCTACACAAACAAATACTCCGTCCGGTCCATATTAATTATCACTAAAATGGATATATCTATACATATTTTAATGCTAGATATATCTATTTAAACGATAAATAATATGGATCGAGAAAGGAGTAGATTATAAAGAAAAAATCACAAAAAATAGAATCCTACGAGATTCGTCTGAACCACCAAGAAGAGCCTATTCCTTTTCTCGAAACGGAAATTTGTTTTGGGCCTACTGCTGCGGAAACGAATCTGGCCAGGGACAAGTAGGAAGTGGACAGTGCAGCTAGGTTTTTCCGTTTGCTTTCTCCAGTACCTAGGTGCAAGGAGTATACTAGTAGTAGTGCTCTGCTCAAGGGTTTTGTCCAAAATGAGAAGAAACCCTGCTCATAGGAATGCTAGAAAGCAGAGCCCCGCTACTCCTGGGAAAATCCATGGCCCATTTGCCGAAATGATTATTAATCGTGGCCGGGATAGCGTAGCAGTGAGCAATCTGATTGGCTACATGCTCAAAGCAGCCGAAGCCTCGCACATGGGCCTGTGAGGATATTGGTTCGCCTTCTCTTCGCAACGAGGCATAAACTACTCGAGCTCTGCCTTGTCATCCTTTGCATTTCCGTTTCAGATGGAACTACTTTTTGGCAAGAGGTTAGTACTCCCTCCGTCCCGGTTTAAAGGACACAATTTGCAATTTTCTGGGTCCTAGGTGTCATCTAATTGGTCCATTTAATAGTATGAAGTAGAACATGCATAAGGAGAAAAAGAGTTAGTAAAGTGTTCACATTTGTTCACACATGTGCATGCAGGCATTTTATTGCTTTCACACGGGAGTAATTACAGAGATTAAATGTTTTTGTGTCTAAGTATTTTGGGATTGCATGGTTTGCAAATTGTGTCCTTTAAACCGGGATGGAGGGAGTATATGCTAAATCGCCATTAGTACGTTTTTCATACTCCCTTCAAACCATATTAATTGACTTGGATTTGTCTAATTTTAGAGAATCGAGACACTATTAAGAGATGAATGAATGAACACGCCAGCTATGGACGTCCCACCACCATCATCCGCATTTGTTCTTTTCGTGTAAATAGCAATAAC
The DNA here is from genome assembly GCA_916181665.1 of Avena sativa. Lineage (NCBI taxonomy): Eukaryota > Viridiplantae > Streptophyta > Magnoliopsida > Poales > Poaceae > Avena > Avena sativa. The sequence continues at coordinate 263,908,643 of OV702284.1, read as the reverse complement.
TAGGGTCAATTTGTAGCCTAATTAAGCAGGGGCAGCGTACCAAAGGGTAACGCTCGCACATCGCCCTCCGGATTCCAATCCAGGGAAGAGGCAATTAATTAAGGGCAGCTAGCTGGTAATGGCAAATCAGGAGGTAGGGTATAGATGCAAATGCAAATAGTATGAAATAATGGTGCGATGATGGATGCGGAAGTATTAGTGTAGCGCGGCACGTACGTTTCCGGTGGCGACGGTGAGGTCGTCGAAGTAGAGGTGGAAGGGCGTGGCGGTGACGTGGAGGCCGAAGAATGTGCCGCGGTTCCGGAAATGCAGACTGACCGTCGCGTTGACCGACATCATCCTGGTGGGCACGCCCGTCCGGTCCGTGCCGCCCTGGATGTGGTACGACTCGAACACCACGCTCTGCAACAAACGCACTTGCACTTGTGAGAAAGAAGAAAACCAATCGATTCATTCGATGGCAGGTACTACTTTTTTTTTTGCTACTCGAAAAGACGAGCGAGTATTTGTTTACTCGCTACATCCTCGATGTACTGGAGCAATGTTCGCATGTTTCGCGGTGGTTTGTTTTACTAGCACAAAATGCAGTTAAAAATTCGGAGTCTTCTGTGATCGCTGGAAGGAATAATAATGCTCCAGTTATTGCGTTGCGTGCCTACGGATTTCGAACTTGGAACTGAAGGTACAGAGCTTCTTTCTTGTCTTCAGATGACAGGAGGAATCTCATTACTAAATTGGAGGGGTACTGGTTCCTACACAAGTTCGGGTATGATAAGAGTACAGACTCAGGTCAAGAGAGTACTGCTGTAGCAAATAAATCTAAACCACATGGCAATCTGTTTTGAGAAGGGCTCACGTACGTTAGAAATCGAAGTCGGAAAGACTGGTATGTGTACTTTGGCAATGTGTGCTCCGGCGAGTACCGGCTGTGAGTTTCTTGAGAAAATGTGGAATGGTGGGAACCGGAGACGAGTGAGGAAACAGTGTGGCAGCTGACTGACCTTGACATCGACGTGGGGCTTGTAGGATTTGCTGGCGCCCCAGAGCACCAGCAGGAAGAAGGCGAAGACGGCGACGAACGCGGCCGCCGCCAGGGCGTAGCACCTCCACGGCGACGGCATCCCGGATCGCCCCCCGTCCTCCTCGTCTTCGTCTTCCCCGACGGTCCCGGCGCCGCTGCCGTGGCCCAGGCGGCGCCAGGGCACGGTCCCCGCGGGGCCGCCCGACCGGAGCTGGTCGGAGAAGAGGAGGCGGCCGGTGGAGGACTCGCGGGAGTGGTGCATCGCGGCGGCGCCGGAGTGGTGGTGGTGGTGGTGGAAGCCGTAGTGGAACGGGGACTCGGCCGGGGTGGATCCCGCGAGCGACATCTTCTCGCCCGCTCCGCCGACTCCGCCGGAGGCCACGACGTCCGGGTGGGAGGCGGCGGGGCTGAGCACGTAGTAGGCCGGGCGGCGCGGCGACCGCGGCGGGGACGACGGCGCCAGGCTCGTCACGTCGGAGTCCGTCTTGGCGTGCCGTGCCATCTCGGGAGCCGCGCGTGGTGCGATGGGCGTGTGTGTTGTCTTCTGGGATACACTAGTGACTAGTGTGGGCTGTGCCTGTGTGTGGGGGAAGGAGAAGCGCAAACGGGTTTGGAGCCTTCCGCTTGATGACCAAGGTTTCAAGTGAGGTTTTGAAACCGGCCGTGTGTGCCAGTGGCGATATGTGAGCCGATGACTGTGACCGTCTTCTAGGGCCATTGCGCCAGTGAAACATGGGGCACTGCTACAGCGGCGCGTCTGCTGGCTAGACCAAAGTCCAAAACTTTGCCCCGGGGTCAGACTTGGGGTACTATCTGAATTATCTCATTGAAGTTTTTCTTGCTCGAGAAAACCGATTTGTTTTTGACAAATCTGACCCTATGCCAAAACCTAGAGCATTCCACCGGCAGCCTCCAAATCTTGGCCGACAAGTGTGCTATTGGTGCGCCGGTTACCCACGCCGCCGTGCGCAATGTACTTATAGGGTTGAATCGAACACAAAATAAGTGAACATAGACCATGAATTTCATTCAAATTTAGGCCTATCTTCTAGATTCGAATGAAATTTGATAAAAAATAAACTGGAAACTAAAATTTAACCTAAATGTAGATGTCGAAGTTGTCGAAGTCAAACTCGTTGCAGTCATCCGCGACGTTGATGACCAGTCTCCAATGCCGACCAGACCTCGCCAAAACCCCGTGTTGCCATCGGCGGGATGCCTAAGGACTGGCGGAGGGCCAGGTTTAGGCTAGGGGACTCGAGAGAATCATTGGGGTTGAAACACCCCATCAAGTGTGCAACCATTCCACCAATGGCGGTGCTCCTAGCGGTTGAAACGACCGAGAGGATACGACCCCTTGTTGTGGCTAGTGGCGACCTGTCGTTTCTGGTGGAACCACGCCAACCACAACTCGTTGTTTGATGCATAGTTCAGGTTGTCGCGTTGCTCAACAGTGAAGAGCGCATGATGTTGCTTGATGAGCGCCTCCAGGTGGTCGCCTACTTGTGCCGACGGCATCGCCAATCCTCCGTCTCTGATGTTTCATCTGCTTGCCAGGCCGGTGTACGACGAAAATGGACGTCGTTGTCCACGAGGAAGGTGGCCTCGTCGATGGTTAGGATCAGCCTACCACTAGAGCTACCATCTTCGTCGCCATTGTAGGCCATTGTGAACAGGGGAGAAGGGAGACGAGGCGGCTACACAAGAAAGCACAAACGGTGAGAAGGGACACATCACGTCTAAATAGGTAGCCGCGGTCGTTGATATGTTGGAAACGTATCTATAATTTTTGATGCTCCATGCTTGTTTAGTATCTACTTTGCTTTGCTTTGTCTACACTTTGAGGTGTTTTTATATCTTTTCTGGAACTAAACTATTAACAAGTTGCCACAGTGTCAGTTGCCTGTTTTCTTCTGTTTTTGGTTCCAGAAAGGCAGAAAATCAATATTCTCAGAATTGGACGGGACAAAAGCCAAAGTCAATATTTTACCGTGGGCGACACGAATTCCAGAGGAGAGACGGAGAGGTGAACCAGGGCCGTCACACCCCCTAGGCACGGGTGGGCCCTGCCCCGCGCTTGGGTAGGGTGTGGGCCCCTGGCCGCCTCCCAGCCTCGCCTTTTCGCCTATAATAAGCCCCCGATGCAGAAACCCTAGGCACCTGATCAAAACTCCACGAAACCTTCTGTAGCTGCCGCCACCGTCGTCTCTAGACCGGGGGATCTGAAGCTCTTCCCGGCACCCTGCCGGAGGGGAGATCATCCCGAGGGCCTTCTTCTCCGGTATGATGCGTGAGTAGTTCCACCTTGTACTATGGGTCCATATAGTAGCTATTGGAATTATGCCCTAGAGGCAATAAAATAAAGATGTTATTATTATAATTCTTGTTCATGATAAAGTTTATATTCCATGCTAGAATTGTATTAAGCGAAAACTTTGATACTTGTGTGGTTTATGAACAACACTGTGTCCCTAGTACGGCTTTGTGGACTAGCTCATTGATTAATGATGGTTAAGGTTTCCTAACCATAGACATGAGTTGTCGATTAATAATGAGATCATATCATTGGGAGAATGATATGATGGATAGACCCAAATCAAGCAGAGCAATTAGATCGTGTCATCGTGTTCATCTTTGCGAAGCTTTTTCTTATGTCAAATATTGTATTCCTTAGACCATGAGATAATGCAACTCCCTGGTATCGGAAGAGAGCTTTGAGGTCATCAAACGTCATCCTATGATAGGGTGATCATAAAGGTGTCTCTCAGGTGATCGGAAAGTATCTATTGGGTTGTATGTATCGAGATGGGATTTGTCCCTCCCAAGTCAGAGATATACTTCGGGCCCACTCGGTAATCGATATCAACACCGCTTGCAAGCACGTGGTTAAGGATTTAATCACAAAGTGATATCGGATTACGGAACGAGTAAAGTACTTGCTGTGAACGAGATTGAACTAGGTATGCCGATACCGACGATTGAATCTCGGCCAAGTAAAATATCGCGTGACGAAGGGAATATATATATGGGATTAATTGAATCTTGGCATCATGGTTCATCCCATATGATCATCGATGAGTATGTGGGAGTCAATATGGGTTTCCAGACCCCGCTGTTGATTATTGATAGAAGATCATGTCTGCATATTATCGAACCTGTAGGGTCACACACTTAACGTGCCTCGACGCTAGGATAGAATGGATAATTGGTTTATGATTTTTTGTTCGGAGTCTCGGATGAGATCCAGGACGTCACGAGAGGTTCCGGAATGGTCCAAAGAATAAGATTCATATAAGGGAAAGCAGTTTTTGGATTTCGGAATTGTTTCGGATTGTTCGGTATTGTACCGGAAGCTTCTAGAACCTTCCGGAGTGGGACCGACGTGGCCCCACTTGTCGGGAGGGGGCGTAGGCCTACGAGGGAGTTCCCTGGCCGCATTGGGCCAGGGGCACAAGGCCCCATAGGCCCAGTCGGCCAAAACCCTAGGGAAACCTTCTAGAAGGAGGGGGAAATCTTGCCCCCCACTCCAACCCTTGGGGCCGCCGCCCTAGGGCTTGGAGGAGGGGCCAAGGGGGCCAGCCAGCCCCCTGTATATAGAGGGCAGGGGCGCAGCCCTTCTCCCCCACTCCTTCAACCCTAGCCTCCATACTGCTGCCCTCCAGATCTCTCTCTCCCGACTGCGCGTAGGCGAAGCCCTGCCGTAGAAACTCTCCACCTTTGCACCACGCCGTCATGTTGTAGATACAATCTATCTCTCCACCCCACTTGCTGGATCGAGGAAGGAGGAGACGTCGATGTGCCGTACGTGTGCATCTCTCGGAGGCATCGCCACTTGCGGTGTTGGATCGGATCGGATCGCAAGGAGGAGAAGCGAGTACGACTACATCAACCACGTTCCGTTGAACGTTCCGTTGTGCGAATCTTCAAGGGTATGAAGATCTCATCTATCCCCCTTCGTTGTTTGCATTTCCTAGATTAGATCTTGGCTTTCCCGTTCGCATCCATAGAATTTTTTTGATTTACTATGCTGCGAAACCCTTCAGTGGTATCAGAGCTAGATCTATGCGTAGATGTGTTTCACGAGTAGAACGCAACATGCTTGTTGCGGGCGTTGATGTTTTCTGTTGCAAGCCTCTTGTTTGTGTACTTATTATGACGCGGGATAGTGAGATCGAAACGGTCTAGGCCAACTTTACGCGACCTCATTCGCGAGACCGGCTCCGCACTTGACGTGTGGCTTGTTCCACACATGCGGCTGGTGGATGCCAGTTTCTCTCACTATAGTTGTCATGGGATTTACACCGGATGTTGGCAACCATAATATCACCATTGTGTCTTTCCGTAGGTAAGAATCGTTCTTAGCTTGTTACTCCCATAAGCCACGTAAAACATGCAACAACAAAGTAGAGGTGTCTAACTTGTTTTTGCAGGGAGTGTTTATGTGATATGGTATGGCCCAAGATGTGATGTGTATGTTGTATGCAATGATCATGTTTTGTAATGTTTCACGACTTGCATGTCGATGAGTACACAACCGGCAGGAGCCATATGGTTGTCTTTATAATTGTGTATGACCTGTGTGTCAACTTCTTATATGCCATGTAATAGCTTTACTTTATCGCTAAGTAGTTAGCAATAGTTGTAGTTGCTATTCGTGGTGGAGGAAATCATGGTGGAGTGATGGAGATCATGCTGGCACGCACAAGATGGAGATCATTGCACGGAAATTGGCTATACCATGTCACATAAAATTATATGCATATGATGTTTATCCTTTTATGTATCTTATTATGCTTAGATCGCGATGGTAGCATTATAAGATGATTCCTTACTTAAAGATCAAGATAAAACTGTGTTCTCCCCATGTATGCACCGTTGCGAAAGTTCGTCGTGTTCAAGCATCACGTGATGATCGGGTGCTATAAACTCTACGTTCACATACAACGGGTGCAAGTCAGTTTTGCACACGCGGAAATACTTGGGTTTGACTTGACGAGCCTAACATGTACAGACATGGCCTCGGAACACACAAACCGAAAGGTTAAGCATGAGTCATATGAATGATATGATCGACACTTTGTTGTCCACCATTAAAACCACATCTCTTCTCGTGAAGATCGGATTCGGTGTGGTGAATTTGGATCATATTCACTAAACAACTTGAGGGATGTTGAATTTAGTGGGAGTTCATCTAGTAATTTGATTAAGTTGAACTAGTTATCATGAACATAGTCTAAATTGTACTTGCAAATTTTGTAGATCAAATGGCTAAGTCCAACTTCAACTTCAACGTTTTTGCTGAGAAAGAAAAGCTTAAGAACAATGGGTATAACTTCACCAACTGGTTCCGCAATCTGAGAATCATTCTCTCTGGCAGATAAAAGGACTATGTCCTTGAGAAAGCGCTAGGTGACGCCCCTGCTGTAGATGCGCCGGCTGATGAGAAAGCTGTTTATCAGTCGCGCAAGGATGATTATGGTGTGATTAAGAGCACCATGTTGTTTGCTATGGAATCGGACCTTCAAAATCGTTTTGAGGAGTTACCCGGGCCCTTTGAGATTCTTGAGGAACTGAAAACTATGTTTCAGACTCAGGCCCGTTCTGAGAGATACGAGATCTCTGAGAAATTCTTTAACTGCAAGATGGAGGAAGGGAGTTCCGTTAGTGAGCACGCCATTAAGATGTCGGGCTACACTCAACGCCTTGAGCAAATGGACTGCAAGATTCCAGAGGAGCTCAAGATTGACAGAGTTCTGCAATCACTCCCTCCTAGCTACAAAGGTTTTGTAGTTACTCGTAATCACATTGGTTCCACTGATACGATCACTGAGCTCTTCGCTAAGCTGAAAGCTGCGGAGGTGGACATCAAGAAAGATAATCATGTGTTGATGGTCAACAAGCCCCCAGCTTTAAGAAAGGTAAGGGTGCTAAGAAGCCCTTCAAGAAGGGCAGCGGCAAGCGCGTTGCCCCTGCAGAGAAGAAGCTCAAGTCTGGACCTAAGCCGGACACTGAGTGGTTCTATTGCAAGGACAAGGGTCACTGGAAGCACAACTGTCCGAAGTACTTAGCGGACAAGAAGGCTGGCACCATCAAAGGTATATTTGATATACATGTTATTGATGTTTTCCTTACTAGCCCTCGTTGTAGTGCCTGGGTATTTGATACTTGTTCAGTTGCTAATATTTGTAACTCGAAACAGGAGCTACGGAATAGACGGCGGCTAGCAAAGGATGAGGTGACGATGCGTGTTGGCAACGGATCAAGAGTTGATGTGATGGCCGTCGGCACGCTCTCCTTAGTTTTACCTTCGGGATTAGTTTTAAACCTCAATAAATGTTATTATGTGCATGCGTTGAGCATGAACATTATATCTGAATCGTGTTTGTTGCAAGACGGTTATTCATTTAAATCGGAGAATAATGGTTGTTCTATTTATATGAGTAACATCTTTTATGGTCATGCACCTGCTATGAATGGTTTATTTCTTCTGAATCTCGAAAGCAATGAAACACACATCCATAACATTGAGGCTAAGAGATGCAAGGTAGATAGTGATAATACGACTTATTTGTGGCACTGCCGTCTAGGTCATATTGGTGTAAAACGCATGAAGAAACTCCATTCTGATGGACTTTTGGAGTCTCTTGATTTTGAATCATTTGACATGTGCGAGCCATGCCTCATGGGCAAGATGATCAAAACCCCATTCTCCAGAATAATGGAGCGAGCAACGGACTTGTTGGAAATCATACATACCGATGTATGTGGACCAATGAGTGTTTTGACGCGCGGTGGTTATCGCTATTTTCTCACTTTTACTGATGACTTAAGTATATATGGATATATCTATTTAATGAAACATAAATCTGAAACATTTGAAAAGTTCAAAGAATTTCAGAACAAAGTGGAAAACCATCGTAACAGGAAAATCAGAGTTCTACGATCCGATCGTGGAGGTGAATATTTGAGTTATGATTTTCTCACGCATCTTAAAGCAAGCGGAATCATTTCGCAACTCACGCCACCCGGAACACCACAGCGCAATGGTGTGTCTGAACGCCAGAATCGAACTCTATTAGATATGGTGCGATCAATGATGTCTCTTACAGATTTGCTGTTATCATTTTGGGGTTATGCATTAGAAATCGCTGCATTCACTTTAAATAGGGCACCATCTAAATGCATTGAGACGACCCGTATGAACTGTGGTTTGGTGCTAAACCTAAGTTGTCGTTTCTTAAGGTTTGGGGATGCGAAGCTTACGTCAAGAAGTTGATGCCGGACAAGCTCGAACCCAAACGGAGAAATGCGTCTTCATAGGATACCCTAAGGAAACGATTGGGTATACCTTCTATCACAGATCCGAAGGCAAAGTGTTTGTCGCAAAGAACTAATCCTTTCTTGAGAAGGAGTTTCTCTCGAAAGAAGTGAGTGGGAGGAAAGTAGAGCTAGACGAGGTTATTGAACCTTCTCTTGAGTTGGAGAGTAGCGCAGCACCTGAAATTGTTCCAGTGCCGTCTGCACCAACAATAGAGGAAGCTAATGACAAGGATCATGAAGCTTCGGACGATGCTACTACTGAACGTCGTAGGTCGACAAGGTCGCGTGCCCCTCCTGAGTGGTACGGCAACCCTGTCTTAACTGTCTTATTAGTAGACAACAGTGAACCTGCGAACTATGAGGAAGCAATGATGAGCCCAGACTCTGAGAAATGGCTAGAGGCCATGAAATCCGAATTAGGATCCATGAGCGAAAACCAAGTATGGACTTTGGTGGACCCTCCTAGCGACCGAAAGGCCGTTTAGTGCAAATGGATTTTCAAGAAGAAAACGGACGCGGATGGTAATGTTACTATCTATAAAGCAAGGCTTGTCGCGAAAGGTTTTCGAAAAGTTCAAGGTGTTGACTACGATGAGACTTTCTCTCCCATAGCGATGTTTAAGTCCATTCGGATTTTATTAGCAATTTCTGCGTTTCATGATTATGAAATATGACAGATGGATGTCAAGACTGCGTTCCTCAATGGCAACATTGATGAAGAGTTGTATATGATGCAACCTGAAGGTTTTGTCGATCCTAAGGATGCTGATAAGGTGTGCAAACTTCAGCGTTCCATTTATGGACTGAAGCAAGCATCTCGGAGTTGGAACCTTTGTTTTGATCAAGTGATCAAGAGCTTTGGATTTGTTCCAAATTGCTACGAAGCTTGTATCTACAAGAAAGTGAGTGGGAGCTCAGTGACATTTTTGGTACTATATGTCGATGACATATTGATTATCGGAAATGACATTGACATGCTTAACGATGTGAAGACTTATTTGAACAAATGTTTTTCAATGAAAGACCTAGGGGAAGCTGCTTATATATTGGGCATCAAAATATATAGAGATAGACAAAGACGCCTGATAGCTTTAAGCCAAAGTACATACCTAGACAAAGTTCTGAAAAGGTTCAGAATGGATAAGGCAAAGAAAGGTTCAGTGCCTATGTTTTCAGGTAAGATATTGAGCAAGGCTCAGTGTCCAGCTACGGTAAACGATAGAGAAGCTATGAGCAAAGTGCCTTATGCCTCGGCCATAGGTTCTATCATGTATGCCATGTTGTGTACTAGACCGGATGTGTCCAATGCTCTTAGTTTGATGAGCAGATACCAAAGTGATCCAGGAGTGGAACACTGGACATCCGTGAAGAACATCCTAAAGTATTTAAATAGAACTAAAGAAATGTTCTTAGTCTATGGAGGTGATGAACAGCTCGTCGTAAAAGGTTACGTCGATGCTAGTTTCGACACCGACAAGGATGATTCTAAATCTCAGACAGGATACGTTTATATTTTGAATGGAGGAGCTGTGAGCTGGAGAAGCTGCAAGCAAAGCGTGATCGCGGGATCTACAGTAGAAGTGGAATACATGGCTGCTGCAGAAGCATCAAGTGAAGGAGTTTGGATCAGGAACTTCATCACTGAGCTTGGTTGTAACACCCTCAGAATCGGCCCTATGCAAGTTTTAGCGAAACCCGCCAAACCCGCATAAAAACAATTCGAAGGTGCCCACCAGGCACTTGCGTGCGGGTGGAAAAACAAAGTAATAACATTACACAACAGTCCTCGATGGGACCCACAGAACAGATATATATAACAGCGACTCAAAGAGTCAAGAATACAGATATAAAATACAAAGATCCAAATCACCTCGAAAATGATACAGCGTCCGACTACGGACAAGATGCAAATGGGGCTAAGAGCCCTGAAGAATAACCAATGGCGTCCATAACCCTGCCCAGGCCAAGCCGGAAGGGTAACCCTGCTAACGGCGTCGATCTCAAAACCTGCTTAAACAAAAGGGGTGCCGACAAAGGGCAAAGGAAAAAGAGGAGCGTCAGTACTGAGGCCAGTACACGGCGAGACTAGAATTCGGCGGTCCTCGCCTACATAGGTATGGTGGACTGAGCGGCAGTGGCAGCATGCACTAAACAACCTATAGAGACTCGATACTACTGGCGGCTATCAGAGAGGGGTAAGGAAGACCTATTCGGATCCAACCTGATACTATTATCAAACAAACCCATCCTGGCGTTTCCCCCTCGAGACCAAACGAGGAAGGCAACCGAGGAACTCACACAGTTGGCAGTTTTACTTATTCAGTTATAGTTGCGACACTTTACTAGTCAGGTTTAGATAATCATCCTGATAAAGTAAGCAGTGGGTACTTTTAGTTAACCATTCCGTTATAGTTACAACACTTACTAATCAGATACAAATAGCATGAGATAACCCCAAAACCCAGCGGTTGTTGGTACTTTTACTTAGCCATTCCGTTGTAGTGAAGCTGATTACTAGTCATATCGGATACAAGTCAATTTATAACAATAAACTTTAGTTATAGTTGTCTATGATCAAGCACTGTGCTCCAAGTCGTCCATAACCGCGGACACGGCTTCTCGAAAAGATTTAACCCTGCAGGGGTGCACCAAAGTATCCACAAGCACTTCGACCCTTTTTGCCAGATCAGTTAACATACACCCATCGGTATGTCGGCGGGGCCTAAGTCACGACGTTCCCAGACCCAAAGCAAGTACATGGGGGCCACCCCACCAAGTCGACACCCGCAACGAAGTCGGCCGGTCTCCGAGACGGACTTAGGGTTTGGGTAGACGGCAGTGAACGACAGCAAATCCCCAAACGGGGACTGTCGACACCGTGAAAACGTGTCCTGATCCTAAACAGTACAGGTGCTATCTGTCGCACAATTTAATTAAAGCAGTAAAGCATGGCATAAGTACAGGATCGTAAATAAAACCTCAAACTAGTTTGTGGCCCCCAGTACAATACTTTGAAATCAGGTAATAATCAATGGGGGGCCCATATCTCCCCACCTGTGGTTAGCGCGCTCGATCTCGGAACAGGTGTCAAGAACTCGGGGTCCTACGGGACACAAGTGGGCGGTCATAAACCAAATATTACCTATCACCCACCGATGCCTCTGCTTACTTCAATTTTAGTTGTTAAATAGTAATTAAAGTGAACGATAAGTAAACCATGATCTTCTCCAACATTGAACATGCGGCAATTCTCCAACAACTGTGGTACTGGACGACACGCAACAACATATGAGCAAGCGACTACGGCGCGCAAGTCCAACTATCTACCAGACAACAGGTAATAGGATGTGTCCAAGGCAATATAGGGCTGCAAGGGATATCACGGGTACGGAAACTAGAGCATCGCAACACAGATAGCAATAGATCAACAGGAGGGAATAAATACTATAAAGTAAGATAGGTAGAAAGGGGAAGATGCTCGCCTGGAAACATTGTCGAAGGGTTCAACCGAAGATCGGGGCGAAGCTCACATCAACTCATCGGCCTTATCCGCGAAGAAGCAAAACGCTAGAATAAACACCGGATGCAATATTTAATACAACGGCAGAAGATCGGCATGATGCATGCATGATGTATGGCATGGCAAGGTGCGATGCAATTAGGTCAAGATTAAGCGGAACCGGGGTCCCGACAATTAAATCCATGGTTCTATTTGTTTAGATGCCCCGCAATTTAAATGTTGTTTAACAGGGCAGAACATATCACCGGTTCGCTACACAAGTTTAAATGAGGCCAATTTGAGACTGGATTTGCCCGCATATGGGCCCCATATTTAATTATTAGGTGAATCGGCGGAAGGCCCCCAACCACAGACAAGTATGCATGCGAGTATGACAATTTAATATGCAACAAGTTGTTATTATAATATAAAAATAGGGTTCTCGGATAAGAGGTCACACATTGGGGGGCTCGACGATCTTGGGGTTCCGGGGTTCGGGGTTCGGTCTCAGGGGGGGTCGTTCTCGGTAACGGGGTGAAGCACTTGTCGTTCCATGGCGATCTTGGCGGCTCAGAGGGGTTCGAGGAATCGGAACGGTCTTCAAATTCCGTGAGGGAGATCATGGCGTCGGGGCGCATCGAAATCCCCTGGTCGCTGTCGTTCTTGTTGTCGTGCACTTGTCGGGTCCCGACGTCCGTGAAGAAGAGCATGGCGTTCCGAGGGAACGGGTCCGTGTGGCCGGTCTTGGCGTTACAAGATGGAGAACTCTGGCATCGTCGCCTCCAGGTCCGATACCGAAGTACTTGAGGATCCAACTTGGATGGTCTATGTCGATCTTGGTCTGCGCCGGGTCTTCGGAAGGTCTTGTCGATGGCGTACGGGTTGCTCCAATCTAGGGTCGATCTTGTCCCGAAATGTGAATCTTGTGCACCATCATACTCCAAACACCTTGTCGAGACAAACACCCCATTATCACCTCGATACCGAACGGTCTTCAGGTTTGTGCAGGAACATGGCGTCCTGATATCGGACAACGAACGCGACAGGACGAAGACGGCACGCAGGCGTTGATGTGGGCGACGGGAGCACGGGACAGGGGCACCAGTCTGCAAGGGGAGGTCACGGAGGCCGGGGGTTGGAAGAGGGGCGCGACCATGGCTGTCGGGGACGCGCCAGCGGCAGGTTGACGGTCGGACGGCGACGCGGGCCCGCGGGGCGGCCGGAGGAGGGTTGGCGGCGGGGCGGCGCCGGGAACGCGACCAGCGGAGGCGGCGCCGGAGGCGGACGACGACGACCGGGAGAGAAACGGAGGCGGCTGTCGCGGCATGGGAAGGGAGGCTCGACGGAGAGGGGCGCCGCGGGCCATCGCCGGAGAGGAGAGGCGGACGCGCGGCGGAAGAGCGCGGGGCCAAGGCGGCTCTTCGCGGGGCGAGGAGGCGAGGCGGGCGAGCAGGGCCGGCGGCGGGGAGCTCGAAGGGACGGCCGGAGGCGGCGCGCCGAGGCCGAAGGAGGCGCGCCGGGGCGAGCTCCTGGCGGCGGGCGGCGACGGGAGGAGGCGCGGCGGCGGACGGAAGACAGAGGGAGAGAGGGTAGGGGAGGAGCGAGGCGGGAGAGGCGTTGGGGAGGACCGGCGAGCGGCGGCGGTGGGAGAGGAGCTCTGGGGAGGAGGGGTGCGGGGCGACGGGGCGCTGCGCCGCGCGAGGGGAGAAGGGAGAGGACGCGGGGGAGAGAGAGAAGGGAGAGAGAGAGAGGGCCCGCAGGGCAGGTGGGTGGTGGGACCGGGTGGCCAGGGGCTGTCGGCTGGTAGGGTGGGGAGGTGAGTGTGTGCGTCGTGTGTGGTGTGGGTTGCTAGGCAGGGTAGGTGTGTGTGTTGTGTGTGTTGAGGGGTGAGGAAAGGCCAAGTGGCGGCATGGGATTGGTAGAGGGGAGGGGAGAGGGTGAGGTGGCAGCGTGGGACTGGTCGGGGTGAGGTGGAGGGGGGGTGTGGGTAGATAGATTGGTAGGTTTAGGAATTAGGTGGACCGTTATTTGTACTGGGGGTGGTCGTTCGGGTCGGTTCGGCCCGTTCGACTGCCCCACTAAAATCAATTAAACATTTTATTTGTTTTAAACGGGCCGTTTGCAAACCGATAGCAGCCAAAACAAAATAATCCGGAGACCCGGGGTTCGCGTTTGAATAAATACGGGGCGTTTAGAATACAGATTAGGTTTTTCCGCAAATAGTTTTATGCAAGCAAATGCAAGATGATGACGATGCTCAAATGCAATGTGGCATGCTGACATGAGCATGCGGTCATGATGATGCAATGCACAAAACAACGCGATTTTCTAGTAGTGGTTTTTGCGGGATGCCACATTGGTGTGGTTACAAGTGCCTTGGACCCACTGGAGATATTGTGTGATAACACTGGCGCCATAGCACTGGATAAGGAACCAAGATATCATCCAAAGACCAAGCATATCAACCGCAAGTTTCATATAATTCGAGATTATATAACAGATGGAGATCTGAAGATTAGCAAAGTACATACAGATCTGAATGTCGCAGATCCATTGACTAAACCTCTTCCACGAGCAAAACATGATCAGCACCTTAGTGCCATGGGTGTTAGATTGTTGCCAGATGTAAACTAGATTATTGACTCTAGTGCAAGTGGGAGACTGTTGGAATTATGCCCTAGAGGCAATAATAAAGATGTTATTATTATAATTCTTGTTCATGATAAAGTTTATATTCCATGCTAGAATTGTATTAAGCGGAAACTTTGATACTTGTGTGGTTTATGAACAACACCGTGTCCCTAGTACGCCTCTATGGACTAGCTCATTGATTAATGATGGTTAAGGTTTCCTAACCATAGACATGAGTTGTCGATTAACAATGAGATCATATCATTGGGAGAATGATATGATGGACAGACCCAAATCAAGCAGAGCAATTAGATCGTGTCATCGTGTTCATCTTTGCGGAGATTTTTCTTATGTCAAATATTGTATTCCTTAGACCATGAGTAATACAACTCCCTGGTATCGGAAGAGAGCTCTGAGGTCATCAAACGTCATCCTATGAGAGGGTGATCATAAAGGTGTCTCTCAGGTGATCGGAAAGTATCTGTTGGGTTGTATGTATCGAGTTGGGATTTGTCCCTCCCAAGTCGGAGAGATATACTTCGGGCCCACTCGGTAATCGATATCAACACCGCTTGCAAGCACGTGGTTAAGGAGTTAATCACAAAGTGATATTGGATTACAGAACGAGTAAAGTACTTGCTGTGAACGAGATTGAACTAGGTATGCCGATACCGACGATCGAATCTCGGGCAAGTAAAATATCGCGTGACGAAGGGAATATATATATGGGATTAATTGAATCCTGGAATCGTGGTTCATCCGATATGATCATCGATAAGTATGTGAGAGTCAATATGGGTTTCCAGACCCCGCTGTTGATTATTGATAGAAGATCATGTCTGCATATTCTCGAACCCGTAGGGTCACACACTTAACGTGCCTTGACGCTAGGATAGAATGGATAATTGGTTTATGAGTTTTTGTTCGGAGTCTTGGATGAGATCCGGGACGTCATGAGAGGTTCCGGAATGGTCCAGAGAATAAGATTCATATAAGGGAAAGCAGTTTTTGGATTTCGGAATTGTTTTAGATTGTTCGGTATTGTACCGGAAGCTTCTAGAACCTTCCGGAGTGGTACCAACTTGGCCCCACTTGTCGGGAGGGGGAGTGGGCCTACGAGGGAGTGCCATGGCCGCATTGGGCCAGGGGAACAAGGCCCCATATGCCCAGCCGGCCAAAACCCTAGGGAAACCCTAGGGAAACCTTCTAGAAGGAGGGGGAAAACTTGCCCCCCACTCCAACCCTTGGGGCCGCCGCCCTAGGGCTTGGAGGAGAGGCCAAGGGGGCCAGCCATCCCCCTATATATAGAGGGACGGGGCGCAGCACTCCTCCCCCACTCCTTCAACCCTATCCGCCATACTGCTGCCCTCCAGATCTCTCTCTCTCCCGACTGCGCGTAGGCGAAGCCCTGCCGCAGAAACTCTCCACCTTTGCACCACGCCGTCGTGTTGTAGATCCAATATATCTCTCCACCCCACTTGCTGGATCGAATAAGGAGGAGATGTCGAGGTGCCGTACGTGTGCATCTCTCGGAGGCATCACCACTTGCGGTGTTGGATCGGATCGGATCGCGAGGAGAAGGGAGTACGACTACATCAACCACGTTCCGTTGAACGTTCCGCTGTGCGAATCTTCAAGGGTATGAAGATCTCATCTATCCCCCTCGTTGTTTGCATCTCCTAGATTAGATCTTGGCTTTCCCGTTCGCATCCGTAGAATTTTTTTGATTTACTATGCTACGAAACCCTTCAGTAGCTAGATGGTTGTATATCCTCCTTGTGCTTTCATGTATAGATCTTGTGATCTCCGTTCATGATCAGGATCTAATATATTTGTAATCATGCATGTTGTGTTTGCGGGGATCCGATGGATATTGAGATTACTATGTCAGATTGATTAATGGTTTTGTCTATTTGATTCTATCATGTCTGTGTTGTTTGTGATCTTGCATGCTCTCCATTGTTAGTAGCTATATTGGCCAAGTAGTTGATAGTGACTCCAAGAGGAGGTATTTATGCTCGATAGTGGGTTCATGCCTCTAGTTTTCAAGGGAAGTGATAGAAATCTCTTCGGTTGTAGATGTGCTGTTGCTACTAGGGAGAAAACAACGGTCTCTTGTTCATGGAACAAGTGGATTGTTTACCTTACACACTTTTCTTAAAGTAGTTGTCTGTTGCTTGCAACTTAATACTGGAGGGGGTTCAGATGATAACCTGAAGGTGGACTTCTAGTCATAGATTCAGTTGGATGGCGGCTATGTATATTGTTGTATTGCCCAATCGAATCTCATGGGATCTTTTTGTCTAGTATTGCATTGTTATGCCATGCTCAGTTCATGTCAATTGCCCTGCTGTAATTTGTTTACCCTTCATGCCATGTTGTTTATCTAAGGAGAGCACCTCTAGTGAACTATGGACCCCGGTCCAATCTTTACCATTGATACATCTTCCACTGTTACCTGTTTACTTGCTACAAACCATCATCTTCCACACCATACGTTTAATCCTTTGTTACAGCAAACCGGTGAGCTTGACAACCTCATTGATTCGTTGGGGGCAAAGTCTTGAGTTTATGTTGTGCAAGTTTCCACGTTGCTTGCAACACCTTTAAGACGTTTCCTTTCTCCTACTGGTTCGATAACCTCGGTATCTTACTGAGAGAAAACTTGCTTCTCTGCTCATCACACCTTGCTCTTGGGGTTTCCAACAAAGCGTCCCACGACAGTGCTGGGCGTCATCAAGCTTTTCTGGCGCCGTTGCCAGGGAAGCTAAGGACGTCTTCATAAGGGGAGTCCTCCACTTCCTTTATCTTTACTTTGTTTTTAGTTTGCTTAGTTTATTTTGCTTGGTTTCGTTTGCCTCTTTTCAAAAACTCCAAAAAAATAGTCTAGTTTTTGGCTTGCCCACTAATACGTCCAAAACGTATCTACTTTCCCGAACACTTTTGCTATTGTTTCTCCTCTAAACTTGTGTGATTTGGATACAACTAACTGGGACTAATGCTGTTTTCAGCAGAATTGCCTTGGTGTCTAGTTTTTGTGCAGAAAATCAACTATCAGGAAAAATCCCGGAAAATATGCCAAAAATTATATTTCGCCAGAAGATCCACGGAGCCAGAAGACGAAACGGAGTGGAGTCCCGGGGGCCCACACCCCTGCCAGGCGCAGGTGGGCCTAGCCCGCGCCTAGGGGGGTGCGGCCACCCCAGGCACCACCTCGGGCTACCTCTGCGCCTATAAGTTACCCCTTGACCTAAAAACCGAGGGGGGTCGTTGTTTTTCTAGAAAGAGTTCCGCTCCGCCGCCACCATCAGAAACCAAGATTCGGATCCAGAAACTCCGTTCTGGCACCCTGCCGGGATGGGGAATTTGGAGAGGATCATCGCCATCGTCATCACCAACGCCTCTCCATCAACCATCGATGTTTCCCTCATCCATGAGTGAGTAATCCCCCACTGTAGGCTATGGGGATGGTAGGGATTGGATGAGTTCTATCATGTAATCGAATAAGATTGTTAGGGCATAGTGCCTAGTATCTCTATTAGTGTTATTTGACTTTGTTGCAACTTGTTGTGCTTAATGCTTGTCACTAGGCCCCGAGTGCCATGATCTCAGATCTGAACTTATTATTGAATCATTATGCTAGTATTGTTTGTGATCTTATCTGCAAGTTGTGTACACATATCATTGTCCGGATCCAAAGCCCCCGAAGTGACAGAAATTGGGACAACCGGAGGGGATGGATGTGGTTTGAGGATTACATGTGTTCACGGAGTGTTAATGCTTTGCTCCGGTGCTCTATTAAAAGGAGCACCTTAATTGCCAGTAGTTCCCTAGAGGCCCCGCTGCCACAGGCTGGCTGGACAGAAGATGTTGTGCAAGTTCTTATTGCGAGCACGTATGACTATATATGGAGCACATGCCTAGGATTGGTTAGTACTTGGATGCTTATTCTTATTTATCTGCAATTCCCTGGATCTTGAAGTTACATGTTTAGACTCATCCATGCAACGCCCGTCCATCCATCCCTATGCCTACCGCGCTCATATTCTACTGTTTGATGTTACTGTTACTGTTACTATTGCTCTTGTTCTACTGTTGCTATTGCTACTACAAACTCTTGCTACTGATAAACTTCTGTGATCAAGAACTATTTCCAGGTGCAGTTGAATTGAAAAATCAGTTGTTAAGGCTTGCAAGTATTCTTTGGCTCCCCTTGTGTCGAATCAATAAATTGGGCAATACTACCCGCGAAGACTGTTGTGATCCCCTATACTTGTGGGTCATCAAGACTATTTTCTGGCGCCGTTGCCGGGGACCATAGCTTTATTTGTAAGTTCACTTGGATATATTATTGTTCACTCCTACTCCTTTCATCATGGGTAAGTCTCGTGATGGAAAGTTTCCTATTTTACCATCCACTATAAGAAGAGGTACAGTCCTAAACACCTCTGTTGCACTTGATTCACCCTCTGTTATAAGTAAGCTTGTTACACCACTACCACATACTCATGCTACACACACGGCTACTACTGCTGAATGTGAAACTGCTTTTGATGCTCATGATGTTACTTCTACTGTGCTTGATGCGAGTGGTTCATTAGGTCCTTTCCTAGATACTACTATGGATAGTCTAGGAAATACCAAAACTCCTAGTGAAGACACTATTGCACCTGTCAGCTCACCTGAGTCTAGAGAGAGTTATGATATTAATGATGGTTACATTGAATTCACTGATGAATTTGTTGAAGAGTGTCGAAACACACATGGTACTAGTGATATTAAGAGTCTCCTTGCTAGACGTACTATTATGCCTAAATTGTCATCTGATCCTAAGTTTGCCACCTCTCCCATAGATATTAAAGATAAAGATTATGATTTCTCTCTTGATTTATCCTATTTGGACATTGTTGTGAAAGAACCTTTTTGTGGGACTGAAAATAAGAGTATTGTGGCTCATATGAATGAGCTTTCTACTATGAGTGCTTTGTTCTTTGATGATTTTAAGATGCGCAAGTATTTTGTTACTAAGATCTTACCTTTTTTACTAAAAGGAGAAGCTAGGGCTTGGTTTAATAGATTACCTCATGGTTCCAGAAACCTATTGCTAGACATGCTGCTTTGTAGAGAATTTTTGATTTTAAACAGGGAGAAGAAGAGAAATTGCCTGAGTCATGGACAAGGTTATGTGCCTTTATTCATACACATCCTAGATGTCCATTGCCTAAGAATGAGCTTCTTGATATTTATTATAATGGACTAACTGATGATTCTAGGACCTACCTAGATAGCTTTGCTAATTGTTTTTTCAGGAAAAGAACTCCTACAGATGCTGAAGAATTAATGGCTAAGATAAGCAAGAATTATGATGATTGGATTTCAACTAGTTGTGCCTGAACCAGATCCAACACCAACACCAAAGAAGAGGGGAGTTATTGCATTAAATGATGAAGTGATGAAGGAAGCTAAGAAGTGTCTAAAGGAGAAAGGTATTAGAGATGAAGATGTGAAGAATCTACCTCCTATAGAAGAATTATGTAAGCCAATTCCCCACTCATCTACTATTGAGGTACACTCTATCCACTTTAATGAAGGTGATATTCCTTATGGTAAGCCTCATGATCAATGCTTAGAGGAACTTGACACATTTATTGTTAAACAAGGTAATTTTAATAAACAAGTTTAGAATCATTTATTGGAAAACTCTAGAGCTATCGATGAGTTGAAAGATATTGTGGAAAGAACTTATAATGATATTAAAATGCTTTGTAAACACTTTCAAATGGTTCAAACCCAACTTGATCAAATTGCTAAGGTACAAAAGGATATGCTAGTTAATGCCTTAGGAGATAAACATGCTTATGGAATTAGAACTAGGAGTGGTATAGCTACTCAAGATCCTTTATATACTAAAGGACACCATAAAATAATTGAGCAGGATTCTCAACAAGGTGAAAGTAGTGGTAGTCCTCGTAAGAGAAAGAAAAAGAAACATAAGGTAGTTGAGGAACCACTTGAACCTGCTGTAGATCCTAATAGTATATCTGTCTCTGATGCTGAAACTAAGAATGGTAATGATAAAAATGATGCTCCTGATAAGGAAGAAGTTGAGGAAGAACCTGAGAAGCACACTAAGAACAGTAGGTACACTAAGGAAGACTTTATTGCTAAGAAACACGGTAGTGAGAGAGAACCTTGGGTGCAGAAACCTATGTCTTTTCCAGGTAAGAAACACAAGTCAAAGGAGGAAGAACACTACAACAAGTTTTGTGAGTGGATGAAACCTTTATTTTTGTAAATTCCTTTGACTCATGCTATTAAGTTGCCTCCTTATTCAAAGTATATGAAGGATATTGTCTCTAATAAAAGGAAGATTCCTAATGAGGAGATTTCTACTTTGCTTGCTAATTATTCCTTCAATGGTAAGGTTCCAAAGAAACTTGGTGATCCAGGTATACCAACTATTCCTTGCTCTATTAAGAATACTTATGTTAGAACTGCTTTATGTGATTTGGGAGCTGGAGTTAGTGTTATGCCTTTTTCTCTCTACAAGAGACTTCAGCTAGAAAAGTTCATACCAACTGATATATCTTTGCAAATGGCTGTTAAGTCAACTACTATTCCTGTTCGTATATGTGAGAATGTTCCTGTTCAAGTGGCTCATAATTGCTTGGTTTTAACTGATTTTGTTGTGCTTGAGATGCCTGAAGATGATAATATGTCTATTATTCTTGGGAGACCTTTTATTAATACTGCAGGTGTTGTTATTAATTGCAATCAAGGAAAAGTAACATTCAATATTAATGAAAAATAGCATACTGTTTATTTCCCCAAGAAGGTTGCTAGAAGCTATTGCCTGAATTTCATTGAAAATATTGAGAGCATCAAGGTTGGAGAAATATATTGTCCCATTCCACAAGAAAATTTTGAAACTATTATGATTGGGACCATTGCTATCAAGTATGCGGTAACATAATCACCTTGTGGATTGCAAAGTTTTGTTTCATATAAGATTGTTTTGGTAACAAGACTTGATCAACCTTGTTAACAAAAGGATTTTAATGAACAAAATAATATTTCCACTCTGGTTATTCTTGCTTTCTTTTACTCTTCTCCTTCCTAGTCTTTGCCTTTTCTTTTGCTAGCTTTGGTTTTGTTAGTTGTTTGTTTGTTAGAGTGTCTTAGAATTTTTGTAGTTTGGATTTTGGTTTGCTTTTGCTTCTTCTAAAAAAACTATTTCTGCGAGAAAATCAATTTGCATACCCTGAAAGTTGGCCAAAAATAAAGTTCCCCAAAAAATTCCAGAAAATTCAAAATATTTTTTCCTCGAAAAAGGGGCAGATGGACACCTGGAGTGACCCAGGGGGCCACCCCAGGCGCCCACACCCCTGGTAGGCACGGCCCCCCTATAGGTGGCGCATAGGGGGGGTGTGGCCCACCTGGGCCCCTCCAAAGTGTCTCCTCCCAGCCATCTTCTTTATCTCTTCCGAAAAACACCGGAAAACTTGCTCAAGCTCGAGTTCCTAGTGTTCTTGCTCGCGATTTTTTATCTCCTTCCTCAGCCCCTCTTTGATGTTGATTTTTGGAGGGATTGCTCCTTGGTATGTGCCTCCTCCACTTGTCCAATTAGATTTGTGATTGATAGATTGTATCTTGAGTATTTTGCTGCTATAGGTGATAGGTTGTGTGAGCTTGCATGCTTGTTATTTGCTTAGATATTTCATCTTGATGCATGTGTAGCCCTCTAGAAAGTTCCTATAGTAGTTTCTCATCATTTATTAACTTGGAAATCACTTGGTTTGATGTTTGTCTAAAAATTTCAGAAAAGAGTGGTCATGGACAACCACACATTTGGAGAGATATTTGAGGGTGATGCACCTAGGAGGGCAAGGCCTTCAAGATCATCCTCCCGAGACAGGCCCTCATACAATGAGGATCTCATTACTCCGTGATTCGGCGACGAGGGAGATGAGGAAATGCTCACCCTTCCACCTTTCCTTGCCCAACCTTTTTGCAGGCTGCTGGGATTCTTGATGATTTTACAACTTTGGTTCAGAGGGCTGGACTAACAAGCCTTATGCAGGATGAGAGCGTGCAATATGCTACGCTCACTAAAACATTTGTGGAGAGCTTCTCCTTTACTAACAGCATGTTCAAGCCAGATGTTTCTTTCAAAATTTATGGAAGGTCTTACAATATCACATTGAAGAAATTTTGTGAGGCTCTGGGACATGGTACAGCTGGGTCAGCAAAGAAGATTCCAGCTCAACCCGCTGATTTGTTGGAGCTCTACCGCGGGATAACTAATTATGATAACCGTAGAGCTCAACAGGGAAAGATAAGAAATATTCAGCTTCCAGCCATCAGGTACTTTGCTTACTATATTGACACTAGTGTTCTTGGTAGGGAGAATACTAGTAATATTTCCAACTATCATTTGGTATTCTTAGCTACTGCGCTCAACAATGATACTAAGTACAATCTTGGTTCTCTCATTGGTCGTCGCTTAACTGCTAAGAGACCCATTTATGGGGGAATTATTGCTACGCGTGTTGTTGCTGCCTTGGACCTTGCTGTTGATCCAAATGATACAGTTTTGGATCCTTATAGGCTTGATCTTGCTGCCATGAAGGCACATCACTTTGTCACCACTAGCTCTACCCTTTATAACTTTGTTTATAGAATGATGTTTATTGACGGGGAAGAGAGAGAGAGAGAGATCCCTCTCCCCAAAAGCACTTTGTTCAGTATTTCTCAGGGACCTTTGTCACGCTCCAAACACAATTGTTACAGCGGGACGGAGTGGTGGTGATGGTGCTGATGGAGATGATGGTGTGGATGATGACGATGATGTCGATGAAGCCTAGCTTGATGATGGTGTTGATGGCGACGGTCTCCCCTCTCCGGGAAGGAATTCCCCCGGCAGAAATTTGTCTGTCGAAGAGATCTTTCTCTCTCGGTGTTTTCTGCCCCCAGAGGCGGCGGAAATCTATCTATGGTCGCTCCCCTGGTATTAGGGTTCCGAAAGGAATATAGAGGCGAAGGGGCGGAGTCGGAGGCTGGGCAGGTGGGCCACACCTGCCCTAGGCGCGGGGTTAGGTGGACCCGCGCCTAGGGGGTGTGGGCCCCCTGAGGCCCATCTCCATCCGTTCTTCTGGCTTACTTCATCTTCTGGTAAAATAATACGTGTCCATATTTTTATGGTATTTTTCTGATCTTCGCGAAATTGGACCAAAACGCCTTCTTTTCCATTAGAATCCAGACTCCGGCAGTCCTTCCTCCAGGAATCATCCAACATGCATAAACAGATGAAAAGCCATAAGTAATACCTCATAATAAGACAAATATCAATGAATAGAGGTAAATTATGATATAAAAAGGTGATGCAAATTGGGCGTATCAACTCCCCCAAGCTTAGACTTTGCTTGTCCCCAAGAGAATACTGAGCTCATTAAACATGTCCACAGGTTTATGGAGTGAAGTGTCGATAAAAGAATACGAACAAGAAGCATCACACTTACCATTGCACAACTCATAGAAGAAAGCAACTCACCATTATATAACTTAGCTTGCAACCAAGTACAGCAGTCACAACAGAGTTACATAAAGATAAATCACAATTGGAATTGACAAACTTGTTCTTGGTCAGAGAACACCTGGCAAACAGTTTCACAAAAGCTTTTTTTAGAAGTTTCGAAATAGGAGCACTCTTTGCTCAAAAAGGTTTTTCACAAGTGAAGGCTTTCAAAGTAATACGCAATAGATAAGAGTTTTGAGCAAACAAGGAAGATAAAGAACATGATTGAATAAATCACCATATGAATGCTTGAAACGCAACAACTCAAAAGCTTGCTGGAGATAGAGAGGAAGTAGGTTTACTGAATCAACTTGGAAGTGGGAGAAAGGTCCCTTCTTAGAGGGTAGCAGAAATTACAAGTCATAAAGAGCTTCCAAAAGATTATGATACTTACTAGCTTTGAGCCCTCATTGCCCCTATCATAAGCATCTTGAGATGATTAAGGTTAAAGTGAACAAACTATGGAGTATATGCTTGACGAAATATAAGTTGGCAATCTCAGCTCCCTTGAATATGAGGGCCACTCCTCATGCATACTCAACTTTGGGTCCAGGTAAGTTCTTGTCATTGTAAGTATTTGCATATCATTGAGAACCGCCAACGGGGTATCCCTTGCACATGGCACGGGAGCTTTCCCATAACCAAAATGACAAGGCAAGCAGACAGTGAACATCTCAGCAATCTTTTTATTTACCATATGCATAGCTTTTTATTGAGGATGCTTCATAGATGACTCACTATGGTGATGCTGCAAGTTTCCACCATGATTAAGCATGGCTTAGGCTAGCGGCCCAGGCGTTTCTCTAACACAGAATACAAACTCCATGGACTTACAAGTTCCCTCTTTATTTCACACCGTTGACATCCATAGACAAAAGAGCACGATATCAACTGTGTACAGAGTACAAGTGCAATGTTGAAAACATTCCCCATGACAGCATGCTTCTGCTAATTCCAACGTATAGATGCAAGCATATACAACTTCGATGTCCACAATGGTTCAAGTTTATTAGGGGAAAGTAATAAAGTGTGTCATCAAGTTCGTGAGAGCTTTACTAACTAGTTTTCACATAACAAAATACTTTTTTAATTCGAAAGGTAGATGAAGCTTGAGAATTTGCTAGGAATAGCAACAGCTACTAGGTAGATATGGTGGACACAAATGGCAACGGTTTTGGGTTCAAAGGATTTTGGAAACATGAGAAGTATGCCTTCTCAAAACAGGTTTTTGGCTAGCAAGGCTGGGTAGCAAGCAAGAGAGTTGAAAGAAACAAGCAAACATACAAGTAATAAAGCCAAACATGCAATCTTTCCTTGAAGACACAAAAGATCTTAAATAAAGAATACTAAGCTTATGAGCCAACAAGAAAGAAAACAAATGATACAAAATACCTGTAAGCCCTTTTTTTCTTTCTTTCTTTATCTTTCAAACTAAAGCCACTGACCAGAACTCGGTTTGACAAAACCAATTTAGATCCACTTGATGATCCCAGAGTGGTGCCAATACTGAACAACAAGATCCATCATATAATAGAGATTGCAAACTAAAAATAAGAAGTGCAAAAAGTAAAAGATGAGACTTCTCATTAATATTCCAATAAAGGCACTCACACCAAGGGATATATAGATAATCAACTAAACGAGAGATACTTCCACATGCAAACCATACTATAAGATAACCTCTCTACCATAGATATGAATCCACTAAAAAGGTAAAATATAAAAGATAAAATATAATGGTGGTGATACCACGGCACTCCCCCAAGCTTGGAACAAGCCAAGGGGATGCCAAACCTGATGACGATTTACTCCTTCGGTGGTGGTGG
This sequence comes from Avena sativa, assembly GCA_916181665.1. Classification (NCBI taxonomy): domain Eukaryota; kingdom Viridiplantae; phylum Streptophyta; class Magnoliopsida; order Poales; family Poaceae; genus Avena; species Avena sativa. The sequence goes on along the minus strand of OV702284.1, from coordinate 263,882,772 downwards.
TGTTTCCTTGTCATCATCAAACTTCCAAGGCGATGGTTCCCCATCCAAAAAGGATGTCCTTGTCTCTGCAATCCCGAAACTAGCAGCAGAGCTAATGCGATCAAATCCAGCCTCATACTCACAGTTTTGGTTCTGTATGTCATAGAGCTATGCTTGCAATTGATTGGTGGTCTGACGGAGTGATAAGATCTCTTCTTGGAGCTCAGCAACTTCTCCCTCATGCTTGGTGATGAGTTCTGAACTTATCTTGTGAATAACATCCACTTCGCGTTCTGCCTTCTTCTTGTACCTGAAAACTTCTTGTTCCAGCGCTTCCATCCTATCTTCCAGACTGCCTTCTCCTTTAGGGCCTTGAACTTTTTTCATCTGTACCTTCCCCTCCTTAAGGATCAACTCTTTGGGATGGGTCCTCAACTCATACATGTACAGGTTGAGGACTTCCGCAGAGGGATCCTCCAAGGGTGTTCCAGAGGAAGGCATTGAGGCTCCAAATCCGAGGATTTTCCTAACAGAAACAGATCGAAACGAAAACACGGCGAGAACACGATGCAAGAACCTCGGGGAACCCGGGGGGTTATATATTACGAAGATTCAATGCATAAGGAAAGTTTTGACATGGAAACGAAGCGGAGACGGAGTTCGGGGGAGTCAAACCCCCTCCAGGTGCGGCCAAGCTGGGCCCGCGCCTAGGGTGGGTTTGTCCACCCCGAGCTCCGTTTCCTCTTCAGTTTCATCTCGTAACTTCCCTTATGTATTAAAAACATCAAAAATATAAAAAGATTGGAGTTTCATGAGCCTTCTGCTTTCACCTATTCAAAGGCGAACTCTGCAGTTTCTGGTGTTTGGTTCCTGATAAATTCTTCTAGAGTCACCATTTGAATAACATCCACATCTTCATTATAGGAATCTCCAGAAATATAATGCTTTAATCTTTGACCATTAACCACATGTGTTGTGTCATCCTTCAGAGAAGAAATTTTAATGGCACCTGAACGATACACTTCCTTGATAACAAAAAGTCCTTCCCATTTGGAGAGTAGTTTCCCTGCAAAAAATCTGAGACGAGACCTATACAAAAGAAATTTCTCACCCACATGGAACTCCCTTTTGATAATTCTCCTATCATGCCATCTTTTCACTTTTTCCCTAAAGAGCCTAGCATTTTCGTAAGCCTCACCTCTCCACTCATCTAGATTACTTAAGTCGAGCAGTCTTTTCTCGCCAACAAGTCTAAAGTCTCTATTCAACTCCTTCACTGCCCAATAAGCTTTATGTTCTAATTCTAAAGGCAGGTGACAAGCCTTCCCATAGACCATTTTGTAAGGAGACATCCCCATAGGATTTGTATAAGCAGTTCTATAATCCCACAAAGCGTCATTCAACTTTTTAGCCCAATTTTTATTAGATCTATTGACAGTCTTCTGCAAGATAGATTTGATCTCCCTATTGGAAAGTTCTACTTGCCCACTAGTTTGGGGGTGATAAGCTGAAGCTATTCTGTGGTTTACGTCATACTTAGCGAGAGTTTTCCTAAAACCCTCGTGAATAAAATGAGAGCCTCCATCAGTCATGAGATATCTAGGCACACCGAACCTAGGAAAAAACATCTTTGAGCATCTTCAAAGAGGTCTTACCATCAGCACTGCTTGTAGGTATGGCTTCTACCCACTTTGTAACATAATCAACAACAACAAGAATATGAGTATACCCTTTTGAAGGAGGAAAAGGCCCCAAAAAGTCAAATCCCCAACAATCAAAAGGTTCAATAACAAGAGAATAATTCATAGGCATTTCATTACATCTAGAGATGTTACCTACTCGTTGGCATTCATCACAGGATAAGATAAACTTCCTTGCATCTTTAAAGAGAGTAGGCTAATAAAATCCAGATTGTAAACCCTTTTGTGCAGTCCTATCTCCAGCATGATGTCCTCCATAAGCACTGCCATGCCATTTTCTCAAAATCTCTTGTTGTTCAAATTTTAGAATACATCTTCGCATAATGCCATCTACTCCTTCTTTATATAAGTGTGGGTCATCCCAAAAGTAATGCCTTAGATCATAAAAGAATTTCCTTCTTTGCTGGGATGTAAAGGTTGGAGGCAAATACTTGGAAACAATAAAGTTAGCATAATCATCATACCAAGGACTCTCATGTGGACTTACCCTTAATGCAGCTAACTGTTCATTTGGAAAACTATCATTAACAGGCAAAGGGTCAAAAGAAATGTTTTCCAAATGATATAAATTATCAGCAACAAGATTATGAGCACCTTTCCTATCCACAATATGCATATCAAACTCTTGCAAAAGCAATACTCACCTTATAAGCCTAGGCTTAGCGTCCTTCTTCGTCAGAAGGTATTTAATAATTGCATGATCAGTATGAATAGTAACCTTGGAATCAAAAATATAAGGTCTAAACTTATCACAAGCAAAGATTACAGCTAAGAACTCTGTCGTGGGAATGACCACGACAGATGCTGCAATTGGCAGCGAGTAGTAAAACATGGGGCAAGGGCGGCCAGCCATCTGCGGTGCGAGATGAGGGCTGAGACACAAGGATTTACCCAGGTTCGCCCCCGGAGGGTAAAGACCTACTCCTGCTAGATTGTATTATGGGGAGAGTACAATGGGGCGAGCTCGGCGGTTAGGCAGCAAGTCGCTTGGGTGTATGATGGAACGTACCCTCTATGCGTCCTCTAGGGAGGTTTATATAGACTCACCTCCCTAGGGTTTACAGATCTCAACCGAATCAGTTAAGGTTTTAGCGATTCTTTAACCTAATCAGACTGGGCCTATCTATGCTTATGGGCCTTCAGCTTCCAGTCGCTTGAGTCCACACCAGATCTTGATCCATTCGTCGTCCTGCAGGCCCACTCGCTGGTACCTGGGCCAATAGGAAACGTCCTGCTGGGTATACCCCGGTAGGCATATCCCCATCAGTAGTCCCCAAGGCCGTCGTTGATTGGTCGCAGGCGTTCGCTGGCAGTCGGAGTATACGGTTCCAATGCGGACGCCCAGTCAAATCGGCGGCGGACTCCTGAATAAAGTAAAAACTAGTTATCCCAGTCGCAATAACGGCGACCAATCGGGTCGCAGCTCGGCGATCGGGTCGGCGAATACTCAGTCACTGTTATAGTAATCGGGTCGGCGAATCGTCGAGTCACGCGGAGCGACGAGTCGAATGGATGAAGTTGGACCATCAAGTGGGGTCAAAACTAGCCGTTGGGGTAATCCAACGGTAACTTCGGCGTAATTACCGCGTAGTAACGGCTCTCGAAATTGGCGGGTAGCAACCGCTGTATAAGTAGAATGACAGGCGAACGGGGAAAGACTCCTTCGTCCTTCCTCCGATCTCGCCCATCTTCGTTTTCTACTCCGCATCGCGATCCAACCAATCCAGAGAGCCCCGACCTCCGTGAACTTCCAACCAATGGCCCCCTCCACCGAACCATGGGGCAAATCCAAGTGTACCAGGGTGCTACTGGCGTCCTTCGAGGAGGCCGGGATCCTGCGCGCCGGCAGATGGCGCATCCCCGTGGCCGGAGAAGTGACTCCGGACCCGCGCGAGGGAGAATTCATCTGCTTCACCAGCCACCTAGAGCGGGGGCTGGGGTTTCCCACTTCTCTCTTCTTTCAGTGCTTTTGCGCCTACTACGGGATCCAGCCGTCAGACCTAGGCCCGCATAGCATCGAGCAGCTCGCCATTTTTGTGGCGTTCTGCGAGTGCTATCTGGGCTATAGGCCCTACTTCCCCTTGTGGCAAGATCTGTTCCATGGGAGGATCAACCGCGAAGAATCAGGTGGCCCGATGCTGGCTGCGAGTGGCCTGACGTTCTAGCTGAAGTCGAAGGCGTCGTTCTTCGACCTGATGCTGCCCGCCAAGGCGGAAAATGAATGGAAGTAATCCTAGTTCTACGTCACCGAGTCGACTCCAGATGGCGAGGTGGCGCTTCCAAGGTACTCCGCCGACCGGCCCGAACCGCGTCGGCTCCAGGTCGGCAAGCTCCCGCTGGATCAGCGGATGGTTGTCGACAAAATGTTGCAAACCATCCGCGGTCTGAAGAAGAAGGGCCTCCAGACCATTAACCTCTACAACTGCTGGTTCGGGCGGCGGCTCGTGCCCTTGGCCCGTCGCGACCATTACATGTATGAGTACACGGGTAAGGACGATCCGACGAAATCTTCCTTCGCCGAGTGACATCTTGACGACTACACTCTGGCCCTAAAGAAAATTACCCAGGCGGTGTACCTGGACGCCAAGGCCGGGGTCGCCCCCTATACCGCAAGGCGCCCAGCTCCGACGGTAAGTCGCCATTTCGCCACCACTCGCAGTCGCAGCTGATGCATTCGCGGTTGTGCTGACGCTGTCTCATGCTTATTGTAGTTGTTCCAAGTGGTGGAAGGGTGGCTCCCACCCATAGACGACGAGAACTCTAGCTCGTCCATCCAGGACGGGAGCGAGTCGCCGTCCGCCAAAGGCGACGTCGAGAGCGATGATGGTGATGATGACAACAACGACGAAGACGAGCCCGTGGAAGACGCCGCCCCAACAGTTCGCAAGACTCGCGGGCAACACCAGCGCGAGCTCGAAGCGAGTAGAAGCCTCGAGCCTCACGATGATGATAACGATGAGCTTCCCGAGCACACCTCACATCGTGAGGCCACGCCGTCGAAGAAGAAGAAAAAGAAAGAGAAGAAGGAGGCGAAGGCTCCGCCGAAGAGGAAGACGAGGCCGGCAAAGCAGACATCTCCACCCCGATCCGCGACTAGTTCTGACGCCACCAGCTCGGCTAAGGGCGAGGTGGCGCACACGACTGTGGCGCCAGAAGCTGTAGCCCCCCTGGACGAGGTGCCTCTGGCGGCGCTGCCACCTCCATTCGCCCCGGTCTCTGGGTTGGGAGCTACTCCGGCCGCAGAAGCTTCACCTCCCAGGGAAGCTCCCGCAGCCGTCGTTACGGAGGCTCCTGCCGTAGCCTCGTCTTCGAAGAAACCCTCTGTGTCTTGGGCACACGGTGTATTCGAGATGGGCCTCAGTCGGAAGTTGGGGCCCGAGCTGGACAAGCCTGCCAGCATCCGCACCGGTCTGCGGTTCATACCAGTCGCCAAGTAAGTCCTGTTCATCTGCTTGTCTTCCGTTGTAGTCGGACAGTCTTATTCATATCGTTGTTTCACAGGACTGGAGTTAAAAAGATCGGCCATCCTTCTGTGGCCAAGGTTCCGCCAGTCGTCACCGGGGAGGACCCCTCACGGAAGAGGAAAACCGACGAAGTCGCTGCTCCCTCCGACAGTGCCAAGAGGGCCAAAGGCGACGACGTCGTCACAGTCTCTGATGACACGACGGTTGCTCCAAGCGAACCTTCGACTGCTACGGAGGTGGCCTCGAAGACCAAGGAGGCTGTTGCTTCGCCAGAAGTGGCCGAGCCGGCTCCTAGTGGTGCTGCGGCATCCGCTGCAACTTTCCCTCGCTTTATGGCCAAAGCGGCCACAGCGAGTGGCACGGCGCCAACGAGCCAGACGCCTGGGGTCGCCGAGACGGAGGTCGAGCAGCGTCGCGGACACACTCCGGTCATGCTTGCGTCTGTGGACGCGCTGCAACTTCACGGCATGCTGGGCGCAACCATCCAGGTATGTGCAGTCCCCAAGGATCGGGCCACTGAATTTCAGTGGTCGGATTCTTAGTGTTTTTGTAGCGTCAGTCCCCGAGTGCCTAGTCGCTGAATTTCAGCGAGTGGGCACTTAGGATTTTCGATGTCCAGTCCCCGAGTGCCTAGTCGCTGAATTTTAGCGGGTGGGCACTTAGGATTTTCGATGTCCAGTCCCCGAGTGCCTAGTCGCTGAATTTCAGCGGGTGGGCACTTAGGATTTTCGAGGTCCAGTCCCCGAGTGCCTAGTCGCTGAATTTCAGCGGGTAGGCACTTAGGATTTTCGATGTCCAGTCCCCGAGTGCCTAGTCGCTGAATTTCAGCGGGTGGGTACTTAGGATTTTCAGTGTTGTTGACAGTTTAGTTTGTGCGTAGGGCCTGCAGCGCGAATCGGCCAATCGGCTTGCAGCAAAGTTTCGCATGGAGAAGGAACTCGTTGCCATCCAGGAGACGAACAAGGGACTCCGAGCAATTGCAGCCGAGGCGGAGGAGGTCCGCCGAGGCCTTGTCCCGGCGGGCGACCTGACGGCTGCTCAATCTGCTTTGAGTACGGCCGAGAAGCGAATCGCTGATCTGGAGCGTGAGCTCAAGGAGGCGAAGGCGGAGGCGAGCTCGGTGGAGGGGCGAGCGAAAGCTGCTGTTACAGCTATCGCTGAAGAGCGGAAGGTGTCTGACGCACTCGTTATTGGGCTGCAGAACGACTTCTCCTCGCTTCAAAGCTTCATCACGGGCCTCTGACGTCCGCTAATTGGTAAACCTTTCTTCCTCTTTCCTCTGCCTGCAATAGCTGCGTTGTGGACTCGTTGGTGTACTCACTGCCGGCTTCTGTCCACAGGCCGGATTATTGATAGCTCGGAGGAGGCGCAGTCATACGACGCGCGGTAGTGTGTGACCACTCTGGTCGACTCGGCCGCATTGTCCGCGACCTGCATTCGCGCATATCTTCAGGAGATATCGCCCACGGAAGTGATTCCTAGCGACCTCGTCGAGGTATGGCGTTATCTGGAGAAGGCTCCGTCAGTCGTCGAATTCATGACGCGGTCGGCCTTCCGGCGCGGGGCAGCGACGGCGCTCAGCCTTGGGCTTGCCCATTTCCTGAAGGACTTCGACCTTGATGATGTGACGAGTGGCTACCCCTCATCGACGGGGTCTGTGGAGATTGCCGAGGTGCTGAAGCTGATGGACCGGGCCGCGGTGTATTCCGATCGTGTTTGGGCGATGGGCGACCTCCTCCCCTATCAGGAGACGACTGTCGCTCCCAACGATCCCGAACCGAAGCATTTGGACTTCAAAGTCAAATAGCCGTTCCGTGTGGCGATGGCGGGTGAGTTGACGACGTACCCGTCGAACTCGTACGTGCCCTTCATTCGCAACCGCAGGGGTGGCGGCGAGTCGGCGTCGAAACCTGCGGAGTAGAAGCATTGTGCCCTGGGGCGTTAGTAACAAATAGATATTGGACTTATCTTGTATTTTGGAGCGACTTTGTTCTGCTGTAACGGAAATTCGTGTTGTTTTGTGAATTGTTTCTCGATTTTGAATGTTGATTGGACGAGTTCCCGAGCGCGTCCGCCCTTTTTATGGGGTTTACCTCGTTTGTTATGTGTTTGCGATTTTGAATGTTTTGTCAATTGTTTCGTTATTGAGGTCGACTCGCCAGAGCTCGGAGAGCCAATCGCAGGACGACTCCCGTGGGTGCTCTTTACTTGACCGTTTTCCCGTGCGCGAACGAGGTCGGGTAGCCGAGTCCCCGAGCGTGGTACTTGGTGGTTCTAGTCGCAGCTCCAAGGTAGGTGAGGACTAAGCGCGTTAGAGTAAGCGCGTCACTCCTGCCTGACTTGAAGGATCAGTCGCATGGCGAGTGGCACGCTCTCATACTAGGCGTTTTTCCCTAGCCGCTCATATTTGACTGGACGTTCGTCCCCGAGCGTGGTACTTGGCCGTTCGAGTCGTTGTGCCGAGGATGCAGATGACTTTGGTTGCTGTGAGGAGCGAGGGCAGTTGTCTTGGCTCGGTAAGCCAGTCGGGCTAGGCGACTCCAATGGGGCTCCGGGTTGGCGTTTTTAGTGGACGTTACAAGGCCTGGGGTCTCCCAGTGCCCTTGTACCGCACTACTTGGCCGTGCCGGTCGCTTTACCAAAGGTTGACTTCTGCAAATAGCTTAACGCTGTTATTACGAGTGCGAGTGGCACAAGACATGGAGAGTAGACGCAATTTGCGGTAACTGATCTGTTTTATTTCATAGCAGGTGGGGGGTACATGTATGGAGTTCTAGGAGTAGAACTTCCGTAGGAGGTTTACATTCCACGCTCTCTTGACGTCGAGTTTCCCGTCTCCTCGGACGTCGGTGAGGTAGTAGACGTCGTTGACTAGGACTCGCCCGATGGTAAATGGTCCCTCCCAGGGGGGAGAGCTTGTGCATGCCCTTCTTGTCCTGGATGAGGCATAGTACCAGGTTGCCTTCCTGGAAAGTGTGAGTCTTTACTCGCCGGCTATGGTAGCGGCGGAGCCCTTGCTGGTAGATGGCGGTGCGGGAGCGAGCTAGGTCGCGTGCCTCGTCGAGCTGGTCGACTCCGTCTTGTCGTGCGAGTTCGTTTGCAGCCTCCGTGTAGTTGACCACCCTTGGCGAGTCGTGCTCGAGGTCGGTGGGCATGACTGCCTCGGCGCCGTACACCATGAATAGGTGTAAATCCTGTCGACCTGTTGACGGAGGTGCGAATGCCCCAAATGACGGAGGGTAGCTCCTCGACCCTGCACCCGGCGGTGCGCTCGAGTGGTACTTGGATCCGTGGCTTCAGGCCATGGAGGATGCTCTGGTTGGCTCGTTCCGCCTGGCCGTTGGACTCCGGGTGGGCGACAGAGGCGAGGTCGAGTCGGATGTGATGTTCATCGCAGAACTCGGCCATGGCTCCTTTGGCAAAGTTGGTGCCGTTGTCCGTGATGATGCTGTTTGGGAACCCGTAGCGATAGATGAGATCGCGTAGGAACTTGGTAGCGGTATTCCCGTCGCATTTGCGGACTGTCTTGGCCTCCACCCATTTTGTGAATTTGTCGACTGCGACCAGGATGTGGGTGAAGCCGGAGGGGGCCTTCTTGAAAGGGCATACCATGTCCATGCCCCACACGGCGAACGGCCAGGTGATGGGGATTGTCTTGAGCGCCGAGCTCATCACGTGGGTCTGGTTGGCGTACTTCTGGCATCCGACGCACCGCTGTACAATGTCGACAGCGTCTGCGTGTGCGGTGGGCCAGTAGAAGCCGTGTCGCATAGCCTTTGCGACCAGAGAGCGGGCGCCGGCGTGGTTTCCGCAGTCGCCGGAGTGAATGTCTTGGAGGATTTTGCGTCCTTCAGCGGGTTGAACGCAACGTTGGAACACGCCGGTCACGCTGCGCTTGTGGAGCTCGTCGTTGATGATGACGAAGGATTTTCAGCGGCGTGCTATCATCCGGGCATCCGTTTCATCCGCTGGCAGGGTGCCTCCCTCCAGGTAGGCAGTGTACGGTGCGGTCCAGTCGTCTGGCTCGGTGATAAGTGCGACCAGGGCTGCCTCTGGTTGCAGCGGGATTCCGATGTTGATCTCCCTTGAGGGAGAGACGGAAGGCTTGGTGATGGTGTCGAGGAAGACGCCGACGGGTGGTGCGAGTCAAGTCGAGCCGATGCGAGAGAGTGCGTCGGCCTCCTCGTTCTTCCGCCTGTTAATCCACTCGACGGAGTAGCCTGCGAAGTGTCCTCCCAGCTTGTCCACTGCTTGGCGGTATGTCGCCATGGTGGGGGAGACGGCGTCGCAGGTGCCAGCGACTTGCCCGGCGACGAGGTCGGAGTCTCCGTAGCAGCGCAGGCGGTTGACGTTCATTTCCTTGGCGGCTCGCATGCCGTAGAGTAGCGCCTCGTACTCGGCCATGTTGTTGGTGCAGGGGGTGAAGTCGAGGCAGAGGAGGTAGCGGAGCTTGTCGCCCTTTGGAGAAGTGAACACGATCCCTGCTCCTGTGCAGTCCGCGTTCTTGGAGCCGTCGAAGTGTAAGCTCCAGTAATGGAGGTATGGCAACTTTTCGGGCAGCTGGGCCTCTTCCCAGTCGGCGATGAAGTCCGCGAGAGCCTGCGACTTAATCGCTTTGCGCGGCTCGTACTTGATATTGTGGACGCCGATATCGACGGCCCAGTTGGCGACTTTCCCGGTCGCCTCACGGTTGCGGATGATGTCCTGCAACGGTGCTGAGGAGACGGCCATTATCGGGTGCTCCTGGAAGTAGTGTGGCAGTCGCCGCTATGCTCTGAAGACCGCGTATACCAGTTTCTGGTATTGTGGGTAGCGCTGGCGCGACTCTTGAGGACTTCGCTGATGTAGTACACTGGTCGCTACACCGGGCGCTCCTTTCCTTCTTCTGGCCGCTCGACGACCATGACGGCACTGACGACGCGCTCGGAAGCCGCGACGTAGACCAGCATGGGTTCCTTGTCGACGAGGGCGGCGAGTAGCGGTGCTGCGAGTAACACCTTATTGAGGTCGCGAAGCGCATCATCCGCCTCCTTGTCCCACTGGAAGGTGGGATTCTTGCACATTAGGCGGTAGAGGGGCATCGCCTTTTCGCCCAATCGGGGGATGAAGCGACTGTGAGCCGCGACTCGCCCGACCAGCTTCTGGATGTCGCGCAGGCACTCGGGTTTTCCGAGTCGAGCGATCGTGTCGATCTTGGTCGGGTTCGCCTTGATCCCGCGCTTGGATACGACGTATCCCAGTAGCTGCCCAGCTGGTACACCGAAGGTGCATTTGCCTGGTTTTAGCTTTATCTTGTATTTCCGCAGGTTGGCGAATGTTTCCGCTAGGTCAGCGAGTAGGTCGCTCTGGCGAGCGGACTTCACCACCACATCATCGATGTAGACGTGGATATTGCGGCCAATTTGGCTCGCAAGGCACTCATGCATGCACCACTGGTAGGTCGCCCCGGCGTTCTTGAAGCCGAAGGTCATGGAAGTGTAGCAGAAGGCTCTGAATGGCGTGATGAACGCCGTCTTCTGTTCGTCCTCAACGGCCATTTTGATCTGGTTGTACCCAGAGTAGGCGTCGAGGAAACATAGCGAATCTGATCCCGCGGTGGAATCGATGATTTGGTCGATCCGCGGGAGGACGAATTTCTCCTTCGGGCAGGCGCTGTTTAAGTTTGTGTAATCGATACACATCCTCCAGGTCCCATTTTTCTTCTCGACCAGGACTGGGTTTTCCAGCCACTTGGAGTACTTGATTGGCCAGATGAAGCCTGCAGCGAGTAGACGCTGCACCTCCTCGGCGATGGCTCGGCGGCGCTCTTCATTGAAGGGCCGCAGCGACTGCTTGACAGGTCGCACTTTGGGGTCGGCGTTGAGTTTGTGCTCAGCAAGTTCCCTAGGGACACCAAGCATGTCAGATGGCTTCCATGCGAAGATGTCCCTGTTCTCACGGAGGAACTCGATGAGCGCGCCTTCCTATGCTGGGATCATGTCCGTCCTGATCGTCACCGTCTGGCTAGAGTCGCCTGGGACCAGCTCGACGGTGCGGGTATGGGTTGTTGCCTCGAAGGCTGAGGTGTTGCCGCCCTCCGAGTTGGGCTTCTTGAGTATGGTGGGGTCATTGTTGTTGACCCTGCTCGCGTACGTGGCGAGCTCGTCGGCGTGGTTGGCCTCTGCCGCGATGATGGCGTCGGCGAGTTCAGCTCCTTTGGCCTTGCACTCGGCGGCCATGTCGGGGTCGCCGTGGATGGTGATGACGCCGCACGGTCCGGGGAGCTTCATCGCGTTGTACGTGTAGTGGGGCGCTGCCATGAACTTGGCGAACGCCTGGCGCCCCAGGACGCAGTGGTAGGGGCTGTCGAAGGGCACCAGCTCGAAGATGATCCGCTCGGTGCGGAAGTTTGCCGGTGTGCCGAAGATGACTGGCAGCGTGACCTTGCCGATCGGGTACGCCTTCCGACCGGGGACGATGCTGTGGAACGTGGTGCAGGTCGTCTCGACCATCGACTGCGGGAGCCGCAGTCGCCTGAAGGTGTCCAGGTATAGGATGTTGATGGAGCTGCCGCCGTCCATCAATGTCTTGGGGAGCCAGTAGTCTCCCACCTTGGGCTTGACCACCAGGGCGACTCGGCCTGGGTACTCGATTCGTGGCGAGTGGTCCTAGCGGCTCCAAGTGATTGGTTGCTCAGACCAGTTGAGGAACTGGGGGACGTCCACCTGGGCCACCGCGTTGACGGCGACGGCGCGGGCGATGACCTTCTTCTCGCGCTTCGTGTTTAAGCCTGTGAAGGTGTGGAGCGATCCGGCCACGCTGCCGAATTTTCCGCCGTTTGGCGGGTTGTTGTCGGGGTCTTCCCGCGCGCGCCGTGCCTTCTCGATCTCCTTGAGAGAATGGCAGTCGGCTGTCGTGTGAGTAGCGGACTTTCCTTCCCTGCTGTGAAATACACAAGGTTGGTTGAGAAGGGCCGCGGGGTCGAACCTCGGCTTCGCCTTGTAGTTGCCACCGTCGCGGCGTTGCCCCCCGTCGCGGCGGAAGCTCTTGGGCTCGCGCTGCGCGTATCCAGCGTTGGCGACGAAGTCGACTCGCCCGTCACTGCGGCGCTTGCCGGTGAGGCGAGTGTTGCTGTAGCGTAGATCGGATCATCTTCCGTTGTTGTTGCCGCTCGTGCGGCGTTGTCCTCCCGACTCATCGTCGGTTTCTTGGTTGGGTCTTCCTCCGCGTACCTTTTGGCGATCTCCAGGAGATCCGGTATGTTGTCGAGTGTGCGGTACGCTCGTTTGAGCTTGGTGACCAGGGGCTCGTAGCGGCACGAGGTCTTGAAGCAGTGGATCGCGGTGTCTGGGTGGATATTAACCGCGTTGTACCACAGTTCTTGCCCCCGTTGGACCCAGCTGCGGGTCGACTCGCAAGGTCCCTGGACGCATCGTTCCAGGTCCTCGATGGTGGTGGCGCGGGTGTATGAACCCTCGAAGTGCCTGACGAAGGCGTCGCACATCTCTTCCTAGGAGTCGATGCTATCCGCGGGAAGAGTGTTGATCCACTGCCTGCACGCTCCCTCCATCATCAGGGGAAGGTAGCGGGCGGCTAGTAGATCGGTGTGGCCGGCGATTCCCATCGCCATGAGGTAGGTATCCAGCCACACGGAGGGATCGTACGAGGGGTCGTACTTCTCTATTTCCTTCGGCGCTTTGAAGTCCGCCTGGTATCTCTCACCTCGGATCATCGGTCCGAAGCACCGGGGCCCGAGTCGGCTTAGCGACCCCCTCGGCTCACCGTCGCAGCGGTTGTGAGGGTATGTCGCAGGTCGTCGGGCTGGCGTGCGCGCCAGCTCTGGTTGTTGATGATGTGGGTGCGAGCGTCGACGGGTTGACCGTTGGCGGCGACGAAGTTGGTCGCCGGCCAGGGATCATTGGTGGAGAGTGCCCCGTTAGCGGGTCGGTGTTGGAGCTGTAGTGGTTCGGGTGGTGGGCAGTTGAGGGTGTTTGCCGCCATGGGGCGGCCGCTTGAGGCTGCTCTGCTGCCCGATGAACGCGAGTACATCCGACCCTGTGAGTCGACACCTGCGTTTTGTTGCTCGACTGCTTTTGCGAGCAGGGCCTTGGCGTACTGGATCTGCAGGGCGCCTTCACCAGTCGCTGCGATGTTGTCAACTGCTGCTCGGCCCGCGACGAGGTTTTCCATTGGGGTGGAGAACAGGGGTAGGCCGTTCGTGTCTCGCTCCCGTGAGGAGACCATGATCCGCGACTGGTCCCTGGGGGGTGCGCGGTTGGGTGGCGGCGGGGCGCCATTGGCCGTTGACCCTGGTGGGGGCCGAGTGCTTCCTCCTGGTGGCGCGTTCTCGCAGATAGCACGCTCGGCCGCGCGGGCCGGGTTGTTCTCGTCGTCGAAATTCAGGGCGCGCCCCTGGACAGTGGGGTTCAGGCGCGACCTGATTCGGAGCTGGTGGTAGTGCGACAGCTCCTGCGCTGTTACCTGCTCGAGGCGAAATTTTTCGCGCTCGGCTTGTTCCTTGCGGACTGCTTCCGCCAGTTTCAGGCGGAGTTCCTCAACCTCCGTTGCCGTCGCGTTGGCGGGTATCGGCGTGGAGAATGGATCTTCCGCCGGGTCGGCGCCAGTCGCCATGTAGGTCACGGCTTGGCGGCCGGTTCCGTCGCGGAGGTCGGCGGAGTTCTCCGATCCGGAGTCGAAGTCGAAGATCCCAAGGATAGAGGGATCCTCGAAGTCTCCAACGTTGGAGACCTGGGTGATGGAGCCTGCGGATGACGCGACGACAATGGACCCAGCGAGTGACGCCGGGGTCGCCGAATCGGCGTCGTCGTTGAGGGCCGCGTCTTCCGCGGTCGCGTTGGTTTCGGTCGCGTTGCTGTGTGCCGAGTCGTACTCGGAGGCGAGGCAGTGGATCGCGCGGACCTGGCTCTCAGAGAGCCGGTCGCGTGGCGGCGACTCACGGATGCAAGTCGAGTCCTCCGAGACGATGACGTCGGTGAGGCCGACGAAGAGGCTGATCGTGCCGACCGGCAGGATCATGCTGCGCGTGACGGGTCGAGCCGCCGAGACGTAGCTGCTCGGCAAGATCTGGAGCATCTCGCCGATCGCAATCATGCGGCCGGTGGCGATCGTCTCGTTGATGGGCAGATTGGATCTCGCCGCAGAACACTGGCCTGACCGGCCAGGCCCCACGGTGGGCGCCACTATCGTGGGAATGACCACGGCAGATGCTTCAATCGGCAGCGAGTAGTAGAACATGGGGCAAGGGCGGCCAGCCATCTGCAGTGCGAGATGAGGGCTGAGACACAAGGATTTACCCAGGTTCTGCCCCCCGGAGGGTAAAGACCTACTCCTGCTAGATTGTATTATGGGGAGAGTACAATGGGGCGAGCTCGGCGGTTAGGCAGCGAGTCACTTGGGTGTATGATGGAACGTACCCTCTATGCGTCCTCTAGGGAGGTTTATATAGACTCACCTCCCTAGAGTTTACAGATCAACCGAATCAGTTAAGGTTTCAGCGATTCTTTAACCTAATCCGACTGGGCCTATCTACGCTTCTGGGCCTTCAGCTTCCAGTCGCTTGAGTCCACACCAGATCTTGATCCAGTCGTCGTCCTGCAGGCCCACTCGCTGGTACCTGGGCCAAGGTCTTGCTAGCATAATGAATGACATTTAACTTCTTGTCAACACGTTGTCCCAAGACAGCACCCACAACAAAATCACTAGGATCACACATAATTTCAGGTGGTTGGACTATAGGAGCAGTTGTCAAAGCTTTCTTCAGAGTTTCAAAATCTTCCTTACAATCATCATCAAAAACAAAAGGTACATATTTTTGAAGAAGATTAGTAAGGGGCTTTGAAATTTTGGAGAAATCTTTAATAAACCTCCTATAGAAACCAGCATGACCAAGGATACTATGAATACCTTTGATATCTCTAGGACAAGGCATCTTCTCAATTGCTTCAATTTTGGCTCGGTCAACTTCAATGCCTCTTTCAGAGATCTTATGTCCAAGAACAATTCCTTTATTAACCATGAAATGGCATTTCTCCTAGTTAAGAACAAGGTTGGTTTCTTCACATTTCTGCAAAACTTTATCAAGGTTGTGCAAACAGTTATCAAAAGAAGTTCCATAGACGGAAAAATCGTCCATGAAAACCTCCACAATTTCTTCACAAAAACCATGAAAGATAGCAGACATACATCTCTAAAAGGTAGCAGGAGCATTACATAAACCAAAAGTCATACTCCTATAAGCATAAGTACCAAAAGGACAAGTGAAAGTGGTTTTCTCCTGGTCCTGTGCTTTCACAGCAATTTGAGAGAACCCAAAATAACCATCAAGAAAGCAAAAGTGAGTCTTTTTGGACAGCCTCTCAAGCATTTGATCAATAAAGGGCAAAGGATAATGATCTTTCTTAGTAACTTTATTAATCTTTCTAAAATCAATGCACATTCTATACCCAACCACTACTCTTTGGGGTATAAGCTCATTATCCTCATTAGGCACAACAGTTATTCCCCCTTTCTCGGGAACACAATGACCAGGGCTAACCCATTGACTATCAGCAATAGGATAAATAATACCACCATCAAGGAGTTTTAATACCTCATTTCTTACCACATCCATCATCTTAGGATTTAGATGGCGCTAGTGCTCAACAACTGGATTTGCATCAGGCTCAATATTAATAGCATGCTGACATATAGTGGGAGAAATTCCTTTTAAATCATCAAGAGTATAACCCACAGCTCCTCGGTGTTTCTTTAATACCTCCAATAGCCTTTCTTCTTCCTTCCCCTGAAAGTTTCGAACTAATAATAACAGGATATATCTTCTTATCATCAAGATAAACATATTTAAGATCATCAGGTAAAGGTTTTAATTCGAAAACAGGATCCCCTTTAGGTGGTAGTGTGGTACCTAAATCTTCCACAGGTAAGTTATGCTTAAGTAACTCAGGATGACGAAGGAAAACCTCATCAATCTCATTTCTTTCCTTCATAAAGGCATCACTTTCATGATCTTCCATGAACTGCTGCAAGCATTGTTAGGAGCAAGAGAAATAGTAGACAGTTGTTCAACCCTGAAATCCTCATCAGGTAATTCATTTTCATAAGGATGTTTGGAAAATTTGGAAAAATTAAACTCATAAGATTCTCCAGCAAACTTAGTCAAAACTTTTTCCTTCCTACAATCTATGATAGCCCCACAAGTATTAAGGAAGGGTCTACCAAACATGATAGGATAAGTTTTACTACCTTCTTTACCAAGTACTAGAAAATCAGCAGGATATTTAATCTTACCACAGAGGACCTCCACATCTCTTACAATACCAATGGGGAAAACTTGCTCTCTATTAGAAAGGTGAATAACAACATCAATGTCCTCAAGCTCACAAGGAGCAATCTCATGCATAATTTCCCTATAAATATCATAAGGAATAGCACTAGAACTAGCACCAATATCACATAAACCATAGTATTTATGACTACCAATTTTAACATAAATCATAGGAACACTAGCTTTTCTAACCTTCTTAGGATGAGAAATAACATTAGTGGCGTCTTCACAGAAGACAATATGCTCATCCTCTATGTTTCTAGTGACAAGATCCTTCACAATAGCTACCACAAGCTTGGTATCAATAAGCTCATCAGACCCTATAGTTTTATTTGCGCTTTTGCTAATCACATTGGACATAATAGAGTGTGACCTTACCTTGGAGGGAAAAGGGATCTTCTCAACATAAGGTTCAGGCAAAATAGGATCAACAGTACAAACCTCTATACTGGCAGGAATGTGGGTAACAATGTCTTTATAAGGAGCATGGTACTTGTCCCACTCTTTCTTAGGAATCTCAATATAAGAGGAAAAAGAATTAAAACATTTTGCAAGGACTTGAGGATCAAGGCCAAACTTATTGCGAATATCACAGAAGTTATCAATACCCATAAAAGATTTAATGCATTCATAATCATAGTTTATACCTGACTTTCTTCCTTTGTCATTCTCCCAAGCCTCGGTGTTATCTTGAATACGGTCTAAGAGATCCCATTTAGCTTCTTCCTTCATACTTGTGAATGATCCAACACAAGAAACATCTAGTAAATCTTTATCATGAAGAGAAAGCCTAGCATAAAAATTATTGAGAATAATATTGTTAGGGAGTTCATGAATAGGACATTTAAGCATTAGTAGCTTCAATCTCCCCCTTGAGATGTACTCTCTCTATCAAGAGGCAAAAAGTTATATATAAGACTTCTATCCTTATGGATTTCACTGGGAGGATAAAATTTAGAGTAAAAGAGAGATGCAATCTCCTCCCATTCCATGGATTGTCCATTCTGCAGCAGCTTATACCATGCCTCAGCTCTCCCTTTCAAGGATATGGAGAGTAACTTCCTCTTCACCTGTTTAGTTTTGATACCTGCACACTTAAACAACCCGCATAATTCATGTATAAAAAGCAAGTGATCACCAGGATGGATAGTTCCATCCCCAAAATAATAATTATCCATAACACGATTAACAATACTTATAGGTATCTTAAAAGGATCAATCTCAACAAGAGGTGGTTCATATACTACCCTACCAGCGGTAGCAGTTTTCCCAAACAGAAAACCAAGTGGGTTATCCATATTGGAAACAAAGTAACAAGCAGTAACAAAAGCAATACTCACAGTAAAAGTTTCCCTTACCAGTTCCACTCTTCAATAGTGCTTCACTCCTCGGCAACGACGCTAGAAAATAGTCTTGATGACCCACAAGTATAGGGGGTGTATCGTAGTACTTTTGATAAATAGGAGTGTCGATCCCAACGAGGAGCAGAAGACACTGAACAGTGGTATGGAGCAGGAAATCCCTATGAATACTTAGCAAACGGATTTTAGTGGTTTTCTGACAAGGCAACAAAACAAAGAGAAAGTAATAGAAGTAACAAACAAACGGAGCAAGTGACCCAATCCTTTCTTAGCAAAGGACAAGACGGTGTAAATACTTATAAGGACCAAACGTTCTCGAGGACACATGGGAATTCTGTCAAGTGCTTTCGCTTCAAATAGCTGAGTACTCTTATTTGTTGTTTGTAAGTGTTGTGTGGGTGAACCTGTTCTAACATACCGCCCTTCATAGGACTAATACATACTTGTGATTAAACCCCCTGCAAACATTCATAACTACAGAAAAGTAATTAAGATATCTCTACTACCTAAAAAGAACATTACGTCCATCGTCGCCAATACGTCGCTTGCCTTCGTCGAGGTGTTCCATCGTCAATCTTCTCCCGCCTCGCACGAAAATAATGCACTCCATCAATGCAATTCATCCCCGCTTCTTCCGCCCCTCCTTTCTCCCCCAAACCCACATTCGCATCTCCTACCTCTCTGAACTCCCTCCTGAGCGGAGCCGCCCTCCCAATCCCTGTGTTCATTTCCACCAGAGCCCGCCCTCCCCACCTTCCTCGCGCGTCCCCTCTATCCCATGCGTTGAGTTCAACGGCCGCGGGGCGACGCCTTCTCACTCCTTCCTCGATCTCCACCGAAGGCGCCCTTCCTTCCTGCCTCGCGCGTCCAGTTTTCTTCCCGATGATGCGCCCTGTCCCGACCGAGCAGCGGCGGAAGAACCGATGGAGGAGGCCTGCAAGATCTCCCGGCGGAGGAAATCCAGCACCTCCCCGCCCGACGCCACGATCGTCTTCCTGGCCTTCCGCAACGCGGCCGACTTCAACTCCGTCTAGATCCAAGCCCGGGCCCTCCCCGTTCGACCTCTACATGAGCTTCCTCCCCTTGGAAGTTGGAACTCCTCCATGTCTTCCACCCATGCCGCTTCTTCTACATCGTCCTCAAGTCCTATGGCTGATGGGCTACTGCCGAAGTCAACATATCCCTAGGCGCTAGGCTAACGATCTCGATCAACTAGATCTCTTTCTGTCCACCTCACCCGCAGCTATCTCTTGCAGTACCAAGGTAATGCGATTCTCAATTATATGATCTGTATTATGTGCTCTTGAGACGTGGGGTGAGACATGGGGTGGTGCATGACCGAGGGGGAACAATACCAAAAATAAAAGGAGTGCATCAGCGATTGATTTTCTAGATTTATGTATTACCGAATTATGATTTGTATGTTGATAGCACCAGGTAACTTGTTTGTCCTTTGACCTTGTGATTGCAGCATCCAATTTTGGTGGTCATAGGCAAAATACTCGAGGAGGAGGCACTGGATATTGAAAAGTCGAATCTGGCATTGTATGACGGACAAACCGACATGCCCATCTTGGATGCTCGCCACCACCATATCTGCCTCATGCGCTTCACTCAGTTGCAACCGTCGGCTGATGCAATAGCACTACACACCAGTACAAGTATTCCCTCTTTATCTCTCTCATCTTTCCATCTCATACAATGTAACTTTGGCATCCCAATCCTGTAAGTTTTATCTACATGTTCAGTCCGTATCCCCTTAGTAAGTTTTACCTCAGATATAGCTGATGTACTAATATATAATTTGAATAACCATTGTGCTTCAGCCTTAAGTTTTTCATTGGAAGGCATGTACTCCTATTTAATCTAGCTGTGCTAGGACCCATGGTTTTATTTTTACCAATCTGTAGAGATAGTATCGGCTGCATCGGTGGAATATGTTTTACATTTTAACCATACCATCGGCCAAATAACTGCTTGCCAATTCTGGTAATAAATCCGAGAACTACTAATATTTTGAGGCCAACAACCGCCCTGATATCTTTTATACCTGTTGTGAGATTTCAAGTCATATTGGAGCAACTGAATTTTGAGGAAGTATTAAAATTCGTGGGAGGTGAGGTTCTTGATAGTCCCTCAACACTACATCAATGCTTTAATTATTTGAGTACTTATATTCCATATGAGAGACAATTTAGACTAAAGAGGACGAATCAAGTGGTCGAGTGCAGCAATGACGGCCAAGAATTTTTACCTTCTTGGCAGACAATGATGCTGGGGATGCGAGGAAGAACATTGGAGATGTCATGGGAAAGGCAGGCACCTTGCGAGCAAGCTCTGACCACGGCCATCCATGTGCAGGCATATTCCATGATCTGGTAAGGTACTTCCCAACAACCTGTGGTTCTTCTTCCTGATGTACCAGAGGTTAGGGCGATGCGGTCAAGGCCCATCGTGTGGTTTCACGTCAATGCCGACGATGTCATCCTCTACTGCAAGAAGTCCGGTGTAAGTGCACTTCAGAAATAAAACGAACTGAATAGGCATGCACATACACAAATAGCACCATGTTCTCTATAACCTTGAATTGTGTGTCTCTGTTTTCAGGGACGACAGGTATTGACAGATTAATCGCAGGTCATCTACATGTGTTTCTACATCCTCAAGAGTTTGATATGATCGATCATATTTGTCTTGTATTGTGTTCTTTATATGTACTTGTAATCAGTTATTCTAACTGAATTTGTTTAAGAAACCAACCCCTTTTGATTTGAATTTTCCCTAGACAATTTGCTCTTCGGGCTAGCAACAGTTCTACCCAATTCCTTTAAGAAACCATGTATACTTCAGGTTAAGAGGGTACAACAACTGATGCTGGTGGTGGCAATTTGCAGGTACTGCTATGGCACTGACCTATCCATATTAGAAATGTGGGTGTGGAATCTAGCCAATGGGGCCATGGTGCAAAATTCACAACACGATGAAAATTTGGTTTGATTCTTAATTTTTTTTATTGTCTGCTTTCACTCTATCCACGGAAATATGATCATCTTCTTTCCTAAGTTACTGATCACACAGAGCTATGGTTAAGTTTTCACATTATGAGAAGTACAAAGCTAAAGATATATACCTGAGCTATAAGAAACCTTGGAGTTAAGGTTTCACGAACCAATTTCAGGAGATAGGGTATGTGCATTGATCTTGCTAGAAGTATGTTATTTCTATTAAATATTTACTTTTGATACTTAGTCACATATATTTGGATAAAGTTTGTACACTGGTCTTACTAGCCATTTAGCATTTTGTTATGTTCTCGACCTTATTTTTGCATCTCTAAGAATTTGAATTTCTCACATAGTATGGCATTGAAACATGCAAAACACAAATGCTCCCCCATTGAATTGTCATATTCATGCGCTATTGCATGACTGAAGGCCATCATCATGTAAAATTTTCATTTACTATTATAAAATTTTCATTTACTAATTTCATTTAGTATCCTTGGTCACCCCCCGTTGTATGATGTTATCTCGTTGATGTGTTCCATCAGTAGCTGGAATGTGCAGTTTGAGGGCTCAATGGCCATCACACCACAGTTGAAGAGGGTCGCACTGTTGCCGGTTGCGGTGATCTCTGCCATCGCAAACAGGAAGTCCACGCTCCTCAGGATGAGGAGGCCAGCATCTATGAATATTATCTTTTCGTAGACAGTCAGCTGCCATAACCTAAACTTGATGTAGTTCCACTCGTTGTAGGCATCACGCTCAGCTTTTTGTTTCCTGATTCTTTCGATTATTCTCACCTTTCAGCCCGCAACTTCCAAGCCTTTCAGGTGGTGATCACTTATTGTGTCATCAATAAGGATGACCAAGTCCCTGGTTGATCCTGCTTGCCTGATGCTCTGAGCTGCCGTGATAGCACCACATACATATTCACTCGCTCAATGCAGTATTGTTGCATATGCTTCTCTTATCCGATCTATTGCATAGAGTCTTGCTGCACCAATAAGAGCAGATGTTATGTACTGAATTCAAATCTTATTTAGAAAACAGGTAAAACGAACAAGGCCAATTCCATACGAATGACTAGAGACTAGACTTTAATCAGTAGAAATAACCAAATATCTATTTTTCCTTTGACATCATTATATGCTATTTTTGCAGAAAATAATTGTACTGAGTATCATTTATTTAGTGAAGGGCAGCATTACTAGGTCATTTGTTGATATGCATATATTAATGGCTTTAGAAAAAAATAGCATATATATACTGAGATGAGACACATAAGCTGAACACTGTGTAAAAATGTCAAAAATAAACATTGAGTAAAATGCAACAAACCATTCGCCTTAAGTGGAACGGCAAGCTCACACGATCCAACAGGAAACCTAAGCTTTCCCCTTACTGCCTTCATATCAGGCCTATACAACCAAGTAATGCCTTCATGTTTCACAAGTTCTTCACGGGAAGAGATAAGGAATCGGGAAGCGGTCCGTTACGAAAAGCACATGGACCTTCCGGTTGGCTCTTGAAGAGGTCACGGCCAGTTTTGCTGCCGAGAGCTGCAAATGGAGCCTCACGACATCTCTTGAACAACCTACCACCCTTGTACAGGTAAGTTTCACAGCAATAATATAAAAAAATACACCTTTTCTGACATTGGGCACTGGAAATGATGGGCAGAACGGTATCTCAGAATCTTCCTCCTCATATATCCATTCAGGATATAGGGCAGGCCAAGTAATGCTTTCCTTGGCATGCCCAAGTCTTATACTCCCTCCGTCTTGAAATATGTGACCTGACTTTGTCTAGATTCGCATGTATCTATATATTAAAACACGTCTAGATACATGCGAGTCTAGACAAATGCAAGTCACTTATTTTGGGACGGAGAGAGTAATCAAAATAAGGCTTTCAGGGAGTATCCGCGACTAAGAGCCAAGCTCGGTGCTGTTAAAATTCAAGAGTCCAACTTTCAGCTTTTGGTTACCACCATTAAGATCTTCCATTGCTGAATATACATCATCCCACTTAACACCAACAGATGATACATATCGTGGATCAGCAGTTGTTTTGTCCCATATCCAGTCAACATCCACATAGCTGCAACCATATAGTACAATTGCATGAGATAATAGTCATATTCTACATTGGCATTTATCAAAAAATAAATTAGCATGCCATAGATAGTTCACTGAGATTTGTTTGAATAATTTATATTTACACAGAACTGGATTGTTGTTGGCGCTCGTACAACGTCGGAGTTAGAGGGTACTACTATATATGTCTTCCCGGTTGTATTTAGTGTAGGAATTATATATATAAAAAAGTTTTTAATTCAAAAAAATGTTGGAAATGAGATAGTTGGGGCCGTCATCGGTGCAGGGAAGCCCTCCAAACTGCCAGCGGTTTGGGCGCCACCCCCAACCGTACTATGACACCTATGTCAGTCACCCTTTGCGGGACACCGATGGAGATGCTTTCAAAGGAGTAGATTTTAGTCAATGCAGTTGAGCCACAACGTCTAATTATACGTATTATGAACAATGGAACATACACTTTTAGAAGTGAAATCTCAACTTTTAGAAGTACTACTCCCTCCAATTTTTTAAATACAGAGTGTATAGTTTTTTGCACGAAAATTAAAGAACGCATGTGAGGAAAAGCTACACAAGATTTGGACGATATTACACCTGACTAATTGACATTAGAAAATACAGGAGCTTGCATGAGATAAGCAAATGTAATCAAATTCCTAAAAAAATTATCCAAACAAGTGGTGCAACACAATACATCTTGTATTATAGGTTTTTTTCCTCAAAAAATTACACACCTCATATCAAGGAACGAAGTACTACGTAGCGATCAATTATATAATTATTAATTTTCACATACATCATATTTACATGTATAATAGCAAAGAAGAAACAAAAATATAGCATCATTCGCCAAGCAAATGATCTTCGCTTTGTGGGAACAACAAAAAGTAATCATCATCGGCATATTGCAAGTAACAAATACTTATTAACAAGGAATGGATTTTAAAGGGGAGCATCTTATAGGTCAGGCCTTATCTCAACTTGGATCTGTCAAAAACTAGAGATTTTGCATCGTTTATGGTATAGTCAATCCCTGGTGAATGACATCTTTTTATTGTTCTTTGAAATATGTGGGTGCTGGCAGAGTCTAATAAAATAAAATCACCTTCTACAATTTTTTTCCCGTTGCAACGCACGGGCATGTAACTAGTAAATCTAAACAAGCCTTAAACTCTGAGATCCTATGCTCCCTTGTGCAAAGGTGTCCTAACGGGGGTTCAGGTTTCTGTCACTCCGGCAACCCCACGATTAGTAGCCAAATACACAATGCATTCCCCTAGGCCCATAAATGGTGAAGTGTCATGTAGTCGATGTTCACATGACACCACTAGAATAATAGCACCACAACTTAAATACTAAACCATTGAATAATAACCCATCACAGATTCACTACTAACAACATGACTTCTCCCATATCCTCAAGAACTAAACGAACTACTCACAAGACATCATATGGATCAAGATCAATGATGATATGATAATGGATAACAACCTGAACATAAACAATAATCCAATTGTTCCACTCACAAGCATCAACTATAATAGTAATCAACACCGGGAAAGTTTCCCCTAAGAACTAAAGCAATATCCAACACAATTGTTACAACGGGACGGAGTGGTGGTGATGGTGCTGATGGAGATGATGGTGTGGATGATGATGATGATCCCGATGAAGCCTAGCTTGATGACGGTGTTGATGGCGGCGGTCTTCCCTCTCCGGGAAGGAATTCCCCCGGCAGAAATCTGTCTGCCGGAGAGATCTTTCTCTC
The DNA here is from genome assembly GCA_916181665.1 of Avena sativa. Lineage (NCBI taxonomy): Eukaryota > Viridiplantae > Streptophyta > Magnoliopsida > Poales > Poaceae > Avena > Avena sativa. The sequence goes on along the minus strand of OV702284.1, from coordinate 263,858,078 downwards.
ACGGTGTTTTCCGCCCCCTAGAGGCGGCGGAAATCTATCTGTGGTCGCTCCCCTGGTATTAGGTTCCGAAAGGAAGATATAGGCGAAGGGGCGGATTCGGAGGCCGGGCAGGTGGGCCACACCTGCCCTAGGCGTGGGGTCAGGTGGGCCAGCGCCTAGGGGGTGTGGTCCCCCTGAGGCCCATCTCCGTCCCTCCTTCTGGCTTCCTTCGTCTTCTGGTAAAATAATATGTTTCCATATTTTTCTGGTATTTTTCCGATCTTCACGAAATTGCATCGAAACGCCTTCTTTTCCATCAGAATCTAGACTCTGGCAGTCCATCCTCCAGGAATCATCCAACATGCATAAACAGATCAAAAGCCATAAGTAATACCTCATAATAAGACAAATATCAATGAATAGAGGTAAATTATGATATACAAAGGTGATGCAAATTGGGCGTATCACACCTTAGCCTATTACTCCTGAACTAGTTGTGCCTGAACCAGATCCAACACCAACACCAAAGAAGAGGGGAGTTATTGCATTAAATGATGAAGTGATGAAGGAAGCTAAGAAGTGTCTAAAGGAGAAAGGTATTAGAGATGAATATGTGAAGAATCTACCTCCTATAGAAGAATTATGTAAGCCAATTCCCCACTCATCTACTATTGAGGTACACCCTCTCCACTTTAATGAAGGTGATATTCCTTATGGTAAGCCTCCTGATCAATGCTTAGAGGAACTTGACAAATTTATTGTTAAACAAGGTAATTTTAATAAACAAGATCAGAATCATTTATTGGAAAACTCTAGATCTATCAATGAGTTGAAAGATATTGTGGAAATAACTTCTAATGATATTAAAATGCTTTGTAAACACTTTCAAATGGTTCAAACCGAACTTGATCAACTTGCTAAGGTACAAAAGGATATGCTAGTTAATGCCTCATGAGATAAACATGCTTAGGGAATTAGAACTATGGGTGGTATAGCTACTCAAGATCCTTTATATCCTGAAGGACACTGTAAAATAATTGAGCAGGATTCTCAAAAAGGTGAAAGTAGTGGTAGTCCTCATAAGAGAAATAAAAAGAAACATAAGGTAGTCGAGGAACCACTTGAACCTGTTGTAGATCCTAATAGTATATTTGTCTCTGATGCTGAAACTAAGAATGGTAATGATAAAAATGATGCTCCTGATAAGGAGGAAGTTGAGGAAGAACCTGAGAAGCACACTAAGAACACCAGGTACACTAAGGAAGACTTTATTTCTAAGAAACACAGTAGTGAGAGAGAACCTTGGGTGCAGAAACCTATGCCTTTTCCAGGTAAGAAACACAAGTCAAAGGAGGAAGAACACTACAACAAGTTTTGTGAGTGTATAAAACCTTTATTTTTGTAAATTCCTTTGACTGATGCTATTAATTTGCCTCCTTATTCAAAGTATATGAAGGATATTGTCTCTAATAAAAGGAATATTCCTAATGAGGAGATTTCTATTTTGCTTGCTAATTATTCCTTCAATGGTAAGGTTCCAAAGAAACTTGGTGATCCAGGTATACCAACTATTCCTTGCTCTATTAAGAATAATTATGTTAGAACTGCTTTATGTGATTTTGGAGCTGGCGTTAGTGTTATGCCTTTTTCTCTCTACAATAGACTTCAGCTAGAAAAGTTGATACCAACTGATATATCTTTGCAAATGGCTGATAAGTCAACTACTATTCCTGTTGGTATATGTGAGAATGTTTCTATTCAAGTGGCTCATAATTGCTTGGTTTTAACTGATTTTGTTGTGTTTGAGATGCCCGAAGATGATAATATGTCTATTATTCTTGGGAGACCTTTTCTTAATACTGCAGGTGCTGTTATTAATTGCAATCAAGGAAAAGTAACATTAAATATTAATGGCAAAGAGCATACTGTTTATTTCCCCAAGAAGGTTGCTAGAAGATATTGCCGGAATTCGATTGAAAATATTGAGAGCATCAAGGTTGGATAAATATATTGTCCCATTCCACAAGAAAATTTTGAAACTATTATGATTGGGACCATTGCTATCAAGTATGAGGTAACATAATCACCTTGTGGAATGCAAAATTTTGTTTCATATAAGATTGTTTTGGTAACAAGACTTGATCAACCTTGTTAACAAAAGGATTTTAATGAACAAAATAATATTTTCACTGTGGTTATTCTTGCTTTCTTTTACTCTTCTCCTTCCTAGTATTTGCCTTTTCTTTTGCTAGCTTTAGTTTTGTTAGTTGTTTGTTTGTTAGAGTGTCTTAGAACTTCTGTAGTTTGGCTTTTGGTTTTCTTTTGCTTCTTCTAAAAAAACTGTTTCTATGAGAAAATCAATTTTCATACCCTGAAAATTGGCCAAAAATAAAGTTTCCCGAAAAATTCCAGAAAATTCAAAATACATTTTTCCTCAAAAAAGGGGCAGAGGGACACCTGGAGTGACCCAGGGGGCCACCCCCGGCGCCCACACCCCTGGTAGGTGCGGCCCCCCTACAGGTGGCTCCTAGGGGGGTGTGGCCCACCCGGGCCCCTCCAAAGTGTCTCCTCCCAGCCATCTTCTTTCTCTCTTCCGAAGAACATCGGAAAACTTGCTCAAGCTCGAGTTCCTGCTATTCTTGCTCGCGATTTTCGATCTCCTTGCTCAGCCCCTCTTTGCTGTTGATTTTTGGAGGGATTGCTCCTTGGTATGTGCCTCCTCCGCTTGTCCAATTAGATTTGTGATTGATAGATTGTATCTTGAGTATTTTGCTGCTATAGGTGACAGGTTGTGTGAGCTTGCATGCTTGTTCTTTGCTTAGAGATTTCATTTTGATGCATGTGTCGCCCTCTAGCAAGTTCCTGTAGTAGTTTCTCATCATTTATCAACTTGGAAATCACTTGGTTTGATGTTTGTCTAAAAATTTCAGAAAAGAGTGGTCATGGACAACCACACATTTGGAGAGATATTTGAGGGTGATGCACCTAGGAGGTCAAGGCCTTCAAGATCATCCTCCCGAGCCAGGCCCTCATACAATGAGGATCTCATTACTCCGCGATTCGACAACGAGGGATATGAGGGGGATGCTCACCCTTCCACCTTTCCTTGCCCAGGCTGCTAGGATTATTGACGATTTTACAACTTTGGTTCGGAGGGCTGGACTAACAAGCCTTATGCAGGATGAGAGCGTGCAATATGCTACGCTCACTAAAACATTTGTGGAGAGCTTCTCCTTTACTAATAGCATGTTCAAGCCAGATGTTTCTTTCAAATTTTATGGCAGGTCTTACAATATCACATTGAAGAAATTTTGTGAGGCTCTGGGACTTGGTATAGCTGGGTCAGCAAAGAAGATTCCAGCTCTACCCTTGATCTTGCTGAAGGCACATCACTTTGTCACCACTAGCTCTACCCTTGAGAACTTGGTTTATAGAATGATGTTTATTGACAGGGAAGAGAGAGAGATCCCTCTCCCCCAAACCACTTTGTTCAGTATTCTCAGGGACCTTTGTCACGCTCCAAGGATGAGATGGATGACAAGTTGCACGTTCTTGGTTTCCATGGACACTATCAGGGGGAAGCGCCCTCATACGACCCCTCTGTATACTACACAGAGGAGTCCTCGAGCTCGTACTAGTACGAGGGAGCCTCCTCGTCATACTACGGAGGTGCACTACTTGGGCACCATGGGATTGAGCCCCACTTAGGCCAAAAGCCTAAGCTTGGGGGGAGGTATACCAACATCACACTCATCTATATATCATGTTCGGTCGGTTCTCTGTATATCCATTGTTTCGTTTTCTTTTTGGTTCTTGTTGCTACTTTCTCAAAAACACAAAAATACCAAAAATATTTTCGTTGTTTCTCTTGGTTTGTTTCTTTGGTTTGGTTTGCCTTAAAAGAAAAATCCAAAAAGATTTTGCTTTGCTTGGTTTGTTTTTTCTTTGCTTGTTTTTGCTTTGTTGGCTTGTTTGAAAAATCAAAAACACCAAAATATTTGTTCTTCTTCTTTTGTTTTGTGAGTTCTTTGCAGGGTTCAGCCGTCCTCAGCGGATTTGGTTTCATGTTATTATTCAAGTCACACAAGTTAAGGGCAATAATTAAGATTAAGACAACTTGAGGTGTGGTAAGAGGCTGGTAACAAACTCTATTTGTTTTCATTTTTGTACATATACTCATCATTGTGAGCATGCTTAGTCTGTTCATTGTAAGGAGTGTGTTACTGATGGATGCTTAGTAGTTTTTGCTTGTCTATGATTAGGTCCAGCTTGCTAATAGTTTGTAGCATGTCATATGATTGTTTGCTTGCATTGTTTTATTCATATTTTGGTATGATCTTGTGGTATCCTCCTCTGAAAGTTTTGTGTGAATCGACTTGGCACATGCTCATGCATGCATATGACTAGACAATAGTTAGTAAGCCTCGATGATTTATTTTGCCTCAGAGTTCTTGTATCACTTTCATGCCATAATTAGTCTTGTTTTGCTGCAAGCATGATTATGATAATTATTGCTCTCTCGTTTGTCGCTCCCTCTAGCTTGCTAGCCTTCACTTGCACTGAGTATGAGCTCTACTTGTGCTTCTAACTCCCCCAAACCAATATTGCCAACAGTGTCCACCATACCTACCTATTAGCATCATTTGCTATTTCAGTGCATATTCTATATGCATTATTTTCTTCCAAATAAAATGTTTGTCTGTTTTGAGAAAGTTAGTTAGGAAAGCTCTCACGAACTTGATGGCACACTTTATTCCTTGCACTTAATAATCCTGAACCATTGTGACATGTCCATGAAAGTTGTATGCTTGCAAATTATATGCTCGGAGTTAGCAGAACCGTGCTGTCATGGGGAACGCTTTCAACACTTTTCGGATACATATCCAGTTGATACCTTGCTCTTTTGTTTGTGGATATCGACGATGTGAAATAAAAGAGGAGCTTGTGAGTGCATGGAGTATATATATGTGTTATAGAAACGCCTGGGCCGCTAGACTAAGCCATGCCTAATCATGGTGGAAACTTGCAGCATCACCATAATGAGCATTCTGTGAAGCATCCTCAATAAAAAGTTATGCACATAGTAAATAAAAAGATCGCTGAGATGCTCATTGTCTGCTTGCCTTGTCATTTTGATCATGGGATAGCTCCTGTATCATGTGCAAGGGGTACCCTGTTGGCGGTTCTCTATGATATGCATGTATGTACAATGACAAGAACTTGCAGGTAACCAAAGTTGAGTAGCATGCGGAGCGGCCCTCGTACTCAAGGGACATGAGATTTCCAGTTTATGGTCTGTCAAGCATATAACTCATATTGGACCTCACTTTCACCTTAACCGTATGAAGATGCCTATGATAGGGGCAATGAGAGCTTAAAGCTAATGAGTACCTTCCTTTCAGCATTAGGAAGCCTTTCGAACTTTTCAAAACCTTTTTCATTTCCATGTTGAGTCACCACTTATTCTATGAGCACCTTCTTGAGAGCATAGTTGTCATTCTTGTGTTTGTTCCAAAACTTTCTTAATTCTGTCATGAGTTTGATGCTTGTATCTCTGATATTTTTACCTCTAGTCTTCACTTGAACTTCAGGGGTGCCTTGGCATTTATATTGTGCTCTACAAACAAAGGCAAGTGAGATACCACTCTATCATACCTTACTATGAGCATTGCAATGTTGCTTATATTTATGTTCCATGTTACTTATTATTATTGAGTTGGTTTCTCTTCATAGCTTGCAATAACTATTGAGTAGACTTGGTTGCATGCTTCTTATTATGAATGGTTTAAGTATCTACTCATGTGCTGAGAATATATACATCATATGATGCAAATGTGTTTGTGAAAGTTCTTTTATCGCACTCAGTTTTCAACTGAATTGCTTGAGGACAAGTGTTGGGGAGGTAACCTCGGATAGGGTAAAGACGGGGAAAGACGAAAGGACGTTCCTCGTCCAGTTTCTGAGTTACAGTCTAAGTCGGCCGAATCCTGTAGAGGTCGGCCGAGATATGAAAGAGCAGGACCCTTATGATAGTAGCAAGGCATTACCCGGCCGAAATACAGCGTAAGTCAGCTGGGTTAGCCCGGGTAGTCTTAATGCAGGTGAAGGACGAGCCGAGTTATGTGAGGCAGGGCCGAATGATATGAAGCTTGCAGGAGAAGGAGAAGCCTAAAGTCAAACTCTAGTCACAGGCTAGGGAGAATCTGAGCAAAGCCAAGCACAAAGGACAAAGGCGCAGGGCGACAGAGGGGCAGAAGGAGGTCACGGAGGTGACAGTCCTGAAGCCCGAGGCACGCAGGAGGGGCCCTCTGGAACCTTGCCGTCATTAGAAGGGCGACACGGAAAGGAGGCCGCCGAGTTACTATATTGGGACAAGCATATTCCTCGAATATGCTTGCCACGTTAGCCCTAGAGGAACCCAAGGCTCTCCTTTATAAGGGGAGGCTTGGACCCTGAGGAGGGCATCGGCTCATTTAGTACCGTTAGGCTGGTGAATTTCTTTCTCTCTACTTGTACTCATCTCAAGGAGCACTTGTAGCCCAAGGAAGGAGAAATAAAGATCTTTACCTTAGTCTTCTGTGTGTAGAATCAACTACATCTTCCCTCCCCAGATCCCTCTAGCATCCATTGGCCCCATACTTTAGCCTACCCATGGCATCTGCCGTGCCACCACCACGACAGTTGGCGCCCACCGTGGGGCCAGCAGTGGTGCTAGCTGGAGTCATGATCCGGACGGGAAACTTCATCAACACTGGCGAGCGCATTGTCTCTGGCTTAGTCCGGAGACTCGATCTCTGTGACTACGTCAGCGATAACGCAGGCAGCTTCAAGGGAAGAGCTCCTCCGCGCAACGGCGTCTTCATCAACTTGGGCATGCACCAGATCTACGTCGGCATCGACATCTCCGGCGTTTATCCTCACCAGGTTGTTATTGCAGGAGAACCTCCCCTTAGCGCCGCAAGCAGTCCACGCGGAGCGCGCACTGTCAGCAGCGTCGAGGTGATGGTCGTAGCCGGGGTGCAGGCGGGAGCAGCGGGCGCCGGATCAAGCAGAGATCCGACGACAGGTGTGCAGGTGGCGCCTAGGCAGATAGCTCCACAACCCACCGAGGTAATTCCTTCAGTGGCCAACCAGGCCGAGGTGCAGGAAACAACCCCAAAGGCACCAAGGGTAAGAGGGCCACCTCTGGAAAGACCAGAAAACATTCTTCAGGCAACTATAGATAATCTGACTACACCTATAGTGCCGATACTTGATCCGGCTAATGCTCAGGCAGAGTTAGAAGAGACCAGGCAGAAAGTGCTGGTAGAGGCAAAAAAGGTGTCGGCCTTGCGGGAGTCCTTAAACAGGACCCTGCGAGAATATGCCAGGGCAAACAAGCTTGACGTCGCCCCCGAGCGGGTTGACGAGTTGAGATTGAGAGAAAAAAACCTCATAGATGATATCAACAAGGAGCATGATGCTCATAAGGCGGAATCAGTTGATCTAGGCTTGCCGAGGTACAGTACCCCGGCAAAGAACCTAAGAGCGGAAAATGCCGCTGCATTAGAGTTAGAAGGATTGACCGGCGAAGCCCGGCAGAAACAGCAAGAGAGAGTGAATGAGCTGGTGCGCATTGCGAACCAGCTGAATGAAGAAATGCTCAGAGCAGACCCGGCGAGGCCAGGTGCCTCGCGAATGGTTCAATCGGCTGGTGCAGCACCTGCCTTATCTGTGGCAGCAGCATCTTCACCCGGAAACAATGCACGAAAGGACAGAGTGGTAACTTCGGGAAAGAGAAATAAGAAAATTGTTCCATATGATCCGGCGATAGCCGGAAAAGCAAATGAGAACAGAGGCAATGGAAGCCGAGGTAACAGTGGCGAGAGAAACCCCGGCCGTGCCGAGAAAGGCAGCGGAAGCCGAGGCAATGGAGATCTCGAAAGAGGAGAACCCGGAAGAGGGAATCACGAGAACAATATCCTGGTCGAAGGAAGGAGAGAACCGCCACCCAACCCGCAGCCGAGACATGAACCTCGGCAGGAAAGAGAAGCGAGACCAGCTCGCCACAATCAGGTGAATGAAAGGTACAATGATGGTTATTCCGAGATGGAATATGCGATTCATGGTGGAAATAACCACTATGGAATGCAGGAAAGAATTCTGTACAGAGATTTGCCGTCAAGTGATGCCAGAGTAAAGATAGACCGGCTATACTAGTCCGAGTTGCTAGAAGAACAGGGTCCACCGGGTCCGACATGCTTCGGACCACGAATCATGGGAGAACCGCCTGTGCCGAACTTTCAGCTGGCAAGAGGCACAAAAACATATAATGGGAGCACCAAACCACAAGATTGGTTGATCGATTATGCCACTGCTGTAAAAATAGCAGGTGGAAACTTACGATGGGCAGTACGATATGTCCCGCAAATGTTGGAAGGACCAGCTAGAGTATGGTTGAATAACCTGCCGGCGGGCAGCATCAACTGTTGGTTGGACTTTGAAGAAATGTTCGTTAGCAACTTCACCAGTACTTACAAAAGGCCAAACAGGCCGCAACAGTTAGCCATGTGCAAGCAGAGGCCGAATGAGACAGATAGAGAATTCTTAACTCGGTGGTGTAACCTGAGAAATTCGTGCGAGGGAGTTATAGAATCACAAGCAATAGCTTGGTTCGCCCAAGGATGCCGCTATGCCAGTGTATTATGGCAACAACTGCAAAGAGATATGCCAACCACATTGGCAGAAACCATCAGAATAGCGGATTCCTATGCATTGGGGGATCCGACGCAACCAGAATTAATGTCGGCAGATCATCGGGAAACATCAAGATCAATATGCAAGATATGTGGCCGGGTCATCCAGGCGCAATGACTTCAGAGGAAGAAGAGAAGAAAGACCGGATTATAGATATGGTTCAACTCAGGTGGCAGCAGTAGTGCAAGATCAGCCGAGTCATGGAAATAGTCAGCGGCAAAAGAATGGTCCTCAACAATGGACACCAGGAATGAAGGGAAAAGACAGTGGACACCAGAGCAAAAGAAGTAATGGCAGGAGAGGCCGAAGTACACGTTTGAGTCTATGTTAGATCAGCCATGTAAATTTCACACGTCAAACCCGGTCAGGCCGGCCAACCATACAACCCGCCAATGTGCATGGATGAAAAATGCAATGGGTAACCCCGCAGGCATACAGGCAGCGCCTCTCTAGGCACATCAGCAACATCAGCCACAGTTGACTGGAGCAAATGCACAACAACTGATGTTACTGCCTCCTCCCCCGAGGTATGAAAACTCGGACCGGAGAGATGCGGTGCATCAAGTGATAAACCAAGGTCCGGATGGAAGGACAAATCCAGGAAGTAATGGATGCAATGATTACAGAGAACATCATCAATCATATTGCGTGTTCACAACAGAACAGCAAGACAAGCAAAGTATACAGCGCCGACATATGGAAGTAAATGCAGTTATGCCGGCAGTACCAAGATATGTGCCTTGGTCGGATCAAGAAATAACTTGGAGCATAAAGGATCACCCTAAGATAATGCCGAGTCCGGGGTCGTATGCACTCGTGTTAGATCCGACATTTGTCGGACCAAGCATTAATGTGAAATTTTCAAAAGTACTCATTGACAATTGGAGCAGTATCAATATCATGTACAAAGATACAATGCATAAACTCAGAATATCGCAGAACATGCTGCAGTCCACGAGGACCACATTCCATGGGATAGTACCAGGGCTTTCATGCGAACCCATTGGAAAGGTTCGAGTGGATGTGTTATTCGGCACAAGAGATAACTGCAGAGCAGAAAACTTAGAGTTTGAAGTGGTAGATCTAGAGTGTTGCTATCATGCTCTACTCGGACGGCCAACATTGGCCAAATTCATGGGAAGCTGCCACATAACTTACCTGAAAATGAAGTTACCCGGACCACAAGGGGTGATAACAGTAGCAGGGGATTACAGGAAGTCAATGGAATGTGCCTCAGCCGGATCAAATCTGGCTGAGTCATTGGTAATACCAACAAAAAAAAGAAGGATTCAGGAGGTAGCGGCCCTCGCTCAGTCGGCACAGCTGAATATGCCGGCATTAGCCAACCCGCATGGAAGTGTCTCCTTTCAGCCGACTAAAGAAACAAAAAAGTTCCAGATAGATGAGCAGTTCCCAGAGCGCACCGTCACCATTGGTGCCGGCCTAGATGCTAAATAGGAAAGCGAGCTCACCAACTTCCTCCGTGAGAATCGGGATATCTTTGCATGGTCAACTCAGGATCTGCAAGGTGTGCCGAGGGAGTTGGCTGAGCACTCTCTGAATGTAAGGCCAGGAGCAAGGCCGGTGAAGCAACCTATCCGCCGCTTCGCCGAAGACAGGAGGAAAATAATAGGGGATGAAATAGCTTGGCTCCTTGCGGCCGGGTTCATCATGGAGGTGCTGTATCCGGACTGGATATCGAACCCGGTGCTGGTGGAAAAGAAGAAGGATGATCCAAATGTAGCCATTGTGTGGCGAATGTGTATCGATTACACGAACCTAAACAAGGTGTGTCCAAAAGACCCCTTTCCCTTACCTAGAATAGACCAAGTCATTGATTCGACCGCTGGTTGTGAACTATTATCATTTGTAGACGCGTATTCTGGTTTTCACCAGATACCGTTAAATCCGGCCGATCAAATAAAGACTGCGTTTATTACCCCGTACGGGGCTTATTTCTATCGCACCATGCCATTCGGCCTGCGTAACGCAAAGTAAAGGGTGCTCAACCTGCCCTTGGTTAGTGAAGGGCGCATGGGGTTGATCGGAATTCCTCGCCGGAGATCTTGCTGGCGTCGGGTACGGTCAGACGTCGACGGGGGCGAGGCTACTGGGCATGACAAAGCAAAGTAAAGGGTGCGTTAGACGCGCACGGTATCAGGGAACATGCGTGCATCATCTAATAGCTTTGGGGCGGTCCGAGCTTACCAGGAAACCTCGTCGGAGTGAATGGCAGGCGGTGGCGCTACGGGTTGTCGTCGTTGTCGACGCTGCAAAGCACGCGCGGGCGAGCTGATGATACAGAGGGGTGCGCCTGGGTCTGGGGGATGTGCCTGTGTGCTCGGGGAGGCAAGGGGTGGCGCGGGGTCGCCAGAATTTGCTCGCGAGTTCGTCGGAGCAGAGCGTGGTCTCTGGTGAAATTTGCGCAACCCGGTGGCGAGCTGGTGTGTGCGAGGGAGGGGAAGTAGAGAGGAGGGGCAGACGCTTTAACGTGCATGGTCAAGGGGCCGATTAATCGCGGCGTTACTGCGTATTACGCCGGCTTTGATTTGGCAGCAACGGCCGGCGAGAGGGGGGGCGTGGTCAGCGGGGTGGGTGAAGACGATGACTGGGGAGAGTGGGGCCGCTTGGCAGCGAGAGAGAGAGAGAGAGTGTGGGGTGGGGTCCGTCTGTCAACGACGTTGCGGGTTTATAAGTGAGTGCGAACCTTTTTTTGCGGGAGAGGGGAGATGGGCTGGACTGACCTAGTTGGGTTGGCCGGCTGGGCTGGCTCTTTAAAAAAAAATTCCTGCTCTGTTTGTTTTCTCTTTTTCCTTTTCTTTTATTCTGATTTGGTTTTGTTTGGCCAATTCAAACATTCTTTTGAATTCAAACCTTTGTCAACTTTTGGGTAGGTTTAAATAATGATTAGTAGCACAATCTGATGTCAATTTTTGGAATTTACTTTATTCCTTTTTGGGTCTTTTTAATTATTAAAGTAGGTCCTTATATTAAAACAAATAGGTTTTAATAATGTTTCAAACACCATTTAAAAACTTTTAAACCTTCCAAAATCTTTTCAGTAGGTTTTGTTTACTAAAAAGGGTGTCAAATAATTCATCTTGAATTATTTGGAAAGTATTATAATATGATTTATTAATCATTTAAGATTGGGTATTTATTTGTTTTAATTCCAATGGAATTAAATATAGTTTTAATTCCCTAAATTTTATTTGGAAGATTTATTTTATTTAAGTTGATTAAACAACTTTTATTTCACCTGGGTAAATTCCAAATATCATTTTCTCATGTATTCTTATTTAGAGATTTGTCTTTATTAAGATAGGTATAGAATGGTTAATGCCATTTTATTTTATTTTGGAAATTCTTTATCTTTTTATTTTATTTGGATTTGGATTCCATTCATTCCATTTGCTTAATAGATTACGCCAAGATTTAATTTGGTCTTTAAAAATATTCTTTATTTAATATTTCTATCTTTGTCTTATAAAATCCATATCTTTTATTTAGAGATCCAAACTTGGTGATTCCAATTTGTAATTTTATTTGATATTTATTTATCTTTTTAAATATCTTTTAGTATTATTTGCTCACCATTTGGTAGGGATTTTTGATAAGTGCTTTATTAGCTTTGGAATTTGCTTTTCCTTATTTTATTTAAAATCATAAGATTTTACTTATGGTTCCAAATTAAGTGAAACCAATTTCTATGGTCTTATAATATTTCTATTTGTCTTTTTTGATATTTTGTTAATGTTTGTTGATAAGATTTTATATGGATCAAATCCATAGACTTGGAGATAACTTGGAAATGATTTTTATTCCATTAGGGCTTTGGGATTGGATTTATTTTCCAAGTGTTTAAATTTCCAGATACATTCATTGAGGAATGCATTTCTATTGATTTAGATTCTTGTTGGATTCAAAATTTTACCAAAGTTTGTTCAAGATGGAATTTTAAGTTTCCTTTTAGAAACAAAAGTTTCTTTTCACCCTGATTTTCAACAAAAATTTATTTTGTTTATTTTATTTTTCACATTACAAGATTTGGAAAATCTTGGGATGTGACAATCGTGAGCAAGGCATTGCACAATGATGCGTATTACCTAATCGACGCTCAGTCACCAGGAAAGAACAAGGCAGACAAAGCCGGCGAAGAATCGAAAAGACCATGGAACGTAGCTTTACTTCGTCCATTTTACTCATAGGAGTCATCTACCACACATCGTAAAGTGACGCTTCAGGACGGAGCATCAGCTATATATTGAACCTCGGCGCCCAGAGTAGTGGCTCGGGGATTGCCATATGTTGTTTTTGATTTTGCGTTATGTATTAAACCTCGGCACCTTGAGCAGTGACTCGGGGACTGCCCTGTATTGTTTCTAAGTTTGGTTTATGTATTCAACCTCGGTACCTTGAGCAGTGGCTCGGGGCTTGCCATATGTTGTTTTTGATTTTGTACTATGTATCAAACCTCGGCACCTTGGGCAGTGACTCGGGGACTGCCCTGTATTGTTTCTAAGCTTGGTTTATGTATTAAACCTCGGTACCTTGAGCAGTGGCTCGGGGCTTGCCATATGTTTTTTTTGATTTTGTGCTATGTATCAAACCTCGGCACCTTGAGCAGTGACTCGGGGACTGCCCTATATTGTCTCTAAGTTTGGATTATGTATCGAACCTCGACACCCAGAGTAGTGGCTCGGGGACTGCCATATATTGTTTTTAATTTTTTTATGTATTAAACCTTGGCACCTTGAGCAGTGGCTAGGGTACTACCCTATATTATTTCTAAGTATGGGTATCCCGTGTTACAAGAGTGAGTACCAAACTTCGGCACCCAGAGTGATGCTATTTCACTCTCCCCAAATACGGCCTTCGAAATTTACACCCAGATTAACAGTCCAAAACACAGTGGTCAAGTTATGAAGTCTATCAAAGTCAGGCAATATTGAGCGCTGAACCACGGTAGGGCAAAGGCAAACATACACTCCAAATTCAAGAAATGGAAGGCTGTCAAAGCAAAGATTCGGACGAACAAAGATCAGTTTAAAAAAAGTGATAAAGATTACAACCACGTGTGCCTCAGCGGCGACAGGCAAAAGGGTTTTTTAACACACATCATACGCCCGGCATACCGAGGATAAGAAATGACTTAGAATTTTTTAACTAGAGAGGCAACGACTTGATCAGGAGCCGGGCACTCCGAGGTAAGTGGTACTTTGGCCGAAGTTGCCTCGCCCTCCATAGACCCAGGAGCAACTTCGAGGGAAGCCCGAGGTTGTTGAGGAACGTCAGCTTGCGCTGTGGAATGCCCAGTGCCTTTGGAGGAGGATCGCGCGTCGCCATTACCATCCGAGCTCGAATTGTAATCACCAGAAGTAGCCGAGTCACCCTCATCTTCGCCCTGTTCGGCTGAGTTATCATCAGAGGCATCCTCAACTTCGACCTCGTCTTCCGGGTTAGGAAGGAAACTCGGCCCTTCATTCCAGTTATGCACGTCTGCATACTCAACATGCTGGAAGGCACGAGCTTGCCGGAGAGCGACGAAGTCTGGTTCCTCCACCCAACGGGAACCAGTGCGCAAATTTATCAGGGTATCAAGGGAGATATCCTCATACCATGACATAATGACTGTGAGAGCCATATCAGCACCAGCTCGTCCGGCGGATTCCCTCCAAAGACTTAGATGTCTCTCAGATGCCATTAATCTTTCCACCAATACTTTGACCTCATCAATATCAGGAGTCCCAGAAGTATTAGGCCAGAGAACATGGTAGGCCCGGATAGCTGCCTGCACCAAATCCCTGCCCATAATCTTCATCGGACCAATAGCAGCGCCAACAACAACCAAGAAATCTTCCATCGAGTATTCTGAGTTCGCATCAGCAGGAACGCCCCGGCGCACACGAGCATTAATCACCGCTTTAGAGCTCACGGGCTTAGCTTATGGAAAATGGTCTGCGCAACACAAAAGTGCGTCGGTCAACAGTAAGAAAGGGAAAAAGATAACTCGGCCGCGGTCAGAAGCTTACGGTGAATATAGCTCAGCATTATCTGAAGATCTTTAGCCCAGTCACTCTTGCTTTTCTCAAATCGAGTGATCTCCTCGCTCATCCCCCGTGTCTTCAGTTCGGCAGCCTCGAGGAGATCTTTATTTTTCTGCAATTGCAGAGCTAGCCGATTCTTCTCCTCGGAGAACTCCTGGTCGACTTTTTCTAACTCAGACTTCTGACAAAGCTTGAGGGACTCCACCTCGGCGCGCAAGCGAGTTATCTCGTCATCTTTATCTTTCAGCTGCGCCGAGTGAGTGGCGGCTTGTTCTAAAAAATGCAGCATCATATCAGGCATGGGTATGCATTCTTGGTGTGACGCTGCAACAGTTTGTAACTCGGCTATACCGAAGCTAGAAGGGTTAAGAGAAACCCGGTGCATATTTCACATAGATATGCGTAAAATAAAAAGAGTAACTAACCTTCCAGGGCCTTGACTTTCTTTTCAAGACGGATATTAAGATTGTTGATATTACCTATTCGCCAGCAAAGTCAGCTAACACCCCACTTCCAAAGCAATAAGAATTTTAAGAATAATGCGAAAGCTCGTTAACTTACCAGCTTTCTTCACCACAGGAATGACCTTCTCGTACTTATCTTGCAACTTTTTATGGGCAAAGAGCAGCCTTTGGAATTCGGCGGTACGCCGATCATGCGCAACCTAAGCAACAGAACAAATAGCAATGAGATATTCAAAGCTCAGACAGATCCGAATCAAGCAAAGCTCAATTCGGATCTAGGTGGCTGGATATTCAAAGCTCAGACAGATCCGAATCAAGCAAAGCTTAATTCGGATCTAGGTGGCTGGATATTCAAAGCTCAGACAAATCCGAATCAAGCAAAGCTCAATTCAGATCTAGGTGGCTGGATATTAAAAGCTCAGACAGATCCGAATCAAGCAAAGATTAATTCGGATCTAGGTGGCTGGATATTCAAAGCTCAGACAGATCCGAATCAAGCAAAGCTTAATTCGGATCTAGGTGGCTGGATATTCAAAGCTCAGACAGATCCGAATCAAGCAAAGCTTAATTCGGATCTAGGTGGCTGGATATTCGAACCTCAGGCAGTTCCGAATCAAGCAAAGCTCAATTCGGATCTAAGTGGCTGGATATTCGAACTCTTATAAAAAACTGAACTAAGTAAAGCATTATAAAACTTCCAAACGAATAACAAGTTATTTGGTTGCAATCTTCGGGGACTAGAGTATATATAATAGCATCCGGAGGACTAATCAAAACTCCATAAAAACAATTACCTCATTCATCTTGTCACTGTCAAGAATGATCTTGGCAGCCAGATGTAGGCGGCTGCTAATATCGGATAGTTGAAACGGCTGGCTGCTTGGATTACCCTCGAGCTGATCGGCAGCGTTCCAATTGTTGGCATACTCGACCAACGAGCCAAGACTGTGCCCACTTTCCGTGCGAGTCAGAACTTTACCTCGGACATGTTGGGTAGCCACCACCGCCATGGGACTCTTGTGGAGAGCAAGCTATGTATCAGCAGTCGGGGTAACAGTGCTCTTGGCAGAGGAAGCCCCCTTGCGCAGCGCATCAGCAATTGTAGGCTGAGATGAGCTGGCAAGTCCTTTCTGAGAGGACGCAGGCTTGGTAACAACGATCTTTCTTGCCTTAGGAGAGGCGTCGGCAGGAGCCGTTACCTTGGCACTTGGGATGACGTCTTCAGGAGCCGGAGGAGTTACGGTGTCTGAGGGCGCCGAGATATTGGTATCCTCGGCTGTAATCGGAGTAGCAGCAAGGGTTGTGGGGGTCAAAGGGACCTCAGGTGAAACTTCAGGGTTCACGGAGGAGGCAGCAGGCTCAGTAGAAATATCTACTGGCCGAGTTGTATCGGCATCAACAGCAGAAATCTCAGGTGCATCCTGGCGAGGTGGCGTCTGATTCGGAGCAGGAGGAGAACCAGCGCGAGCAGGACTCAGAACTCTGGTATCCTCAGGAGGCGGAGGAGAAGGCGGCCGAGTCGCACGACTCATCATGCTAGGACCGCTGGGCTTAACAGAAAGAGGAGCCCTGCAAAGACAAGAAGATCAGGTCAAAAAGCAGAAAGAGAGAAACAAGAAATACAAATAAAAAGCAACTCACCCAGTAACCCCGGGCATAGTTTTACGCTTAGGGGGGTGCAGGGCAGATCTCTTTATCCGTTTCTTGGGAACGGCTTCCGAAGCACCGGATGGAGCACTACGTTTCCCCGAGGTAACAGGAGGCCGGGAGGCAAGAGGCTCGGCGTTGTGAACCTGACCGGCCGGATTAGCTGAGAAAGTAGAAGCCGGAAATGCATAAGAAATTGGCATTGCGGCAACTACCTCTAGAACTTGGACCTCGTCCGAATTACCTTCCTCCTCGTGGGCCGTGGTCTTGCCGCGGGCGCGAGCCGGAGCAAGATCCGACTTGGGGATGAACTCCTCCGAGTCCGGCTTCCCGCTGTCCGGAGTGTTCCGGTCCGCGGGCCATGGGAGGGACAAAACCTCGGCATCCTCGACCTTCTGCTCCTCAAACCTCTGCAGGACAAGAAAGAGAAAAATTAACAAGAGAAAACACGGATGCAATTAAAAGATAAAACATGACTGCAAGAACTTACTCTGGGAGGGGGGTTCTCGCGGGTGAACGGCTTCAATCCCCAGGCCCAGTCCTCTGGCATCTCCGTCTTAAAGATAGCCCGAACGCGCTTGAAGATGAGGTAATTGTCCAGCTCCACCGTCGAGACTCGGTTGGGATCGATAGGACCTCTCATGTAGCAGAGTTTGTGTGTGCGTTTCTGGAATGGGCAGACCCGGCTGCTAACGAAGGTAGTCATCAGATCCTCGCCGCGTAGCCCGGAGCGGATCAGTTCCTTCAGCCGAATCTCAAAAGCTTCGGCCAGAGCATGACTCTTCCTCGGATTATAGGTCTAGTTCTGCTTGGAAGGAGGGCCAATGGAAAAAGCAGGGAGCCGAATCTTATCCTCATTCCCAGAGTTCTTGACATAAAAGAACGACTTATGCCACTTCTTGCATGATTCTAGACCTGCAACGCGAGGAAATTCGGATTTCCTCCGAGGTGTGATGGACGCGGATCCACATTGGGTGAGCAACTTCTCGGAGGGTTGCAGAGATTTTTCTGGGACGACGTTGGATCGAATATGGAAAAACTTTGACCAAACGTGCACAGACGGCCATAGGCCGAAGTATCCCTCCGAGGCAGAGATGAAGGCAGAAATAGAGGCAATGGCGTTAGCAGGAAGATGATGCGGCTGAAGGCCGAAGTAATCAAGGAACTCCCTAGCGAAATCGCTAAGAGGGATACCAAACCCGCGAGCGAAATGTGGCATGAAGACTACATATTCGCCCTCCCTAAGAACTTGAGAGGATTCACTGCCGGGTAAGTGACAAGCTACCTCGGCAGGAATCCGGCGAGTCCGGATTAGCCACTCAACCTCTCGGAGGGTGACAGAAGAGCCCTGCCACGAGCCCCGCTCGGGCCCAGACGCAGCATCGTCATCCTCAACGAGCGCACCGCTGACAGAGCTGGACATGGGGTCACCGGAGAAACTTACGGAGGAAGTAATAGCGGCGGAGGAAAACCTAGAACTGCAAGGCCCCGTCGTAATTCTACGCGAAAACGGCGGCGGAGCAGAAAAGGAACTACCGCGCGAGAACAAAAGAAAAGCAGAGGTGTCTAGAGGAGAGCCTAGGCGATAGGACCGGATGAACTCACCGGCGACGACGCCGGAGCAAGCGAACGAGGACGGGGTCGACGGAGCAGTGCGGTGAGATCCCTGCCGTCGACGACCCAGATGAGCGCACGGCGGCGGAAGCACGAACGGGCGCATAGGCGAGAGGAAGGAGAAGGGAGCAGGTAAGCGGAGGGTGAAAGTGAATCCCCCAGCCCCGCGCCCCTCTTTATAACCGTGCCGCTTGAGAGGTAGTGGGATCATGGGTGTGGCGGTTATCTATGTAGATCGTGTACGCGGCACGACCGCACGCCGCTAAGTGGAACCACACCAACGACCACACGATGAAATAGAAGGCCAAGATCCCTGACGGAAACGGTACGCGAGGCGTCGCAGCGCCGACACGACAGGAGCGGTAATAACTGTAGCCTGTCAGTAAATACTGTAGAGGAACAAAAAACTAGAGAAACAATGATGAGTATGACACGTAGGACGAGGCGTACGCGAGAAGATATGCTGATACCTCGAACGAGAAAAAGATAACTCGGAGACAATGGAAAACGAATATCATGAAACTGATACGGCCCGACCAAATTTATTGGCAGGGCCATACCAGCTTCGGGGACTAATGTTGGGGAGGTAACCTCGGATAGGGTAAAGACGGGGAAAGACGAAAGGACGTTCCCCGTCCAGTTTCCGAGTTATAGTCTAAGTTGGCCGAATCCTGTAGAGGTCGGCCGAGATATGAAAGATCAGGACCCTTATGATAGTAGCAAGGCATTACCAGGCCGAAATACAGCGTAAGTCGGCTGGGTTAGCCCGAGTAGTCTTAATGCAGGTGAAGGACGAGCCGAGTTATGCGAGGCAGGGCCGAATGATATGAAGCTTGCAGGAGAAGGATAAGCCTAAAGTCAAACTCTAGTCACAGGCTAGGGAGAATCTGAGCAAAGCCAAGCACAAAGGACAAAGGCGCAGGGCGATAGAGGGGCAGAAGGAGGTCACGGAGGTGACAGTCCTGAAGCCCGAGGCACGCAGGAGGGGCCCTCTGGAACCTTGCCGTCATTAGAAGGGCGACACGGAAAGGAGGCCGCCGAGTTACTATATTGGGACAAGCATATTCCTCGAATATGCTTGCCACGTCAGCCCTAGAGGAACCTAGGGCTCTCCTTTATAAGGGGAGGCTTGGACCCTGAGGAGGGCATCGGCTCATTTAGTACCATTAGGCTGGTGAAGTTCGTTCTCTCTACTTGTACTCAACTCAAGGAGCACTTGTAGCCCAAGGAAGGAGAAATAAAGATCTTTACCTTAGTCTTCTGTGTGTAGAATCAACTACATCTTCCCTCCCCAGACCCCTCTAGCATCCATTGGCCCCATACTTTAGCCTACCTATGGCATCTGCTGTGCCACCACCAGGACAACAAGCAATAAGCTAAGCTTGAGGGAGTTGATACGTCTAAAACGTATCTACTTTCCCGAACACTTTTGCTATTGTTTCTCCTCTAAAATTGTGTGATTTGGATACAACTAACAGGGACTAACGCTGTTTTTAGCAGAATTGCCTTGGTGTCTAGTTTTTGTGCAAAAACTCAACTATCACGAAAAATCCTGGAAAATATGCCAAAAAATATATTTCGCCAGAAGATCCACGGAGCCAGAAGACGAAACGGAGTGGAGGTCTAGGGGGCCCACATCCCTGCTAGGCACGGGTGGGTCCAGCCCGCTCCTAGGGGGGTGCGGCCACCCCAGGCACCCCCTCGGGCTCCCTCTGCGCCTATAAGTTACCCCTTGACCTAAAAACCGAGGGGGTTCGTCGTTTTTCCAGAAATAGTTCCGCGCCGCCGCCACCATCAGAAACCAAGATTCGGATCCAGAAACTCCGTTCTGGCACCCTGCCGGGATGGGGAATTTGGAGAGGATCATCTCCATCGTCATCACCAACGCCTCTCCATCAAGCATCGATGTTTCCCTCATCCATGAGTGAGTAATCCCCCGTTGTAGGCTATGGGGATGGTAGGGATTGGATGAGTTGTATCATGTAATCGAATAAGATTGTTAGGGCATAGTGCCTAGTATCTCTATTAGTGCTATTTGGCTTTGTTGCAACTTGTTGTGCTTAATGCTTGTCACTAGGGCCCGAGTGCCATGATCTCAGATCTGAACTTATTATTGAATCATTATGATAGTATTGTTTGTGATATTATTAGCAAGTTGTGTACACATATCATTGTCCGTATCCAAAGGCCTTGAAGTGACAGAAATTGGGACAACCAGAGGGGATTGCTGTGGTGTGAGGATCACATGTGTTCACGGAGTGTTAATGCTTTGCTCCGGTGCTCTATTAAAAGGAGCACCTTAATTGCCAGTAGTTCCCTAGAGGCCCAGCTGCCACGGGCTGGCTGGACAGAAGATGTTGTGCAAGTTCTCATTGCGAGCACGTATGACTATATATGGAGCACATGCCTATGATTGTTTAGTACTTGGATGCTTATTCTTATTTATGTGCAATGCCCTAGATCTTGAAGTTACATGTTTAGACTCGTCCATGCAACGCCCGTCCATCCATCCCTATGCCTACCGCGCTCATATCCTACTGTTTGCGTTTACTGTTACTATTGCTCTTGTTCTATTGTTGTTGTTGCTACTAAAAATTGTTGCTACTGATAAACTTCTGTGAGCAAAAACTATTTCTAGGTGCAGCTGAATTGACAACTCAGTTGTTAAGTCTTGCAAGTATTCTTTGGCTCCCCTTGTGTCGAATCAATAAATTGGGTAATACTACCCGCGAAGACTGTTGCGATCCCCTATACTTGTGGGTCATCACCCACCTTTGCCAAAATGAACTCCACTGAGAACACCAAGTTGTGTGACTCCACTAGCACAAACAAAAATGATTTCCTTAGCACTCCTATTGCTCCACCTGCTCCTGATGCTAACCTTTATGAAATTAAGCCTGCTTTGTTGAATCTTGTGATGAGAGAGCAATTTTCTGGTGCTAGTTCTAATGATGTTGCTGCCCATCTCAATAACTTTGTTGAACTTTGTGAGATGCAGAAGTATAAATATGTAGATGGAGATATTATTAAGCTCAAGCTGTTTCCTTTCTCCTTGAGAGGGAAAGCTAAAGAATGGTTACTATCCTTGCCTAGAAATAGTATTGGTTCTTGGACTAAGTGCAAAGATGCTTTTATTGGAAAGTACTATCCTCCTGCTAAGATAGTATCTATGAGAAGTGACATTATGAAATTTAAACAACTTGATAATGAACATGTTGCTCAAGCTTGGGAAAGAATGAAATCTTTGGTTAAGAATTGTCCCACTCATGGACTCACTGCTTGGATGATTATCCAGACTTTTTATGCAGGTTTGAACTTCTCTTCAAGAAACCTGTTGGATTCAGCTGCTGGAGGTACTTTTATGGGCCTCACTTTGGGTGCTGCAACAAAGCTCCTTGATAATATGATGATTAATTACGGCATACTGAGAGAGCTCCACATAAGAAGGTAAATTCTGTTGAAGAAACCTCCTCTTTGAGTGATAAGATTGATGTTATTATGGCGATGCTTGTTAATGGGAAAGCTCCTTTAGATTCAAAAATGTTCCCTTAGCCTCTTTGGTTGCTCAAGAAGAGCAAATTGATGTGAACTTTATTAGAAACAACAATTTTGGCAACAATACTTATGGTAATAACTATATGCCTTATCCTCCTAATAATGGAAATGCTTACCATGATAGATCTGCAATGCCTAGTGAAGATAGGATTCTAGAAGTTGAAAGATCCACTAAAAACTTTATGCAGATGTAATATGAGCAAAACAAGATATTCACTAAAACTATGGAAGAACAATCTGTTATCTTGAAAAACATTAGTCATCAGCTTGAGAATCTGAATAGAGAAATTCCTAGTTTACAGTCAAAAAATTTAAGTGCTAAGAAGAATATTTCCTCTTTGCCTGAAGCAAAGTCCTCCTTGATTAATAAAATGACTGCTAAACCTGAAACCATGGAAAACACCTTTGATGCTGCTCATGCCATACAGGTTACCATTGATGAAAATGTTAGGCTGTTGGCTCAACTTCATGCTAAGTGGGAAAGGGAAGCTGAAATTGATAGAAACAATAGTGTGTGCACCATCACTACAATGAAGACCACTAAACCACAAGAAGTCCCTATTCCTCCTTCTACAGTGCCTAAGCCTAATGAGTCTACTACTAGTGATGCTAAGTTTGATTTTGATATAGACGATTGCAATATTTCTAAAGTGATTCTGTTCTTGCAAAAACTTGCTAGAAGTCCTGATGCTAGTGATATGCATGTTTCTTTCACCAAACACATTACAGATGCTCTTGTTAAGATTAAGGAAGAGAAGCTAAAACGCAAAGCTTCTATTCCTAGGAAAGTATAAGATAGTTGGGAACCTATTATTAATATGCAAGTGAATGACTTTGATCTCAAAGCTTTATGTGATCTTGGTTCTAGTGTCTCTATTATGCCTAGGAAGATTTATGAAATGCTTGATTTGCCACCTTTGGAAGTTGTTATTTGGATGTCCCACTCAATGATAATGCTAAAAAGAAACTAATGGGAAGTATTAATGATGTTCTCATCATGGTTAAAAATGCTTATGTCCCTGTTGATTTTTATGTTTTGGATGTTGAATACAATACTTCATGTCCTATTACTTTGGAAAGACCTTTTCTTAGAACTGTTGGTGCCATCATTGATATGAAAGAAGGCACCATTAAATATCATTTTCCATTCAAGAAAGTTATTGAACACTTCCCTATGAGGAGAGAGAAGTTTCTTTTTTCTCCTCCTTTGAAAGCAAGGTTTGATGTTAATGCTTCCTCATTTGAAAATACTTGATTCCTCTTGCTTCTTGTGCCTAACTTAAAGGCGTTAAAGAAAAGTACTTGTTGGGATATAACCCAAGAGTTTCCTTGAGTCTTGGAAGTTATTACTTCAGTAATGACCTCTCCTTATTCTTTATGTTTGCTTTTTGTGCCACGAATGACCTCTAATGAGAGGGAAGTAAGATTTGGGGAGTTGCTGTCCCGAAAAAGATTTCTGTCCTCCACCATAAAAACTCGCGAGGAGTCTCTGTAACTCGGATGGAGCTGAATATTTACGAATAAATCTCCCAGTATGTTAGATAACTTTTGTTAGTTCAACACTTTTTGATTTGAGCAACAGAAGATTTCCGAAAAAATTGGTTTCTACCTGCTGGTCTGTTTTGACAGATTTCTGCCATTATTTGCATTTGCTTCTTATTGATTCCTTTTTGAGTTCTCTTTAGGTGAATTGAGATTTTTGAAGGAGTTGCTATAGTAGATTGTGTTTTTAGTGAAAAGTCTTGCTGTTCTAAAGCTTTTCCCAAAGGTCTATTATCTTTTGAATACACTAATGTTGCTAATGAAGATTGTGTGAAGTTTTGTATGAAGGAAAAATTTTAGGTGTAGAGAGAATGATGTAATGAGATGAAGAATGGACAAAATCTCAAGCTTGGGGATGCCACCCCGGTGTCACCCAAGAAATATCCAAGAGGTACAAGCGTCAAAGCTTGGGGATGCCCAAGGCATCCCCTTATTCATCAATAAAAAGCTCAGGTATGTCTAGACACTTCGTTTTTATTATTTCATGCACAAGTTGTGTTGTTCTTGGAGCGTCTTAGTTTTCGTTTGGTTTGCTTAGTTTGTTTAGTTTGCTTGAATAAAGTAGTTTGGACCCCCCGTTCTCACTATGTTGTTTCAAATAAGTTGCTTGGTGTTGGAAATGAGTAGGAAGTTCCTGCTTGAAAGTGCAAGAGGAGCTTGCATTGAATGTGACTTAGACTTTAGCATGACATGCTAGGTGTTGTTTTGACCTTATGCTTACTGATTATTGATGTAGCATGTCTTGTTCCAAACAATTGGGATTGCTTAGTGTGCCTTGAAGAAATTATGCGTTGTTTTAGCATACAAAAGTATAGTATTGTGTTATTCTCGTTTGATGATTTGTTTGGGTTGACTTGGCACATGCTCACACCATTTTATGACTATGAACAAGTCACCATAGCCTATATGATCATTTGGTCCTTGACTTGTAGTACCACTCTATGCTTTGATTAGTAATGTTTTGTTGCTCTACATGATTATGGCCATTATTGCTCTCTTAGTTGGTTGCTCCCAGTCTTTTGCTAGCCTCCACTTGTATGAGTAAGATATACTCATGCTTACAACTCCCAAGAAACCAAGTTATTCCAAAGTGTCCACTATAAACTCCTATGCATGGTGTGTTACACCATTCCAAGTATATTCTTGTTTTCAGCTATCTTCTAGTTAAAAATTCTCTTTGTTATGTGAAAACTTAGTGATTAAAGCCCTCACAAACTTGATGGAACACTTTATATTCTTTTCCCCTAATAAACTTGAACCATTGTGTCGTCTATGTTGTATATACTTGCACTTATACGTTGGAATTAGCAGAACTGTGCTGTCACGGGAAACGTTTTCAACATTGAACTTGTACTTTGTACTCAGTTGATATCATGCTCTTTTGTCTATGGATGTCACCGGTGTGAAATAAAGAGGGAACTTATAAGTCCATGGAGCATGTATTTTGTGTTAGAGAAATGCCTGGGCCGCTATCCTAAGCCATGCCTAATCATGGTGGAAACTTGCAGCATCACCATAATGAGCTATCTATGAAGCATCCTCAATAAAAAGCTATGCACATAGTAAATAAAAAGATCGCTGAGATGCTCATTGTCTGCTTGCCTTGTCATTTTGGTTATGGGATAGCTCATGTACCGTGTGCAAGGGGTACCCCGTTGGTGGTTCTCTATGATAAGCATGTACTTACAATGACAAGAACTTACAGGTGACTGAAGTTGAGTAGCATGAGGTGTGGCCCTTGTATTCAAGGGACTTGAGATTGCCAACTTATACTTTGTCAAGCATATACTCCATAGTTTGTTCACTTTAACCTTAACCACTTCAAGATGCTTATGATAGGGGCAATGAGGGTTGAAAGCTAACAAGTACCATAATTTTTGGAAGCTCGTTTTGAAACTTGAAATCCCTGATTCCCTTTGCGAAGGGCCTTTCTTCCACTATTATTTAGTCTCCACCTTCTACTTTTAGGCACCATTAAGAGAGCATAGTTGTCATTCCATGTACAGTGTCCCAACACTTATTGATTGATGCATATTGTGATATTACTTGTTCTTGTGCTACTTGTTTCTAGTCATCCTTGTGAACTTTGAAGGTGTCCTATGAATCTATTTGCTACTGTATGAGGGACAAGCTGAAGGCCACTATGCCATGTTTTCTGTATGTGAAACAAACAAACGTTTTTTAATGCACATTATTCATAATCTTTGTCTGTAACCTTTCATGTTGCGTGCATAGTTACTTTGTCCTATTGTTAGAACCAGGGGCGGAGCCAAAATTCCTAGCCTGCTACCTATATGAGTTACGAAAGTGGAACTGGGTTCCTGCTCCACTCCAAAACGAAGCCCATTAGCGCCCTTTGTCTCTGCCCCGCGAACGAGATGAGCGCTCCCTTTCGTGTCGACCTAGAATAGCTTTGAGGCCGGTCCTCTGCTCGCCGCCTTACCGCCCCCGCTCGCCGGCTAGCCCGCCGACGCGTACGTGTCGCACTTCTCCGCCCAGAGATTGTCTCCGCCGTTCGCCGTTGCCGTTCTGTAGGCTGTTGTGCGACACTGCAGCCGCCGGTCTGCCACGTCGTAGCCGGACCGTGGCCATCCCCTACACACTCGGTCTCCCTTCTTGTGTCCTCTTCAGCTGGATGCTCCGCTCGGACTTGCGCTCGGTTGCTCGCCTACTTGTGTGATAGAAGAGGCATAAAGCCAAGAACATGGAGACAGAGGTAGATTTGTAAACTCTTGGAGAATTGAGTGATTTAGACATTCAATTAATGAACATTTTTATTGATTTCATCTTGTAGGAATAGAGGATGCTGTTCAATAGTTTTCCACACACAACCCATCGGCAAATCCTCAAGTTGAAGTATCTCCATACTACTATTTCATGTTCTTGTCATCTATTATATACTTCATTGGATCGTCAACATTGGAGTTCAAATCATATGAAATCGTACCAAAATTTCTATAATTTTCTTTAGTAAGTTTTTTCTTTAAGTTTTTGGCCCAGGGATTGCTTTAATCCTGGCTCCGCCACTAGTTAGAACTCCATCTTTCATGCACATGTTTAGAGTTCTTTGATCCCAGCTTTCAATGCTTGCAAATGGTTTGATCTTGGTTTTGATGGTGCATGTCACCTAAAAAATTATTCTTTTATCACTTACCTACTCGAGGATAAGCAGGAGTTAAGCTTAGGGATGCTTGATACGTCGGAAATGTATCTATAATTTTTGATGCTCTATGCTTGTTTAGTATCTACTTTGCTTTGCTTTGTATACACTTTGAGGTGTTTTTATATATTTTCTGGAACTAACCTATTAATAAGTTTCCACAGTGCCAGTTGCATGTTTACTTCTGTTTTTGGTTCCAGAAAGGTAGATCAATATTCTCGGAATTGGACGGGACAAAAGCCAAAGTCAATATATTACCGTGGGCGACACGAAGTCTAGAGGAGAGACGGAGAGGCGAACTAGGGCCGTCACACCCCCTAGGCGTGGGTTGGGCCCTGCCCCGTGCCTGGGTAGGGTGTGGGCCCCCTGGACGCCTCCTAGCCTCGCCTCTTCGCCTATAAGAATCCCCAGATGCAGAAACCCTAGGCACCCGATCGAAACTCCACGAAACCTTCTGTAGCCACGACCACCGTCGTCCCTAGATCGGGGGGATCTGAAGCTCTTCCCGGCACCCTGCCGGAGGGGAGATCATCCCGAAGGCCTTCTTCTCTGGTATGATGCGTGAGTAGTTCCACCTTGTACTATGGGTCCATGTAGTAGCTAGATGGTTGTGTCTCCTTCTTGTGCTTTCATGTATAGATCTTGTGAGCTCCGTTCATGATCAAGATATAATCTATTTGTAATCATGCATGTTGTGTTTGCGGGGATCCGATGGATATTGAGATTACTATGTCAGATTGATTAATGGTTTTGTCTATTTGATTCTATCATGTATGTGTTGTTTGTTATCTTGCATGCTCTCCGTTGTTAGTAGCTATCTTGGCCAAGTAGTTGCTAGTGACTCCAAGAGGGGGTATTTATGCTCAATAGTGGGTTCATGCCTCTAGTTTCCAAGGAAAGTGACAGAAATCTCTTCGGTTGTAGATGTGTTGTTGCTACTAGGGAGAAAACAACAGTCTCTTGTTCATGGAATAAGTGGATTATTTACCTTACACACTTTGCTTAAAGCAGTTGTCTGTTTCTTGCAACTTAATACTGGAGGGGGTTCGGATGATAACCTGAAGGTGGACTTCTAGTTATAGATGCAGTTGGATGGCGGTCTATATATATTATTGTATTGCCCAATCGAATCTCATAGGATTTTTTGTCTAGTATTGTATTGTTATGCATGCTCAGTTCCTGTCAATTGCCCTGCTGTAATTTGTTTACCCTTCATGCCATGTTGTTTATCTAAGGAGAGCACCTCTAGTGAACTATGGACCCCGGTCCAATCTTTACCATTGATACATCTTCCACTGTTACCTGTTTACTTGCTGCAAACCATCATCTTCTACACCATACGTTTAATCCTTTGTTACAGCAAACCGGTGTGCTTGACAACCTCATTGATTCGTTAGGGCAAAGTCTTGAGTTTGTGTTGTGCAAGTTTCCACGTTGCTTGCAACACCTTTGAGACGTTTCCTTCCTCCTACTGGTTCGATAACCTCGATTTCTTACTGAGGAAAAACTTGCTGCTATGCTCATCACACCTTGCTTTGGGGGTTTCCAACGAAGCGTCCCATGACAGTGCTGAGCGTCATCAGCCGTGAGTAGGAGGACGGGCGGGTGAGGGCATTCACGTCGGCGTGGGGATGCATGTCATCACGCTGCCATCGGCGCGTGGCAAGACGGATGTCCTCGCGTGGGGGACCAACGATGACCACTTAATTAGGTTGATCAATGAGTTAGTCGCTTTCAAGGAGGAAGGGTCATCCAGTCAAATATGACGTAGATGTTGCATTCCGACACTTAGAGCAAGTACAGTATGACGAGGGTTCGACTTGTCAATGCCCTTTGTATGGACTTGGGTTTGGAGATGATGGGGATGGTGGAAGTCGCGGAACGGTTAACAAACAAGCAACACAGGGATACGAGATTTACCCAAGTTCAGGCCTCCGGAGGGAAAACCCTACTCCTGCTTGTCTGCTCTTGATTACCGCGAAACCGAAGGTTACAGGGGTGCGCAGATGCAATCTGGCGTGGAGGTGTGTATGAGAAGAGTTGAGGATCCTTCTCGCTGTACCCTCCTGGCCTTTATATAGATAGGCCAGGTCTCGAGGATAGGTCGAGTCGATTACAGATTAGGGTTGATACCCTTTGAAATTCTATCTAGTCTAAACTTGTCCTTCAAGGAGTCGAAATCGTCACGGGCTTGGGCCACCCGAAATCTTCATGGGCTGTGTGTGCTCACGTGAGCCTTCCTTAGGCTGGACCGGGTATACCAATATTGTGCACCCGTATGGTATATCCATGTCACAATAGGGTACAATCAACTGACTATAAGGATTAAAATATTTTAGTTTTGGTGATGGAGAGGATAAATAAGAGAAAAGAGAAGGTAAACAGGCTGTAAGTTAACAACCGACTCTAGTATGTGTTCCTAGATAGTTTGTGTAAATGAAATGTGGGCCACATATTAATTAAGTAATAGTCTTTTATAACTAACTATTGTACAAATAAACTGTAAAGATGACTAACACTTTTTTATAGCCAACATCCGACTATACTATTGAACTTGCTCTTATGTCCGTTGGTCTGTCCCCGTAGCTCCCCCCCCCCCCCCCCCCCCCCCCCCCCCGCGGTTGGGTCAGAGTCCGTGTTAAGCATGATATTAGGCATCAGACAGTGCCAATAGGACGTTTCATTGCAGTCCATTTTTCACCTCCGGACAATAGCCATATTGAGGAGCCTATATTCTAGAACCAAGTCCTTCATTCATAATTTACAATTCACAATTCTAGAGCCAATTGTTCAACAACAGAAAAAAAAACAATTCTAGAGCCATGATAATTCCTACGGACTCAATGTATCGTCGAGTATTTAGGAAT
This sequence comes from Avena sativa, assembly GCA_916181665.1. Classification (NCBI taxonomy): domain Eukaryota; kingdom Viridiplantae; phylum Streptophyta; class Magnoliopsida; order Poales; family Poaceae; genus Avena; species Avena sativa. Next base: position 263,828,467 of record OV702284.1, on the reverse strand, counting down.
TTGCTAATTTTCAGTCGTTGTGGGCTTGTGGCGAGATTCGTGTATGGACCAGGTGTTTTCCTGTTGTTTTATTGTCTTGGAAAGGGACGGCCCAGGTAAGCGGAAATGAGCTGCTTTTGTCGGGCAGCACTGCAGCACACAGCCACGAGAGACATGGGCCTTCTCACATATCATGTTTGGTTCCGTTGTACTTAGGAAAAAATTGCTAAATGACACGTTATTTTTTGTCATTTTCCAAAAATTGTCTTTTTTGCGTAATACCAAAAATATATTGTAGATTGTGTGTTAATCAGGTTTCATTATAATTTTACAGCACATTTTGCTAGAACAGATCGCGTGATACAATAAGCAAAGTTTGGCAATTTTGCTTGGGATGACCATGTGCTATGGCCTGTTTCTAGCCATGCTAAAAAATCACAGCATATGCTAAAAGAAGATTCACAGCAAAGTTTCATCGGCACTTCAAAGTAAATCTGATACGGTAATACGACCCAGTGTTCTTATTACATATCTTTCATACTCTATATATACAGGAAACGAGCAATTGAGCACCTTGAGTACCGATGCCTTCCTAAGTATCAACCAAATACATTAGGGAGGCGAGTCAAATGGTACCATCCTTGATAGAGAACTGATAGCAAAGACAGGTGCACACAAATTTTCAATCATATAGTAAGAAATCCTCAGATATAGAGCTGCTTACAATCAGATGTCAATGATTCGAACGGGCAATATGGGCACTTGAATGAGCGGGAGCTGTTCTTCGATAGTTTCACGGTCGACTGCTTCGACAAGACATGCCCACATGGCAGAAGCATCGGAGGGTTATCTTCACTACCTTGCTCACGGAGCACAGGACAGATGAACACCGAGTGGAACTGGAACTCCCTTCCGAGGTCCAGAGGGAAAGGAAATTGCTTCATTGATTGCCACTCCCTCTTTGCAGTCAGTACAGTCATCAGTTTAAGAATAATTGGCAACACTTGACCTCCAGCTGCAACTGTCATACCCATAGGACCTGTGGAGGACTGACCATTCAGATTGCAAAATTGTTGAGCAAACTCCTCCGCTAGATTCTCCCAGTTTGTTGGTAATAAGAACTCTGTATATGGCGACTGGTCAAGGCGCCCAGCCCATAATATGGATGCTATCAGCCTCGGGATCTCATCCTTGTGTATGGTAGCAAATGGTGCCAGGTATGCCCTGGCATAAAGCAGAGCCTCACATCTGTTTCCTTCCTTGAGTATCTTGACAAATTGCAATCGGTGAAGCTTCAGTTCAAGAGAGGAGCCGTTTTGCAGTAGTGCATCATGATTTTTCATTGCCCAACTCAGAGCTGGTTCAGGCTCGCCAGTCCTCAACGCACCGTGAATCTCGTACATCTTCTGAAACAGCTGTTTAATTTCTTTAGACGCTGGGCAACTGGCCTCTCCAATAAAGTTATCACCTATGTCAAATAATGCCTCACAATATAAATGGTTTGCAATAATTTCGCTCAGTACATGTGGCTCCATATCCACATTTCTGTAAGCTTGCGAAATATCATGGATGAAGAATTTCTCAGTGGTCTTGACCCATTTGCCAAGAGCATTGTTCATTTCTTTCTGGCAGCTTTCAAGTTGCTTCACTGGGACCATCTCTTTCAGCTTGTTCTTCAGATTAAGAAGGATTTCATGGTTCAGGTTTGATGCAACATCTCCATCTGTGCCGTTTTCCAGAATGACTCCAATGGCCTGCTCAATTTCTTTCTCAACATGATTCACCAGATCAATAGCTTTTGATGACATAAGTTTCTGTTTTTTTGCAACATGCTCAAATGCATCCTTCACTGTCTCTATTTCCATTTCTGATTATTACAGCATGCTCCGCTCCCACACCTGTTACAAAAAATAAGCACAATTTGACTACTCATAGTGACAGATAGCAAAGAAAAGGAAATAAGCTTGTTAAACAAATATGAACCAGAGAATGGTAAAAAGGCCTTCCTGCTGAAACTGTGAGGATTGCAAATAAACTGTTACTTAACATTCGAGAAATACCAACATTATGAAGCCATATATTACTAATAACACATTTGGTCCAGGGTACAGAGAAATAATGTGGAATACCTACTCTACACAATGTAGCTTTACAAAAAAATATCATCAATAAGGAACCAAGGAATAGACACTCTTCTTCTATTAACAAACAGGCTACAATGACAGGCTATAAGTGAACCATTGGAAAATAAGGTGGATGGCAAACTTGTCCTTGGCTAGTTGGCCTGGAACCGGAAGACGTGCTACTATGGCTGGGGGTACGGTTCTTGTCAAGGTGGTGCTCACTAGTACTGTGATCTACTTAATTGCCGTGCTTGTTGTTCCGATGGAGGTGCTTTCGAAGATTGATAAAGCATTAAAAGGGCCTATCTTTGGACGGCGTGTGAGATGGTCTCCGGTGGAAAATGTGAAGTCAATTGGGAGATGGTGTGCAAATCTAAAGACCGCGGAGGACTCGGGATCCTCAATCTCACAAAGTTTGCCTCGGCTCTTCGTATGAGATGGCTTTGGTTTTAATTGAATAGATGACTCCAAGCTGTGGATTGGTCTTGTAAATCCTTGCACTCCTAGTGATCGTAATCTTTTTACGGCTGCTGCAAAGGTTACCATCGGAAATGGGGAGAAGGAGCTTTTTCGGGAGTCAACATGGCTTTAATGAAATGCGCCCTAAAGGAAGTGCATGGTTCATAAAGCTTTGAAGAATATTTTTGGGTCTCCAAAATCAACACTCAAAAAGGTCTCTCACTTGATCATATTGTTCAATTCACCAATCTTTGGGAAATGCTTGATGCCGTCCATATTGACCATGACACCCCGGACACGATTGTTTGGAAATTCACTAATGATGGTTACCACTCGGATTTGTCGACTTACGAGATGCAACTCTTACAACTTCGTTGATGTCTTCTATTGTTTGGAAACCATGAGCACCACCCAAGTGCAAAATTTCAACTTGGTTCTTCAAAACTAGGTTTGGACAGAGGATAGGCTTGAGCAGAAGGGATGGCAAAATTGTGGGCTTTGTGACAGAGGATAGGCCCCGCGAGATTGGCAAGTGGTGCATAACGTTAAAGATTGGTGGATAGATTTGATCCATAAGAAGGGATAATCAAGGAAGGCTTTGGCTTCACTTGAGATGTTAGTATCTTGAGAGATTTGGAAGGAAAGAAATGCCAGTGTCTTTCGAAATCAATCGTCGACCACAACTATGCTTGTTAAAAAGATCAAAGATAAGGCGGGGCTAAGGCCTTGAGTAATTAATGCCACGAGAGTAGGCTTTCTATTTGTCTTGGCCACTTGGCCTTGACCTTGCCTTGTAAACTTCTAAAAACTCCTTAATCAATGAAAATGGCATGTTTTTTGCCTTGTTTAAAAAAACACTGGAAAACTGGCGAGGATATAAAAAAGAGGGTTGGGGATTCATATTTCATAGGGACTAGGGAGCAGACAAGAGCAGCTTCCTATAGAAAATGAGATTAACAAATAAACAACTAAGGACTACAAACTTTATTTTGTTTCGGTGAATAGAAGTTGCTTAACCTCATCGCACACGATTCTGCCTTTAACTCTGTCTAGAAAAAAAAAATAGTAACTTGGACAAATTCACTCATCCTATATGTGAGCAACAACAAAGTTTGCAAACTGAAGTCACACACAAACTCTGCATCTAACTCTGTCCAGACAAGAACAAACAAACTACTGATTAGAACAAATTCACATCTCACCCGATATGTGACAACAAAGTGATGGGCGAACCAGTGTGCAGGCTGTACAAATAGCTGTTCAGCAATACAGGGTTAAAAGCACCATACTATGGGGACTGGGCTAGAGGATGAAACGGTTTGCAGTATCACTTCCACAATTTCAGGGCATTTTTAAGTTGGATTCCAATACACAATTGCAGCTCTAGAAATACTAATGCAGATTCCAAAGATACCAATCTCCTAACAAGGACCAGCACATGCCCATCATGAATGACAGTGCTCATTACAGATGGCGAACTAACAGAAAAAAAAAATCACTTTATCCTAAGAAACAATACCTTCTCTGACAAACTTCAACACAGAATCTACTCATAAACAACAACATATTTTTCTCCAATCGAGTAAAGGACACTGACCTCTCTTTCAGCAAAACGAATTCGCCTTCGGAGCACAGCAAATCGATAAGACGAAGCAGAGAGAACCTGCGACAACGTTGATGGATTGATCCGAACGCATATGAAGTGATAGTGCGCCATATAAGCAAATCGAACAATACTGAAGACGGGGACGGCAGAGGAGGGTTTACCTTGTACGCACGAGAGAGAGAGAGAGAGAGAGAGAGAGAGAGAGAGAGGAAACCGGTGGCGGTTTTGGGGGTCCTGCTCCGAGTCCGACAAGCAACCAACGACGAAGGAACGAACCCTAGACTCCGTGGCGGCTGGATCTGGTTAATAGGCTCACTGGGTAAACACGTTGCCTACAATCTATACAGGCCGTATCTCATTAATGGGCCAGTTGGATAGGTAGATTTGAGTTAATGGGCTAGATGGTATGGCGTCGCGTCCTAGGCCTCAGCCTTAAAATTTCCAAAAACAAAAGATATACTATTACCGGGCCATTCGCTTAGTGGTATGGTACCCGAGTTAACGAGTTTGCGCTCTCCGCTTTAAAATTTTCAAAAAAAGAGAAGGGGCTGGAAGTTGCTTACAATCGGATGGGATGGTATAGTGACCAAACAGTTGGAAAAACTATCCAGCGAGACCAAATCAGGATACATCCAAATCAAATATTAAACATAGCATGTGAACTTGTGAGAAAACACTTGAATACGGTTAAACTAAAATACCCATATTGTCAATATTTTCCGTTACTCTATCATAGCGTGGACTAGTTAACCTCATATGCCTCTTCCCTTCTTTTTCAAATTCCTAACTCAGCTCTAGTTGCTCCTCTCCATACCGGAGCTCGTTGTGGCACTTCTTGTCTCTTCTCCATGGACAGTCGCTCTCCCACGCTCATAATCAGAGCTTGTCATCGTCAAAGCCATCCCAATCGCTAGATCGGAGCTTAGCGTTCCTGCCCTAGCCTCCCTTCTAGCCAGTCCCTCTCTCACGAAGGAGCAGGGTATGCCGGGTGATATGGGTATGACCTACCGAGTCCCTATGATTAGTTACCCTAGACGCATTAAGGTCTACGACCCACGAATCCCAAAGAAGTCCAAGGAGCATTCGAAGGATAGAAGCTCGTCTTGCCAATCAAGAAAGGAATAGGAGCCGACATAAAGTTTGTATTGTAATTGTAAACCTGTAACCTCTTCGGATACGGCTCCAGGACCAAGTCTCACATATAAAGGCTGGGAGGACCTGGCGGAGAGATCATCTTAATTTTCCTGCAATTCGTCGTGAGCTAGATCGCAACTAGCGAACCGACGATTTTGTAATCGTGTTTCCACCATAATAAGTATACATCGACTTCCTTGTTTGTCTGATTAGCCGACGAAATCCTCAGCGTTCTCTTTTCCACGAAACCCTAAGTCCATAACCATGGGCATTGCTGAGGTTATCTCTCGTCAATTGGCGTCGTCTGTGGGAAATTTGAGCATTGGAGTCGTGGATTTGGCGACTTTCTCTCCACCAAGCAGTAACCCAACGATTGTGGTCGGTGAGGTCCATTACGATCTCGTCGATCCACGCCCACCCACCCCTTTATCGGCTCCCATCGACTTTGACCAGGAGGCCAATCTCATGATAGAAAGTTTCCACTTTCGCGTGGGAGAATCCGAGAATCTCTGCCTTTCGGCTCCGATCTATTCGGATCCGTCGGCCACACCTACATCCCCTACGGCCACACCTACATATTCCATCGGTTCAACTAGAAAGGTCGCGACCAATTCAACAAACGTCGCCAAAAATTGTGGAACCCTACAGATCTATAAGATCTGACTGATCTGTACGATGGCCTCTCTTTCAGATCATACTTAGAACCAACACCGCTCTACAGCCCAAGCTCATCAAGCATCGTTCTCGGCAAAACTGAGGAAAGCATCAACTCTGGAATTAGGAAGGTCGAATCCTACCCAGAGAAAGACCCCAGGGACCTCACTGGTTTTCAAAATAGTGTCTCCTATGGATATGGCAGCGACGACAGCCGATCATACATCGCGCACCTCCAAGTTTGCGTGATCATGGGAGGAGAAGGAACCTCAACACCTATGGATTTCAATGGTAACCTGATATTTAACCCCGATGACATTCTGTCGGATGACAATGCAAGGCGCCGTGAGGACAAGGAGGGCCCGTCAGAAAATAACCGTCGCATCGTGACAAGAAGAGAAGGAGAATGTGATGGCGAGCGCATAACACTTAGGCTACCACCAACAACGTGGCAAAAGGCTTGAGACGCTATTTCGGATGTAGTACCAATGAAAACATATGCTACAATGGAAGAGTTGATTGCTTACAAATAACTCCTCCACCACAAGTGAAGGAACTTACTTTGGTTGCATAGGAAACTCGATGAAAGAAAAGGCTAGCCGATGAATATAGTCTCCATCGGGCATAGCTTAGTTCCACCCGAGGTTTTGGCAGTGTTACCAGAGGGCCACAGCCAATGAGGGGCACTTCACGACTGCAGCGTATACCTGAAGCCGAAAGACGCGAGCTAGCCAAAGACTTGGATCTATCGTTCATGTCAATAAATTTAGCAGGAAACATTAAAGAGAAAATAGCCCAGGCCGCCTTTGTCACTTCCCAGAATTATCTTCTAACAACTCAACTGACAGTCGGCGATCTATGGGAAGCTATTCACCGTCCCGCTCTCATGGGACTGGGCATGGTAGGTGAAACTCTCGCACGAGGAGAACAAGGAGTTGTGCAGCGAATTGATAAATGACCCCGCTGTTGTAGCAGCCATCAGCACACGGGAACACCTGAAGGTAAAACTATCCACACCACGTATGTTTTACACATTCTTCGCATGGGGATGGCGCTAGAAACAAAATCACTCAGAGAAGGGTTGATAGATCCAGGGAGGAGAGAAATAGTCGAAGGTATTCCGACAACGAGAGCGAAGACGAGCGTGAACCTTGTGGTAGCAGTTGCTTTATCCGTCGGGTTCGCAAAACGCTAGTGCCCAAGGATTTCAAACTCCCCCACGACATTCAAAATACGATAATCTCTAGGAACCCGAAGCGTGGTTGGCTGATTATCTGCAGACCGTAAAACTTCAAGGGGGCTCAATGTGGCATCACGCAAAAACCACTACTAGAAAATCGTGTTGTTTTTGTGCATTGCATCGTCATCATCATGCATTGTTTGTCTGAAACTATTTCGAAAAGCCTAGTTTTGCTTTATACAAATACCCCTCTTTATTTCAATGCAAAACCCCGATCGTATCGGATATTTTATTTACCTAAAAACTATTTGCAAAGTAGCCTTGTTTTAAAATAAACAAAACCAAACAAACACATATTTATAAAACCAACCAGTCCCACCTAAATCCTAAAACTACCAGAACCTATCCTACCCACCACTCACAGCTCGCCACCTCACCCCTCCCCCAATTTCCTACCCACCCCGCCACCTCATCAATCCACTAGTCCCTCCCCTCTCCCTCTCTCACCCACAGCCTCTCTACCCTCCCTCTTCCAACCGGGCCCCACCTGCTGCACCTGGCCCCACCCGCAGCCCCTCTCTCTCTCCCTTTTTCTCCCTGATCAAACCGCACCCCCACTCTTCCCCTGGCCCACACGCCAGCCCCACCCCCTGGCCCCACGTCCCCTGCCCCGTCCCTCACCTCCCGCACCGCCCGCCCTGCTCCTCCACCCCCGCCTCGCCTCGCTCGCCCTCTCCCTCTCTTCTCCGTCTCGTCGCCCCGCCGGCGACCGCCTCCCCGCCACTAGCGCCCCCCCGGCGAGCTCCCCTCCTCGCTTCCTCGCCGGACCGCCGCGCCTCCTCCCGTCGCCGGCCCGCGCCCGCCGTGCTCCTCCTCCTCTCCGGCCGCCCGAGCCCCGGCCTCCTCCGCCGCCACGCTCCCACCCCGCCTCCTCCGTTCCCCCTCCGGCTGCCCGCCTGAGCCCCAGCCTCCTCCGCCCGAGCGCGCCACCGCCTCCTCCTCCCCGCGTCTCCCTGGCCGCCGGTTCCTCGGCCCCCTCGCCTGCGACCGGCCGCTTCCTCGCCGGCCCGGCGCGCTCCGGCCTCGCCCCGTCACCTTCCCCTCCGCGCCGCCACCGGCCTCCCTCGAGCCTCTCTGCGCCACCTCCCTAGCGCCGGCCCCGGCCTCGTCCATCCCGCCGCCTCTAACACCGACGCCGTCTCGTCGCTGCCGCGGGCCCCAGCGGCGCCCCAACCTCTGCTGCCTCTGCACGCCGCCGCCTCGCCGTGGGTCCCGGCCCTGCATATCCGTCTTCCGCCGTCGAACATCGCCTGGGGCCCTTTTCCCTTGCTGGTTATCTCGTCATATGCAAGCATGACCCCGATGGAAACGGTGCAAGCCACAAGGGGTTCTAGGTAAGATCGCCCCGAAGCCGCCCTGTCGACAAGATCTTCCCCTCCGAGAGCCTGCGGTACCCGAAGACCGGCACCGGACCCCGAAGACTGATCCCGACGAGACCCGACGACGAACCAAGTCCGTCAACGATGAACGAGTTAGAACCCCAAGATCTTCCCCGACACCGAGGACGCCTACACGGAACGACAAGATCGCCACACGGACGCGAACCCCAAGACCCGGAGGCCCCGAACCGAAGACCGATCCGAAGCGCCAAGGCCTTCGACAGGGAATCGACAAGGACATCGCGGAACTCCAAGGCCTACTTCGAAGTTTGCCGAATGCCGAGATCTTCAACCGGACCCGAGGACACCGAGGCCCCGATGCGACAAGTACTTCATCCCGAACGCCATGACCGTCTACACGGGCCGAAGACCACGGATGTGACAAGACCTACCTCCGTTATCCGAGACCGAGGCCGTCGAACCCTGAACCCTGAGACCGAACCCCGAACCCCGGAACCCCAAGTTCGTCGAGACCCCTAATGTGTGAACCTTTTTCCCGAGCCTATTTTATAAATGCTATATATAAAACTTGTCGCATATTAATTGTTCATGCATGCATACTTGTGTGGTTTGGGGGCCTTATGCCGATTCACCATATAATTAAATATGGGGCCCATATGCGGGCAAATCTAGTCTCATATCGGCCTCATTTAAATTGATGTAGCGAACCGGCGCTATATTTGGCCATGTTAATACAACATTTAAAATGCAGGGTAGCTAAATAACTTGAACCATATAATTAATTGTCGGGACCCCGGTTCCACTTAATATTGACCTAATTGCATCGCACCTTTGCCATGTCATGCATCATACATGCATCATGCCCGATCTTCTGCCGTAATCTTAAATATTGCATCCGGTGTTTATTCTAGTGTTTTGGTTCTTCGCGGATAAGGCCGTTGAGTTGATGTGAGCTTCGCCCCGATCTTCGGTTGAACCTTCGGCAATGTTTTCAGGCGAGCATCTCCCCCTTTCTACCTATCTTACTTTTATAGTATTTACTTCCCTCCTGTTGATCTATTGCTATCTGTGACGCGCTGCTCTAGTTTTCGTACCCGTGATATCCCTTGCAGCCTTATATTGCCTTGGACACATCCTATTACCTGTTGTTTGGTAGATAGTTGGACCTGCGCGTCATAGTCGCTTGCTCAAGTGTTGTTGCGTGTCGTCAAGTATCACAGTTGTTGGAGCATTGCCGCCTGTTTAATGTTGGAGATGATCATGGTTTTACTTATTGTTCACTTTAATTATTGTTTAATAACTAAAATTTAAGTAGGTAAGCAGAGGCACAGGTGGGCAATAGATGTTATTTGGTTGTTAACCGTCCACTTGTGTCCCGTAGGACCCCGAGTTCTTGACACCTGTTCCGAGATCGAGCGCGCTAACCACAGGTGGGGAGATATGGGCCCCCCATTGATTAGTACCTGATTTCAAAGTATTGTACTGGGGGCCACAAACTAGTTTGGGGTTTTATTACTATCCTGTACTTATGCCATGCTTTACTGCTTTATTTACGATTGTGCGATGGATAGCACACTGTACTGTTTAGGATCGGGACACATTTTCGCGGTGTCGACACCCCGAGTTTTCGGGTTCCCAGTCGTTCACAGCCGTCTACCCAAACCCTGAGTCCGTCTCGGAGACCGGCCGACTTCATTGCGGGTGTACTTAGTGGGGTGGCCCCCCGTGCTTGCTTTGGGTCTGGAAACGTCATGACTTAGGCCCCGCCGACATACCGATGGGTGTATGTTAACTGATCTGGCAAAAAGGGTCGAAGTGCTTGTGGATACTTTGGTGCACCCCTGCAGGGTTAAATCTTTTCGAGAAGCCGTGTCCGCGGTTATGGACGACTTGGAGCACAGGTCTCGATCATAGACAACGATAACTAAAGTTTACTGTTATAAATTGACTTGTATCTGATATGATTAGTAATCAGCTTCACTGCAACGGAATGGCTAAATAAAAGTACCAACAACTGCTGGGTTTCGGGGATATCTCATGCTAATTATACTTGACTAGTAAGTGATGCAACTACAACGGAATGGTTAACTAAAAGTGCTCACCGCTTATTTTATCAGGATGATTAACTATATCTGACTAGTAATTGCTGCAACGATAACTGAAGAAATAAAACTGCCAACTGTGTGAGTTCCTCGGTTGACTTCCTCGTTTGGTCTCGAGGGGGAATACCAGGATGGGATTGATTGGTGTTAGCATCAGGTTGGTTCCGGATAGGTCTTTCTTACCCCTCTCTAATAGCCGCCAGTTGTATCGAGTCTCTATAGGTTGTTCAGTGCATGCTGCCGCTGCCGCTTCAGTCCACCATACCTATGTAGGCGATGACCGCCGAATTCTAGCCTCGCCGTGTACTGGCCTCAGTACTGACCGCTCTCTCTTTTTCCTTGGCCCTTTGTCGGCACCCCTTTTGTTTAAGCAGGTTTTGAGATCGACGTCGTTAGCAGGGTTACCCTTCCGGCTTGGCCTGGGCAGGGTTATGGACGCCATTGGTTATTCTTCAGGGCTCTTAGCCCCATTTGCATCTTGTCCGTAGCTGGACGCTCTATCGTTTTCAAGGTGATTTGGATCTTTGTTCTGTATATCTGTATTCTTGACTCATGGAGTCGTGTTGTATATATATCTGTTCTGTGGGTCCCATCGAGGACTGTTGTGTAATGTTATTACTTCGTTTTCCACCCGCACGCAAGTGCCTGGTGGGCACCTTTGAATCGTTTCTATGCGGGTTTGGCGGGAAGCGCTGAAACTTGCATAGGGCCGATTCTGAGGGTGTTACAGAGTGGCAGAGCTCAGCAGTTGCGATACCCCACAAGTCCAGCCTGTAGGATAACCTAGCTAACGGACGTTGTAGAGTGTCAAAACTATTTTGCAAACTCGGTTGGATAGTTCTGATTAGGTCTGATTTTACTCCTTACCCCTCTGCTATTCTCCTCTTACCTCTGCGTGTTTTGAATCCGCTCTCTCCTCTCTCTTCGAGTCCAGGATTTCTCGTGGTTGGGTTCCATTGTACCTTCAGGGTTTCGCTTCCTCCTTTGGTAACGGTGTTTCTACGTCTGGTCTTCATGCTATCCGAGGAATCCTTCGTCTGGTGGACTTCTCTTTGTTCCTTCTCGTGCCTTCCGGTGTTTTCCGACGTGACGACATCATCTACGCCAGATCCGATGTAGAGTCTGCATCACTCCTTTGTTTCCGAACCTCGTTTGTCGAGATCTTCAGTCTGAATCCTGAGGGTTGGTTGCATAATCTGTCTATTCGTGTACATAGTAATGCTTTGAGTGCGGGATTGAGTCGCGACCATACCACTACTATTATCATTTGCTTTGTATATTGAAATCGTGGATCGATGCAATTCCACTCCTTCCATGGAAGTTAGTGGTGGCCTTACCTTTAACTTCGTCCGTTGTTTATCCGGAGTGTTCCCTTGACGAACGTGAACAACGACCCTTGTTGGTGGTGTCGCCATTTTTCCAGCTGAAGAAGGAACCCTCGTTAGTGGTGTCGCGAGGATCTACACGAAGCGAGAAGATGCAGATCACCGACCTCCCTTCCGGTACCATGAGGCGGATCTCGAGGGCGAGATCCATTGTTAGTGGTGTCGAATTGTGGCATCCCGCAAAAACCACTACTAGAAAATCGCATTGTTTTTGTGCATTGCATCGTCATCATCATGCATTGTTTGTCTGAAACTATTTCGAAAAGCCTAGTTTTGCTTTATACAAATACCCCTCTTTATTTCAATGCAAAACCGCGATCGTATCGGATATTTTATTTACCTAAAAACTATTTGCAAAGTAGCCTTGTTTTAAAATAAACAAAACCAAACAAACACATATTTACAAAACCAACCAGTCCCACCTAAATCCTAAAACTACCAGAACCTATCCTACCCACCACTCACAGCTCGCCACCTCACCCCTCCCCCAATTTCCTACCCACCCCGCCACCTCATCAATCCACCAGTCCCTCCCCTCTCCCTCTCTCACCCACAGCCTCTCTACCCTCCCTCTTCCAACCGGGCCCCACCTGCTGCACCTGGCCCCACCCGCAGCCCATCTCTCTCCCTTTTTCTCCCTGATCAAACCGCACCCCCACTCTTCCCCTGGCCCACACGCCAGCCCCACCCCCTGGCCCCACGTCCCCTGCCCCGTCCCTCACCTCCCGCACCGCTCGCCCTGCTCCTCCACCCCCGCCTCGCCTCGCTCGCCCTCTCCCTCTCTTCTCCGTCTCGTCGCCCCGCCGGCGACCGCCTCCCCGCCACTAGCGCCTCCCCGGCGAGCTCCCCTCCTCGCTTCCTCGCCGGACCGCCGCGCCTCCTCCCGTCGCCGGCCCGCGCCCGCCGTGCTCCTCTTCCTCTCCGGCCGCCCGAGCCCCGGCCTCCTCCGCCACCACGCTCCCACCCCGCCTCCTCCGTTCCCCCTCCGGCTGCCCGCCTGAGCCCCGGCCTCCTCCGCCCGAGCGCGCCACCGCCTCCTCCTCCCCGCGTCTCCCCGGCCGCCGGTTCCTCGGCCCCCTCACCTGCGACCGGCCGCTTCCTCGCCGGCCCGGCGCGCTCCGGCCTCGCCCCGTCACCCTCCCCTCCGTGCCGCCACCGGCCTCCCTCGAGCATCTCTGCGCCACCGCCCTAGCGCCGGCCCCGGCCTCGTCCATCCCGCCGCCTCTGACACCGACGCCGTCTCGTCGCCGCGGGCCCCAGCGGCGCCCCAACCTCTGCTGCCTCTGCACGCCGCCGCCTCGCCGTGGGTCCCGGCCCTGCATATCCGTCTTCCGCCGTCGAACGTCGCCTGGGGCCCTTTTTTCCTTGCTGGTTATCTCGTCATATGCAAGCATGACCCCGACGGAAACGGTGCAAGCCACAAGGGGTTCTAGGTAAGATCGCCCCGAAGCCGCCCTGTCGACAAGATCTTCCCCTCCGAGAGCCTGCGGTACCCGAAGACCGGCACCGGACCCCGAAGACTGATCCCGACGAGACCCGACGACGAACCAAGTCCGTCAACGACGAACGAGTTAGAACCCCAAGATCTTCCCCGACACCGAGGACGCCTACACGGAACGACAAGATCGCCACACGGACGCGAACCCCAAGACCCGGAGGCCCCGAACCGAAGACCGATCCGAAGCGCCAAGGCCTTCGACAGGGAATCGACAAGGACATCGCGGAACTCCAAGGCCTACTTCGAAGTTTGACGAATGCCGAGATCTTCAACCGGATCCGAGGACACCGAGGCCCCGATGCGACAAGTACTTCATCCCGAACGCCATGACCGTCTACACGGGTCGAAGACCACGGATGTGACAAGACCTACCTCCGTTATCCGAGACCGAGGCCGTCGAACCCTGAACCCTGAGACCGAACCCCGAACCCCGGAACCCCAAGTTCGTCGAGACCCCTAATGTGTGAACCTTTTTCCCGAGCCTATTTTATAAATGCTATATATAAAACTTGTCGCATATTAATTGTTCATGCATGCATACTTGTGTGGTTTGGGGGCCTTATGCCGATTCACCATATAATTAAATATGGGGCCCATATGCGGGCAAATCTAGTCTCATATCGGCCTCATTTAAATTGATGTAGCGAACCGGCGCTATATTTGGCCATGTTAATACAACATTTAAAATGCAGGGTAGCTAAATAACTTGAACCATATAATTAATTGTCGGGACCCCGGTTCCACTTAATATTGACCTAATTGCATCGCACCTTTGCCATGTCATGCATCATACATGCATCATGCCCGATCTTCTGCCGTAATCTTAAATATTGCATCCGGTGTTTATTCTAGTGTTTTGGTTCTTCGAGGATAAGGCCGTTGAGTTGATGTGAGCTTCGCCCCGATCTTCGGTTGAACCTTCGGCAATGTTTTCAGGCGAGCATCTCCCCCTTTCTACCTATCTTACTTTTATAGTATTTACTTCCCTCCTGTTGATCTATTGCTATCTGTGACGCGCTGCTCTAGTTTTCGTACCCGTGATATCCCTTGCAGCCTTATATTGCCTTGGACACATCCTATTACCTGTTGTTTGGTAGATAGTTGGACCTGCGCGTCGTAGTCGCTTGCTCAAGTGCTGTTGCGTGTCGTCAAGTATCACAGTTGTTGGAGCATTGCCGCCTGTTTAATGTTGGAGATGATCATGGTTTTACTTATTGTTCACTTTAATTATTGTTTAATAACTAAAATTGAAGTAGGTAAGCAGAGGCACAGGTGGGCAATAGATGTTATTTGGTTGTTAACCGTCCACTTGTGTCCCGTAGGACCCCGAGTTCTTGACACCTGTTCCGAGATCGAGCGCGCTAACCACAGGTGGGGAGATATGGGCCCCCCATTGATTAGTACCTGATTTCAAAGTATTGTACTGGGGGCCACAAACTAGTTTGGGGTTTTATTACTATCCTGTACTTATGCCATGCTTTACTGCTTTATTTACGATTGTGCGATGGATAGCACACTGTACTGTTTAGGATCGGGACACATTTTCGCGGTGTCGACACCCCGAGTTTTCGGGTTCCCAGTCGTTCACAGCCGTCTACCCAAACCCTGAGTCCGTCTCGGAGACCGGCCGACTTCGTTGCGGGTGTACTTAGTGGGGTGGCCCCCCGTGCTTGCTTTGGGTCTGTAAACGTCATGACTTAGGCCCCGCCAACATACCGATGGGTGTATGTTAACTGATCTGGCAAAAAGGGTCGAAGTGCTTGTGGATACTTTGGTGCACCCCTGCAGGGTTAAATCTTTTCGAGAAGCCGTGTCCGCGGTTATGGACGACTTGGAGCACAGGTCTCGATCATAGACAACGATAACTAAAGTTTACTGTTATAAATTGACTTGTATCTGATATGATTAGTAATCAGCTTCACTGCAACGGAATGGCTAAATAAAAGTACCAACAACTGCTGGGTTTCGGGGATATCTCATGCTAATTGTACTTGACTAGTAAGTGATGCAACTACAACGGAATGGTTAACTAAAAGTGCTCACCGCTTATTTTATCAGGATGATTAACTATATCTGACTAGTAATTGCTGCAACGATAACTGAAGAAATAAAACTGCCAACTGTGTGAGTTCCTCGGTTGACTTCCTCGTTTGGTCTCGAGGGGGAATACCAGGATGGGATTGATTGGTGTTAGCATCAGGTTGGTTCCGGATAGGTCTTTCTTACCCCTCTCTAATAGCCGCCAGTTGTATCGAGTCTCTATAGGTTGTTCAGTGCATGCTGCCGCTGCCGCTTCAGTCCACCATGCCTATGTAGGCGAGGACCGCCGAATTCTAGCCTCGCCGTGTACTGGCCTCATTACTGACCGCTCTCTCTTTTTCCTTGGCCCTTTGTCGGCACCCCTTTTGTTTAAGCATGTTTTGAGATCGACGTCGTTAGCAGGGTTACCCTTCCGGCTTGGCCTGGGCAGGGTTATGGACGCCATTGGTTATTCTTCAGGGCTCTTAGCCCCATTTGCATCTTGTCCGTAGCTGGACGCTCTATCGTTTTCAAGGTGATTTGGATCTTTGTTCTGTATATCTGTATTCTTGACTCATGGAGTCGTGTTGTATATATATCTGTTCTGTGGGTCCCATCGAGGACTGTTGTGTAATGTTATTACTTTGTTTTCCACCCGCACGCAAGTGCCTGGTGGGCACCTTTGAATCGTTTCTATGCGGGTTTGGCGGGAAGCGCTGAAACTTGCATAGGGCCGATTCTGAGGGTGTTACACTCAAAGGCTACTACCATGCAGAGCTTGCAGCTACACCTAATTGGTGCCCCACAGTCGTGGCTTAGGCAGCTACCTGACGAATTCATCAGCAATTGGAGTGACCTTGAAGATAAGTTCATCCGAAATTTCTAGTCCACATTCAAGCAACCCGCTTATATCGAGGAACTGCAAGCATGCAAGTAGAAGCCAGGGGAATCAATCATAGCATACATCCAACACTGGAACATTATCAAACATTCAGTCAATCATATTTCCGACGAGAGGGAAATCGACGCTTTCAACGATGGTCTACGCCGAAAGGAGTCCATTGAAGAGTTGGGACAGGTGAAGCCGAAAATAATCTCTCAGCTGATGGACATGGCAAACCGCTAGGATGATGGTGAGGATGTTGTACATAGCAAGCGCAGGTGTTCACTAAAGGAGGATCGCAATAGGCGCAACAATGACTATAGAAGAAGACGCAACTATGATGGTTACAATGGGCCAAAATATGTTGCGACTGGCTTCGTCGAGGAATATAACCGGAGAAATGACAATCATAACAGCGGATATCGCGGCAGTCAAGATGACGCGGGCAGGAGCAAAACAACTCAACAATACCGACCAAGGGAACCCCCGATGTCCCCAATGCATATGTTGGAGGGACCATGCAATATGCACTTTTACTCGACTCGGACGAAAGACGACGTTCAATTCACCTCATGAAGGATTGCCGCACTTTCTTGGGGATGCAGGCAGTATGCAACACCAAAGTAAACAATGCAATAAATCATGGGAACACCACCGCACCAAAACCCTTGCCATTATAGCACCGCCACCTCTGTTAGGGCCGGCGCCAGCAGGCCAGCCACAACCCGCAGTAAATAGAAACTAGGAAGAGGAGTACCCCGAGGTCCAGAGGGAAAATGTCGATGATCCAGAAAGGACGCCCATCAAACATAATCCAGAAGCTAATCACAAGACAAGTAAATATGGCAGTGACAATTCCGCCTCCAACACTCGAGTATCTCCATTGGTCAGAACAACAAATCATGTTCAGTAGGGCTGATCACCTGCTTCGAGTCTCTCGACCGGGTCATTCGAATCTAATTGTAGAAGCTCAAATTGGCGGCTTTGATATGAGCATGGTCTTCATGGACGCGGGAAGCATCATCAACCTCATCTATGCCAAAACTTTTGCGAGCCAGAAACTACTCGTTGACAAATCTAGCACCTACAGAGACGTCCTTCCGCGGAATAGTCCCAGGTGAAGCCAAAATTCCTTTGGGAAAAATATATCTTGATGTTGTCTTCAGATCGCGAGATAATTTTAGGCGCGAGAAGATCGAATTTGAAGTTATGGACTGGTCATCACAATACCATGCGATACTGGGATGCCTGGCCTTTGCAAGGTTTTTGGCAGTACCACATTATGCCTACCTGATGATGAAAATGCCAGCACCCAACGGAAATTTTATAGTGAAGGGGACTTTCACTCGATCTGATAACTGTGATCAGGAGTTTAACAAAATATCTAAATCTTTCGAGATGGAAACAAAGTTTGCGCAGCTAGAAATATCAACCGACACAAAGCTCCTTCTAGAAGCACGGGTCATGCCTGATCAAGCTTTCGATGCCGCAAAGGACACAAGGGAAATCCAGGTCCATCCTACGGACCCGAAGAGAACAACCTTTGTGGCCTCCAACCTTGGTCCTGCATAGGAAAGCGCGCTCATCGAGTTCCTCCGTGAGCGCTGGAAGATTTTTGCATGGGTACCAACAGACATGCGAGGAATCCCCAGGTAACTCGCTGAGCATGCAGTCAACTTATACCCCGATGCCAGACCTATGAAGCAATCACTTCACCGTTTTGCAGAACCCAAGCACCATGCCATTGGACAAGAACTCTATCGCCTCACGGACGCCAAGTTTATCAAGGAAATCAAGAATGCATTATGGGTCGCGAATCCTTTATGCGTCTTGAAGAAAACATGAAATATCTATGCATGTGCATTGATTTCACAGCCCTAAACAAGCATTGTCCAAAGGATCACTTCCCGCTCCCACGGATTGATCAAATTATTGATGCAACCGCCGGATGCGAACATATTTACTTTTATAGATGCATACTCCGGGTACCATCAGATTCGGATGTAGGATGAGGATCAAGATAAAATAGCATTTATCACACCTTATGGTGTATTCTGCTACATGACAATGCCCTTTGGGCTAAAAACGGAGGTGCTACATAACAACGGATGATGCAAAACTACCTCGGGAGCCAAATTGGTACCAAAATTCAAGTCTACATCGATGACATCATAGTGACAACCAAGAAAGAGTGAACCTTTATTGAGACCTCCGGGAAACATTCGATAATCTTGACAAATATCGCATCAAGCTCAACCCGACAAAGTACTCCTTTGGAGTCCCTGCGGGGCAACACCTCGGGTACCTCGTATCGGCAAGAAGGATAGCGGAAAACACCGAAAAATACCGGAGATCCTCACAATGAAGAAGCTGCTGAATCTTCGGGGCGTCCAGCTGCTGGCCAGACGCATGGCAGCACTAAGTCGATTCATTGGCCGACTAGGTGAAAAGGATCTTCCATTTTACACTCTCATGAAGAAATTAGAAAAGTTCGAGTGGATAGAAGAAGCCCAACGAGCCTTTGAAGCACTCAAGAAAACACTTTTGACATCTCCTATCGTTGTGTCACCCAAGGAGAAAGAGCCCCTACTGCTCTACATCGCTTCTACCAACCAAGTGGTCGGTACAGTTCTGGTTGTCGAATGACCCGAAGAAGGAAAAACCCACGGTGTCCAATGGCCAGTATACTACCTCAGTGAGGTACTCTCACCATCCAAGCGAAGGTACCGGCACTACCAAAAACTTGCATATGGCATCTTCATGATAATGCACAAATTGCGCCACTACTTCTCGGAGCATCCGATAGTAGTGGTCAATGAAGCTCCACTCTCCAACATACTCAACAACCCAGAAGCCATAGGGCGTGTCTCCCTTTGGGGTATTGAGATATCTCCTCGAGATATCACATATGAGAAGTGCAAAGCAATCTAGTCTCAAGTATTACCTGACTTCATCATGGAGTGGCCAGAACTCCAATGTGCGGGTCCCCCGAATCTGTCCAATGCATGGACAATGTATTTCGACGGGTCCAAGCGAACAGAAGGAGCAGGAGATGGAGTAATCCTGGTGTCACAACAAGGCGATAAGATGTGCTACGTTCTTCAGATGAGCTTTTCCAATGCATCAACCAATGAAGCTGAATATGAGGCCCTGTTGCACGGCATGCGCATGGCTAAAGCCTGCGGGGCAACTCACCTCAAAATATTTGACGACTCAAACCTCGTAGCACAACAAGTAGTGAACAAGTGTGATGCTGTGAGAGACAATATGGTGGCATACCGAGATTTGTACAACATCATGGAGGCCCATTTTGACGGATGCGAGGTATCCCATATAAGCAGAGAAAGTAACAAGGAAGCCGACAGCCTGGAAAACATCAGGTCTCTTTGCCTTCTCGTGCAACCCGGAGTTTTTGGGAAGAGATAGTGGAACACTCCATCAAACCCAAAAAGGTTGTGGAAGCTACGACAACAACTACAAGAAAGAAAGACAAGCTGACAGGAGACTCGGGGGGCCGCACCCGTGATAGGAAGTGAACAGCCCGACAAGGAGGAGGAACCCGTAGAGGTTATGATGATAGAATCAACATGGATGCAACCATACCTAGTGTATATGATGCAAGGAGAGATCCCTGAGGACACAGTCGAAGCATGACACATCACATGTTGATCCAAGGCCTTTAGGGTCGTCAATGTGGAACTCTACAAGAGAAGCATTTGAGGAGTACTGCAATGGTGCATCACACCCGAAGAAGGGAAACTCATCCTCAAGGACATACACGAAGGAATATGTGGACATCACGCTAGCAGTCGAGCAATTGCAGCCAAAGCCTTCTGGGCAGGATTTTACTGGCTTACAACAGTTCAAGATGCAAAGGACACCATGAGAACATGCGAGGCGTGCCAGCGCTTTGCAACAAAACCCAACGTACCAGTAGCAGAACTGGCCCCATACCTCTAGCTTGGCCGTTCGCCCAGTGGGGACTCGACATGGTGGAAAAACTCCACAAATATTCGCCTGGTGGTCACATCTTTCTACTAGTTGCAGTAGACAAATTCACAAAGTGGATCAAACAAGTACCCATCATCAGCCAAGACGCAACCTCGGCCGTAAACTTCATCAGGTCGATAGTTTTTCACTTAAGGGTACCTCACAACATTATCGCCGACAATGGCACCAACTTCACATCCAGTGAGTTCAAGGACTACTACAAGGAGATGGGCATACACATCAGCTATGCTTTGGTGGCCCACCCGAAAACCAACATGCAAGGCGAAAAGGACAATGGTCTTATCACCAGTGGAATTAAGAAAAGGATGCCGCCTCCCCTAGAAAGAGCAAAGGGTTCTTGGGTAGATGAATTGCCCTCCATCCTATGGAGTCTCCGCACCCCCAAACACTGCTACACAGGAGACGCCTTTCTTTCTGGTCCACGGTGCATAAGCTGTGCTTCTAGCCAAAATAACCCATGAATATCCTCGAGTCGTCGCGTATGACAAAGAAACTTCAAAAGAATCACTTGAAGATGACCTCGATGCACTCGATGAAGCACGAGACATTGCTCTACAAAGAGCGACAACATACCAGCAGAACCTGCGCAATTACCATAGTCGTCGGCTGCGTCCTAGGTCCTTTGGCATGGGAGACCTGGTCTTTCGTCTCAAGCAAGACGGACACCACAAGCTATCGCCGTGGGAAGGAACCTACATCGTCACAGAAGTAATCCCCGGTTGGGTTCGTCGGCGGAGCTGTGAACTTAGAGAGAGGAGACTTGGTAGAAATGACAACTGGTGATCTTGGAGAATCTTAATCATCCTCATCACCTCTAAAGTAGTAGTAACTCATTCGGGTCACTCTCAGAATTGACTTTCAAGGAAAAATAAGGCTCTGAAAAGGAACTTACGAGTTGATGTCTTGAGGCATCCGACAAATTCCCATTTTTGTTGGAGCAACATATACATGTTTAACATATTTTGGCTTCGAATCTGTTGAATCATCAGAATCTTCAACAGTTTCAACAGGCTCAAGACAATTCCGCTTCCTAGATGCGGGTACCCTCTTGATGTTATCATAATGACCCAGTGTCAACACCCGGATTTTTAATCCCAGATGCCTGTTATGCCATACATCGCAATCCCAGGATTACCATTTTTGCGAGACATAACAGAATTGGATACCACGGTACATCATCCATTATAAACCGTACATAAGTTCTTACACAAATAGGGATCTCATGATCCAGTTCTTAATACAACTTCAAGCAGCGGAATACGTAATAATAACGGTAGCGTAGGCGAAGCTCCATCTTCGGGGTCACAGGCAATGCTGACGATGGGAGATGATCCTAGTTGTCGTAAACTTCCTGGGGTCCATCCTCCAGGTACTCCTCTTCATAGTCTGGCCACGGGAATAGCCAGGGACAAAGCCATGAGTACTCTTTAAGTACTCGCAAACTAATACTAACAAGTGAAAGGGTTTTTGGATAATAGGACACTAGGCTGTAGGGTTGTTTTGCAAAAGCCAGATTTATCCCTACTAAGTTTAGAAGCAACGAATGCTAGTTGAAATTTTATAACACCTAAGTGGGAACTTGTATCTCATGCCACAACCCTGTTGTGGTCAAGTCAAAGTCTCAATTCATTTCACAAGTCATTTTGAAAAGTCTGACGGGGGAACAGTATGGCCACTCCAACTGTCCATAACCGCGGACGCGGCTATTCGAATAGTTTGGCACTCTCCAGAGATTGTACACTTTCACCACAACATTTGATACATCCGTCAGGAACAAATCCTGAATTCACCATACTCAGTATGCGGATAATCAATCCCAACCTTTCAATTACATGCCCTAGTATAAGCACCTCTCCTGTGAGTTTGGCCTCCCAACCATGACCAACTGTCATCTTGGGTACTGCACAGGTGGACAATCTTCACAAGGTAGCCTCAGCTCAGACCTTGGCCGTGAGGGAACTAATACTAAGGTATATAAGTTTCCAGTCAAGCCCTACCCAATCTTCGGGTATTGTGGTTGTACGATAAAATTTGGAATGGTATCGCATCTAGAAAACCATCAGTTTTATAAAGGGCTAAGGCTCATGCCTCATCATTTTCATCACCAAAATCATCAAGTGTTCGGAAACACATGTACAAAACATTTAAATAGAATGATCCATCATTCCAAGGTTTTCATAACCATTTTCACCAAGTCTTCCCATCTAAAGTTGGTCAGGTTTTATGCTTAGCACTAGCATCTACAAGTGGGGGTGAGTACTAATGAGGGGTGGTACACTAGTGGGGTTTCAACTAAGTTCAATCTCATGCCTTAGGATGACATCAAGATTATCTAGCTTAGGCCAAATTTTATGCT
Source organism: Avena sativa (assembly GCA_916181665.1). Taxonomy (NCBI): domain Eukaryota; kingdom Viridiplantae; phylum Streptophyta; class Magnoliopsida; order Poales; family Poaceae; genus Avena; species Avena sativa. Next base: position 263,805,678 of record OV702284.1, on the reverse strand, counting down.
CTTTATGCAACCTTCAAGTATCCTTCTGGTATCTACCATTTATTCCAGTAAACTCTAAGTAAGAGCTTTGATAAAGAAATAAAGTAATAAAGCTTGTAAGTAAAACTAGGATTGGTTTATCAAGTGGATATGATCACATATGCTTAAGGCATATAGTGGGCATAGTAACAAGTAGTGGTTTGTTGCATCAGTAGAGTATCTTGCAAGTGTTAGCTTGCACATTCACTAGTAGTATTAGGCTTGCATCAGTATCAGTATAAGCTTGCTAAGTTAATAGCTTGCAAGTATTGGCTTGCATCAGTATCAGTATAAGCTTGCTAAGTTAATAGCTTGCAAGTATTGGCTTGCATCAGTATCAGTATAAGCTTGCTAAGTTAATAGCTTGCAAGTATTGGCTTGCATCAGTATCAGTATAAGCTTGCTAAGTTAATAGCTTGCAAGTATTGGCTTGCCTTGTGTAGAGCAGTGGTTGAAGTTCTCCTCGGCTTCTTCTTCGTAGTATCCTCCTTCCTCCTCGTATCCTTGGTCGGTACTAGCGTCTATAAATAAATACGATGTACACAATCACCAACCAATACTTAACTACTTGCAATCATCACACAAAAGGGTCCTATAGATGATCTAGCATCATCACTAACATTACAAGATTAAAGCTTGGTTTAATTCCTTTTATTTTTAGCAAAGTAATTTCTACTCATTGAAAAACTACTTAAGATTTAATATTCTCCAAACCAAACATGGGATCATGTTGACACATGTCATCACCACATATTTTAGTTCATGGGAATATGATTTAAAGTGGTGTCACAATTTAATAAGGTTTTACCCTTTTATTTTAATTACATAAAGTGTCTAGAAATGCCTATGAGGCATTCTTTTATTACTTGAACATGATTTCTGTAAGTAAACCTATATATTTTTATATATTCTGAAAGGTATGGTTAAATGTGATTTTTGAGAGTTGGAATCAACTCAAAAGCTATTATGGTTTAAATTTGAAAAATGTTTGAATGCAGAAGAGCTTCTGCCTTGTTATTTTTACTATGGATGATCTATAGATCCAAATGACTTGAATCCAACGGGCTTGGATTCAGCACTTCTAGACCTTTCTAACAAAATTGGTTTCATTCAATTTGGTGCACTGAATCAACCTGGGTTGATTTTTGAAACTGGGTACAGAAGTGTGTTTGAAATAAAATGGAAAAGGTTAAATTCAAATAGCTGGGCTGCACGGGAAACGATACTGGGCCGGCCTGCTAAGCGCAGCGCTTCCGCGGGCTGTTTAACTGGCTGTCCCCATGTGTCAGTGAGACAGGGGGTGCGAAGCGGTACGGGGCAATGTGGTGCGTTCGATCTGGTTCTAATCCAACGGCTGAGAGTCATCGTCGACGTTGGGCAACGTCGGCGAGACAGAAACCTAGCACGGCCAGTAGGGGTTGTTGGGGGATCACCGGGGCTCAGGCGAGGGTCGGCGAGGCGGGCGAACGACGAAGTCGACGACGGCGAACTCAGGGGTGGTCGCGGCAGCTCCTGGGGTGGACGAAATCGACGACGCCCTTCTCCTCCAGAGGCGGCCTGCTCCGGCACAATTCCAGCGATGCGCTGCTCGTCTTGCTCCGGGACTGAGGTGGGATGGTTCTGGGTGAGAGAGGAGTGGAATGGTGTGAAGAATTCGAGCGGGAAAGGCCTCTATTTATAGTCGCGTCAGTGAGACCGAACGGCATGGGCAGGCGATGGTGGCGACATGGCTACAGGCTGCTAGAGGCATGGCCGGTGGTGGCGATCGCTTGGTGGTCTCCTAGCGATGCTCTACGACTTTAATGCGCTCATAGGAGCGCTGTAGTTTGGTCTGGAACACGCGACGCTCTGCTTCGGCAGAGGCGGCGTCTTCGACGTCGAGCGGTGGTTGTGCGGCATGGGGCGGCAAACGGGGATGTCTGGCGGTCTCCTGGGTCGGTGGCGATCATGTATGCACGCGGAGAGGGCGGCACGCGGTCTGTGGGCTTCGGTCGAGGGTGGCGCTCTGGCGCATGCTCGGCATGGTTGACTGAGGCACGGGCGCAGCGTTCCTGGGTGCTGTATTCGACGTCTTCGAGGCAGGCTAGTCGAGAGGGGGCGGTGAGGCATGGGTGATCTTCCAGACAAGGTTGGCACGACTAGTTTCTCTCCTAGCTTGTTGTTTACACTGGGGTGACATGGGTGGCTTCGGCTGTTCACCATTGATGACAATGCCAAGCTCACAGTGGTGCTAGTGATTAGTTAAGATTGTTAGATGATCTACTAAGGCTAGTGGTTCCCAGAGAGGGAACAAGTTAGGCTCAATTCACTGCTCAAAACAGTGTTTAAGATTTTGATGATTTGTGTCTGCAATGTGTTTGATGAAATGGCCACAAGAATTCAAGTTTTGAATTTTGAACAGATTTTTGGTGGGTGTGTTAGGTTGGTGCTGGTGAGTCTGCAGATGCTTGGGTTTTGAAAGTTGAGCTTGTTTGAGTGGTTTTTGAAAAAGTGGGATCTTCTCATATGATAAAGATTCAATTTTGGACTGCCATTTAAACTATGCATTTGAAAGTTTCTGGATGATCACAAAGTGGGCCTTGATACTTTGTTATGGGTACAATCAAGGGGTGCAAAGATCTAGAAAAGTTTCTGTTAGGTTCTGAAATTTTGAGACAACCAAAGTAGGCATGGGAGTTAAATTGGTCAAAATGACCATTCACTCATTTAGCTTTGTTTTGATTTATTTGTCTTTGGGAAAAGTTTGGGAAATGTTTAGATGATGTTTATTTCACCTAAGAAACATTTTACAAGCAAAGAAACACACAAACAAGGTGGTCCAAAAGAATTCAAAATGAAATGCATACTCAGATGCATGCTTCCATAATTTTATTTAGAAAAGTTTTTGTTAACCCTAATTTTGATGATTAGAGTTTGATGATTCAAGTTTAGTATTTTTGGGATGTTACAAACCTTCCCCCCTTAAACAAAATCTCGTCCCGAGATTTGAAAAAGGACGAAAAAGATTACCTAGGATTTGAAGAGATCGGGAAACTCCGTCCTGATGTGATCTTCGCGCTCCCAGGTAGCTTCCTCTTCTGTGTGGTTGCTCCACTGAATCTTGAGAAACTTGATGCTTTGGGTTCGGGTAGTTCGAAAAGCTTCTTCCAAAATACGGATGGGTACTTCGGGATAGGTCAGGTCATCGTTGATCTCTATGGTTCGGTGATCGATATTTTTGAACACTTCGGTCTTCTCGGGGACTTCGAGACACTTGCGAAGTAACGAGATATGGAACACATTGTGCACGGCTGACATCTCTTCGGGCAGTTCCAATTGATACGACACTTCTCCTCGACGGTTCAAAATCTTGAAAGGTCCGATATATCTGGGGGCTAACTTTCCTTTGATTGGAAACGCTGCATTCCCTTCAATGAAGACACTTTTAGATAAACAAAATATCCTATGTTGAAGGCAAGGTCTCTACGTCTCTTGTCGGCGTAACTCTTTTGTACGGACTGGGCGGTCTTGAGGTGCTCACGAATCTTGTGAACCTTCTCTTCTGCTTCTCGTAGGATGTCGGGTCCAAAAATATGACTCTCTCCTACTTCCGACCAGTTCAAAGGGGTGCGACACTTTCTTTCGTACATGAATTCAAATGGGGCCATTTGCAAACTGGCTTGATAACTGTTGTTGTATGAAAATTCTGCAAATGGCAGACAGTCTTCCCACTTGGATCCATATTCTAACACACATGCTCTCAGCATATCTTCGAGTATTTGGTTTACTCACCCCGTTTGTCCATCAGTTTGAGGGTGATATGCGGTGCTAAAATCTAGGCGGGTTCCTAAACCTTCTTGGACTTTCTTCCAGAATCTCGAGGTAAACTGAGTTCCTCGATCCGATACAATGTTCTTGGGGACTCCGTGCAAACTAACTATTCTAGCGATGTACAACTCCGCTAGCTTCGAACTCTGATATGTGGTCTTGACGGGCAAGAAATGGGCGACTTTGGACAATCTGTCCACTATGACCCATATAGAGTCATTTCCCCTACTAGAGGTAGGCAGTCCAGTGATAAAGTCCATTCCAACGGAATCCCATTTCCATTCCGGAATCTGTAAGGGTTGGAACAATCCAGCGGGTCTTTGATGTCCGGCCTTGACTCGCTGACATATATCACACTTGGCGATATAGCTTCCGATTTCTCTCTTCATCTTATGCCACCAAAATTGCTCCTTTAAATCTTGATACATCTTAGTTCCTCCGGGATGGATAGAATAAAGAGTATCATGAGCCTCCTTCAGAATAACTTCTTCCAACTCAGAATCTGCTGGTACACAAAGGCTTCCTTTGTACCACAGAACTCCTTCTTCGTCTTCGGTGAATCCAGGTACTTTGCATGTACCGATACGATGCTTGATTTCGTCAATACTAGCATTTCCCTTCCGCGCCTCTTTAATCTGACTGATCAAAGTGGGCTGAAGTTCTATGCTAGCCAAAAATCCTTCACTCACTAATTCTATTCGAAAATCTTCCATCTCTTTGTGCAGGCTTGGTTGCTCCTTCAAAATCATGGAGTTCAAGCGGCACGGCAATCTGCTAAGGGCATCTGCTACCACATTGGCTTTACCAGGGTGATAGTGAATGTCCAGATTGTATTCCTTGATTAGTTCAATCCATCTACTCTGTCCCATATTCAGCTCCTTATGAGTGAATATATACTTCAGACTCTTGTGATCCGTATAGATCTCACAACGGTTTCCCATCAGGTAATGTCTCCATGTCTTCAGGGCTAGAACTACGGCTGCGAGTTCGAGGTCATGGGTTGGGTAATTTTGCTCATGTTGCTTCAGTTGTCGAGATAGATAAGATATAACTTTGCCTTCTTGCATTAGCACACATCCGAGACCGATCTTGGATGCATCACAATACACATCGAAGGGCTTCGTGATATCTGGCATGATCAAGATTGGGGCTGAAATCAATCTCCTCTTGAGTTCTTGAAAACTCGCTTCACATTTGTCGGTCCATTCAAACTTCTTGTCCTTCTTCAGCAATTGGGTCATGGGTCTGGCGATACTCGATAATCCTTCTACGAATTTGCGGTAATATCCCGCCAATCCGAGAAAAGCACGAACTTGGGTTTGAGTGGTTGGGGCTTGCCAATCTTCTACATCTTTCACTTTTGCAGGATCAACGGCAATTCCTCCGGCTGATACAATGTGACCGAGGAATCCTACCTCCTGTAACCAGAATTCACATTTGCTAAACTTTGCATACAGTTGATGCTCTCTAAGGGTTCCAAGAATGGTCCTTAGGTGTAGCTCATGTTCTTCTTCTGATTTGGAATAAATTAGAATGTCATCGATGAAAACAACGACAAACTTATCCAGGAAGTCCATAAAAATCTTATTCATGAGATTCATGAAATAAGCGGGGGCATTGGTTAATCCAAAAGACATGACTGTATACTCACAAAATCCATATCTGGTGGTAAAGGCAGTCTTTGGAATATCCTCTACACGAATTTTGAGTTGATGATAGCCAGTCCTAAGATCAATCTTAGAAAACACTTTGGCACCGGTCAACTGATCAAACAAATCTTCGATCTTGGGCAAGGGGTATTTGTTCTTGATAGTGACATCATTCAACTTCCGGTAATCCGTACACAAATAGTTACCTCCATCCTTCTTGTCCACAAACAATACAGGTGACCTCCAAGGTGACGCACTTGGTTGAATCAATCCAATTTCCAGCATGGCATCCAGTTGCTTCTTCAGTTCTGCTAGCTCAGACGGGTTGATACTATAAGGTCTCTAGGCTATGGGTCCAGTTCCGGGGATTAGTTCAATGATAAACTCGATATCCCGATCTGGGGGCATACCGGGCAAAACATCTGGAAATACATCGGGGTATTCACAGACTATCCGGACTTGGTCAATGGTAGGTTGGGCTATACTCTTGTTACACTTGAATTGGCAAGGTAAGGTTTTAGATATATGCTCGACTGATATTCCGGCTGTACTGGTCATGGTTATGGCTTTCTTTGCACAGTCAATCAATCCTTTATGTTTGTACATCCAATCCATCCCTAGTACTACTTCCAAACCTTTAGTTCCGAGTACTATCAGATTTGCATAAAAATCTATGCCATGGATTCGGATAGGGACGGTTTTGCAAATTTGCCTAGCCTTGGTGGTTGATCCGGGAATTTGAACAATAATAACATGCTTCAGTTTGGTTGGTTGAATTTTACTAGTGCATGCAAATTCTTCGGTGACAAATGAGTGCGATGCACCAGAATCAAACAACACTCGTGCAAGTACTGAATTAACAGAAAACATACCCAGCACGACGTCTGGCGCTTCCTGAGCTTTTTCAGCAAGCATGAGAAAAAGACGGCCATTGCGGTTGAGCGAATTCCCTAGGGCAAACCTTCTTCCTGGCTGAACACGACGCTATTGCTGAGCTGGGGCGTTGGCATTGGGTGCTGCGACATTCTTCTTGTTGGGGCACTCGTTGGAATAGTGGCCTTTATTTCCACAGTCATAACAGGTCACTTGCGACTTGTCCTTTGCTTCTACAGGCACAACATTGCTTCCAGTTCTCGGGGCAGTGTTGGTGTTGGCGGTAACATTGTTGTTGTTGAACTTGGGTGGGGCACGGTTGAAATTGCTAGAGTTGCCGGGATGGTGGTGATTTCCTCCGGGCCTAGGGTTTCCACGGTTGGGATAGGTCGGACGGTTCGTCGGGGGTCTGTTGGTTCTTGGGGCAAATCCGGGAGATGGGTTAGGGCGATACTTTGGGGTCTGATGGGTTCCTGGCTGATGCATCATACGACGCTTGCGGTTCTCATTGGCTTGGTTGATCTTTCCTTCCATTTGGATGGCCGAGTCGACAAGGGCTTCAATACCAGCAAAGGGGATATTGACTAATACCGTCTGCATCTCATCATGCAGACCATCCAAGAATCTTTCTTTCTTCTTGGCTTCGGTGTCAATCTCATCCGGGGCATACCTAGCTAATGACAAGAATTTGTCACGGTATTCTACTACAGTCATCCGTCCTTGCTTCAGTTATCTGAACTCGTCTCTCATCCTCTTGATCAAACCTGGTGGAACATGGGTTCTGCCAAACTTGACCTTGAATTCCTCCCAGGTCATCATCTGGCCTCCGGTCATTGCGCAAACACTGTTCCACCATGCCCTGGCATCTCCGGCTGGATAGTGGGTGGCGAACAGAACTTTCTCGTTGGCTTACACTCCAGCGACTTCTAGGTTATTTTCCATGGTTTGCAACCAATCATCGGCGTCTAGGGGCTCTTCTGACTTAGTGAAAACAGGTGGGTTGGTATTCTGGAAATTCTTGAGCTTAGATTCATGGTTGTCCTGATTTCTGTGGCCTTGGTTGTTGTGGGCAAGCTGAGCTATCTGCTGCAGGGTGGCTAGGTTGGCTTGATGTTCCGCTCTTTCAGCTTCGCGGTCAGAAGTCAACATTTGCAGAACCTGCAACATCGGGTCTGGGGATGAACCACTTCCTCCACGTGGCATCTAAATATTGAGATAGATTGTGAGAAAAAAGGGAAATTTCTAAGGTCTTGGGTCTTTGAGAAGTTTTTAAAGTTTGACTCAGATTTTTTTAGCAACTTGCTTTTCATTCATTCATTCATAGCACACAATACAACACACACCACAACAAAGAAAAATAGATGGTTTTAAGAACCATTCTGGAAACTACGATACAGTGGGACCGAATACTACTCACTACGTTTGAGCACTAGCGTAGTTGTGAGTTTTACTAAAAGTGATCTAGGGTGCAAAATTTGATGTAAGCTTTGAAATAATTTTGGAGTAGCGTGAATTTTTATGAAAGAGTCCAAGAGGTAAGAATGAGAATAAGTTTTTGTAAATATTTGCTAGCGTGAATTTTTATGAGAGAGTCCAAGAGGTAAGAATAAGAATAAGTTTTTGTAAATATTTGCTTCCTTTGGTTTTGAAACTAAGTTTTTGATTCAAACGTCCAGTCTAACTAGGGTCTCCTATGGTCAGGATGGATCTGATACCAACTTGTCAACACCCGAATTTTTAATCCCAGATGCCTGTTATGCCATACATCGCAATCCCAGGATTACCATTTTTGCGAGACATAACAGAATTGGATACCACAGTACATCATCCATTACAAACCGTACATAAGTTCTTACACAAATAGGGATCTCATGATCCAGTTCTTAATACAACTTCAAGCAGCGGAATACGTAATAATAACGGTAGCGTAGGCGAAGCTCCATCTTCGGGGTCACAGGCAATGCTGACTAGTTGTCGTAACCTTCCTGAGGTCCATCCTCCAGGTACTCCTCTTCATAGTCTGGCCACGGGAATAGCCAGGGACAAATCCATGAGTACTCTTTAAGTACTCGCAAACTAATACTAACAAGTGAAAGGGGTTTTTGGATAATAGGACACTAGGCTCTAGGGTTGTTTTGCAAAAGCCAGATTTATCCCTACTAAGTTTAGAAGCAATGAATGCTAGTTGAAATTTTATAACACCTAAGTGGGAACTTGTATCTCATGCCACAACCCTGTTGTGGTCAAGTCAAAGTCTCAATTCATTTCATAAGTCATTTTGAAAAGTCTGACGAGGGAACAATATGGCCACTCCAACTGTCCATAACCGCGGACGCGGCTATTCGAATAGTTTGACACTCTGCAGAGATTGTACACTTTCACCACAACATTTGATACATCTGTCAGGAACAAATCCTGAATTCACCATACTCAGTATGCGGATAATCAATCCTAACCTTTCAATTACATGCCCCAGTATAAGCACCTCTCCTGTGAGTTTGGCCTCCCAACCATGACCAACTGTCATCTTGGGTACTGCACAGGTGGACAATCTTCACAAGGTAGCCTCAGCTCAGACCTTGGCCATGAGGGAACTAATACTAAGGTATATAAGTTTCCAGTCAAGCCCTACCCAATCTTCAGGTATTGTGGTTGAACGATAAAATTTGGAATGGTATCGCATCCAGACAACCATCAGTTTTATAAAGGGCTAAGGATCATGCCTCATCATTTTCATCACCAAAATCATCAAGTGTTCGGAAACACATGTCCAAAACATTTCAACAGAATGATCCATCATTCCAAGGTTTTCATAACCATTTTCACCAAGTCTTCCCATCTAAAGTTGGTCAGGTTTTATGCTTAGCACTAGCATCTATAAGTGGGGGTGAGTACTAATGAGGGGTGGTACACTAGTGGGGTTTCAACTAAGTTCAATCTCATGCCTTAGGATGACATCAAGATTATCTAGCTTAGGCCAAATTTTATGCTCTTTATGCAACCTTCAAGTATCTAACATTTATTCAAGTAAACTCTAAGTAAGAGCTTTGATAAAGAAATAAAGTAATAAAGCTTGTAAGTAAAACTAGGATTGGTTTATCAAGTGGATATGATCACATATGCTTAAGGCATATAGTGGGCATAATAACAAGTAGTGGTTTGTTGCATCAGTAGATTATCTTGCAAGTGTTAGCTTGCACATTCACTAGTAGTATTAGGCTTGCATCAGTATCAGTATAAGCTTGCTAAGTTAATAGCTTGCAAGTATTGGCTTGCATCAGTATTAGTATAAGCTTGCTAAGTTAATAGCTTGCAAGTATTGGCTTGCATCAGTATCAGTATAAGCTTGCTAATTTAATAGCTTGCAAGTATTGGCTTGCATCAGTATCTGTATAAGCTTGCTAAGTTAATATCTTGAAAGTATTGGCTTGCCTTGTGCAGAGCAGTGGTTGAAGTTCTCCTCGGCTTCTTCTTCGTAGTATCCTCCTTCCTCCTCGTATCCTTGGTCGGTACTAGCGTCTATAAATAAATACGATGTACACAATCACCAACCAATACTTAAGTACTTGCAATCATCACACAAAAGGGTCCTATAGATGATCTAGCATCATCACTAACATTACAAGATTAAAGCTTGGTTTAATTCCTTTTATGTTTAGCAAAGTAATTTCTACTCATTGAAAAACTACTTAAGATTTAATATTCTCCAAACCAAACATGGGATCATGTTGACACATGTCATCACCACATATTTGGGCAACGCCGGCGAGACAGAAACCTAGCGCGGCCAGTGGGGGTCGTTGGGGGCTCACCGGGGCTCAGGCGAGGGTCGGCGAGGCGGGCGAACGACGAAGTTGACGACGGCGAACTCAGGGGTGGTCGCTGCAGCTCCTGGGGTGGACGAAATCGACGGCGCCCTTCTCCTCCAGAGGCGGCCTGCTCCGGCGCAATTCCGGCGATGCGCTGCTCGTCTTGCTCCGGGACTGAGGTGGGATGGTTCTGGGTGAGAGAGGAGTGGAATGGTGTGAACAATTCGAGCGGGGAAGGCCTCTATTTATAGTCGCGTCGGTGAGACCGAATGGCATGGGCAGGCGACGGTGGCGACACGGCTACGGGCTGCTAGAGGCATGGCCGGTGGTGGTGATCGCTTGGTGGTCTCCTGGCGATGCTCTACGGCTTTAATGCGCGCATAGGGGCGATGCGGTTTGGTCTGGAACACGTGACGCTCTGCGCGGCAGAGGCGGCGTCTTCGACGGTGAGCGGTGGTTGTGCGGCATGGGGCGGCGAACGGGGATGTCTGGCGGTCTCCTGGGTCGGTGGCGATCGTGTATGCACGTGGCGAGGGCGGCGCGCGGTCTATGGGCTTCGGTCGAGGGTGATGCTCTGGCGCATGCTCGGCATGGTTGACTGAGGCACGGGCGCGGCGTTCCTGGGTGCTGTGTTCGACGTCTTCGAGGCAGGGCTGGTCGAGAGGGGCGGTGAGGCATGGGTGATCTTCCAGACAAGGTTGGCACGGCTAGTTTCTCTCCTAGCTTGCTGTCTACACTGGGGTGGCATGGGTGGCTTCGGCTGTTCACCATTGATGACAATGCCAAGCTCACAGTGGTGCTAGTGATTAGTTAAGATTGTTAGATGATCTACTAAGTCTAGTGGTGCCTAGAGAGGGAACAAGTTAGCAATTCACTGCTCAAAACAGTGTTTAAATGGCCACAAGAATTCAAGTTTTGAATTTTGAACAGATTTTTGGTGGGTGTGCTAGGTTGGTGCTGGTGAGTCTGCAGATGCTTGGGTTTTGAAAGTTGAGCTTGTTTGAGTGGTTTTTGAAAAAGTGGGATCTTCTCATATGATAAAGATTCAATTTTGGATTGCCATTTAAACTATGCATTTGAAAGTTTCTGGATGATCACAAAGTGGGCCTTGATACTGTTATGGGTACAATCAAGGGGTGCAAAGATCCAGAAAAGTTTCTGTTAGGTTCTGAAAGTTTGAGACAGCCAAAGTGTAACATCCCTAAAATCATGGTTCAAAACTCATGCATATCATCCATGCATCCATGATCATTTATCGTTTCATTTCAAAACCATTTCAAAAACAGGAGCATTTGTTGCTCATTATTTTATGTTAGTAAGCTCAAGCCTTAGTGCTACTTTCTTTTGAGAAAGGTACTTTTTGTATTCAGTATTGTTTTGAATTCAAACTTAAGTGCTTCCAAAAGCTTGGGCAAAGTTTCAAAACAAAGTATGAAATAAAACCAAATCTATGCCTATTATTATATCTCCTAAAGGCTTGGTTTTATTTTATTTTCCAAATAACCCAATTATGTTTGAGTAAACAGAAGTGTTTGACTCATATTTGAGTACAAAGTTCACTGTACAAAAATATAGAGAAGGTTTGAATTCAAATGAATTGAAATGGAGTTTGAAAACCATTTCTAGAAATTCAATCAGAAAAAGAAAAGGAATAAAGAGGAAAAAAATAAGCAAACAGCCAATCTGGCCCAACCTAGCCCAACTCGACCCAGCTAGCCCAGCAACCCCTCTCTCGCGAATCGTTTTCTTTCACTCGCACCCGCACCCACTGAGTCGCTGACTGTCTGGACCCACCCCCACTCCTTATCTCTCGCTGACAACCACGGCCCACACGACTATCGTCGTCTCCACCCAGCGACCAGATCATCCCCAAAATTACACCGGGCGTTTCCTGTTTAATTCACGGCGTCAATTCCCGTTCAATGCCTGAGTAAATCTCGCCCGCGTCCGTTCTACTTGAACTCCCTCTGCCCCCTCTCCATTTTCCCCCAAACCCCAAGCACAGAGCGCCACCAGGCTGCTAGAATTTGCCCTCGCGCCGCCGCGGTACTGAGCATCTCCGGCAGCAAATTCCGGTGAGTCCTGATCGCCCCTGTGCCTCTGATTCAAACGAGTGTTACAAGCATGTCCTAGTGCACCTTCTGATACCATTTGTTTGCCTGCTCGTGACCTAGGACGCCGTCCCCGTTCATTTCTGCAAACGACCGAGCCGCCACTCAACTCCCGCGATCGATTACGATAAATACTGAGCTCCCCTTGACCCCTCTTGCATACGACTAGGTTCACCTTGTTCTCGCGCAGCTACTGATGCCTCTGGTTTGTGCTAGGAAGGTCCAGAGCGTCGGCAACAACTCCGCCTGCAAGGATCCGACGCCGTGCACGACTCCAACGAGCTCCAGCGACCACCTCTGCGCGCCCCTTCGCCATCGAAGCCTACCTTGAGAATCAGCACCACACGGCGAGCACAGTAAGCCCCTTCTCCCTCTCCCGCGTGACCTAGAACGTCGGCAACGACTCTGACAGAGCCACCACCGCCTGTCGCCGCCGCTAGCGCCGCCACTTGTTGGCCAGTTGCTTATGACTGTTCGATTTAGATCCAGTGGATGCGATAGATCACAGCTGAATGGGTAAGTTTAGATCTGAGCCACGCGTTTTAGCTAGATCCAACGGCTTGGAAGTGCGATCCAGCGCGAAGCGGTACCAGCCAGTAAGAAAGCGCCGCGTGGCATGTTCTTCGTTTTAAAATTCTGATTTAAATCTATTAGATGTTTAAACTTGTTTAATTCATAACTTTTGATTCCCACGTCCAAATTTGACAAATTTTATATCAATGGAATCAGGAGAGAAAATTCTTTCCATCTATGCAATGTGTTTAATGTTTTGCCTCTGTTAAAATGGTTGTTTTTACAGAAACATGTGTAGGCCTATTTTGTGTATAACAATTATTTGGGAAATGTTTTTAGTGTTCAAATAAAGGTTGTTTGGCAAGTTTTGAATTTGTTTATGAATCAGTACTATGCACTTGTCTTGTTGAGTATAGAAAATCATCACATATCATATTGCATGCATCCATATATTTTTGTTTGTATTTATTTTGTATGTGATTTGGTGCTATCATTTTATGTGTATATTTTGGTGCAAATAGTGATTGTGATTGTGAGGATTGTAGATACTATCCAAACTACCAAGGCAAGTGGTGCTTCATGATTTGTTCCTAAGTTTTTCAACTTTGCATTAGAAATATTTTGCTAGTCTTGCATGGATATTTTTGATCTATATGCTATGCTCGGGAAATCCTAGTAGTTATAGAATTGCTAGAAATATTTCTAAGTCTTATCAATGCCATGCTTAGCCTAGCTAGTAGCAACCAAGGGTGGTTATATTCATGCTATGAATAAATATTTCTAAGTATTTGGACTATATTTTTACTTAATAAAACAACTAAGTGAATGAAACACCTGGGTGGAATGGAAGGAATGGTTTATGTTGAGTGGTTACACAAGGCCCATTTCTATGGTTTACCTTGTGTATCTCACTTGAGGAAAGCCACCTAGGAACAAAGGGATTTGAGATGCCAAATGTTAAGAAGCTTATAGTGCAGCCACTTGGCAATATGGGCTCTGCCTGGATCATATAGGTTGCAATAACTTAGCCATTTGGACAATTGGTGGTAGTGGGATGATAGGCTGGAGCGCGTCCATTTGGTCTAAGGGAAGGCTTCTGAAAGGTCCTGTCTTGGTGAAAATCAAGTCTTGTGGGGAAAGTGCACAACCTCTGCAGATGGAAGAATCTAAGTACTTAGTCATGTCCCTGGTATTGGACAACTTGAGCATCAAGACATGGAAGCTATCAAGAATCTCCTCATCCCAATTTCTAAGTAAAAACTTGTGGTTGAACAAGGGTGAAGAACCCCAATGTCTATTGGAGGTATCTTGGGAAAGATTTTATCAAAGAAAAACTTAGTGATTTCAACTAATATGCAAAACCTATTTTGAGTAAAGCAAGCCTAAGCTACACTTAGCCAAAATGCATATAGTGTTTAGTCCACCAACATTCTACTAAGGTATCACTTGCCAATACTATTCCAATGTATTGACCCACTGTGGCTATAACTTGTGATGTTGCAGGATATTCTGATGATGATTAGGAGTCATGAGTCTACACTCAACATGCTTGCCTGTGGCACATGAAGATGAAGAATTATTTATCTTATTATATATTTGAACTCTTGTATTAGGCCTGTGGCCATGGAGTTTGTAAAAGATTATGTTTGTCTCTAGAATGATATGTAATAATGACCTTTGTTTCTGTGTACTTCATCTTAAACTGTGGATGCTAGCATTGATCCAGGGACTAGCATTGCAATCACAGGGATCCTTTCCTTTACAAAGGAGGGATCTTTTAGATGGTATCAGAGCACTGTGTTGCCTGTAGGATTATGACCCTAGGATTGGAAACCACTAAGGAAATTTTTTCAACAATTCCACACTTGTCTTTTCTTCTCGTAAACTTTTATAATCTTATTTCTCATCTCTATTTGTAGATGAACTCCATCAAGGAAGCCGTGAGGAAGGGACCACTCATGACTATGACTTTGGAGTGTGAGACAGAATTACCCAAGGCTCTCAAGGACCTCATGGTTGCCATGGGAATACATGGTGCAGCTATGTACAAAGGTTTTCCTGTGATGGATGAAGGAGTTGAGTACTGGTGGGTGCAACTTCACTTGTATAAAAACAAGGAAGACAACCACAAGGACTCAGGATTCTGCATGGTCACCAACTCAGTGATGCACACCACATTCTTTGAATCAGCAAGGGATGCAGCTTGGAAAGCTATCAAAGAACTTGGTGATAGAATCAAGTGCAGAATGCTTAACACCCATAATGATCTTAGGGAAGAAAATAAGCATACCCAAGAGTTAGAGGCTACCAACCAAAGCTTAAGAAAGGACATCATAGACTTAGCAATGGAGTCTTGTGATCTAGACAAACAGATTGCCTCTAGGGATGCCCTGTTAGCCAACTTGGCAAGTGAGATGGGATTGTAACGTACTCCGTTAGTTGGACCACCACACTTATCATTTTATTTTCCAAAAATGTTGTCTAAAATAAGTTGAACCTTGAATGCTTGTAATGGATTTTATGTATGCTATCACTTGTGTGATTGCCAATGATATGCTTGTGATGCTTTGTCTTGTAAATTATTTATTGTGTTGACTCTAACATTTTCTATCTTATAAATAGATGCCTATTGTTACTATCAGCACAGCTGAAGAGTTCAAGGGAACTCGCTTTGGCCCTCGTATTATTGAGCTCACTAGTTTGCTCAATCTCCCTCTTCCTACCATCATGGTGCTTCCCCTCACCAAGTTTGAGAGGAAAGACCTTTGGGGCTTCAAGGTCAATCAGCCCGGACGCCAGACTGAGCCTACCACGGAGGAAATCATCTTCAAGATCATGCATGATGACAAGGAGAGACGCCTAGAGGTAGTCATGCATGACTTGATTGAACGTCTGTTAGGGAGACACTCTCGACAGGTTAGAGGTACTCACTTCCACGCCTTCGGTATACGTGATGAGGATGGTGAGGCCATTGACTTCGAGGATACTTCGAGAGAGACGGCAGAGCCGATTCGTCTATACCTCCAGGACTTAGAGGTTCTTCTTAGGCACATAGACACTGATAGGACCAACGTCATGCTCAGCAATGATGAAATCCAGGTGCAGCTTCGTGAGAAGGACAAGCTCTTCGCGGAGCAAGATGAGATAGTCAAGGAGATGGAGGCCAAGTTTGAGATTCAGGACAGAAAGTTCAAGAGTCAAGAGAAGCGAGTCCAAGATAGGAACAAGAGGATTCGAGACATGACTACAAAATTAGAGGCCAAGGACTTTGAGCTCGAGCATCAGCAGACTGTGATTGAGAGGCTTCGTTCACAGAAGAGGGCTCTCAAAGCCAAAGTAGAGACCTTGACCAACAATGCCGAGGAATACAAGACCGCAATGGAGAATGCAGGTCTTACATTTGTTGAAGAGGAAGTTGATGCAGAGGAGTAGTGATGACTACTCATTTACCTTTATTTACCATGTCTTTGATTATTGAGTCGCAATGACCATCCAACATGTGGATGGCTTGCTATTGGTGTGTTTACCTTGCAAACTTGTTGTCTATGTTGTTGAACTTTTATTATTATGATGCATGTTTGGTGATTGTTTATGTGATGTATTGTGCATGTTAGCATCTATGGGTATCTCATTCTTATCTCTATTGAACAAACCATAGATTCCTCCCCGACGTGCCAATCCCAACCCCAACAACAACAACATCACCCCTGAGATGCAGCAAATGATGACAGCTCAGACTCAGCTGATGCAAATGATGACTACGTTCATCCAGAATCAGAACAACAACAACAATAACAACAATAACAACAACAACAATCAGAACAACCCACCGGGTTTTGACATGCTTACCAGGTTCTTGAGACTGAGGCCAGCAAAGTTCTCAGGAACTACTGATCCTATGGTGTCCAATGATTGGCTACGCTCTGTGAATAAGGACTTGGTAACAGTTAGCTGTACTGATGAAGAGAAAGTCAGATTTGCAGCTCACTTATTGGAAGGACCAGCAACCACTTGGTGGGATAACTTCCAGATCACCACTCCCATTGCAGATGTGACATGGGCTATCTTTGAAGATGGTTTCCGTACTGCTCACATCTCATCCAGAGTGATGAGTTTGAAGAAGAAAGAGTTCCATAACTTGAAGAAGCGCCACCGCAGCGTGGCTGAATACATTGAGGAGTTCAACAATCTGGCGCGATATGCACCAGATGAAGTTGACACTAATGCTAAGAGGAAGGAAAAGTTCCTTGAAGGGTTGAATGATGAACTAAACCTGCAGTTAGCTGTGGCCTATGTTCCCACATACCAGTCTCTTTGTGACAAGGCTGCTATTTTGGAGAGCAAGATGAAACAAGTTGAAAGCATGAAGAGAAAGCACTCTGACAAGCATAGCTCAGGATCGTCTCACAAGCGTTCCCATTATGATGACAGTGGGAGTTCTGGATCCCACAAGCATGGGAAATTCAACAAGCACCACAACCACAACCGTTATCATGACAACAAGCACCACCGTAGTCATGACAACGATAAGTACAAGAATAACAAAGGTGTATATAAGAGCCACCACAGTGGAAGTGGAAGTGGCAGTGGAAGCCAGCCTGTCAAGAAAGATCTTAGTCAGGTTGAGTGTTTCAAGTGCAAGAAGATGGGGAATTATGCAATTGAGTGCCCAGAAAAGAAAGTTGAAGGACCCAACAAGCCCAACCCTTTTCAAAAGGGACAAGTGAACCACATCAATGTGGAGGAAATTTATGAGGAACCTGATGCTGTTGCTGGTAAGTTCAAACTCAATTCTATTCCAGCACCTGTTCTTTTTGATACTGGTGCATCAAATTCATTCATATCAAAAGCATTTGTTGATATAAATGGGTTCCCAACTGAAAACATTGGGTGTCCAATAAAAGTGAGTTCTCCTGGTGGAGACATGATAGTAAGTCTTGGATGCCGGGATCTAGTGATAGAATTTGGAAAGCATAAGTTTCCAGTGAGTCTGATAATCCTAGATTCCCAAGGACTGGATGTAATTTTGGGAATGGATTGGATGACCAAGTATGAAGGAGTATTAGATTGTGCTAATCGTACTGTTGCACTCACAACCCCGGAAAAGAAACGGATAAGATTCAAGTCTAACTTTGAATCGAAAGGGAGTAAGCTAAATTCTCTTAAGGGGGTTAGCATAGACAGTGTGCCAATTGTGAGTGAATATCCGGATGTGTTTCCGGAAGAATTGCCGGGAATGCCACCAGATAGAGATGTGGAGTTTCTTATTGATTTTCTACCAGGATATGGACCAATAGCAAAGAGACCGTACAAGATGTCCGTGGATGAGTTGAAAGAACTCAAGAAGCAGCTTGGAGAACAGTTGCAGAAAGGATTTATCCAACCAAGTTCTTCATCTTGGGGAGCACCAGTTTTGTTTGTGGAAAAGAAAGATAGAAGTCAAAGGCTATGCATAGATTACCGTTCACTAAATGAGGTGACTATCAAGAACAAATACCCTTTGCCTAGAATCAATGACTTGTTTGATCAGTTGGAAGGAGCTTGTGTCTTCTCAAAGATTGATCTCCGGTCAGGTTATTTCCAGCTCAAGATAAGGGAACAAGACATACCTAAGACAACTTTCACCACAAGGTATGGATTGTATGAGTATACCGTGATGCCATTTGGATTGACCAATGCACCAGCATACTTCATGAACATGATGAACAAGGTGTTCATGGAATTTCTTGATAAGTTTGTTGTCGTTTTCATCGATGACATTTTGATTTACTCCAAGATCAAAGAAGAGCATGAAGGACATTTACGTTTGATACTTGAGAAGCTTAGAGAGCATAAGCTGTATGCCAAAATTTTGGTTAAATGAAGTTGGTTTTCTTGGACACGTTGTGTCAGGAGATGGTGTAGCAGTTGATCCAGCTAAAGTTTCAGCTGTAACTGAATGGGAATCTCCTAAGTCAGTGAAAGAGGTTCGTAGTTTCCTTGGCTTGGCAGGATACTACAGAAGATTTATTGAGAATTTCTCCAAGGTAGCTAAACCTATGACATAACTGCTAAAGAAAGACAAGAAATTTGCCTGGTCAGAAGGCAGTGAACTTAGTTTTCAAGAGTTAAAGAAGAGACTAGTGACAGCACCAGTCTTGTGTTTGCCAGATTTGGAGAAAGATTTCCAAGTGTATTGTGATGCATCTCATCATGGTTTAGGTGTAGTACTTATGCAAGAAGGAAAAGTTGTGGCTTATGCCTCGAGACAACTCAAAACCCATGAGGTAAACTACCCTACCCATGATTTAGAGTTAGCCTCTATTGTCCATGCACTCAAAACATGGAGACATTATCTTTTGGGAAAGCGATGTGAAGTCTTCACAGATCACAAAAGTTTGAAGTATATCTTCACTCAGAAGGAAATTAACATGAGACAAAGAAGGTGGCTATAACTCATCAAGGACTATGACTTGAGTTTGCAATACCACCCCGGTAAAGCAAATGTTGTAGCGGATGCTTTAAGCCGTAAAGTTTTTGTGAATGGCCGTACTAAGGGAGAACTGCCATATGATCTGTGTACCCAATTTAGAAATCTCAGATTGGAGATTGTACCTGAGGGACATCTCATGTCCTTGGAAGTTCAACCTACTTTGTTGGAAAAAATCAAAGAAGCCCAAAAGACGGATAAGGAAATTGAAGAGATTAAGTAAAAGATTGGCAAAGGAAAAGCCAACGGATTCCATGAAGACAAACATGGCACTTTATGGCATGGAAAACGTATCTGTGTTCCACAAGATCTGGAGCTTCGGAAACTGATTTTACAAGAAGCACACAACTCACCATATTCCATTCATCCGGGTAACACCAAAATGTACATGGATATGAAAGAAAGATTTTGGTGGAATAATCTCAAGAAAGACATCGCCGAACATATTGCTTTGTGTGATGTGTGTAGTAGAGTGAAAGCGGAACATCAGAAGCCAGCAGGATTGTACAACCACTACCTATTCCTGATTGGAAGTGGGACAAGATTGGTATGGATTTCATTACCGGATTGCCAAGGACCCGGTCAGGATATGATTCTATTTGGGTAGTAGTGGATCGCCTAACTAAAGTGGCTCATTTTATACCCGTGAAGACAACTTACACAAGTGCTAAGTTAGCCAAGATCTATATGAGCAGAATTGTATGTCTACATGGAGTACCCAAGAGTATTGTGTCTGATAGGGGAACTCAGTTCACTTCTCATTTTTGGAGGAAATTACATGAGTCATTAGGAACGAGGTTAGAATTCAGCACTGCTTTTCACCCTCAGACTGATGGACAGACAGAAAGGACTAATCAGATTCTTGAAGATATGTTGAGAGCATGTGCTCTAGACTATGGAGCCAGTTGGGATGAAAGCCTACCTTACGCAGAATTTTCTTACAATAACAGCTATCAAGCCAGTATTGAGATGGCACCATTTGAATTTATCTATGGGATAAAGTGTACCACCCCATTGCTATGGAATGGTGTGGGAGAAAGAAGTTTGTTCGGACCGGAATTGATCAAAGAGGCTGAAGAGAAAGTCAAGCTGGTTAAGGAAAGATTGAAGATAGCACAGTCCCGACAAAAGAGCTACGCAGATCCTAAGCGTAGAGAAGTCACCTATGAAGTAGGTGACAGAGCTTATCTTAGAGTGTCACCACTTCGTGGAGTGAAGAGGTTTGGAGTCAAAGGTAAATTGGCCCCAAGATATGTTGGACCATTCAAGATTCTGAGTTGTAAAGGGGAAGTAGCTTATGAGATTGAATTGCCAGAGTCTTTGTCAGCTGTTCATAATGTGTTTCATGTAAGTCAACTTAAGAAATGTCATCCAGAAATGGAAGAGACTTCTTTGAAGGATACTATACCTTTGGAAGAGGTTCAATTGGAGAGTGATCTCACCTATGAGGAGAAACCTATCAAAATTCTTGAGACTGCAGAAATAGTTACTCGGACTAAGACTATCAAATTCTGCAAAGTTCAATGGAACCATCATTCCGAAGAAGAAGCAACATGGGAAAGAGAAGACGATCTTCGGAAAGACCACCCTCACCTATTTGCTAGCCAACCCGAATATCGAGGGCGAGATTCACCTTAAGTGGGTTAGATTTGTAACATCCCTAAAATCATGTTTCAAAACTCATGCATATCATCCATGCATCCATGATCATTTAGGGTTTCATTTCAAAACCATTTCAAAAACAGGAGCATTTGTTGCTCATTATTTTATGTTAGTAAGCTCAAGCCTTAGTGCTACTTTCTTTTGAGAAAGGTACTTTTTGTATTCAGTATTGTTTTGAGTTCAAACTTAAGTGCTTCCAAAAGCTTGGGCAAAGTTTCAAAACAAAGTATGAAATAAAATCAAATCTATGCCTATTATTATATCTCCTAAAGGCTTGGTTTTATTTTATTTTCCAAATAACCCAATTATGTTTGAGTAAACAGAAGTGTTTGACTCATATTTGAGTACAAAGTTCACTGTACAAAAATATAGAGAAGGTTTGAATTCAAAATGAATTGAAATGGAGTTTGAAAACCATTTCTAGAAAATCAATCAGAAAAAGAAAAGGAATAAAGAGGAAAAAAAATAAGCAAACAGCCAATCTGGCCCAACCCAGCCCAACTCGACCCAGCTAGCCCAGCAACCCCTCTCCCGCGAATCGTTTTCTTTCACTCGCACCTGCACCCACTGAGTCGCTGACTGTCTGGACCAACCCCCACTCCTTATCTCTCGCTGACAACCACGGCCCACACGACTATCGTCGTCTCCACCCAGCGACCAGATCATCCCCAAAATTACGCCGGGCGTTTCCTGTTTAATTCGCGGATGCAATTCCCGTTCAATGCCTGAGTAAATCTTGCCCGCGTCCTTGCTACTTAAACCCCCTCTGCCCCTCTCCATTTTCCCCCAAACCCCAAGCACAGAGCGCCACCAGGCTGCTAGAATTTGCCCTCGCGCCGCCGCGGTACTGAGCATCTCCGGCAGCAAATTCCGGTGAGTCCTGACCGCCCCTATGCCTCTGATTCAAACGAGTGTGACCAGCATGTCCTAGTGCACCTTCTGATACCATTTGTTTGCCTGCTCGTGACCCAGGACGCCGTCCCTGTTCATTTCTGCAAACGACCGAGCCGCCACTCAACTCCGGCGATCGATTACAGTAAATACTGAGCGCCCCTTGACCCCTCTTGCATACGACTAGGTTCGCCTTGCCTTGCGCAACTACTGATGCCTCTGGTTTGTGCTAGGAAGGTCCAGAGCGTCGGCAACAACTCCGTCTGCAACGATCCGACACCGTGCACGACTCCGACGAGCTCCAGCGACCACCTCTGCGCGCCCCTTCGCCATCGAAGCCCACCTTGAGCATCAACAACACACGGCGAGCACAGTAAGCCCCTTCTCCCTCTCCCGCGCGACCAGAACATCGGCAACAACTCTGACAGAGCCGCCGCCGCCTGTCGCCGCCGCTAGCACCGCCACTTGTTTAGGACCGTTCGATTTAGATCAAGTGGATGCGATAGATCATAGCCGAAGGGGTAAGTTTAGATCTGAGCTGCACGTTTTAGTTAGATCCAATGGCTCGGAAGCGCGATCCAGCGCGAAGCGGTACCAGCCAGTAAGAAAGCGCCGCGTGGCATGTTCTTCGTTTTAAAATTCTGATTTAAATCTATTAGATGTTTAAACTTGTTTAATTCATAACTTTTGATTCCCACGTACAAATTTGACAAATTTTATATCAATGGAATCCGGAGAGAAAATTCTTTCCATCTATGCAATGTGTTTAATGTTTTGCCTCTGTTAAAATGGTTGTTTTTACAGAAACATGTGTAGGCCTATTTTGTGTATAACAATTATTTGGGAAATGTTTTTAGTGTTCAAATAAAGGTTGTTTGGCAAGTTTTGAATTTGTTTATGAATCAGTACTGTGCACTTGTCTTGTTGAGTATAGAAAATCATCACATATCATATTGCATGCATCCATATATTTTTGTTTGTATTTATTTTGTATGTGATTTGGTGCTATCATTTTATTTGTATATTTTGGTGCAAATAGTGATTGTGATTGTGATGATTGTAGCTACTCTCCAAACTACCAAGGCAAGTGGTGCTTCATGATTTGTTCCTAAGTTTTTCAACTTTGCATTAGAAATATTTTGCTAGTCTTGCATGGATATTTTTGATCTATATGCTATGCTTGGGAAATCCTAGTAGTTATAGAATTGCTAGAAATATTTCTAAGTCTTATCAATGCCATGCTTAGCCTAGATAGTAGCAACAAAGGGTGGTTATATTCATTCTATGAATAAATATTTCTAAGTCTTTGGACTATATTTTTATTTAATAAAACAAATAAGTGAATGAAACACCTGGGTGGAATGGAAGGAATGGTTTATGTTGAGTGGTTACACAAGGCCCATTTCTATGGTTTACCTTGTGTATCTCACTTGTGGAAAGCCACCCAGGAACAAAGGGATTTGAGAGGCCAAATGTTAAGAAGCTTCTAGTGCAGCCACTTGGCAATATGGGCTCTGCCTGGATCATATAGGTTGCAATAACTTAGCCATTTGGACAGTTGGTGGTAGTGGGATGATAGGCTGGAGCGCGTCCATTTGGTCTAAGGGAAGGCTTCTGAAAGGTCCTGTCTTGGTGAAAATCAAGTCTTGTGGGGAAAGTGCACAACCTATGCAGATGGAAGAATCTAAGTACTTAGCCATGTCCCTGGTATTGGACAACTTGAGCATCAAGACATGGAAGCTATCAAGAATCTCCTCATCCCAATTTCTAAGTAAAAACTTGTGGTTGAACAAGGGTGAAGGACCCCAATGTCTATTGGAGGTACCTTGGGAAAGATTTTATCAAAGAAAAACTTAGTGATTTCAACTAATAGGAAAAACCTATTTTGAGCAAAGCAAGCCTAAGCTACACTTAGCCAAAATTCATATAGTGTTTAGTCCACCAACATTCTACTAAGGTATCACTTGCCAATACTATTCCAATGTATTGACCCACTGTGGCTGTAACTTGTGATGTTGCAGGATATTCTGATGATGATTAGGAGTCATGAGTCTACACTCAACATGCTTGCCTGTGGCACATGAAGATGAAGACTTATTTATCTTATTATATATTTGAACTCTTGTATTAGGCCTGTGGCCATGGAGTTTGTAAAAGACTATGTTTGTCTCTGGAATGATATGTAATAATGACCTTTGTTTCTATGTACTTCATCTTAAACTGTGGATGCTAGCATTGATCCAGGGACTAGCATTGCAATCACAGGGATCCTTTCCTTTAAAAAGGAGGGATATTACACAAAGTAGGCATGGGAGTTAAATTGGTCAAAATGACCATTCACTCATTTAGCTTTGTTTTGATTTATTTGTCTTTGGGAAAAGTTTGGGAAATGTTTAGATGATGTTTATTTCACCTAAGAAATATTTTGCAAGCAAAGAAACACACAAACAAGGTGTTCCAAAAGAATTAAAAATGAAATGCATACTCACATGCATGCTTCCATAATTTTATTTAGAAAAGTTTTTGTTAACCCTAATTTTGATGATTAGAGTTTGATGATTCAAGTTTAGTATTTTTGGGATGTTACACCCAGAGGGACCAATGTAGTATAATGAAACATCTCTGCTGAGGTGGCTTTGTCATCATCTGCAGCAACAACAACATCAACGTACCCTTTGGACGTCGTGGTACTATCAGGAAGTTCGCTAGATTCAGGAAGTGGCGGAAAAGAATAAAGATGGTTGTGTTCCTGCAAACAAAAACAGACATGATCATGCTAAGAAATCTAGAAGACGACAATAGAAAAACAAGAAGCAATCAAAAGGGAAACGAAAAACTTATGGCAGGCACCAGAGTTTTCTTGCCGAAGGGTTCAACCCGACAACCGGCAGTGATTGGATTTTTCTATGTCAATGTAGTGAAGGAGCGCACCCTTTTCTCAAGGACTTCGAGAGGAAGATTCTCGGGTGATATCCTCATCAAATCCTTCTTGCGAGAATATGTACACATACCAGCTAGCCGAGCTTGGAGTGGTTAGATCCACACTTGCAGAAAATAAGTTAGGATCTACAAACCCGTCAACTCTGCAATACGCATCTCCTCAATACGATCCAGCAGGGGTTGGATTTCCTTCATTTCTTCGGCAATGGGGCATTGTTCTCACGATTTGAGATTTTGGCAAGTTTTATTCAGGTTGAATGGGGATAACCCAAACATCTGGCCTTCGACTTGCCGGCCCATGATAAAGAACCACTTTGACTTCTAACCTTGGAAAGAGTCTGTGGTTTTCAAGTCGAAGTAATTCATGTCAAAGCGAACAAAGATAATTTCACCTCCAATGTCATGAACGAAGGTGTCAGAGGCGCTTCTACAAACAAAGAAGAAATGCTTCCAGATGCCCCAATGTGGATGGATCCCGAGGAAACACTCACAAAGAGTGACGAAGAAGGCGATGTGGAGAATACATTTTGGTGTGAGATGGTATAGCTTCACACCGTAGGCAAAGAGGAGGCCTTAGAGAAATTCTTGGGATGGAAGAGAAAGACCGCGATAGAGGAAGGAAAGAAACATTACCTGCCATCCCAAGTCGGGTGCAGGCACGCCTAGTCCCCTATAAGATTGTAGGAATCCTCCTCTAGGAGGTTGAACTTGAGTGCTTCCTGCATATCTCACGCATTGCACTTTGAAGGAACCTAGGCGATGGCTCTTTTCTTCTTGGTCGTGGTATCAGCGGCAGATGAAGAAACTCCTTTCGATTTGACCATGGTGGCTCTCGAAAGGACGGACACTGATAAATAGCAAAGAACATCAATAGAGGGCATGATGGAGCATAGGAGCGGCGCAAGGAGGAAGAAGAAGATAGCGAAGGAGAAGTGGGCAGTAATTTTTTTAATCCTTAGATCATAAAGTGAAGGGGCGCAAATTTGCACCGTTGATCCAGGGCGACGAAGTGTCAAAACACTATCAATGGAAACACGTGGCATGAACGGATGGGATAAAAATCGTTGGCAGTAAATAACCGCGGTAAACGGGCAGCAAAGGCATGACCGTCCCGATCTTCACACGAACGTGGGACCGTGCAATCAAAATTTCCGCTAGAATGCCGCTCACGCGTCATCATTTCCCTGTAGCACAGGGCCCACCAGTGATACGTCCCATCAGGTCTCATCTTTTAGAAACTGTGGCACGCTATCTTCGTCAGCGTTGATGTCATGTGTGGTCAAAAGGCTTAGGAAAAATTGTCCTTACCCAAAGAACAGACTCTGAATCTATGCCTCGGTGCAAACACCCGAACATAGACTCGGGGGCTACTCCCATCGAGAGCGCTTGTCGCGCACCTGATAAAAGTTTGTATGGAAGAAATCAAGGTCTACAAGGAAGATTTCCTAGGGTAAAAAGAATACTCTAAGCCTATCCTCCGGTATAAGCACTGCAACATAGCCATGGGGGATACTCCCATCGGGAGCGCTTTTCACGTACCCGTGATGCGGCTCAGATCACTGTAGAGCTTCGTTGGGAGACCCCAAGAGGAAGGTATGATGAGTACAGCAACAAGTTTTTCCCACATTAAGAAACCAAGGTTATCGAACTAGTAGGAGGAAGGAAACAACTCAAAGGTGTTGCTAGCAACTAGAAACCTGCACAACACAAACTCAAGACTTTGCCCCAACGAACACTGAGGTTGTCAATCTCACCGGTTTGTTGAAAACAAAGGATTAACTGTATGGTGTGGAAGGTAATGGTGGTTTGCATAAAGTAAACTGTAACGGTGGATGATGTATCAATGGTAAAGATTGTACCGGGGTCCATAGTTCACTAGAGGTGTTCTCCTTAAGATAAACAACATAACATGCTGGGGAAACAAATTACAGCAGGGCAATTGACAGAACAGAGCAAGGCATAACAATGCAATACTAGACATTCATGATCCTATGAGATTTGATTGGGCAATACAACAAGATACATAGACCGCCATCCAACTGCATATATGACTAGTAATCCACCTTCAGGTTATCATCTGAACCCCCTCTAGTATTGAGTTACAAGCAAAGGATAACTGCTTTAATCAAAGTGTGTAAGGTAAACAATCCACTTGTTCCATGAACAAGAGACCGTTGTTTTCTCCCTAGTAGCAACAACACATCTACAACCTTCGAGATTTCTATCACTTCCCCAGATTAAATAGAGGCATGAACCCACTATTGAGCATAAATACTCCCTCTTGGAGTCACTAGCATCTACTTGGCCAAGATAGCTACTAGAAACGGAGAGCATGCAAGATCACAAACAACACAGACATGATAGAATCAATAAGATAGAACTATTAATCAATCTGACACAGTAATCTCAATATCCATCGGATCCCCGCAAACACAACATGCATGATTACAAATAGATGAGCTTGATCATGAACGGATCTCACAAGATCTAAACATGGTAGCACAAAGGAGAAGAAACAACCATCTAACTACTACATGGACCCGTAGTCCAAGGTGGAAATACTCACGCATCATACCGGAGGCTGGCATGATGAAGAAGAAGGCCTCCAGGATGATCTCCCCTCTGGCAGGGTGCCGGGAAGAGCTTCAAACCCCCCTGATCTAGGGACGATGGTGGCGGCGGCTACGGACTATTTCATGGAAGATTTATCGGGTCCTTAGGGTTTTGGTATCGGGGGCTTCTTATAGGCAAAGAGGCGAGGTAGGGGGCACCTAGGGTGGCCGCACCGCCCAGGCGTGGGCCAGGCTTAGCCGCGCGGCCAGGGGGTGTGGCCCCCTCGAGGCCCACCTCCGTCTCGTCTTCTGGCTCCATGTTCCCCACGGTAAAATATTGACTTTGGCTTTTGTCCCGTCCAATTCCGAGAATATTGATATTCTGCCCTTTCTGGAGCCAAAAACAGAAGAAAACATGCATCTGACACTGTGGTATCTTGTTAATAGGTTAGTCTATAAACATATAAAAATACGTCAAAGTGAAGACAAAGCAAAGAAACGTAGATACTAAACAAGCATGGAACATGAAAAATGATAGATAGGTTTACGACGTATCAAGCATCCCCAAGCTTAACTCCTGCTCGTCCTCGAGTAGGTAAGTGATAAAAAGGATATTTTTTGAGGTGATATGCACCATCAAAATCAAGATCAAACCATTTGCAAGCATTGAAAGCTGGGATCAACGAACTCTAAACATGAGCATGAAAGAAGAAGTTCTAACGATAAGTCATAGTAACTATGCATGCAACATGAAAGGTTCCAAACAAAGATTCATGAATAACAATTCATTGAAAGACGTTTGTTTATTCCACATATAAAAAACATAGCATAGTGGCATTCAGCTTGTCCCTCATGTAGTAGCAAATAGATGCATAGGACACCTTCAAAGTTCATAATAGTTACTAGATACAAATAGTTCATGAGAAAGTAATATCAACAATATGCATCAATCAATAAGTTTTGGGACAATGCACATAGAACTAAGAATGGCAACTATGCTCTCTTAATTGGTGTCTAAGGATAGAAGGTGGAGACTCAATATAATAGTGGAATAAAGGCCCTTCATAAAAGGGAAGTAGGGATTTCAAGTCTCATAAAGAGCTTCCAAAAATTATGGTACTTGTTAGCTTTCAGCTCTCATTGCTCTTATCATAAGCATCTTGAAGTGATTAAGGTTAAAGTGAACAAAGATGGAGTATATGCTTGACAAAGTATAACTTGGCAATCTCATGTCCCTTGAATATGAGGGCCGCTCCTCATGCTACTGAACTTTAGTCACCGGTAAGTTCTTGTCATAGTAAGTACATGTGTATCATAGAGAACCGCCAACGGGGTACCCCTTCCACATGATATAAGAGCTATCTCATAATCAAAATGGCAAGGCAAGCAGACAATGAGCATCTAAGCAATCTTCTTATTTACCATGGGAAAATGGTGCTTTTTTTCTCTCTTTCCTCTTTTCAATATGTCTTTTTTTATAAGAATAAAGCTTCATAGATTGCTCACTATGGTGATGCTGCAAGTTTCCACCATGATTAGGCGTGGCTTAGGCTAGCGGCCCATGCGTTTCTCTAACACACATACATAACTCCATGGACTTACAAGCTCCCCTTTTATTTCACACCGACGACATCCGCACACAAAAGAGCATGATATCAACTGAGTACAATGTACAAGTGCAATGTTGAAAGCGTTCCCCATGACAACATGGTTCTGCTAATTCCAATGTATAAGTGAAAGCATATATAACATATATGACACAATGGTTCAAGTTTATTGGGGGAAAGAAAATAAAGTGTGCCATCAAGTTTGTGAGAGCTTTAATCACTAATTTTCACATAACAAAATGACTTTTTAATTGTAAGGTAGACAAAACAAGAATATACTTGGAATCGTGTTAACACACCATACATAGGAATTTATAGTGGACACTTTGGAATAACTTGGTTTCTTGGGAGTTGGATGCATGAGTAGAGCTTACTCAATACAAGTGGAGGCTAGCAAAAGACTGGGAGCGACCAACTAAGAGAGCAATAATGGCCATAATCATGCAGAGCGACAAAAAATTACTAATCAAAGCATAAAGTGGTACTACAAGTCAAAAACTAAATGATCATAGAGGCTATGGTGACTTGTTCATAGTCATAACATGGTGTGAGCATGTGCCAAGTCAACCCAAAAAAAGCATCAAAGGAGAATACCACAATACTATGCTTTTGTATACTAAAACAACGCATGATTCTTTCAAGGCACATTAAGCAATCCTAATTGTTTGGAACAAGTCATTCTACAACAATAATCACTAATCATAAGGTCAAACAAATATATAGCATGACATGATAAAGTCTAAGTCACAGTCAAATCAAGCTCCTCTTGTACTACTCAAGCAAGAACTTTCTACTCCTCTCCAACACCAATCAACTTATTTGAAACAACACAGCAAGAACGGGGGTCCAACTACTTTATTCAAGC
This sequence comes from Avena sativa, assembly GCA_916181665.1. NCBI lineage: Eukaryota > Viridiplantae > Streptophyta > Magnoliopsida > Poales > Poaceae > Avena > Avena sativa. The sequence continues at coordinate 263,775,912 of OV702284.1, read as the reverse complement.
AAACTAAGCAAACAAAAACCAAAAACGAAAACTAAGACGCTCCAAGAATAACACAATAGTGCATGAAACTAAAGGGAATATGACCGAGAGGCAATAATAAAAGTGGTTATTATCATATTCCTTATTTATGATAAATGTTTATTTTACACGCTATAATTGTATTAATAAAGAAAACATTAATACATGTGTGTTTAATAAACAAAAAGGAAGTTCCTAGTTATGCCTCTCTTATAAACTAGCTCGTTGATTAACAAGATGATCAAAGGTATCTGATCATGGACATTGGATGTTGTTAATAACGAGGTCACAACATTGTTGGAATGATGTGATGAACATTCATCCTTAGTATAGCATTACGATCAAGGTCATTATGTTTATATTGCTATAACATCATACAAAGTAATCTTAGTCCTTAGACCATGAGATCATGTCAATCACTAACACTGGAAGAGTATCTTGATAACATCAAACGTCACACCGTAACATGGTGATTATAAAGATGGGTTCAGTGCTAAGAAGGTATTATGTTGAGGCTCATGGATCAAGAGTGGAATTTGTCCATCCCGATGACGGAGAGATATACTCCGGGCCCTCTCGGTGATATCATATTAGTTAGCTTGCAAGCAAGTGATTTGATCACTAGAATGCTATATCACGAGAACGAGAAAAGAGTACATGTCGGTAACAAGATCAAACTAGATCGAATCTCGGACATGAAATATATCATGAGACAAAGGGATTGAGTTACATGCGTATAAGGTTCACACGATCGCAGAAGTCATCATTGAATGTGTGGGAGTCAGTACGGATCTCCAGGTCTCGCTACTAATTATTGATCGGAGAGGGGTATCGATCATCTCTACATTATTCGCGAATCGTAGGGTGACACACTTAAGGGATACCGATGCCATTTGGAGCAAATGATATGCCAAAGAAAGAAAAAGGAAAGTGCAGGAATTTATTTCACTAGACACCGGAACTATTTCGGTTGAAATTGCTGAAACTGGTTCTGTATGTGAAATTGAAATGTTGTAAGGGGTTTTATGTGAATGTTTGTTAATTAAAGTAATTACAAAATTCCGAATAAATAAATAAAATAGTTTTATTTAATGAGAGATTGCATTTAATCTGGTGGAAATTTAATGGAGGTGAGTGGAATTTTGAGTGGGTGGCTATTTATGCGAGTGGGAGCTCCACCCACATGAATGTGGAAGAGGCGGGGGCACCTCCATGGCTGCCACACCATGGGAGGGGGCTGCCCCCCACTCTCCCTATAAAAGGCACCCCACTCCCTCCTCTCATCTCACACCTCCTCGTGAAGGACCTCTCTCCCCCCTTTAGAATTTCCCCATGGTCTCGGATCAGCGAGATACATGTTCCCGGTGGCTTTTTCTAGAAGGATTTGTTGCTTCCGTTGCTTCGCTGGAGCGAGGGCGCGGAGGTTTTCGGGGTACTCGGATGTGTGTGCGATCACGGATGCACCACTGCTTTGCGGTGCTGGACTAGATGGTGCTGGACTGGATGGACTTCTTCTCGATCTTGAGATCGGCAAGCGTTCGACTACATCATCCATGAGTACAACCTCGTTAACGCTATTCGGTTTTCGAGGGTATGTATTCTATGGATGTATATCCACCTGTTTCTTGTTTCTAGTAGATAGATCTTGGTACATAGTCGTTCCCATCGTAGGAAATTTTTTGTTTTCTATGTTGCGAACCCTATAGAAACAATAAAAACGAAGTGTCTAGAAAATACCTAAGATTTTTATTTATGAAGAAGGGGATGCCTTGGGCATCCCCAAGATTTGACGCTTGTACCTCTTGAATATTTCTTAGGGTGACATGGTGTGGAATCCCCAAGCTTGATATTTAGTACATTCTTCATCTCATTACATTATTCTTTCTCTACACCTGAAATTTTTCCTTCATACAAAACTTCACACAATCTTCATTAGCAACATTAGTGTATTCAAAAGATAATAGACCTTGGGGTTTTAGTTTTAAAACAACAAAACTTTCACTAACGACACAATATACTGTAGCAATTCCCTTAAAAAGCTCAATTTCCCAAAAAGAACCCAAAAAGAAATCAATAAGAAGCAAATGCAAATAATGGCAGAAATCTGTCAAAACAGACCAACAGGTAGAAACCGATTTTTTAGATGACCTTCTGTTGCTCAAATAAAAATGTGTTGAACTAACGAAAGTTATCTAACAACCTGGGGGATTTATTCACAAAAGTACAGCTCAATCTGACTTACAGAGATGTTACACGAATTTTACAGTGGAGCACAAAAATATGTTTCAGGACAGCAACCCCCCAAATCTTATTTCCCTCTCATTAGAGGTTATTCTTGGAACAAAAAGAAAATAAAAAGGATAAGGAGAGGTTATTACATAAGTAATAACTTCCAAGACTCAAGAAAACTATTGGGTTATCTCCCAAGAAGTACTTTTCTTTAATGCCTTTAAGTTAGGCACAAGAAGCAAGAATCAAGTATTTTCAAATGAAGAATCATTAACATCAAGCCTTGCTTTCAAAGGAAGAGCAAAAAGCAACTTCTCCCTCCTCATAGGGAAGTGTTCAATACCTTTCTTGAATGGAAATTGGTATTTAATGGTGCCTTATTTCATATCAATGATGGCACCAACTATTCTCAAAAAAGGTCTTCCCAAAGTAATAGGACAAGAAGCATTGTATTCAACATCCAAAACATAGAAATCAAAATGGACATAAGCATTATTAACCATAATGAGAATATCATTAACAATCCCCATGAGTTTCTTTTTAGCATTATCATCAAGTGGGACATCCAAATAGCAATCTTCCAAAGGTGTCAAATCAAGCATTTCATAAATCTTTCTAGGCATAATAGAGACACTAGAACCAAGGTCACATGAAGCTTTGAGATCAAAGTCATTCACTTGCATATTAATTATGGGTTCCCAACTATCTTCTACTTTCCTAGGAACTTCGTGTTTCAACTTTTCTTCCTTAATTTTAATAAGAGCATCTGTAATGTGTTTGGTGAAAGCCACATTCATATCACTAGCATCAGGACTTCTAGCAAGCTTTTGTAGGAACATAATCACTTCAGAAATATTGCAACCATCAAGATCAAAATCAAACTTAGCATCATTGGTAGTAGATTCATTGGGTTTAGGCATTGTGGTAGGAGGAACAGGGACTTCTTGTGGTTTAGTGGCATCCATATTGGTGGTGGTAATAGTGCACACACTATTGTTTCTAGCAATTTCATCTTATCTTTCCCACTTAGTATATAGTTCAGCTAACAGTCTAACATTTTCATCAATAGTAAATTGTATGGCATGAGTAGCAGCAAAGGTACTTTCCAAAGTTTCAGGTTTAGCAGCCATTTTATTAATCAAAGAGGACTGTGCTTCTGACAAAGAGGATATATTTTTATCAACATTCAAAAGCTTTTCCTCCACAGTTTTGTTGAAAGTGGTTTGTTTACTAATAAAGTCTTTGAGCATGACTTCAAGTTTAGAGGGAGCACTTCTAGTATTGTTGTAGGAGTTTCCAAAAGTATTGCCATTATTAGGAGGATAAGGCCTATAATTGTTGTTACTACTGATGAGCCACAAGTATAGGGGATCGCAACAGTCTTCGAGGGTAGTATTACCCAATTTATTGATTCGACACAAGGGGAGCCAAAGAATACTTGCAAGCCTTAACAACTGAGTTGTCAATTCAGCTGCACCTGGAATAGTTCTTGCTCAGAGAAGTTTATCAGTAGCAACAGTTGGGTAGTAGCAATAGCAAAGTAACAGAAGCAGTAAAACATGAGCAATAGTAGCAGTAGCAGCAAACAGTAGGATATGAGTGCGGTAGGCGTAGGGATGGATGGACGGGCGTTGCATGCACGAGTCTAAACATGTAACTTCAAGATCTAGGGAAATTGCAGATAAATAATAATAAGCATCCAAGTACTAAACAATCATAGGCATGTGCTCCATATATAGTCATGCAGGCTCGCAATGAGAACTTGCACAACATCTTTTGTCCTGCCAGCCCGTTGCAACGGGGTCTCAAGGGAACTACTGGCAATTAAGGTGCTACTTTTAATAGAGCACCGGAGCAAAGCATTAACACTCCATGAACACATGTGATCCTCACACCACAGCCATCCCCTCCGGTTGTCCCAATTTCTATCACTTCAGGGCCTTTGGATCCGGACAATGATATGTGTACACAACTTGCAGATAAGATCACAAACAATACTATCATAATGACTCAATAATAAGTTCAGATCTGAGATCATGGCACTCGAGCCCTAGTGACAAGCATTAAGCACAACAAGTTGCAACAAAGTCAAATAGCACCAATAGAGATACTAGGCACCATGCCCTAACAATCTTATTCGATTACATGATAGAACTCATCCAATCCCTACCATCCCCATAGCCTACAGCGGGGTATTACTCACTCATGGATGAGGGATACATTGATGGTTGATGGAGAGGCGTTGGTGATGACGAAGGGGATGATCCCCTCCGAATTGCGGTTTCTGGTGGTGGCAGCGGAGCAGAACTCTTTCTGGAGAAACGTTGAACCCCCGTGAGTTTTTAGGTCAGAAGGCATCTTATAGGAGAAGAGAGAGGCCGAGGGGGTGCCTGGGCTGGCCAAATCCCTCCCAGGCGTGGGGTGCGCCCACCCGCGCGACATGGGGTGTGGGCCACCCAGGGCTCCCCTCCGTCTCGTATTTTGGCTCCGTGGATCTTCTGGTGAAATAGGATTTTTGGCATATTTTCCGGGATTTTTGCTGATAGTTGTTTTTCTGCACAAAAACTAGACACCAAGGTAAATCTGCTGAAAACAGCATCAATCCGTGTTAGTTGTATCCAAATCACACAAGTTTAGAGGAGAGACAATAGCAAAAGTGTTCGGGAAAGTAGATACGTTTTGGACGTATCAACTCCCCCAAGCTTAGCTTATTACTTGTCCTGAAGCACTTCAGTTGAAAAATGAGTGCGATAAAAGAACTTTCACGAACACATTTGCTTCATATGATGTATATATTCTCAGCACAGGAGTAGATACTTAAACCATTCATAATAAGAAGTATGCAACTAAGTCTATTCAATAGTCATTGCAAGCTATGAAGAGAAACCAACTCAATAATAATAAGTAGCATGAAACATAAACATAAGCAACATTGCAATGCTCATAATAAGGTATGATAGAGTGGTATCTCTCTTGCCTTTGTTTGTAGAGCACAATATAAATGTCAAGGCACCTCTGAAGTTCACATGAAGACTAGAAGTAAAGATATCAGAGATACAAGCATCAAAGTCATGACATAATTAACCAAGTTTTGAGACAAACACAAGAATGACAACTATGCTCTCAAGAGGGTGCTCATAGAATAAGTGGTGACTCAACAAGGAAGTGAAAAAGGTTTTGAAAAGTTTGAAAGGCTTCCAAATGCTGAAAGTAAGGTACTTATTAGCTTTGAGCTCACATTGCCCCTACCATAGACATCTTCATGTGGTTAATGGTGAAAGTGAGGTCCAATATGAGTTATATGCTTGACAGACCATAAACTGGAAATCCCAAGTCCCTTGAGTACGATGGCCGCTCATCATGCTACTCAACTTTAGTTACCTATAAGTTCTTGTCATTGTAAATACATGCATATCATAGAGAACCGCCAACGAGGTACCCCTTGCACATGATACATGAGCTATCCCATAATCAAAATGACAAGGCAAGCAGACAATGATCATCTCAGTGGTCTTTTTATTTGCTATTTGCATAGGTTTTTATTGAGGATGCCTCACAGATGCTCATTATGGTGATGCTGCAAGTTTGCACCATGATTAGGCATGGCTTAGGCTAGCGGCCTAGGCGTTTCTCTAACACATATATATAACTCCATGAAATCACAAGCTCCCCTTTTATTTCATACCAACGACATCCGCAAACAAAAGAGCATGGTATCAACTGGATAAGTATCCATGGGTGTCGAAAGCGTTCCCCGTGACAGCACGGTTCTTCTAACTCCCGGCCTATAATTTTCAAGAATATAACTTTCATGGACAGCCACAATAGTTCAGGTTTATTAAGTGCAAGGAATAAAGTGTGCCATCAAGTTCATGATAGCTTTACTAACTAACTTTCTCAAAATAGTCAAACATTTTATTTAGAAGAAAACAAGGCATAATGAATATGCACTAAAATAGCAAATGATGCTAATAGGTAGGTATGGTGGACACTGTTGGCAATATTGGTTTTGGGGAGTTGGTGTCACATCCCAAGATTTTCCAAATCTTGTAATGTGAAAATAAATAAATAAAATAAAACTTTGTTTGATTTTCAGGGCCAGAAGAAACTTTTTGAATTTAGTTGTAAACTTCAAACCAATTTGAATCAAATAAATCCTAAAGGGATTTATAAGGATAAACATTTATTAAAGGAAACTAAAATATTTTGGAATTACTATTTTGGATCTATTAATAAAAGGTTTTGGTTTTCAAAGGAAAAAGAGGATTTATAAATAAGGACTATTCTATAAAGCCAAATTAAACCTTGGCCAAGCTTTGGAATTAAAACATTTTGTTTTGAATAAAAATAGCAAAGGTTTATTTAAATAGAATAATAAAGATTTAATATCCAATTTTATTCAAGTAAAGGCTTTTCCCATTTTAAATAAACACAAAAACTTATTTATTTATTTTAAATAAATTTTCCAAATATTTTATATTCTCAAATAAAACCCACTGAAGTGTTTTGGTTTTATTTTAGATTTCAAAATAAATATTTTAAATAAAATAAATCCTAGTTGATTTAATAATGAAGGTCTATTTTATTTAATTATTAATGGACCCTAAAATAAAAGGTTATTTTGTTTTAAACAAATTTCCAAATATTCTTTATTTCCAAATAAAACCTACTGATTTGGTTTTGAAAGTATTTGGATTTCAAAAGAAGATTTTATTAAATAAATCAAACCCTATTTGATTAAATAACTAAAGGTCCATTTTATTTAATTAATGAATGGATCCTAAAAATGAATAAAAATATTATTTTTATTATGGAATTTTGGATTATGCTATTGAACAGAACCAAGTTCAAAAGTTGTGAAGTGTGGTGTTTGTTTGAATTGATTTGGTTGATTGGATTGTTTGTTTGAAATTCAAATCAGTAAATAGAAATGGAAAAAGATAAATCAATCAGACAGAAAAAATAAGAACAAGTCGACCCAGCCCAGCCGGCCCAACTAACCCAGCAACAGCCCACCTCTCTTCCCTAGCGAACCGTTCTTTTCCACTCACACCCGCACCCGCAGAATCAATGACAAGTGGACCCTCCCCCTCACTTCCTTTCTCGCTGGCAAGCAGACCCCACATCCCCAGCCATCGTCTTCAACGAGACCCCGTCGCCCTGCCGTTGCAGTGAGATTACTCCGGCGTTGATTACGCATGAAGGAGGCTTTGATTCCTCGCAATAACCATGCCCCTTTAAACGCCAGCGACTCCTCTCCACTTCCCCTCTGTTTCCCCATCTCAACACGCCCCTAGGCCGTGGAATTTTGCCCTACACTCCCTCTGCTCCGACGACGCTCCGGTGAAAATTCCGGCGACCCAACGCCGCCCCTTGCCTCGTCGACCTCGCACACATACTCCACGCATCCAGGCGCATCTCCCCGTGCCATTCATTCATCCGCGAGTGCCCTGTAACCTCGGCTTCGTCGACACTAAGCGTGCGCCGCCGTCTGCCATTACTCCGTCAAGCACCGCAGGTGAACTCCGACCGCCCTAAGCTCTCTCAAGGATGCACGCATCTTCCCCAGGTCATTCCGCGTCTAACCATGCCTCCACTTTGTCTTAGCCCGGTCCTAAACAACGCCAGCAGCGACGCCTGAACGCATCTGACGCCAGGAGCAACTCCGGCGAGCCATTACTCTCACCTCCGTGCGTCCCTTCGCCAGCCAGTGCCTCCTTGAGCTTCCCCAGGCGTCTGCGAACACGGTGAGCACATTCTTTTCCTCCCTCGCTTCCTGTAGCATCGACCCCGCCGTCTTCTGACCGTCGCCGCCGCGCGCAGCTGTCAAGCGCCGCCCGTCCTTGGCCTAGTTACTTTGAACCGTAGGATGAGAAACATCTGGCTAGGATTAGATCTGATCGAAACGGTACGCGTCCATCTGTGCCGCATGTTTCCAGTTAGATCCAACGCACCCCGTAGCCGATCCAAGCGAACCGTTATTGCCCAATCAGGGACAGCCACGTGGCCAGTTTCTGTTTAAAATAGAATTTGAAAACAGATTTGTATGCAGATTTGAAAACCCTATAACTTTTGATCCACATGTCCAAATTTTGCAAATTTGGTATCATTGGAATCAGGGGAACAAACCCTAGACAACCATGCCCTTATTTTAACAAATAGTATCTGTTAGCGTGGTTGAATTTGCAGAAACATTTGTATGCTTGTTAAGGATGTAAAAATTGTTTAAAAATGAATTTGTGGTTAAAATCTTTGGCAATTGGATTGATTTGAACCTACTGACCCTAGGAAACACTTTGTGGACTCAAAAATGTATTTGGTGAAATAAAATAATGATTCTTTGATTTAAAACCATTTCTAGTCAAATAGAAATGTGGTTTATTTATTAAAATGGTTTTGGAAGAAAACCTTTGGAAAATGTTTTGTTTTAAAACTCTCTGACCACAAACACCAAGTTTTATAGTTTGAAAACATATTTGGTGAACCCTATAGGTTAATGCCTTAGTAAAAATATTTCTACAGCACATAAAATGATACTTTGTTTTGAAAATGGTTTTGAAGTGAAACCTTTTGTAAAATGACTTTGCCACTTTAAAAAATGACCATTAGGTGTATTCAAATGTTCATGACCCATTAGGAACCAATTTTTCAAACAAAACAAAGCTTGACATGCTTGCATGCATTACTTTGACTTTGTGATTTTATGTGATTGTTTTGCTGATTGGTAGATTGAGTTTGTGCCTTGTTTGATTGGATTGTAGTAACTTGAAGAGTGTGATTGTTGCAAGGACAAGGAGTGAACCTATACCCTCTACCAAAAAGGCAAGTGATGCTTCATACTTTTTGTCCCATTACTTTCTCTATGCATTAGTGATTTTCTCTAAGTAAAACTTGCATGATTTTGCTAAGTATAAACCTTGCTATAGGAAAACTAGTAGATGAAACCTTAGTGGAAATATTCCTAAGTTAAGATTCCTATTACTATCAAGCTTAGCCTAGCTAATAGAAAACATGGGTGGAATATATATTCACACTATGGAAAAATATTCTAAGTCTAAGGACTTGTGTTTTGTTTAATAAAACAACTAAGTTAATGAATCACCTGGGTGGAATGGTAATTGCTTGGTGGTTTTTGGTTGAGTGGTTACACAAGGCCAGGGGGACTGGTGAACCTTGTGTATCACACTTGTGGATTGCCACCCAGGAACAAAGAGATTTGAGATGTCAAATGTTGAGAAGCTTCAAGTGCAACCACTTGGCAATATGGGCTCTGCCATGATCATATATGTTGCAAGAACTTAGCCATATGGACAGTGGGTGGTAGTGTTTGATAGGTTGGAGCGCGTCCATTTTGGTCTAAGGGAAGGCTTCTGAAAGATCTTGTCTTGGGAAACCAAGTCTTGTGGGGAAAGTGCACCACCTCTGCAGAGTGTAAAATCTAAGTACTTAGCCATGTCCCTGGTAAAGGACAATTTGAGCATCAAGACATGAAAGCAATCAAGAATCTCATCATTCAAATTTCTAAGTTAAAACTTGTGGTTTGAACAAGGGTTGTTTGAAATCTTCAATCTTTGATTGAGAGATGCCTTGGTTAAAGGATCTTCAAATCTTTGATTGAGAAAAATGATTTTGCCAAGCAAAACTTAGTATTTTCAAATGTTAAGGAAAAATCTATTTTGAGCAATGCAAGCCTCAACTCCACTTAGCCAAATGCATATAGATGATAGACTCCACTAAACTTTCATAGTATCACTTGCCAATACAATTCAAATGTATTGACCCTTGTGGCTGTAACTTGTATGTTGCAGGTTTGATTGATTTTAGTGAAGAGTGATTGATTAGGATTACAAAGTCTACAACCAACATGTCTGCCTGTGGCACTTTGAAGTTGAAGGACCCATGCTTATAGTTATTCCGCTGCAATGTAATGTAATAGCCAAAAGAGCTATGTAAGATGTAATAAAATTATGTTATTCCTGGTTATAAAGTTATATTATGACCTTTGTTTCTTGATATTACATCTTAACTGTGTATGCTAGCTATTGATCCAGGGACTAGCATTGTAAACACAGGGGGCTCTATCTTATTAAAGATTGGAACCTCTACAGATGGTATCAGAGCATTGTGTTGCCTGTAGGATTTGTAAACCTAGGATTGGACAAAAAACTCTTAGAAAAATAGGAGTTATATTTTGATCCAAAACTTATATACAAAAACACTTGTAAACTCTTTCCTCAACCATTTGGGTTTCAACCCTACATTCTCTTCTATTTCAACTAATGGAAAAACCTACCCATGGCCAAAGACTACACCATGAGCAAAGGACTTCTTCAACTTCTTCAACTCTAATGACTTCAACTTCTTCAACTCTAATGACTTCAACATCTTCAACATATTCACCAAGGACTTCCAACTTGGATACCACTAAGGACTACAAGTGAAACAAGGAAAGTCTTGCTCAAGATTTGGAGACTAAGGGAATGCAAAATAAGAAGGAGACATCAACAACTTGAAGTATTGTGACCAAAAGTTTTTCTCAAGGAAACCATGATCTCATGCAAGAAGAATCAACCAAGAAGAATGGAAAGATCACAAGTGAGCCATATAGATGGACCACCATATTTTAGCTAAGTCAAACACACCAACTTATGTGGTGTAACAAAAATATTTATGATTGCCTAAGTATGTGCTTGAACTTGTTGTTTGAGTGGAATGTTTGTTTGTGATTGCTTGCACATTGTTTGTGTGAATTGTGATGTGTGTGATTTGAAATATTTCCTTAGAAATATCTTTCCTATTCTAATCCCAATTCAACCCAAACAGATGACTACTCCAAGAGACTCCAACATCAAGGTTGATGACACCAACAACAACCAAGAAGACAACATGAGAGAACTTATAGCAACCCAAAACCAATTGAGCCAAGGGACAACTCAGCTTTTAGCCAACAACAATGGACTAGACCCAGCCATACAAAGGATTTTGAAACTTCAATCCCAATTGTTGCAAGTATTGGTTACTCAAATGATCAACATGAGAGAAAACTTTTCCCAAAAAGCTAATAACAACAAGGATGACAAAGATGTTATTCTAGAAGGAACCCAAGCTAGCAATATTTTTAGAGACAAGGATCATGCATCCAAGGAGCATGAAGATCAATGCCTCAAGAAGAGAGAAAGATCTCCCACCTATGAAGAGCATGAACTAGAAGAACTCCTAGCTTTGGAGAGACCCAAAAAGAAGAAGAAGAAATGCCCCAACCCTAACAAGGAAGATATTACTCAAGTGCAGTGTTACAATTGCAAAGAGATGGGACACTATGCCAATGAATGCCCAGAAAAGATGAAGAACAAGTTAAACAAGTCCATGAAGGATCTCAATCTTGGCCCATGAGTCAAGTGTGGAAACAAAGGACACTATGCAGAAGGTTGCCCAGAGAAGTTTCCCCAGGATCCCAAGCAAGCCAAGATGTAATTTAGTTTGAAATTTTTTAAGGGTGGTAGTACCCTAGTTGTTTTGAGCCAACTTGTAACCTCTAGCCTCCCCAAATCTCGGGACGAGATTTATTTTAAGGGTGATAGCCTGTCACATCCCAAGATTTTCCAAATCTTGTAATGTGAAAATAAATAAATAAAATAAAACTTTGTTTGATTTTCAGGGCCAGAAGAAACTTTTTGAATTTAGTTGAAAACTTCAAACCAATTTGAATCAAATAAATCCTAAAGGGATTTATAAGGATAAACATTTATTAAAGGAAACTAAAATATTTTGGAATTACTATTTTGGATCTATTAATAAAAGGTTTTGGTTTTCAAAGGAAAAAGAGGATTTATAAATAAGGACTATTCTATAAAGCCAAATTAAACCTTGGCCAAGCTTTGGAATTAAAACATTTTTTTTTGAATAAAAATAGCAAAGGTTTATTTAAATAAAATAATAAAGATTTAATATCCAATTTTATTTAAGTAAAGGCTTTTCCCATTTTAAATAAACACAAAAACTTATTTATTTATTTTAAATAAATTTTCCAAATATTTTATATTCTCAAATAAAACATACTGAAGTGTTTTGGTTTTATTTTAGATTTCAAAATAAATATTTTAAATAAAATAAATCCTAGTTGATTTAATAATGAAGGTCTATTTTATTTAATTATTAATGGACCCTAAAATAAAAGGTTATTTTGTTTTAAACAAATTTCCAAATATTCTTTATTTCCAAATAAAACCTACTCATTTGGTTTTGAAAGTATTTGGATTTCAAAAGAAGATTTTATTAAATAAATCAAACCCTATTTGATTAAATAACTAAAGGTCCATTTTATTTAATTAATGAATGGATCCTAAAAATGAATAAAAATATTATTTTTATTATGGAATTTTGGATTATGCTATTGAACAGAACCAAGTTCAAAAGTTGTGAAGTGTGGTGTTTGTTTGAATTGATTTGGTTGATTGGTTTGTTTGTTTGAAATTCAAATCAGTAAATAGAAATGGAAAAAGATAAATCAATCAGACAGAAAAAAATAAGAACAAGTCGACCCAGCCCAGCCGGCCCAACTAACCCAGCAACAGCCCACCTCTCTTCCCCAGCGAACCGTTCTTTTCCACTCACACCCGCACCCGCAGAATCAATGACAAGTGGACCCTCCCCCTCACTTCCTTTCTCGTTGGCAAGCAGACCCCACATCCCCAGCCATCGTCTTCAACGAGACCCCGTCGCCCTGCCGTTGCAGTGAGATTACTCCGGCGTTGATTACGCATGAAGGAGGCTTTGATTCCTCGCAATAACCATGCCCCTTTAAACGCCAGTGACTCCTCTCCACTTCCCCTCTGTTTCCCCATCTCAACACGCCCCCAGGCCGTGGAATTTTGCCCTACACTCCCTCTGCTCCGACGACGCTCCGGTGAAAATTCCGGCGACCCAACGCCGCCCCTTGCCTCGTCGACCTCGCACACATACTCCACGCATCCAGGCGCATCTCCCCGTGCCATTCATTCATCCGCGAGTGCCCTGTAACCTCGGCTTCGTCGACACTAAGCGTGCACCGCCGTCTGCCATTACTCTGTCAAGCACCCCAGGTGAACTCCGACCGCCCTAAGCTCTCTCAAGGATGCACGCATCTTCCCCAGGTCATTCCGCGTCTAACCATGCCTCCACTTTGTCTTAGCCCGGTCCTAAACAACGCCAGCAGCGACGCCTGGACGCATCCGACGCCAGGAGCAACTCCGGCGAGCCATTACTCTCACCTCCGTGCGTCCCTTCGCCAGCCAGTGCCTCCTTGAGCTTCCCCAGGCGTCTGCAAACACGGTGAGCACATTCTTTTCCTCCCTCGCTTCCTGTAGCATCGACCCCGCCGTCGTCTGACCGTCGCCGCCGCGCGCAGCTGTCAAGCGCCGCCCGTCCTTGGCCTAGTTACTTTGAACCGTAGGATGAGAAACATCTGACTAGGATTAGATCTGATCGAAACGGTACGCGTCCATCTGTGCCGCACGTTTCCAGTTAGATCCAACGCACCCCGTAGCCAATCCAAGCGAACCGTTATTGCCCAATCAGGGACAGCCACGTGGCCAGTTTCTGTTTAAAATAGAATTTGAAAACAGATTTGTATGCAGATTTGAAAACCCTATAACTTTTGATCCACACGTCCAAATTTTGCAAATTTGGTATCATTGGAATCAGGGGAACAAACCCTAGCCAACCATGCCCTTAGTTTAGGAAATAGTATCTGTTAGCTTGTTCGAATTTGCAGAAACATTTGTATGCTTGTTAAGGATGTAAAAATTGTTTAAAAATGAATTTGGGGTTAAAATCTTTGGCAATTGGATTGATTTGAACCTACTGACCCTAGGAAACACTTTGTGGACTCAAAAATGTATTTGGTGAAATAAAATAATGATTCTTTGATTTAAAACCATTTCTAGTCAAATAGAAATGTGGTTTATTTATTAAAAATGGTTTTGGAAGAAAACCTTTGGAAAATATTTTGTTTTAAAACTCTCTGACCACAAACACCAAGTTTTATAGTTTGAAAACATATTTGGTGAACCCTATAGGTTAATGCCTTAGTAAAAATATTTCTACACCACATAAAATGATACTTTGTTTTGAAAATGGTTTTGAAGTGAAACCTTTTGTAAAATGACTTTGCCACTTTACAAAATGACCATTAGGTGTATTCAAATGTTCATGACCCATTAGGAACCAATTTTTCAAACAAAACAAAGCTTGACATGCTTGCATGCATTACTTTGACTTTGTGATTTTATGTGATTGTTTTGCTTGATTGGTAGATTGAGTTTGTGCCTTGTTTGATTGGATTGTAGTGACTTGAAAAGTGTGATTGTTGCAAGGAAAAGGAGTGAACCTATACCCTCTACCAAAAAGGCAAGTGATGCTTCATACTTTTTGTCCCATTACTTTCTCTATGCATTAGTGATTTTCTCTAAGTAAAACTTGCATGGATTTTGCTAAGTATAAACCTTGCTATAGGAAAACTAGTAGATGAAACCTTAGTGGAAATATTCCTAAGTTAAGATTCCTATTACTATCAAGCTTAGCCTAGCTAATAGAAAACATGGGTGGAATATATATTCACACTATGGAAAAATATTCTAAGTCTAAGGACTTGTGTTTTGTTTAATAAAACAACTAAGTTAATGAATCACCTGGGTGGAATGGTAATTGCTTGGTGGTTTTTGGTTGAGTGGTTACACAAGGCCAGGGGGACTGGTGAACCTTGTGTATCACACTTGTGGATTGCCACCCAGGAACAAAGAGATTTGAGATGTCAAATGTTGAGAAGCTTCAAGTGCAACCACTTGGCAATATGGGCTCTGCCATGATCATATAGGTTGCAAGAACTTAGCCATATGGACAGTGGGTGGTAGTGTTTGATAGGTTGGAGCGCGTCCATTTTGGTCTAAGGGAAGGCTTCTGAAAGATCTTGTCTTGGGAAACCAAGTCTTGTGGGGAAAGTGCACCACCTCTGCAGAGTGTAAAATCTAAGTACTTAGCCATGTCCCTGGTAAAGGACAATTTGAGCATCAAGACATGAAAGCAATCAAGAATCTCATCATTCAAATTTCTAAGTTAAAACTTGTGGTTTGAACAAGGGTTGTTTGAAATCTTCAATCTTTGATTGAGAGATGCCTTGGTTAAAGGATCTTCAAATCTTTGATTGAGAAAAATGATTTTGCCAAGCAAAACTTAGTATTTTCAAATGTTAAGGAAAAATCTATTTTGAGCAATGCAAGCCTCAACTCCACTTAGCCAAATGCATATAGATGATAGACTCCACTAAACTTTCATAGTATCACTTGCCAATACAATTCAAATGTATTGACCCTTGTGGTTGTAACTTGTATGTTGCAGGTTTGATTGATTTTAGTGAAGAGTGATTGATTAGGATTACAAAGTCTACAACCAACATGTCTGCCTGTGGCACTTTGAAGTTGAAGGACCCATGCTTATAGTTATTCCGCTGCAATGTAATGTAATAGCCAAAAGAGCTATGTAAGATGTAATAAAATTATGTTATTCCTGGTTATAAAGTTATATTATGACCTTTGTTTCTTGATATTACATCTTAACTGTGTATGCTAGCTATTGATCCAGGGACTAGCATTGTAAACACAGGGGGCTCTATCTTATTAAAGATTGGAACCTCTACAGATGGATGCACAAATAGAGCACATACCTAGTGCAAGTGAAGTCTAGCAATAGGAAGGGAGCGAGAAACGAGAGAGCAATAACTTTCATAATCATGCTTGCAACAAAACAGAACTAATTATGGCATGAAAGTGATACAACAACTCTGAGGCAAAATAAATCACCGAGGCTTACTGACTATTGTTTAGTCATATGCATGCGTGAGCATGTGCCAAGTCGATTCACATGAAACATTCAGAGGAGGATACCACAATATCATACCAAGTTATGAATAAAACAATGCAAGCAAACATTCATATGACATGCTACAAACTATTAGCAAGCTGGAGCTAATCACAAGAAAGCAAGAACTACTAAGCATCCATCAATAACATACACCTTACATAAACAGACTAAGAATGCTCACAATGATGAGTATATGTACAAAAATGAAAACAAATAGAGTTCGTTACCAGCCTCTTACCACACCTCGAGTTGTCTTAATCTTCATTACTGCCCTTCACTTGTGTGGCTTGAATAATAACATGAAACCAAACTCCATTGAGGATGTATGAACCCTGCAAATAACTCTCAAAACCAAAGAAGAACAACAAATATTTTTGGTATTTTCGATTTTTTAAAGCAAGCAAAACAAAGCAAAAACAAACCAAGCAAAAACAAACAAAGCAAAATATTTTTGGATTTTTCTTTAAGGTAAATCAAAGCTAGAAAGCAAAGAAACAAACACGGAGAAACAACAAAAATATTTTTGGTATCTTTTGTGTTTTAAGAAAGCAGAAACAAAAACAAAAAGAAAGTGAAACAATGGATATACAAAGGACCGACAGAACATGATATATAGGTGAGTGTGATGTCGGTATACCTCCCCCCAAGCTTAGGCTTTTGGCCTAAGTGGAGCTCAATAGCGCGGGTAGTAACCCCAAGGTGGTGGGTCATCATAGGAATGATCATAGTCAGGCGCTTGCGATGAAGAAGAAGACGCACCCCAATAGGAGGGCTGCTGGTATGAAGACTCTCTCAAGTTGGAGGGCTGAACCGAATCATCTTCGGCATCCTCTCCAACATTCTCTTGCTGGGAGAGCTCCGCCACGTGTGTGTCAAACTCCTCCTCCGTGAGCGACCATCCTTACTTGTTATCAAAATTAAACAAAGTAGGTGCAGGCAAATAAACTACTTTCTCAGTCCTACCCCCTCTCCAACCACGCTTGACAAAGGATAATTCGTACGATAAATTTCTCGCAGTAGCCCCTAGAGAAAAAAAGTTATGCTGAACCATGGAATCAATATCAAGCCTCTCTATGGGGAACCAATAATCTAAATGGTGAGGCTCTAAACCATGGAAAGCTAGCAACCCAGAGGCGATAAGACCTACACAAATTCCACCCTTCTCGCGGTTAGTGGTAAGACGGTACGCTATCAAAGCACCCAGGTTATAAGATCTATCCCTATTGAAAGCAACTGAGATAAAATCTAGATAAAAAAAAAGATAACTTTCTAGCAAGAACACACTTGGTAATGAAATAGGCAAAATATCTAATGGATGGGAACTGAATGTTCTGAATTTTACCACTTTACTTTGAGAAGTCGAAACCTTGGCAAATTTCAGCATATAAATCCATAAGTGACTTAGGCCTCTCCTTAATCTTCTCACAAGATCCCCAATGAGGTACTCTAATTGCTGCACAGAAATCAGTGAAAGGCAGGTCGACAGCTAGATTGCATATTTTATAATGGACCATGGGGTTAAATGAAGACCAAGTAAACCGAAAGTCATGCACCACAGCCATGGTTAGTTTGACATACTGAAGAGGTTCCCCTTCAACAAAGTGTTCCAACCCTGCATTGGTAATCATAGTCTGGAAATCTTGGAAGATCCCCGTGGCTCTCATAAATTCAGGGCATGGGTAAATGGAAGGGAAGACTCCTTCCTCACGATAGACTTTCATTGGCTCATGTACCATCAAATCATATTGATTCAGTGGGTATGCACTCATCTTCTTTTCTGAAATTTTTAGACAAACATCAAACCAAGTGATTTCCAAGTTGATAAATGATGAGAAACTACTATAAGAACTTGCTAGTGGGCTACACATGCATCAAAATGAAATCTCTAAGCATAGACCAAGCATGCAATCTCACACAACCTGTCACCTATAGCATCAAAATACTCAAGATACAATCTACCAATTACAAATCTAATTGGACAAGCGGAGGAGGCACATACCAAGGAGCAATCCCTCCAAAAATCAGCAGCAAAGATTGGCTGAGCAAGGAGATCGAAAATCGGGAGCAACAACAGAAGGAACTCGAGCTTGAGAAAGTTTTCCAGTGTTTTTCGGGAGAGAGAAAGAAGATGGCTGTGAGGAGGCACTTCGGAGTGACACAGGTGAGCCACACCCCAACTAGGCGCCACCTGGGGGCTGGCCGCGCCACCCAGGGGTGTGCTGGCCTGGGGTGGCCCCCTGGGTCACTCCAGGTGTCCCTCTGCCCCTTTTTTCTAGGAAAAATTTATTTTGAATTTTCTGAAATTTTTCGGGAAACTTTATTTTTGGCCAATTTTTAGGGTATGAAAATTGATTTTTTTAGAAGAAGCAAAAGCAAACCAAAACCAAAACTACATAAGTTCTAAGACACTCTAACAAGCAAACAACTAGCAAAACCAAAGCCATCAAAATAAAAAGCAAAGACTAGGAAGGAGAAAAGTAAAAGAAAGCAAGAATAACCACAGTGAAAACATTGCTTTGTTCATTAAAATCATTTTGTTAACAAGGTTGATCAAGTCTTGTTACCAAAACAATCTTATATGAAACAAAACTTTGCACTCCACAAGGTGATTATGTTACCTCAAACTTGATAACAATAGTCCCAATCATAATAGTTTCAAAATTTTCTTGTGGAATGGGACAATATATTTCTCCAACCTTGATGCTCTCAATATTTTCAATGGAATTCAGGCAATAGCTCTTAGCAACCTTCTTGGGGAAATAGACAGTATGCTCTTTGTCATTAATACTGAATGTTACTTTTCCTTTATTACAGCACCTGCAGTATTAAGAAAAGGTCTCCCAAAAATAATAGACATATTATCATCTTTAGGCATTTCAAGCACAACAAAATCAGTCAAAACCAAGCAATTATAAGCCACCTGAACAGGAACATCCACACATATACCAACAAGAATAGTAGTTGACTTATCAGCCATTTGCAAAGATATATCAGTTCGTATCAACTTTTCTAGCTGGAGTCTCTTTTAGAGAGGAAAACACATAACACTAACTCCAGCTCCCAAATCACATAAAACAGTTCTAACATAATTGTTCTTAATAGAGCAAGGAATAGTTGGTATACCTGGATCACCAAGTTTCTTTGGAACCTTACCATTGAAGGAATAATTAGCAAGCAAAGTACAAATCTCCTCATTAGGAATCTTCCTTTTATTAGAGACAATATCCTTCATATACTTTGAATAAGGAGGCAACTTAATAGCATCAGTCAAAGGAATTTGCAAAAATAAAGGTTTCATCCACTCACAAAACTTGTTGTAGTGTTCTTTCTCCTTTGACTTGTGTTTCTTACCTGGAAAAGGCATAGGTTTCTGCACCCAAGGTTCTCTCTCACTACCATGTTTCTTAGAAATAAAATCTTCCTTAGTGTACCTAGTGTTCTTAGTGTGCTTCTCTGGTTCTTCCTCAACTTCCTCCTTATCAGGAGCATCATTTTTATCATTACCACTCTTAGTTTCAGCATTAGAGACAGATATACTATTAGGATCTATAGCAGGTTCAAGTGGCTCCTCAACTATTTTATGTTTCTTTTTCTTTCTCTTACGAGTACTACCACTAGTTTCACCTTGTTGAGAATCCTGCTCAATTATTTTAGGGTGTCCTTCAGGATATAAAGGATCTTGAGTAGCTATACCACTCCTAGTTCTAATTCCATAAGCATGTTTATCTCCTGAGGCATTAACTAGCATATCTTTTTGTACCTTAGCAAGTTGATCAAGTTGGGTTTGAACCATTTGAAAGTGTTAACAAAGCATTTTAATATCATTAGAATTTCTTTCCACAATATCTTTCAACTCATTAATAGCTCTAGAGTTTTCCAATAAATGTTTCTGAACTTGTTTATTAAAATTACCTTGTTTAATAATAAATGTGTCAAGTTCCTCTAGACATTGATCAGGAGGCTTACCATAGGGAATATCACCTTCATCAAAGTGGAGAGAGTGTACTTCAATAGTAGATGAGTGGGGAATTGGCTTACATAATTCTTCTATAGGAGGTAGATTCTTCACATCTTCATCTCTAATACCTTTCTCCTTTAGACATTTCTTAGCTTCTTTCATCACTTAATGCAATAACTCCCCTCTTCTTTGGTGTTGGTGTTGGAACTGGTTCAGGCACAACTGGTTCAGGAGAAATAGGCTCAGGTGTATTTAGCTCAGTTGAAGTCCAATCATCATAATTCTTGCTTATTTTAGCCATTAATTCTTCAGCATTTGTAGGAGTTATTTTCCTAAAAACACAATCAGCAAAGCTATCTAGGTATGCCCTAGAATCATCAGTTAGTCCATTATAATAAATATCAAGAAGCTCATTTTTAGGTAATGGACATCCAGGATGTGCATGAATCAAGGCACAGAACCTTGTCCATGACTTAGGCAATTTCTCTTCTTTTCCCTGTTTAAAATCAAAAAGTATATGAAGGATATTTTCTCATGAATGTCTAGCATTGGGAGGAAAATATTTCTGGAAGAAAGAAGCAATCAAGCAATTATGGCAATCAATGGAACCAGGAGGCAATCTATTAAACCAAGCCATAGCTTCTCCTTTTAGTGAAAAAGGGAAGATCTTAGTAACAAAGTACTTGCGCATCTTAAAATCATCAGAGAATAAAGCACTCATAGTGGAAAGCTCATTCATATGAGCTACAACACTCTCGTTTTCAGTCCCACAAAAAGTTTTTTTCTCAACAATGTCCAAATAGGATAAATCAAGAGAGAAATCATAATCTTTATCTTTAATATCTATGGGAGAGGTGGCAAACTTAGGATTAGAGGAAATTTTAGGAATAATGGTACGTCTCGCAAGGAGACTCTTAATAACACTAGCACCATGTGTGTTTCGGCACTCCTCAACAAATTCATCAGTAAACTCAATGTAACCATCATTAATATCATATCTCTCTCTAGACTCAGGTGAGCTAACAGGTGTAACAGTGTCTTCAATAGGAGTTTCAGTATTTCCTAGACTAGCCATAGTAGCATCTAGGAAAGGACCTAATGAACCACTCGCATCAAGCACAGTAGAAGTAACATCATGAGTATCAAAAGCAGTTTCAGATTCAGCAGTAGTAGAAGTGTGTGTAGCATGAGTATGTGGTGGTGGTGTAACAAACTTACTTATAACAAACGGTGAATCAAGAGCAACAAAGGTGTTTAGGACAGTACCTCTTCTTGTAGTGGATGGTAAAATAGGAAACTTTCCATCACGAGACTTACCCATGATGAAAGGAGTAGGAGTGA
Organism: Avena sativa; assembly: GCA_916181665.1. Taxonomy (NCBI): domain Eukaryota; kingdom Viridiplantae; phylum Streptophyta; class Magnoliopsida; order Poales; family Poaceae; genus Avena; species Avena sativa. Next base: position 263,754,470 of record OV702284.1, on the reverse strand, counting down.
ACATTAGTAGATCCAAGTGAACTTACAAATAAAGTTATGCTCCCGGGCAATGGCGCCAGAAAATAGTCTTGATGACACACAAGTATAGGGGATCGCAACAGTCTTCGAGGGTAGTATTACCCAATTTATTGATTCGACACAAGGGGAGCCAAAGAATACTTGCAAGCCTTAACAACTGAGTTGTCAATTCAGCTGCACCTGGAAATAGTTCTTACTCACAGAAGTTTAGTGGTAGCAACAGTTGGGTAGTAGCAACAACAAAGTAATAGCAGCAGTAAAACATGAGCAATAGTAGCAGTAGCAGCAAACAGTAGGATATGAGTGCGGTAGGCATAGGGATGGATGGACGGGCGTTGCATGGACGAGTATAAACATGTCACTTCAATATCTAGGGAAATTACAGATAAATAAGAATAAGCATCCAAGTACTTAACAATCATAGGCATGTGCTCCATATATAGTCATGCGTGCTCGCAATGAGAACTTGCACAACATCTTTTGTCCTGCCAGCCCATTGTAGCGGGGCCTCACGGGAACTACTGGCAATTAAGGTGCTACTTTTAATAGAGCACCGCAGCAAAGCATTAACACTCCACGAACACATGTGATCCTCACACCATAGCCATCCCCTCCGGTTGTCCCAATTTCTATCATTTCGGGGCCTTTGGATCCGGATAATGATATGTGTACACAACTTGAAGATAAGATCACAAACAATACTATCATAATGATTTAATAATAAGTTCAGATCTGAGATCATGGCCCTCGGGCCCTAGTGACAAGCATTAAGCACAACAAGTTGCAACAAAGCCAAATAGCACTAATAGAGATACTAGGCACCATGCCCTAACAATCTTATTCGATTACATGATAGAACTCATCCAATCCCTACCATCCCCATAGCCTACAGCAGGGGATTACTCACTCATGGATGAGGGAAACATTGATGGTTGATGGAGAGGCGTTGGTGATGATGAAAGCGATGATCCTATCCAAATTCCCCGTCCCGGTAGGGTGCTAGAACGGAGTTTCTGGATCCAAATCGCGGTTTCTAGTGGTGGCGGCGGAGCAGAACTCTTTCTGGAAAAATGTCGAACCCCCTGAGTTTTTAGGTCAGAAGTCATCTTATAGGCGAAGAGCGAGGCCGAGGGGTACCTGGGCAAGCCACACCCCTCCTAGGCGCGGGGTGGGCCCACCCGCACGGTAGGGGGTGTGGGCCACCCAGGGCTCCCCTCCGTCTCGTATTCTGGCTCCGTGGATCTTCTGGTGAAATAGGATTTTTGGCATATTTTTCGGGATTTTTCCTGATAGGTGATTTTCTACACAAAACTAGACACCAAGGTAAATCTGCTGAAAACAGCGTCAGTCCATGTTAGTTGTATCCAAATCAGACAAGTTTAGAGGAGAAACAATAGCAAAAGTGTTCGGGAAAGTGGATACGTTTTGTACGTATCAACTACCAAAATTATTCCTATAGGCATTGTTGTTGAAATTGTTGTTTTTAATGAAGTTCACATCAACTTGCTCTTCTTGAGCAACCAAAGAGGCTAATGGAACATTATTTGGATCAATATGAGCTTTTCCATTAACAAGCATAGCCATGATAACATCAACCTTATCACTCAAAGAGGAGGTTTCTTCAACTGAGTTTACCTTCTTACCATGTGGAGCTCTCTCAGTGTGCCATTCAGAATAATTAACCATCATATTATCAAGGATCTTTGTTGCAGCATCCAAGGTAATGGTCATAAAGGTACCTCCAGCAGCTGAATTCAATAGGTTTCTTGAAGAGAAGTTTAAACCGGCATAAATGATGACCCATAAGTGTAGGGGATCGCAATAGTCTTCGCGGGTAGTATGACCCAATTTATTGATTCGACACAAGGGGATCCAAAGAATACTTGCAAGCCTTAACAACTAAGTTGTCAGTTTAGCTGCACCTGGAAGTAGTTCTTGCTCACATAAGTTTATCAGTAGCAATAGTTTGTAGTAGTAACAGCAAAGCAATAGTAGCAGTAACATCAATAGTGAAACAGGAGCAATAGTAACAGTAACGGTAGCAGTAGGATTCGAGTGCGGTAGGCATAGGGATGGATGGACGGGCGTTGCATGGACGAGTCTAAACATGTAACTTCAAAGAACTAGGGCATTACAGATAAATAATAACAAGTATCCAAGTACTAAACAATCCTAGGCATGTGCTCCAAATATAGTCATACGTTGTCACATCCCAAAATTCTCCTAATTTTTAGAATGTGAAATAAATAAATAAGTTTGGCTATGTTGAAAATTCTCAAAGAGAAGAAACTTTTTTGAATAGAAAATCCTCTCAACCATGAATTCAAAATCTTATATTCTTTTGTTAAGACCTAAGTAGCCATATAGGCAAAAGGGCATGGATTGATTATGGATTGTAGAATTGGTGTGCAAGATTTCAAAATGAAAAACATGAAGCATTCATAAGCATTTCACCCATGCAAAGTTCTCACAAACTGAATCCTAATCCTGGTATCTAAAATCCTATAGTTGATTTGCCCAAATGTTCCTAAAGGAAATTAAATTGACTTTATAAAACCCACTATTGCTAAGACAGCGATTATTGCTAAATTATAGCCTAAAGAGATCCAATTAATACTACAAAATTTTAGAAACAAAATTGAGCTCATTTGGAGCTAGTATGAAAAAGTTATGGAATAAATACAAACACATAAAGATATAAATAAAATGAGATATACAAGGATTTATAAACCCACTACTTCCAAACTAGTAAAAAGATTACAAATTTGATCCTATAATGATCTATTTGATTTTAGAAAAATTTAGAAACAAGAATCATGTCATTTGGAGTTCGTATGGAAAATATATGAGGAAAACAAGTATATATAAAAAAAAAACGGGCCAGCCCACCCAGTCCGACCGGACCGAGCCAGCCGGGCAGGCCACGCATACGGGATCGACCGGGTTGCTCCAAGAAGCGTGCAAAATCTGTTTTGTTAAACCTATCTCTATTCAAACTGCTATAACTTTTTATCTACAACTCCGAATCGACTTCCGTTTGTTTCTACTTGTTCTCTACTCCAAGGCCTATCTCTAAACCATCCTAAACCTCCATATAAACTCGTGGAGCCATGGCTGTACGAGTTTCTATTCTCGAAATCCTGAATCTACATATGCCCGAATCTTATTTCGCTTTTTAACCCATCTAGACTTCGTCGTTTGCCTTCGGTCAAAAAACGAAAGTTGTAGGAATCGTCGAAATCTTTCAATCCCGACAAACCTCACCTCTTTTCATCCACCACAGCCGGAGAATTTCGCATCGCAATATTTCAGATCTTACGGTGTAAATCCAAGATCTACTCGCGCTTGTTTCTTCAAATCCAAATTCCTTTGGTGAGAAGGTAGGAATAATGATTCCCCACAACTTTTATGTTCTGAGTTTTTCAATTTGACCTACGGATTTGTCTCTCTAACACAGATCTATTTCTTGTCTATTCTGAGCCAAAATCGGGTCAATCTCTTCTTCTAGCCACCAGATCCTATCCAGACGGTCGAGATCCAATCAAACCGGTGCGTGCCATGTCGTCATCCCGGTCATCTTCATTATCAACACCACATCAACGTAAGGTCAACGTCTAGTCCCAGTCAGCATGCAAAGTCAACCTGTCCAGTCAGCGGAATATTCCCTGGAATATTCCGTTCGAATTTAAAATTGCATATTATAGATCTAACTTGTAAAATTCATTAGAAATTCATACCACGTCCAAAAATTGCGTATAATTTATCAAATTGAAGATAAGTTCACGTAGAATCATCTTATCAGAATAGATCCAACTTTTACTGTACGTGGTTACTGCAGTAATTTAATTAGTTTTAATGGTCTTTTAGGTTAATAAATTCATAAGAAATTATCTGTAACTCCGAAAAATATGAATAATATATCAAATTGAAGCTACTGTAATGTACTTTAATAATATCTGGTTGGATCTATCCTTTGCGGAAAATTGACCCCGTAGCAATTTAATTAGTTTTAATGGCTTTAGAAATCATTAAATTCGTAGAAAATTATTTGCATATCACAAAAATATAAATAATATACCGATAGAAAGCTGGTTCCATGTAGATCATCAATCTGCAAATGGTTCAGTAAAATACTATAAGGTTTCGCAGCAATTAAATAAATGGTTTAATGGCTTATTTAGAGTAATAAATTCATAAGAAAATAAATACTATTCAGAAAATTACAAATAATATCTCCGTGAAATCACAATTCCGTGGATATTACAGATATAATTTTAGTTTGATTTTTAGGCAACAGAAACTGTATGAATCATTTAAAACCCATTAAACACTATTTAAATCATACAAAAAGATCTATAACTCCGATTAGGGTGAATCGAACGCCTACTGGTTCGTATTAACGTCCTCTATCCAGTAAACCCAAGAAACAAATTTAATTCTACAGTTAGAACAGACGTTACAACAGAACTATCAAAACCCTTATATTGGCAAGTAATCATTAATAACAAGTACCCTATTGCATTAAATGAACTCATACATGCATCATATGATATATTAATGTTCATAAAACTAATTATAACCATTGTGTCATGTTAAATCATCATGCATGTTTTCGATCATCCTTGTTGTGTTTGCTATGTTTGCAATTGTTTTGATTGGAATTACCTTGTCCTCGTATTAGATTGTTCGGAGAGTGCGATTGCTGCGGAGAAATACAATCAACACCCATATTATCAACATAAGGCAAGTTACACCACTTGTTCATAATTTTGTCCCAGTTTTGATTCTGTGCATATGAACTTCAAAATTCTGTAGTATGCATGTGTAGGATGTTCTAGTAGATTTTCCCCTTAGTATTATTTTGCAAGTGCGATGATTTTGTAGTATGCCATGAGTAGCTCTATACTTAGGATTTCCCATCCTAATAGGTTACCCCTGTTTTTGCTAAGTATTGCTTGCTATGCTATATATACAAAGTACCGTTGGGGGGTTCGAAAGACAAAGAATTTTTCTAAGTATAAAGGCTCTCTAGAGCAAACTTTTATTCTCAAATCCACTTCAAAATAAAACTAAGTTTTCTTCTGGGCGGAATGGTTGTCGGGTAAACGAGTGAGATTTTGGTGGAGGACGGCCGCCCAGGAATCAAAGAAGTCTGCCATGTTTCAGAATTCAGAAGCTTCCAGTGCAACCACAATACATTATGGGCTCTGTCTTGGCCTAGTACTTAGTGGGAAACCTCACCTGGGTACCAACATTTGGAGGTTCTTGGCACGGTTGGATCCAGAAGGTAGAGGGGCTACTAAGGGAAAGCCTCGCCATGGTCTTGTCTGTAAAAGGACTTGATCGTGGATTGTGGGTAAAGTGCACAAACTCTCGAGAGTATTACAATCTGATCGATCAGCCATGTTCACGGAAACAGAACAACATTGAGCATATGAAGGATGGAGCCTCTAAAGGATCTTCCTCTCTCTTTTCTAAAACAAAGTTTTGAAACCCCATGGCGTGCGTAATATCGCTAATGGGTGGGAATTTGGGAACTTGGTGTGTAATATCCAAGTGACGCTTGGTGCGTAATATCCAAGTGTTTGGTTGTTTGGACACTTGGTGCGTAATATCCTCGTGTGCCACTCGACCTTATTTTATCTAAGCAAATGTTTACAAAGTAGGACAATCTTCTCTTCTCTCTACTTAAGAAAACTAGCTTTATGCAAATGAACTCCAAAGCCTAAACTAGCCTTGCATGTAGAGTTAGTCTTTCCTTCCTTGGTGTAATTTGCCAATACATTCAAAGTATTGACCCAACTTGTTGGCTGCATGTTTTATGTGCAGAATTTCGAAGATCGTTGAAAGGTGCGCTAGGATCGCGGGTCTTCACTCAACCTGCTTGTGGCATTGATGGGACTCCAAGTTGTATTTATATCGCTTATGTTGTAATAATGTAAACTCTGGATTATTCGATTCATGTAATAAAGACTTGTGTTTTACATGATATTTCATCGACTGTGAGTGCTAGCTATTGATCCAGGGACTAGCATGTTATTCACAGGGACTTAGGATCTTACTTGATCTGAGGTCACTACAGATGGTATCAGAGCATAAGTTGACTGTAGATCGTGACCCTAGACATGGAAAAACCGTAGGACAAATATTTTCTAAGTTATTTCAGAAAACCCTCATACTTCTCATCATCTACCTTTGGGGTTTTAAAATTTAACTCTCTTCTTTTCAACATTATAAAATGACCACTACACACTTCAAGAAGAAACTTTTCTCAAGATTACCTTTTCAAAGAAGATCATCTCAATGTTTCGATTAAGTTGGTACTTGAAGACCTCCATGAAAGATGTTCCAAGACTGAAGCTATGAGATTAAAGACTTCAAAGGCCTTAAGTCAATGTTATTAACTAAAGAACTCGAAAGATTGAAGATTATGAAGAACATGAAGACTATCAAGAGCGCGAAGACTTTTGGAGATTCGAAGCCTCGAAGATTCCAAGTGACCTACTAGGAACCAAACCCGAATAAGATTTCGCTAAATATAGATGCGACAAATTGTTTGCTATCTTGTATGGTTTATTACCTTAGCTAATGAAAACCTGTTTTCTAAATAAAATTTCTTGTATGGGTTATTCTTCTTCTTCCATACTCCATTCGTTCCTACTCTAAACCTTGGTCAACTCGACGGATGGACCATATCAATAAGGAGGACAAGGAACTCAACTCCACCAAGCGTAAGAGCCACGCGATGCAAAGAAGTGGATGCTCCAGGTTGAAGAAAGAATGAAGGATGCCAACATTGAAGTCAACAGAATGCTTCATTATGCCACCCAATTCCTAAAGGACGACAGTCCAACTTGGTGGGAGATGCAACACACCATTGATGATCATCAAGGGGTGATATCTTAGGAAGAATTTAAAGTGGTTCTACTTCAATCTCGTCTCGTATACCAAAAATCCAAGAAGTTGAAGTCCCGAAACATTCAGCTTGCACGATCTATGGAGAAATAGGGCATATCACCAAGGAGCATCATGATGAGCGCCCCTACTGTGAAGGAAGGCACCCATCAGAAGAATGTCCCACCTCTCAAGTTACATTCTTCCTGTGCGAAGGGACCAATCACAACCCCGCTCAATGCACCTCTACCCGGTGGTACATCAACTGAATCAACAAGCCAGAGACGGAATGCGCCAAGACCTCATGAAGCTCCGCGAGGACACGGCAAATACAAGGGATGGATTCAAGACTCTAGACCCCGCACCCAAAGTCATCACTTCGCAATACTCGACATATGAAAGGAATGCCCATTTTCCCCAAACTGGCTCAAGGAAACGATCAAGGCTTCAAAATGTTGAGGTAGAGCATGAAGAACCACAAGACGGGATGTCCTTGCCAAAAAGGAGGAAGGATCTAAGCAAAAGTCCTATGCTTCCAGTGTCACAATCCTGGGCATTATGCTGATAATTGTCCAAAACATGTGAATGTAGTTGGAAAGGATAAAAACGACGATGGTAATAGCAATAGAAGACCTCTATTAGGAGAACTATCATATTTTATACTTATTAGATGTTCTTATATTTCTTGTCTATCTTTTCTATAACCTCTTCTTGTTCAAATTTGTAGTTGTCCATTCTTATGATACCAATATGAGAGTTAGCTAAGTAAAAAAACAAATAGTATGACATAAATAAACATCTCATCAAGTTTGGTTAGGTCTGGACCACCATATTTTATCTCTTTAGGAGATCATCGCTATCGTGTTAGCATATTGTTTTTACCAACTTATGTGGTATGACAATATAGGTTGCTTGCTGGTTTGTACTGAATCATATCGTGTGATGCCTTGTTTAGGATCTGTTGTTTTGAAACTCTAAAGTTGCTGGAACTTTCGTGTGGTTTTAAAATTATTTTAATGGTGTGAATTGATTGAAATTCGTGGATTACTGCTGCAGTTTTCTGCCTGACCTGTTGTACCGCGCGATTTTACATATTTTATTGGTAACTCAGAAAAATCTACAAAAAAATAGGATCTGGAGCGTAATTACCTGTAGTACATGCACAAAAATCGGCTAAAATTCGGGACGAGTTTAAGTCGGTCAGAAAAATTCGTGAAGTCTGCTGTACCGTTTTGACAGATTTTGTTTATTGCTTATATGTTGCTCTATTTTACTCTAGTATTGTTCCCAATGCTTTCAAACTATTTTGTGGTTATATACTACTAAGTTTATACACATGTAATGTTATTATATAGGTGCTTGCTTGTGTGTTGATTTCTTATGATTGTTTCCTTGTTTGTGACATTGATTGCTTCATATAGTTATGGGTAGGATTATTTTCTTAGTCGTTTCTTTCCTATAGAATCTATCCTTTCCTATCTTGAACCCTTGGAGATATAATGATGTGTTAAGTGGAAGGTTTGACAACACAATGCATTTAGGAAGGGAATGCTCCACCTAATAAAAAAAGGATGTGGAAGTATGAAGTGTTGCACATGATGTTATGTAGTAGATTACCCAACCTGAAAGTTGAAGTATCGATAGCTTAGTTTTAGTAGTAACTTTGTTGATTGAATACATGGGAGTATACATAGAGCATTAGTTCGTGCCCATGGAAACATTCTTCAAGGCAAGTAAGAATACCCGAGTGATAGAAAAATGTGATTCACCTATCCTCATACAGGGTAATGATTTGGGTGCAGGATGGATTGATCACCATTCCTACTACTCTTATTATTCGCTCTTGTACCGTTGGCTTTGCGAATCTTGAGTGCCTTTCAGCCTTAGCAGAGAGCCGGCGTTGAGCCTAAACCTTAGATTGGTAGATTGTTCCACCTCTACAAAAGCATTCATTGCTAAGCGTAGGAATATACGGTAAGGATGAATCCCAACCGTGAATTATGGGAACCGTGAAGTAAACGTTCCCTATTTGCCCACCATGAGAGTTTTGCTAGTTTAAGAAGTGCTATCTCGGAAACTATCAATCATGATGTTTAGAATGTGCTAGAGACATTGTGCCAATAAAAGTCTAAAGGAGAACCAATCTGAGCTAAGTGAATCCTCGAGAAGTGACCTAGTCAATTTCTTTTAAGGGTGGTAGCATCCTAAAGGATCCCGAACCTTTCTTTCTTTCTAGCCTTCCCAAATCTCGGGACGAGATTTTTTTTAAGGGTGGTAGTCTGTCACATCCCAAAATTCTCCTAATTTTTGGAATGTGAAATAAATAAATAAGTTTGATTGATTGTTTGGCTATGTTGAAAATTCTCAAAGAGAAGAAACTTTTTTGAATAGAAAATCCTCTCAACCATGAATTCAAAATCTTATATTCTTTTGTTAAGACCTAAGTAGCCATATAGGCAAAAGGGCATGGATTGATTATGGATTGTAGAATTGGTGTGCAAGATTTCAAAATGAAAATCATGAAGCATTCATAAGCATTTCACCCATGCAAAGTTCTCACAAACTGAATCCTAATCCTGGTATCTAAAATCCTATAGTTGATTTGCCCAAATGTTCCTAAAGGAAATTAAATTGACTTTATAAAACCCACTATTGCTAAGACAGCGATTATTGCTAAATTATAGCCTAAAGAGATCCAATTAATACTACAAAATTTTAGAAACAAAATTGAGCTCATTTGGAGCTAGTATGAAAAAGTTATGGAATAAATACAAACACATAAAGATATAAATAAAATGAGATATACAAGGATTTATAAACCCACTACTTCCAAACTAGTAAAAAGATTACAAATTTGATCCTATAATGATCTATTTGATTTTAGAAAAATTTAGAAACAAGAATCATGTCATTTGGAGTTCGTATGCAAAAGATATGAGGGAAACAAGTATATATAAAAAAAAAACCGGGCCGGCCCACCCAGTCCGACCGGACCGAGCCAGCCGGGCAGGCCACGCATACGGGATCGACCGGGTTGCTCCAAGAAGCGTGCAAAATCTGTTTTGTTAAACCTATCTCTATTCAAACTGCTATAACTTTTTATCTACAACTCCGAATCGACTTCCGTTTGTTTCTACTTGTTCTCTACTCCAAGGCCTATCTCTAAACCATCCTAAACCTCCATATAAACTCGTGGAGCCATGGCTGTACGAGTTTCTATTCTCGAAATACTGAATCTACATATGCCCGAATCTTATTTCGCTTTTTAACCCATCTAGACTTCGTCGTTTGCCTTCGGTCAAAAAACGAAAGTTGTAGGAATCGTCGAAATCTTTCAATCCCGACAAACCTCACCTCTTTTCATCCACCACAGCCGGAGAATTTCGCATCGCAATATTTCAGATCTTACGGTGTAAATCCAAGATCTACTCGCGCTTGTTTCTTCAAATCCAAATTCCTTTGGTGAGAAGGTAGGAATAATGATTTCCCACAACTTTCATGTTCTGAGTTTTTCAATTTGACCTACAGATTTGTCTCTCTAACACAGATCTATTTCTTGTCTATTCTGAGCCAAAATCGGGCCAATCTCTTCTTCTAGCCACCGGATCCTATCCAGACGGTCGAGATCCAATCAAACCGGGGCGTGCCATGTCGTCATCCCGGTCATCTTCATTATCAACACCACATCAACGTAAGGTCAACGTCTAGTCCCAGTCAGCATGCAAAGTCAACCTGTCCAGTCAGCGGAATATTCCCTGGAATATTCCGTTCGAATTTAAAATTGCATATTATAGATCTAACTTGTAAAATTCATTAGAAATTCATACCACGTCCAAAAATTGCGTATAATTTATCAAATTGAATATAATTTCACGTAGAATCATCTTATCAGAATAGATCCAACTTTTACTGTACGTGGTTACTGCAGTAATTTAATTAGTTTTAATGGTCTTTTAGGTTAATAAATTCAATTATCTGTAACTCCAAAAAATATGAATAATATATCAAATTTAAGCTACTGTAATGTACTTTAATAATATCTCGTTGGATCTATCCTTTGCGGAAAATTGACCCCGTAGCAATTTAATTAGTTTTAATGGATTTAGAAATCATTAAATTCGTAGAAAATTATTTGCATATCACAAAAATATAAATAATATACCGATAGAAAGCTGGTTCCATGTAGATCATCAATATGCAAATGGTTCAGTAAAATACTATAAGGTTTCGCAGCAATTAAATAAATGGTTTAATGGCTTATTTAGAGTAATAAATTCATAAGAAAATAAATACTATTCAGAAAATTACAAATAATATCTCCATGAAATCACAATTCCGTGAAGATTACAGATATAATTTTAGTTTGATTTTTAGGCAACAGAAACTGTATGAATCATTTAAAACCCATTAAACACTATTTAAATCATACAAAAAGATCTATAACTCCGATTAGGGTGAATCGAACGCCTACTGGTTCGTATTAACGTCCTCTATCCAGTAAACCCAAGAAACAAATTTAATTCTACAGTTAGAACAGGCGTTACAACAGAACTATCAAAACCCTTATATTGGCAAGTAATCATTAATAACAAGTACCCTATTGCATTAAATGAACTCATACATGCATCATATGATATATTAATGTTCATAAAACTAATTATAACCATTGTGTCATGTTAAATCATCATGCATGTTTTCGATCATCCTTGTTGTGTTTGCTATGTTTGCAATTGTTTTGATTGGAATTACCTTGTCCTCGTATTAGATTGTTCGGAGAGTGCGATTGCTGCGGAGAAATACAATCAACACCCATATTATCAACATAAGGCAAGTTACACCACTTGTTCATAATTTTGTCCCAGTTTTGATTCTGTGCATGTGAACTTCAAAATTCTGTAGTATGCATGTGTAGGATGTTCTAGTAGATTTTCCCCTTAGTATTATTTTGCAAGTGCGATGATTTTGTAGTATGCCATGAGTAGCTCTATACTTAGGATTTCCCATCCTAATAGGTTACCCCTGTTTTTGCTAAGTATTGCTTGCTATGCTATATATACAAAGTACCGTTGGGGGGTTCGAAAGACAAAGAATTTTTCTAAGTATAAAGGCTCTCTAGAGCAAACTTTTCTTCTCAAATCCACTTCAAAATAAAACTAAGTTTTCTTCTGGGTGGAATGGTTATCGGGTCAACGAGTGAGATTTTGGTGGAGGACGGCCGCCCAGGAATCAAAGAAGTCTGCCATGTTTCAGAATTCAGAAGCTTCCAGTGCAACCACAATACATTATGGGCTCTGTCTTGGCCTAGTACTTAGTGGGAAACCTCACCTAGGTACCAACATTTGGAGGTTCTTGGCACGGTTGGATCCAGAAGGTAGAGGGGCTACTAAGGGAAAGCCTCGCCATGGTCTTGTCTGTAAAAGGACTTGATCGTGGATTGTGTGTAAAGTGCACAAACTCTCGAGAGTATTACAATCTGATCGACCAGCCGTGTTCACGGAAACAGAACAACATTGAGCATCTGAAGGATGGAGCCTCTGAAGGATCTTACTCTCTCTTTTCTAAAACAAAGTTTTGAAACCCCATGGCGTGCGTAATATCGCTAATGGGTGGGAATTTGGGAACTTGGTGTGTAATATCCAAGTGACGCTTGGTGCGTAATATCCAAGTGTTTGGTTGTTTGGACACTTGGTGCGTAATATCCTCGTGTGCCACTCGACCTTATTTTATCTAAGCAAATGTTTACAAAGTAGGACAATCTTCTCTTCTCTCTACTTAAGAAAACTAGCTTTATGCAAATGAACTCCAAAGCCTAAACTAGCCTTGCATGTAGAGTTAGTCTTTCCTTCCTTGGTGTAACTTGCCAATACATTCAAAGTATTGACCCAACTTGTTGGCTGCACGTTTTATGTGCAGAATTTCGGAGATCGTTGAAAGGTGCGCTAGGATCGCGGGTCTTCACTCAACCTGCCTGTGGCATTGATGGGACTCCAAGTTGTATTTATATCGCTTCTGTTGTAATAATGTAAACTCTGGATTATTCGATTCATGTAATAAAGACTTGTGTTTCACATGATATTTCATCGACTGTGAGTGCTAGCTATTGATCCAGGGACTAGCATGTTATTCACAGGGACTTAGGATCTTACTTCATCCGAGGTCACTACATACGTGCTCGCAATGAGAACTTGCACAACATCTTCTGTCTAGACAGCCCGTGGCAGCGGGGCCTCTAGGGAACTATTGGCAATTAAGGTGCTCCTTTTAATAGAGAACCGGAGCAAAGCATTAACACTCCGTGAACACATGTGATCCTCACACCACAACCATCCCCTCTAATTGTTCCAATTATTGTCACTTTGGGGCCTTTGGATCCGGACAATGATATGTGTGTACAACTTGCAGATAATATCATAAACAATACTATCATAATGATTCAATAATAAGTTCAGATCTGAGATCATGGCACTCGGGCCCTAGTGACAAGCATTAAGCACAACAAGTTGCAACAAATTCAAATAGCACTAATAGAGATACTAGGCACTATGCCCCTAATAGATCTTATTTGATTACATGATAGAACTCACCCAATCCCTACCATACCCAAGCCTATAGCGGGGGATTACTCACTCATGGATGAGGGAAACATCAGTGGTTGATGGAGATGAGTTGGTGATGGCGATGGTGATGATCCTCTCCAAATTCCCCGTCCCGGCAGGGTGCCAGAATGGAGTTTCTGGATCCGAATCTTGGTTTCTCGTGGCGGCGGCGGAGCGGAACTCTTTATGGAAAACTATCGACCCCTCCCTCTGTTTTTAGGTCAGAAGGCAACTTATAGGCGCGGAGGGAGGCCGAGGAGCTGCCTGGGGTGGCCAGACCTCCCCCAGGCGCGGGGTCAGTGGGCCCGCGCCTAGGGTGGGTCTGGGCCCCCCAGGCCTCCCCTCTGTCTCCCCTTCTGGCTCCGTGGATCTTCTGGTGAAATATAATTTTTGGCATATTTTCCAGGATTTTTCCTGATAGTTCATTTTCTGCACAAAAACAAGACACCAAGGTAATTCTGCTAAAAACAGCGTCAGTCTGTGTTAGTTGTATCCAAATCACACAAGTTTAGAGAAGAAACAATAGCAAAGTGTTCGAGAAAGTAGATACGTTTTGGACGTATCAACTCCCCCAAGCTTAGATTATTGCTTGTCCTCAAGCAATTCAGTTGAAAACTGAGTGCGATAAAAGAACTTTCACGAACACTTTGCTTCATATGATGTATATATTCTCAGTACAGGAGTACATTCTTAGACAATTCATAATAAAGAGTATGCAACTAAGTCTACTCAATAGTCATTGCAAGCTATGAAGAGAAACCAACTCAATAATAATAAGTAGTATGAAACATAAACATAAGCAACATTGCAATGCTCATAATAAGGTATGATAGAGTGGTATATCGCTTGCCTTTGTTTGAAGAGCACAATATAAATGCCAAGGCACCTCTGAAGTTCACATGAAGACTAGAGATAAAGATATCAGAGATACAAGCATCAAAGTCATGACATAATTAACCAAGTTTTGGAACAAACACAAGAATGACAACTATGCTCTCAAGAAGGTGCTCATAGAATAAGTGGTGACTCAACAAAGTTGTGAAAACAGTTTTGTGAAGGTTTGAAAGGCTTCCTAATGCTGAAAGGAAGGTACCCATTAGCTTTGAGCTCTCATTGCCCCTATCATAGGCATCTTCGTGTGGTTAAGGTGAAAGTGAGGTCCACTCTGAATCATATGCTTGACAGACCATAGACTGGGATCCCAAGTCCCTTGAGTACGAGGGTCGCTCCGCATGCTACTCAACTTTGGTCACCTGAAAGTTCTTGTCATTGTAAATACATGCATATCATCGAGAACCGCCAACGGGGTACCCCTTTCACATGGTACAGGAGCTTTCCCATAACCAAAATGACAAGGCAAGCAGACAATGAGCATCTCAGCAATCTTTTTATTTACCATATGCATAGCTTTTTATTTAGGAAGCTTCATAGATGCTCATTATAGTGATGCTGCAAGTTTCCACCATGATTAAGCATGGCTTAGGCTAGCGTCCCAGGCGTTTCTCTAACACAATGTATAAACTCCATGAACTAACAACTTCCCCTTTTATTTCACATCATCGACATCCATAAACAAAAGAGCAAAGTATCAACTGGATAAGATATCCAACATGTGTTGAAAGCGTTCCCCATGAAAGCACGGCATATAACTTTCATGGACTAGTCACAATGGTTCAGAATTATTAAGCGCAAGGAATAAAGTGTGCCATCAAGTTCGTGAGAGCTTTACTAACTAACTTTCTCAAAACAGACAATCATTTTATTTTTGGAAGAAAACACGGCATACGGAATATGCAATGAAATAGCAAATGATGCTAATAGGTAGGTATGGTGGACACAACTGGCAATATTGCTTTTGGGGAGTTGGAAGCACAGGTAGAACATGTACTCAGTGCAAGTGAAGGCTAGCACTAGAGAGGGAGCGACAAACGAGAGAGCAATAACTGTCATAATCATGCTTGCAACAAAACATGACTAATTATGGCATGCAAGTGATACAAGAACTCTAAGGCAAAATAAATCATCGAGGCTTACTGAATATTGATTAGTCATATGCATGCGTGAGCATGTGCCAAGTCGATTCACATGAACAGTCAGAGGAGGATACCACAATATCATACCAAAGTATGAATAAAAAATGCAAACAAACATTCATATGACATGCTACAAACTATTAGCAAGCTGAGCTAATCATAGACAAGCAAGAACTACTAAGCATCCATAATGACATACACCTTACACAAACAGGCTAAGCATGCTCACAATGATGAGTATATGTACAAAAATGATGGAGGAATACCAATCGGGGTATACCCACGAAGCGGAGTCGCTAGCTGGATCGATCCGACTGAAGCCAAGCCCAGAGCGTGTCGACTCGCCGAATACGGCGACTGACGCATACTGGACCCAGGAGAGTGGCGCCGACTGGAGGCCCAAGACGGCGACTCCAATACAAAGCCCATTAGTGCACTTGTAAACCCTAGGTGGCTGCATATATAAAGCCACCAGGGGCACCCCCACGGGGTAGGCTTTCCCACAATAGATTAGATCTAGTCTCCCTCCGCTACGGCGGCTCCCATGTAAACCAATCTATGATCATATACTGGATTGACAGCAGGATGTAGCGATCCTCCATCGAGAGGATGTGAACCTAGGTACATCGTGTGCCAATCTCGTTCCCGGATTCTCCTACGCCGCCTTGCTCCCTCTACGTAAGCTACCCCCAGTAGAATCTGCCGTGCAATACCACGACAGTTGGCGCCCACCGTGGGGCAAGCGGTGCATGGAGGGTGATAATCCGGGCGGGATCGCTCACTATCACCACCGACCATATCGCATACAACATGTTTCGGCCGCTCGCCGCCCAATGGGAGTTCGCCTTGATGAAGCTCGGTCAATCCGATCGCGTGTGGCCTGCCGGTTCTTTATGACAGCTAAGTTTTAATTAAGCCCCTTCTCTCACTGATCGCCATGCTAGTTGATAATTTCATTCATATCTATGTATATGTATTGGTGCGATTGATTTGATCAGTGCCTGGCAAGGCCATCACAGCCGGTCAGGCCGGCAGCGATCAAGAGTTTGGATCGGAGAAACAGAAGGCTTGTGGAACTATATGATCCATACAAGAATAGAATAATAATTCTTCACGATACCTTCTCCTGTTTATTCTGTTTTATTTTTCCTATCTACTACCGATCGCTTTGTGTGCGCAAGTATGAGAAGGACCAAGTTGGCATCTGGAATCCGTGGAATTGCAGCCGCCGACGTGAGTGCAGTTGACTCGCGTTCTCTATGCAGAATGCCCTGCCAAATCCGTCCTCCCACGCAAGTCAAGGAATAGAAGGATCTCGATCTCGATCTCAGTGCCGCTCCTCACAGCGCACTAAAGCACCAGCGTGTTCGAAAATAGATCAGACTTCATCCAAGCAAAAATAGCAAAGGGCTGATGGGTTTCTTTTATTCTTTTAGATGCAATCGCTTGTCCTCTCTTATTGATTATCTTGTTTGGACTGACTCATCACACACGTGTGTATTTATTTGCTATGCATGTCTCGAGCAATCGGCGAGTCTAATATTTAATTGGAGTCGATGATGGCAAAATTCAGGCCACTTGCCGACTCCATACCTATCAAGGCCTGACAAGTGCCATCAGAAGATACCAGATAGATACACAGAACATTTGGTGATATCTATTCAATTATTTTTTTACCATAATATATTTATATGGATATTTTTGTACTTTCAAACTTGTATATATACACAGGTTAGTTGGTTTACCCCCCTCGTGGACTTGCCCGCCGCTTTCGGCGACTTCCCTGTCGCGGAATCGCCTAGCGCGGACTCGCCATGCTGCGGAACTCGCCTAAAGGCGGACACGCTTAAACACGGACTCGCTAGGCTCGGGGACTCGCCATCGCGACTTCTCCATAGCGCGACCTCCGCCCACCGTGACCACGCCATCGCGGCCTCGCCATCGCGACCTCGCCCTTGCGGACTCGTCATGCTAACAGCTAAGTTTTTATACACTCGTATATACTATGAGTCCAAAACATATATGCATCTCCATTCATTCTTCAAAGCCGACCACATGGTCGCATATGATCCTTTTCAGGGACCAAAATCATACTTGAAATCGGTTTCAGTTTTGTCTGCTGTTTATTCGCGTCCGTCGAAGTAGTGAGGCTGGGTACCAAAAAGCCGACCTTGTCTCCGGGTTCAACAGTCTGGCATCACGTCCCTGTTACCCGGCAAGCGTTTGATGCTGGAGGTCTGCCTACTCATGAAAAGACACGTATAAGCCTTACATACTGCCCATCGATCCACATAACAAAAGTGCATTTTCTTCAACATCTACTAATCGTACTGTTTACAAATATTCAATAAATTATGCAAGTACACCTTAATGCAATTATATCTGTTCTCCTTCTTAGCAAAACGGTGTCTTTCTCGCCACTCGCCGTGCTCGGGGACTCGGCGCTCGCCGGTCGCTCAACCCTGTCACTCTCTGCGCTCGGGGACTCGGCGCCCGTCGGTCGCTCGGCATCGACGCTCGCCGGTCGCTCGACCTCGTCACTCTCCGCGCTAGGGGACTCTGCGCCCGTCGGTCGCTCGACCTCGTCACTCGCCGCGCTTGGGGACTCGGCGCTCGCCGGTCGCTCGACCTCGCCACTCGCCGCGCTCGGGGACTCGGCGCTCGCCGGTCGCTCGACCTCGCCACTCGCCATGCTCGGCAGCAACCACTACTATTTTCAGAATATGCATCTCTAAGGAGCCTCAAGTCGCCTCTACAAGCCAAATCGAGCCTCGGGGACTACTCCTAGGCATGTTGCATGTACGCGTGGTTCCACGACCACGGCTCGCCCTCGTCGACTCGCCACCGCGGACTCTCCACTCGCCTACTCTCCACGCTCGGGGACTCGCCACCGCGGACACTCGCCCTCGCGTACTCAACGCGCTCGGGGACTCGCCACCGCGGAAACTCGCCCTCGCGTACTCAACGCGCTCGGGGACTCGCCACCGCGGACTCGCCCTCGCGTACTCAACACGCTCGGGGACTCTCCACCGCGGACTCGCCCTCGCGTACTCAACACGCTCGGGGACTCGCCACCGCGGACTCGCCCTCGCGTACTCAACATGCTCGGGGACTCTCCACCGTGGACTCTCCCTCGCGTACTCAACACGCTCGGGGACTCGCCACCACGGACTCGCCCTTGCGTACTCAACACGCTCGGGGACTCGGCGCGCTACAGACAGTGCCACTCGCCGGTCGCCCTACCTCACCACTCGGCACGCTCGGGGACTCTCCACCGGGAACTCACCCTCGCGTACTCAACGCGCTCGGGGAATCGCCACCGCGGACTCGCCCTCGTGTACTCAACGCGCTCGGGGACTCGGCGCGCTACAGACAGCGCCACTCGCCGGTCGCCCAACTTCGCCACTCGACACACTCTGGGACTCGGCACTCACAGGTCGCTCGACCTCACCACTCGCCGCTCTCGGGGACTCGGCACGCTCCGCGTTCGGGGACCCGCCCCAACTGGTGGCTTCACCGACTCCCTGCGTCTTTCACCAACTAGCCATCACCGACTGACTCACCTCGACCGCCGACCGCCTCCCGCTTCACGGTTCTTTTCTCTATTCAGGAGCTCGTCGCCGATTCGCCACGACCCATCGTCAAGACTCTCTGCGCCCTGCCTCAAGCCCGCGTCGAATCGACAACGCGCTCGGGGAATAATGATGGGGGAATACCAATCGGGGTATACCCACGAAGCGGAGTCGCTAGCTGGATCGAGCCGACTGAAGCCAAGCCCAGAGCGGGTCGACTCGCCGAATACGGCGACTGGCGCATACTGGACCCAGGCGAGTGGCGCCGATTGGAGGCCCAAGACGGCGACTCATATACAAATCCCATTAGTGCACTTGTAAACCCTAGGTGGCTTCATATATAAAGCCACCAGGGGCACCCCCACGGGGTATTTTTTCCCACAATAGATTAGATCTAGTCTCCCTCCGCTACGGCGGCTCCCATGTAAACCAATCTATGATCATATACTGGATTGACAGCAGGACGTAGCGATCCTCCATCGAGGGGACGTGAACCTGGGTACATCGTGTGCCAATCTCGTTCCCGGATTCTCCTACGTCGCCTTGCTCCCTCTACGTAAGCTACCCCCAGTAGCATCTGCCGTGCAATACCACGACAAAAAATGAAACTAATACAGTTCGTTACTAGCCTCTTACCACACCTCGAGTTGTCTTAATCTTCATTATTGCCTTTCACTTGTGTGACTTGAATAATTAGCATGAAAACCAATATCCACTGAGAAAGGTCGAACCATGCAAAGAACTCACAAAACCAAAGAAGAACAACACATATTTTTGGTGTTTTTGATTTTTTAGAAACAAGCAAACAAAGAAAAATCAAACAAAAACAAAGCAAACCAAACAAAGAAAATTATTTTTGGATTTTCTTTTAAGGAAAACCAAAGCAAAGAAACAAACCAAGAGAAACAACGAAAATATTTTTGGTATTTTTGGGTTTTTAGAAAGAAGCAACAAAAACCAAAAGAAAGCGAAACGATGGATATACAAAGAACCGACCGAACATGATATATAGATGAGTGTGGTGTCGGTATACCTCCCCCCAAGCTTAGGCTTTTGTCCTAAGTGGGGCCCAATAGCGCGGATAATAACTCCATGCTGGTGGGTCATCATAGTAATGATCATAGTCAGGCACCTGTGATGAAGAAGAAGACGCGCCCCAATCAAATGAGGGCTGCTGGTATGAAGACTCTCCCAAGTTGGAGGGCTGAACCGAATTGTCTTCGGCATCCTCTTCAACATTCTCCTCTTGCTGGGAGAGTTCCCCCACATAAGTGTCAAGGTCCTCCTCCGTAAGTGACCATCCTTGCCTGTTATCAAAGTTAAACAAAGCAAGTGCAGACAAATAAACTATTTTCTCATTCCTACCCTTTCTCCGAACTTGCTGGGAAAAAGATAATTCATATGGAAAACTTCTCACATTGGCTCCCAAAGAAACAAAACCATGCTGAATCATGGATTCAATATCAAGCCTCTCTATGGAAAACTGAAAATCTGAATAATGAGGCTCTAAACCATGGAAAGCTATCAACCTAGAAGCAATGAGACCTCCACAAATTCCACCCTTCTCACGGTTGGTGGTGAGACGGTGAGCTATCAAAGCACCCAAGCTATAAGAACTATTCCTATTTAGAGCAGCTGCAATAAAAGCTAGATCAAAAGAAGACAACTTTCTAGCAGTCTTTCTAGCAAGAACACACTTGGTAATGAAATAGGAAAAGTATCTAATAGCTGGGATCTGGATGTTCCGAATTTTACCACTTTCCTTTGAGAAGTCGAAACCTTGGCAAATCTTAGCATATAAATCAACAAGTGACTTGGGGCTCTCCTTGATCTTCTAACAAGATCCCCACTTAGGTACTCTAATTTCTGCACAGAAATCAGCAAAAGGCAGGTTGACAGGCATATTATATATTTTTGTAATGGACCATGGGATTAGAAGTAGTCCAAGTGAACCAGAAGTCCTGCACAAAAGCCATGGTTAGCTTAACATATTGGATTGGTTCACCTTCAACAAAGTGCTCCAACCCTGCACTTGTAACCAAAGTTTGGAAATCTTGGAGGATCCCTGCAGCTCTCATAAATTCATGGCATGGATATATGGAAGGAAAAACTGCCTCCTCACGATGAACCTTCATTGGCTCATGCACCATCAAGTCATATTGATTCAGTGAATAAGCACTCATCTTCCTTGCTGAAATTTTTAGACAACCATCAAACCAAGTGATTTCTAAGTTGATAAATGATGAGCAACTACTATAGGAACTTGCTAGAGGACTACACATGCATCAAAACAAAGTTTCTAAGCATAGAACAAGCATGCAAGCTCAAACAACATGTCACATACAGTAGCAAAATACTCAAGATACAATCTACCAATCACAAATCTAATTGGACAAGTGGAGGAGGCACATACCAATGAGCAAACCCTCCAAAAATCAGCACTTGATATGGGCTGAACAAGGAGATCGAAAATCGCGAGCAAGAACTCGAGCTTGAGCAAGTTTTTCGATGTTTTTCGGGAGAGAGAAAGAAGGTGGCTTTGAGGAGGCAGCAGGTGGGCCAGACCCTCCCTAGGCGCCACCACTAGGTAGGCCGAGCCACCATGGGTGTGGGGACTAGGAGTGGCCCCCTGGGTCATCTCAGGTGCCACTCTGCCCCTTTTTTTGAGGAAAACTTTATTTTGAATTTTCTAGGATTTTTCGGGAAACTTTATTTTTGGCCAATTTTCAGGGTATGAAAATTGATTCTCTCCCAGAAACAGTTTTTCAGAAGAAGCAAAAGCAAACCAAAAGCCAAACTACAGGAGCTCTAAGAAACTCAAACAAGCAAACAACTAGCAAAACTAAAACTAAAGCAAAGACTAGGAAGGAGAGAGGAAAAAGAAAGCAAGTATAACCACAGTGGAAACATTATTTTGTTCATTAAAATACTTTTGTTAACAAGGTTGATCAAGTCTTGTTACCAAAACAATCTTATATGAAACAAAACTTTGCATTCCACAAGGTGATTATGTTACCTCATACTTGATAGCAATGGTCCCAATCATAATAGTTTCAATATTTTCTTGTGGAATGGGACAATATATTTCTCCAACCTTGATGCCTTCAATATTTTCTATAGAATTCAGGCAATAGCTTTTAACAACCTTCTTGGGGAAATACACAGTGTGCTCTTTGTCATTAATATTGAATGTTAATTTTCCTTGATTGCAATTGATGACAGCACCTGCAGTATTAAGAAAAGGTCTCCCAAGAATAATAGACATATTATCATCTTCAGGCATTTCAAGCACAACAAAATCAGTTAAAACCATGCAATTATGAGCAACTTGAATAGGAACATCCTCACATATACCAACAGGAATAGTAGTTGACTTATCAGCCATTTGCAAAGATATATCAGTTGGTATCAACTTTTCTAGCTGGAGTCTCTTTTAGAGACAAAAGGGCATAATACTAACTCCAGCTCCCAAATCACATAAAGCAGTTCTAACATAATTATTCTTAATGGAGCAAGGAATAGTTGGTATACCTGGATCACCAAGTTTCTTTGGAACCTTACCATTGAAGGAGTAATTAGCAAGCAAAGTAGAAATCTCCTCATTAGGAATCTTCCTTTTATTAGAGACAATATCCTTCATATACTTTGAATAAGGAGGCAACTTAATAGCATTAGTCAAAGGAATTTGCAGTAATAAAGGCTTCATCCACTCACAAAACTTGTTGTAGTGTTCTTCCTCCTTTGACTTGTGTTTCTTACCTGGAAAAGGCATAGGTTTCTGCACCCAAGGTTCTCTCTCTTTACCATATTTATTAGCAATAAAATCTTCCTTTGTGTACCTAGTGTTCTTAGTGTGTTTCTCAGGTTCTTCCTCAACTTCCTCCTTATCAGGAGACTCATTATTATTACCAATCTCAGTTTCAGCATGAGAGATAGATTTACTATTAGGAGCTACAGCAGGTTCAAGTGGTCCCTCAACTTCCTTATGTTTCTTTTTCTTCCTCTTACGAGGACTACCACTATCCTCACCTTGTTGGGAATCCTGCTCTATTCTTTTAGGGTGTCCTTCAAGATATAAAGGATCTTGAGTGGCTGCACCACTCCTAGTTCTAATTCCATAAGCATGTTTATTTCTTGAAGCATTAACTGGCATATCCTTTTGCACTTTAGCAAGTTGATCAAGTTGGGTTTGAACCATTTGAAAGTGTTTACAAAGCATTTTAATATCATTAGAAGTTCTTTCCACAATATCTTTCAACTCATGGATAGCTCTAGAGTTTTCCAATAAATGATTCTGAACTTGTTTATTAAAGTGACCTTGTTTAACAATAAAAATGTCAAGTTCCTCTAAGCATTGATCAGGAGGCTTACCATAAGGAATATCACCTTCATCAAAGTGTTGGAGAGAGTGTACCTCAATAGTAGATGAGTGGGGAATTGGCTTACATAATTCTTCTATAAGAGGTAGATTCTTCACATCTTCAGATCTAATACCTTTCTCCTTTAGACACTTTTTAGCTAACTTCATCACTTCATCATTTAATGCAATAACTCCCAACTGGTTCAGGAGTAATAGGCTCAGGTGTATTCAGCTCAGTTGAAGTCCAATCATCATAATTCTTGCTTATCTTGTTCATTAATTCTTCAGCATCTGTAGGAGTCCTTTTCCTGAAAAACCAATCTGCAAAGATATCTAGGTAGGTCCTATAATCATCATTTAGTCCATTATAATAAATATCAAGAAGCTCATTCTGAGGTAATGGACATCCAGGATATGCATGAATCAAGGAACAGAATCTTTTCCATGACTCAGGCAATTTCTCTTCTTCTTCCTGTATAAAATCAAAAAGTCTCTGCAAAGCAGCATGTCTAGCACTAGGAGGAAAATATTTATGGAAGAAAGAAGCTATCAAGAAATCAGGGCTATCAATGGAACCAGGAGGTAATCTATTAAACCAAGCCCTAGCTTCTCCTTTTAGTGAAAAAGGTAAGATCTTAGCAACAAAGTACTTGTGCATTTTAAAATCATCAGAGAACAAAGAACTCATAGTAGAAAGGTCATTCATATGAGCCACGTCCCTCTCATTTTCAATACCACAAAACGGTTCTTTCTCAACAATATCTAAATAAGTTAAATCAAGAGAGAAATCATAATCTTTATCTTTAATATCTATGGGAGAGGTGGCAAACTTAGGATCATAAGACTCCTTGGGCATAATAGTACGTCTAGCAAGGAGACTCTTAATAGCACTAGCACCATGTGTGTTCGGCACTCTTCAACAAATTTATCAGTGAGCTCTATGTAACCATCATTAATATCATAACTCTCACTAGGCTCAGGTGAGCTAGCAGGTGTAACAGTGTATTCACTAGGAGTTTCGGTACTTCCTAGACTATCCAAGTAGCATCTAGAAAAGGACCTAATGAACCACTCGCATCAAGTACAGTAGAAGTAACATCATGAGTATCAAAAGCAGTTTCAAATTCAGCAGCAGTAGCAGTGTGTGTAGCATGAGTATGTGGTGGTGGTGTGACAAGCTTACTTATAACAGACGGTGAATCAAGAGCAACAGAGGTGTTTAGGACTATACCTCTTCTTGTAGTGGATGGTAAAATAGGGAACTTTCCATCATGAGACTTCCCCATGATGAAAGAAGTAGCAGTGAACAATAATAGATCCAAGTGTACTTACAAATAAAGCTATGCTCCCCAGCAACGACGCCAGAAAATAGTCTTGATGACCCACAAGTATAGGGGATCGCAACAGTCTTCGCGGGTAGTATTACCCAATTTATTGATTCGACACAAGGGGAGCCAAAGAATACTTGCAAGCCTTAACAACTGAGTTGTCAGTTCAGCTGCACCTGGAAATAGTTCTTGCTCACAGAAGTTTATCAGTAGCAATAGTTTGTAGTAGTAACAACAAAGCAACAGCAGCAGTAACAACAACAGTGAAACATGAGCAATAGTAACAATAACGGTAGCAGTAGGATTCGAGTGTGGTAGGCATAGGGATGGATGGACGGGCGTTGCATGGACGAGTCTAAACATGTAACTTAAAAGAAATAGGGCATTTCAGATAAATAATAAGTATCCAAGTACTAAATAATCCTAGGCATGTGCTCCAAATATAGTCATACGTGATCGCAATGAGAACTTGCACAACATCTTCTGTCCATCCAGCCTGTGGCACGGGGCCTCTAGGGAACTACTGGACGAGTCTAAACATGTAACTTAAAAGAACTAGGGCATTGCAGATAAATAATAACAAGTATCCAAGTACTAAACAATCCTAGGCATGTGCTCCAAATATAGTCATACGTGATCACAATGAGAACTTGCACAACATCTTCTGTCCAGCCAGCCTGTGGCACGGGGCCTCTAGGGAACTACTGGCAATTAAGGTGCTCCTTTTAATAGAGCACCAGAGCAAAGCATTAACAGTCCGTGAACACATGTGATCCTCACACCACAACCATCCCCTCCGGTTGTCCCAATTATTGTCACTTTGGCGCCTTTAGATCCAGACAATGATATGTCTATACAATTTGCAGATAAGATCATAAACAATAATATCATAATGATTCAATAATAAGTTCAGATCTGAGATCATGGCACTCGGGCCCTAGTGACAAGAATTAAGCACACCAAGTTGCAACAAAGTCAAATACCACTAATAGAGATACTAGGCACTATGCCCCTAATAGATCTTATTCGATTACATGATATAACTCATCCAATCCCTACCATCCCCAAGCCTACAGCGGGGTATTACTCACTCATGGATGAGGGAAACATCGGTGGTTTATGGAGGTGCGTTGGTGATGACGATGGCGATGATCCTCTCCAAATTCCCCGTCCCGGCAGGGTGCCAGAACGGAGTTTCTGGATCCGAATCTTGGTTTCTCGTGGCGGCGGCGGAGAGGAACTCTTTCTAGAAAACTATCGAACCCCCCTCTGTTTTTAGGTCAGAAGGCAACTTATAGTCGCGGAGGGAGGCCGAGGAGCTACCTAGGGTGGACAGACCTCCCCCAGACGCAGGGTTAGTGGGCCCGCTTCTGGGGTGGGTCTGGGCCCCTCAGGCCTCCCCTCTGTCTCCCCTTCTGGCTCTGTGGATCTTCTGGTGAAATATAATTTTTGGCATATTTTCCGGGATTTTTCGTGATAGTTCATTTTCTGCACAAAAACAAGACACCAAGGTAATTCTGCTGAAAACAGCTTCAGTCCGTGTTAGTTGTATCCAAATCACACAAGTTTAGATAAGAAACAATAGAAAAGTGTTCGAGAAAGTAGATACATTTTGGACGTATCAATAAAAGGTCTGGATAATCATCCAAGCAGTAAGTCCATGAGTGGGACAATTCTTTACCAAAGATTTCATTATTTCGCAAGCTTGGGCAACATGTTCATTATCAAGTTGTTTAAATTTCATTATTTCACTTCTCATAGATATAATCTTAGCAGGAGGATAGTATTTTCCAATAAAAGCATCTTTGCACTTAATCCAAGAATCAATACTATTTCTAGGCAAGAATAACAACCATTCTTTAGCTTTTCCTCTCAAGGCGAAAGGCAACAAGTTGAGCTTAA
The DNA here is from genome assembly GCA_916181665.1 of Avena sativa. Classification (NCBI taxonomy): domain Eukaryota; kingdom Viridiplantae; phylum Streptophyta; class Magnoliopsida; order Poales; family Poaceae; genus Avena; species Avena sativa. Next base: position 263,727,767 of record OV702284.1, on the reverse strand, counting down.
CAATATATCCATATACATCCTTATATTTTTTCATCTCACAAAGTTCAACAAAGTTATTGAGGTGGTCAGCAGCATCATCAGAACTAGCACCATAAAATTGCTCTTTCACCACAAGATTCAACAAAGCAGGCTTAATTTCATAAAAGGTAGCATCAGGAGCAATAGGTGTACCTAGGAAATCATTTTTGTTTGTTCTAGTTAAGTCACACAACTTGGTGTTCTCAGCAGAGTTCATTTTTGCAAAGGTGGAGCAAGCCAACAACAACAACAACTAGATCAGGAACTAATTTTTTTGTGTTTTTGATAAAAGAAAGCAAACCAAACAAAACTAATTATTTTTGGAGTTTTTGATAAAAATAAGCAAACAAAACAAGGCAAAAGAAACTAAGAAAAACAAAAACAAAGTAAAGAGAAAGGTTGTGAAAGACTCCCCTTGTTAAGACGCCCTTAGCCTCCCCGACAACGGCGCCAGAAAAATGCTTGATGCGGCTCAGATCACTATAGAGCTTCGTTGGGAGACCCCAAGAGGAAGGTATGATGAGTACAACAGCAAGTTTTACCCTCAGTAAGAAACCAAGGTTATCGAACCAGTAGGACTAAGAAAATGACTCAGAGGTGTTGCTAGCAACTGGAAACCTGCACAACACAAACTCAAGACTTTGCCCCAACGAACAGTGAGGTTGTCAATCTCACTGGTTTGCTGAAAACAAAGGATTAACTATATGGTGTGTAAGGTAATGGTGGTTTGCAGAGAGTAAACAGTAACAGTGGAAGATGTATCAATGGTAAAGAGTTGACCGGGGTCCATAGTTCACTAGAGGTGTTCTCCTTAAGATAAACAACATAACATGCTGGTAAACAAATTACCACGGGGCAATTGATAGGACATAGCAAGGCATAACAATGCAATACTATACATTCATGATCCTATGAGATTTGATTGGGCAATACAACAAGATACATAGACCACCGTCCAACTGAATCTATGAATAGTAATCCACCTTCAGGTTATCATCCGAACCCCCTCTAGTATTAAGTTGCAAGCAACGGATAACTGCTTTAAGAAAAGTGTGTAAGGTAAAACATCCATTTATTCCATGAATAAGATACCGATGTTTCCTCCCTAGTAGCAACAACACATCTACAACCTTAGAGATTTCTGTCACTTCCCCAGATTAAATAGAGGCATGAACCCACTATCGAGCATAAATACTCCCTCTTGGACTCACTAGCATCTACTTGGCCAAGATAGATACTATAATCGGAGAGCATGCAAGATCACAAACAACACAAACATGATAGAATCAATAAGATAGAACCATTAATCAATCTGTCATAGTAATCTCAATATCCATCGGATCCCCGCAAACATAACATGCATGATTACAAATAGATGATCTTGATCATGAACGGAGCTCACAAAGATCTAAACATGGTAGCACAAAGGAGGATAAACAACCATCTAGCTACTACATGGACCCGTATTCCAAGGTGGAACTACTCACGCATCATACCGGAGGCTGGCATGATGAAAAAGAAGGCCTCCAAGAGGATCTTCCCTCTGGCAGGGTGCCAGGAAGAGCTTCAGATCCCCCCGATCTAGGGACAATGATGGCGGTGGCTACGGACTGTTTCATGGAATATTGATCGGGTCCTTAGGGTTTTGGTATCGGGGGCTTCTTATAGGCGAAGAGGAGAGGCAGGGGGCACCCAAGGTGGCCTCACCCCTAGGCGCGGGCCAGGCTTGGCCGCGCGGCCAGGGTGTGTGGCCCCCTCGGGGCCCACCTCCGTCTCGTCTTCTGGCTACGTGTTCCCCACGATAAAATATTGACTTTGGCTTTTCTCCCGTCCAATTCCGAGAATATTGATTTTCTGCCCTTCCTGGAACCAAAAACAGAAGAAAACAGGCAACTGGCACTGTGACATCTTGTTAATAGGTTAGTACAGAAAACATATAAAAATACTTCAAAGTGAAGACAAAGCAAAGCAAAGTATATACTAAACAATCATGGAAAATCAAAAGTTATAGATACGTTTACGACGTATCAACCCGATAGAAAATCCTCTTACGTATTCGACATAGAAGCAAGTATGAAGTATAACCTTTGAGCCTACACTCGAATTCAAGCATTTTTCTGTAGCCTCAGGGGCTACTCCCATCGGGAGCGCTTGCCACGCACCCGAAAGAAACAACATAATCCTCTAACAGAGGCAAACCTATGAGTATTACATAACTATATCCTTAACCGTTACTCCCATCGTAAGCATGTACGTAGCACTGATAAAAAGATACAAGAAGCCGACAACTTTGGCAATTCCAACAACCAAACAAGATAGTCGACAAAATTCTCATACCGCATCCGCTGTGATAACATTTTTGAATGTCGTGTCCACGACATGAAGATAAGACCCTAGGATCCATCCTGCGAGGCCTGGTAATCACACACGAATGCGCTCTACCAATATTTAATCCGTATCTATGATACAATGAAAAATCCTGATGGACATATTGGGTACCCGAAATAAAATCACTACAATTCAGTATTCGATAAGACCTCCGCGACCCAAACTGAATTACATGAGTAAATACCGATTTCAAGCCCGAGGACTTCAATTTGATGTAGGTTCATGATGTTTTCTCCCAAGATAAATTAACTGATTCCCGATCCATCGGATGCATCAGGATCGTTATACACATCCCTATGATGATATAAATAAAAATATATGAAATTATAGGGCCCCCAACCTAATAAGGTAGAGATCCGTGTGTTTACAGTGCTAGTCCCTGGATCGAATAGCTAGCACCCACAGTTTAAGATGTAATATCAAGAAACAAAGGTCATACTACAACTTATAACAAGGAATAAAATAATTCATTACATCATACATAGCTCATATGGCTATCTCATTACAAAGTAGCAGATATATCTATAAGGCATGGAGTCCATCATCTTCAAGTGCCACAGGCAATCATGTTGGTTGTAGACTTGTAATACCTACTCAACAAACTTCACTAACATCAAACAAACCTGCAAGATAATAAGTTACAGCCACAAGGGTGAATACATTTAAATTGTATTGGCAAGTGATATCATATTGATATGGAGAATCTATCATCTACATGAATATATGGCTAAGTGGAGTTTTGGCTGGCCTTTGCATAAAATAAATTTTGCCTGTCCTTTGAAAATAGTTTTTCTCTTTTCAAAACATTTCATCACACATGGCACACTGGATACACACTAGGTGCTTCCCTTGTTCACCCAACAAGTTTTAACTTAGAGAAATTGGGAAGAGGAGATCCTTGATCATTTCAATGTCTTTAATGCTCAAAATGTCCATTACCGGGGACACAGCTAAGTACTTAGGTTTTACCCTCTCGAGAGGTGGTGCACTTTTCCCACAAGACTCAACATGCATCGAGACAAGACTTTTCAGAAACAATCCTGCAGATCAGCACAGACGCGTTCCATCCTATCATCAATACCACCAACTGTCTTTCCTTCTGAGTTCTTGCAACCTAGTTGGTCAAGGCAGAGCCCATATGCCATGTGGCTGCATTGGAAGCTTCTCAACACAAAACATCTCGAAAATCTTTGTTCCTGGGTGGCCATCCACAAGTGTGATAAACAAGGTAAACCATAGACATGGGCCTTGTGTAACCACTCAACACAAACCAATCTTCCCATTCCACCCAGGTGATTCATTCACATAGTTGTTTTATTAATCAAAAACATAGTCATAGACTTTGCATAATATCATAGTATGAATATTCCACCCTTGTATTCTAATAGCTAGGCTAAGAATACTAGCATAACTTGTCTCTTGACCTAGGAAGATTCCTATCAAGATATATTCTATAGGATCTACTATAGCATAGTAATACAATAAAATAGTCCTATCATGCATACTACAAAGAAATATTGAAAAGATAGGACTTTTGATGACCAAAGTATCACTTGCTTTTTTGTAGAAAATCTAGGTACTCTCCTTGATCTTGTAAATGTCACAATATTCAAAGTTCACTACAATACAATCAAGCAAAGCACACATTCAAAACTAGTACTCAAACAAATAACAAAACAAAACAATAAAAACAAAGAAACGCATGCAAGCATGCAAAAGGTTTTTTTATTGAAAAAGTGGTTTATAACAAGGTTCTAAAAATTTGAAAACACTTAATGGTCTTTTATAAAGGTGGAAATTCCATTTGAAACCAAGTTAGTGAAAATAAGTCATTTGAATCATTTTTGTTTTACTAGAAATGTTTTTATTCAAAGGAATAATTTCTAGTGTTAACCAAATATTTTTTAAATTCAAATGTTAGTGTTTATGGTGAGAGGGTTGAAAACAAAACCATTTGCAAAAGTTTTCACTCAAAAAAAATTTAGAACAATTTTTATACTCAAAATAGTCCTAAACAAGTCTCTCCATAAAAACTAATTTTTTAGAAGCAAATGACCAAAATAAGGCCATAGTTGCAAAGTAATCATTTTTATAAATCCATAGACTCTAAATTTGAAATTTTTGGAGTTATAGATCAAAAGTTATTGATTTTACAAATTCAAACATCTAATAGAACAAATTCTGGTTTTTAAAACAAAAGCCTAGCCACGTGTCTTATTCTAATTGGTTCATACCGCTTCGGGTGGATCGAGCGTCGCGCACCGTTGGATCTAATTAGCATCGCACTGCGCAGATCAACTCGTACCGCTTCGATTAGTGATTCTAACCTTGCGATCTAGATCTAATGGACGAAATTGCTCTAGCCAAGAACTGTTGCGCTAGCTACTACGCGCGGCTGCGATGCGTCTGTTAACAGTGGTCCGGAGAAACCAGGAGGCAAGGTCGTTGTCGAGCGTTCGGGGCACGCGCGAGCACACAGGGAATGACAGAAGGTGCACACGATGATGGAGAGCAAGCATGCGTGAACCAGGGGTCAAGGGGCGGTTGGAGTCCGCCGGAATCATTGCCGAAGCTCGTCGGTGGCCGCGGCGGTGTGGTTCGAATTGGGGGAAGCCTGGGGGCGCTCGGGTGTGGGAACTTGAGGGGAATGGGGAGGGGGCAGAGGGGTTTAAGATGGTGTGTTTGGGTGAGGGATTTAATCGCAGACTTACTCGAATTCATTCGAATTGAATCATCCAGAAACAGCGAGGAGGAAAGGGGCGAGTTCATCGCGTGCGTTCAAGACGATGATGAGGTGGCAGGTGGGTCCAGGGAGTCAGTGAGGGGGTGGGGCTTCTGCGCGGTGAGAAAAATCTGCGGGGGAGAGAGGGAGAGTGGCCCGGGTGGGCTGTTGCTGGGCCTGGGGTGGGCACGGTAGGTTAGTTCGTTTTCTATTTTTTTCCTCTTATTCTTTTTCCTTTTTCTGTTTCTATTTTCTGTTTTAATTCAAAACATTTGACTCAAACTTCTTTTTGAATTCAAACCTCCACCAACCTTTTCAGTAGGTTTTAAACAAAATGTGAGTTGATTAAATAGTCCACTTTGGAATATTTTAAATATTGTTCTCATGATTTAATATTCATTTACGTGAGGCATTTTGTCTTTATTTAAATAAAATTGAATATGGTTCATAAACCCATATAATTTTATTTAAATAATCTTTTATTCTTTTATTTTATTTGAATTACTTTTATTCCATTTGCTTAGGGATTTGGCCAATGGTTTAAATTGTCTTTTAAATATTTATTATTTATTTAATTCTTTCTTTATCTTATAAAATTCATATCTTTTTATTTATAGCTCCAAAAATAGTGATTCCAATTTGTATAATTTTATTTAATAATTATTTATCTTTTTAAATCCTTTTTGGATTACTTTGCTCAAAATTTAGTGTTGATTTTTGTTAGGAGCTTTATTAGCCTTGGAAATTACTTTCTTTTATCTTATTAAAATCATAGGTTCTTATCCATGGCTCCAAATGGAGTGAAACCAATTCCCATGGTTTTGTAATATTTTTGTTCACCATTTCTGATCATTTAGAAATGTTTGTTTCTAAATTTTTATATGGAACAAGGCCATAGTCTTAGAGTGATCTTGGAGATGATTTCTTTCATTAGGGTTTAGAGTTTTGGTTCAACTTTTCCAAGTGCTTTAAATTCAAGATACATTCCATTTAGGGATGCATTTGAATTGTTTGAAAATATGTTTGTTGCCTTTCCATTCAAATTTTGTTCAAGTAGGGTTTTGATGTTTCCATTTAGAAGCAAAAAGTTTCTTTTCACCCTAAATTTCAACATTTGTTTCTTTTGTTTATTTATTTTTCACATTTCAAAATTTGGAAAATTTTGGGATGTGACAGACTACCACCCTTGAAAGGAATCTCGTCCCGAGATTCGGGAAGGATAGAAACAACAAGTTGGCTTCAGGACAACTAGGTTACTACCACCCTTAAAAGATTTTTAACTAGATTGCATCTTGGATTACTTGGTGTCTTAATGTAACTTCTCTAGACAGTTGTTTGCATAGTGTCCTTTGTTATCACATTTGACAAGGTTGATGTCCCTCATAGGTTTTCTTGTGTGTTACCAAGTTTGCAGGGTCATCACGGGACATGTGTAAGATCCCAAAAATACTAAACTTGCATCATCAAACTCTAATCATCAAAATTAGGGTTAACAAAATCTTTTCTAAATAAAATTATGAAAGCATGCATATGTGTATGCATTTCATTTGAAATTCTTTTGAACCAACTTGTTTGTGTGTTCCTTTGCTTGTAAATGGATGCTTAGGTGAAATAAACATCATCTAAACATTTCCCACACTTTTCCCAAAGACAAGTAAATCAAAACAAATAAAATAAAGGAATGGTCATTTTGACCAATTTAACTCCCATGCCTACTTTGGCTGTCTCAAACTTTCAGAACCTAACATAAACTTTTCCGGATCTTTGCACCCCTTGATTGTACTCATAAAAAAGTATCAAGGTCCACTTTGTGATCATCCAGAAACTTTCAAATGCATAGTTTAAATGACAATTCAAAATTGAATCTTTATCATATGGGAAGATCCCACTTTTTCAAAAACCACTCAAACAAGCTCAACTTTCAAAACCCAAGCATCTGCAGACTCACCAGCACCAACCTAGCACACCCACCAAAAATCTTTTCAAAATTCAAAACTTGAGTTCTTGCGGCCATTTCATCAAACACTTGGTAGACACAAATCAAACAAAATCCAAACACTATTGTGAGCAGTGATTCAAGCCTAACTTGTTCCCTCTCTAGCTCACCATCATCTCAGTAGATCATCTAGCAAGCTAACCCAAGCACTAGCATCACTGTAAGATGGGCAATGACATCAATGGTGAACAGCCGAAGCTCACCATGCCACCCCAGTGGAGACAGCAATCTAGGAAGAAAACTAGCCGTGCCAACCTTGTCTGGGAGATCACCCATGCTTCACCGCCGCCTCTCGACCAGCCCTGCCTCGAAGACGTCGAACACAGCACCCAGGAACGCCGCGCCCGTGCCTCTGTAAACCATGCCGAGCATGCGCCAGAGCGCCACGCTCGACCGAAGCCCACAGACTGCGCGCCGCCCTCGCCGCGTGCATACATGATCGCCACCGACCCAGGAAACCGCCAGACATCCCCATTCGCCGCCCCATGCCGCACAACCACCGCTCGCCGTCGAAGACGTCGCCTCTGCCACGCAGAGCGTCTCGTGTTCCAGACCAAACCGCACCGCCCCTACATGCGCATTAAAACCATAGAGCATCTCCAGGAGACCACCAAGCGATCGCCACCACCGACCATGCCTCTAGTAGCCCGTAGCCATGTCGCCATCGTCGCCTGCCCATGCCGTCCGGTCTCGTCGTCGAGACTATAAATAGAGGCCACCCCAGCCGAATTGAGCACACCATCTCACTCCCCTCTTCTCACTGATCGTGCCACCCCATTCCCGAAGCAAGGCGAGCAGCACTTCGCCGGAATTTCACCGGAGTCCGCCGCCTCTAGAGAAGAAGGAAGCCAGCGATTGGAGCCGTCCCAGGAGAAGCCACCGGTACCAGGAGGTTCTCCGTCATCGACTTTGTCATTCGCCCGCCTCGCCGACCCTCGCCTGAACCCCGGTAAGCCCCCAACGACCCCCACTGGTCGCGCTAGGTTTCTGTCTCACCGGTGTTGCCCAACATCGACGATGTGGCATCCCGCAAAACCACTACTAGAAAATCGCGTTGTTTTTGTGCATTGCATCATCATGACCGCATGCTCATGTCATCATGCCACATTGCATTTGAGCATCGTCATCATCATGCATATTATTTTACTTGAAACTATGTTGCGAAAGTCTACTGTTTTCTGAAACTAGCCCTCCTTCCATTTCAAATTAAACCCCGGATGCTTCCGGATATTTTGTTTGTCTAAAAACTGTTTACAAAAGTTTATTGCAAATTAAATAAAAGTTATATTATTTTAGGGGGCAGCCGAACCGGGCCGATCCGACCCAGTCGACCACCCCCAGAATAAAACGGTCCACCCCAAAATCCCTAATCTACCTAGTCCTAGTCTACCCACCCTTCCAGCCACCTCACCCCACCCAATAAGCTGCCGCCACCTCATCACCTCCCCTTCTCTACCCAACCCCAACCCGCCACCTGGCCACCCTCTCTCACCCCCCCACTCCCCACTCAACCAGCACACACACGCAACACACACGCGCGCGCGCCCCTGTCCACCACACACACACCGCCTCCTCCTGCTCGCGTCCGGCCCCACCCTGAACCCCACCACCCCGCTCGCCCGCTCCTCTCTTCCCCCGCGTCGCTCCCTCCCTTCTCTCTGCTTGCTCCCTCCCCCTCCCATGGCGTCGCCGCCAGGCCCCTTCGCCACCGCCTCGCCTCCTCCGTTCCCCTCCGTGCCTCCTCGCCGGTCCACCTTCCTCTTCCCCCACGGCGCCGGCCTCATCCTCCTCCCCGCCTCCTTCCGCCGCTCCGCCCCTCCCCGACGCGCGGCCGCGCCCGCCCGCGTCCGCTCCCCTCTTCCTCCCCTCCGGCGCTCCGCTCGCTCCCTCCTCCGGCCGAGCCCGGCCTCGCTCACCCTCTGCTCAACCGCCACCGCCCCGACCTCTCCCGCGTCCGCCTGCGTGCGGCTCGCCCTCATCTCCTCCGGCCGCGCCTCCCCGCCCCGCGGACCCGCTCGCCCTCGCCGGCCCGAGCCACCGCCTCGACGCCGTTCCCCTCCGCGGCTCTGTCTCCTTCCATGGCCGCCCCTGCACGTCCTCCTCCCGGCCGTCCGAGCCCGCGCCCGGGCCGTTCCTCCACGGTGTCGCCCCGGCCGTCGCGTCCAGGCTCCGACGCCGACCTCGCCGGCCTCCCGCGCGTCCTCGGAACCCGAGCTCCTCGCCGTCCTGCGCGCCTCCCCGGCGAGCCCCGTCGGCCCCGCGCCGCCCGCGTCAGCCTGTCGCCGCCGGAGACCCTCCGTCCAGCCGCCGCCAGCGTAGTGCTCGTTGTCCCTGCCTATGCGCCTCCGCGTCGAAGCTCCTGTTCGACCCAGTCACCGCCGCGGACAGCATGGCCTCCGGATGTTGCGGTGCCCGTACACATGTGCATGTCGCTGTATATGTTTGTTAGGTCCCGTGGCATACCGTGAGCCTTTGGTCTGTCGCTCCGCGACCCATTCGACCATCTGTGCAAAGCACCACAAGATCTTCGTCAGGGAGCCTCCAGACCACCACCGAGAATCTGCGGTAACCGGAGGTCGTCACCGGACCAGAACATCAAGAGCTGCGCGGAACGCCAAGATCGCCTTTTCGGGCCAAGAAACCTTGAAGACCCCCGGACCCGAAGACCACATGTGCGCCAAGATCTTCTACACGGAAACCTCCAGTACTCCCTCCCGGACCCGAAGACCGTACCTTCGCGGAACAAGTTCGCGGCCAACGACCAAAGTCAGAACCCCAAGGTCGTCAACACGGACTCGGAGGATCCCCGGACGACGAGCCCTTCATCTCGGACGCCAAGTTTGACGAGAACCCGAACGCCAAGGTCGCCAATGCGAATACGACAAGTACTTCATCCCGAACGCCATGACCGTCGACATGACCCGAAGACCACGGATGCGACAAGATCTACTTCTGTTGTCCGAGACCGATCCCGTCGAACCCTGAACCCTGCCGGACCCCGAACCCCCGGAACCCCAAGTTCGTCGAGACCCCCTAATGTGTGAACCTTTTCCCGAGCCCCTATTTTATAAATGCTAAATATAAAACCTGTTGCATATTAAATTGTCATACTCGCATGCATATTGTGTGGTTGGGGGCACTATGCCGATTCACCTTATAATTAAATATGGGGCCCATATGCGGGCAAATCTAGTCTCATATTGGCCTCATTTAAATTTGGGTAGCGAACCCGGTGCTATTTTCTGCCATGTTAAGACAACATTTAATTTGCGGGGTAGTTAAACAACTTGAACCGTTTAACTAAATGTCGGGACCCCGGTTCCGCTTAATATGGCCTAACTGCATCGCATCTTTGCCATGTCATACATCATACATGCATCATGCCCGGTCTTCTGCCGTAATCTTAAATAGAGCATTCGGTGTTTATTCTAGTGTTTTGCTTCTTCGCGGATAAGGCCGTTGAGTTGATGCGAGTGTCGACCCGATCTTCGGTTGAACCTTCGGCAATGTTTTCAGGCGAGCATCTCCCCCTTTCTACCTATCTTACTTTTATAGTATTTATTCCCTCCTGTTGATCTATTGCTATCTGGGTTGCGTTGCTCTAGTTTTCGTACCCGTGATATCCCTTGCAGCCTTATATTGCCTTGGACACCTCCTATTACCGTTGTTTGGTAGATAGTTGGACATGCGCGTCGTAGTCGCTTGCTCAAGTGCTGTTATGTGTCGCCAAGTACCACAGTTGTTGGAGAATTGCCGCCTGTTTAATGTTGGAGATGATCACGGCTTTATTTATTGTTCACTTTAATTATTGTTTAACAACTAAAATTGAAGTAGGTAAGCAGAGGCACAGGTGAGCAATAGATGTTATTTGGTTGTTAACCGTCCACTTGTGTCCCGTAGGACCCCGAGTACTTGATACCTGTTCCTTGAATATTCGCGCTATCCACATACGGGGGAATTATGGGACCCCCCTGAGCCAGAGCTTGATTCAGTCTTATTTCTTGGGGCCACAAACTAGTTTGAGGTTTTATTTACTATCCTGTACTTATGCCATGCTTTACTGCTTTATTACGATTGTGCGAGGAGCACACTGTACTGTTTAGGATCGTGACCCGTTTTCGCGGTATCGACACCCCGAGTTTTCGGGTTCCCAGTCGTTTACAGCCGGCCCCACAAACCTTGAGTCCGTCTCGGAGCCGGCCAGTTTCGTTGCGGGTGTACTCCAAGGGGTGGCCCCCTGAAATATTTCTGAATCCTGTGATTGCTTTGTCGTGAAAGCCTCGTTGGGTTTTGATTTGGTTTTTCCGAGGTTGATCGAGTGTGTGTTGCTATTTGTGCACCCCTGCAGGGTAAAACTTTCTGAAAGCCGTGTCCGCGGTTATGGACGACTTGGAGCACAGAATCTCGATCATAGACAACTATAACTAAAGTAGTGCTATAAATTTGACTTTATAATGACTAGTAATCAGCTTCACTATAATGGAATGGCTAATAAAATTGCCAACAATTGCTTGTTTGGGTTGTCGCTTGCGACCATTGTATCTGACTAGTAAGTATGGCAACTATAACGGAATGGCTAAGTAAAAGTACTAACAACTGCTGGGTTTTGGGTTATCTCATGCTAATTGTATTTGACTAGTAAGTGTTGCAACTACAACGGAATGATTAACTAAATCGGCCCACTGTTTATTTTATCAGGATGATTATCTATACTTGACTAGTAATCGCTGCAACGATAACTGAGTAAATAAAACTGCCAACTGTGTGAGTTCCTCGGTGGACTTCCTCGATTGATCTCGAGGGGGAAATACCAGGATGGGATTGTTTGGTGTAAGTTTCAGGTTGGATCCGGATAGGTCTTCCTTTCCCCTCTCTGATAGCCGCCAGTTGTATCGAGTCTCTATAGGTTGTTCAGTGCATGCTGCCGCTGCCGCTTCAGTCCACCATACCTATGCAGGCGAGGACCGCCGAATTCTAGTCTCGCCGTGTACTGGCCTCAGTACTGACCGCTCTCTCTTTTTCCTTTGCCCTTTGTCGGCACCCCTTTTGTTTAAGCAGGTTTTGAGATCGACGTCGTTAGCAGGGTTACCCTTCCGGCTTGGCCTGGGCAGGGTTATGGACGCCATTGGTTATTCTTCAGGGCTCTTAGCCCCATTTGCATCTTGTCCGTAGTCGGACGCTCTATCATTTTCAAGGTGATTTGGATCTTTGTACTGTATATCTGTATTCTTGACACATTGAGTCGCTGTTGTATATATATCTGTGCTGCGGGTCCCATCGAGGACTGTTGTGTAATGTTATTACTTCATTTTCCACCCGCACGAAAGTGCCTGGTGGGCACCTTTGAATCGTTTCTATGCGGGTTTGGCGGGAAGCGCTAAAACTTGCATAGGTCCGATTCTGAGGGTGTTACAGACGATGACCCTCAGCCGTTGGATTAAACCAGATCGAACGCACCACATCGCCCCATACCATTTCACACCCCCTGTCTCGCTGATGCGTGGGGACAGCCACTTAAACAGCTCGCCGAAGCGCTGCGCTTAGCAGGCTGGCCCGTTAACCTTTCCTGCGCAGCCCAGTTATTTGAATTAAACCTTTTCCATTTTATTTCAAACACACTTCTGTACCCAGTTTCGAAAATCAACCTAGGTCGATTTAGTGAACCAAATTGAATGAAACCAATTTTGTTAGAAAGTTCTGGGAATGCTGAATCCAAGCCCGTTGGATTCAAGTCATTTGGATCTGTAGATCAGCCATGGTAAAAATAACAAGGCAGAAGCTTATCTGCATTCAAACAGTTTTCAAATTTAAACCATAATAGCTTTTGAGTTGATTCCAACTCTCAAAAATCACATTTAACCATACCTTTCATAATATATAAAAATATATAGGTTTACTTACAGAAATAATGTTCAAGTAATAAAAGAATGCCCCATAAGCATTTCTAACCACTTTAATTAATTAAAATAAAAGGGTAAAACCTTATTAAATTGTGACACCACTTTAAATCACATGCCCATGGACTAAAATGTGTGGTGATGACATGTGTCAACATGATCCCATGTTTGGTTTGGAGAATATTAAATCTTAAGTACCTTTTCAATGAGTAGAAATTACTTTTCTAAAAATAAAAGGAATTAAACCAAGCTTTAATCTTGTAATGTTAGTGATGATGATAGATCATCTATAGGACCCTTTTGTGTGATGAATGCAAGTAGTTAAGTATTGTTTGGTGATTGTGTACATCGTATTTATTTATAGACGCTAGTACCGACCAAGGATACGAGGAGGAAGGAGGATACTATGAAAAAGAAGCTGAGGAGAACTTCAACCACTGCTCTGCACAAGGCAAGCTAACACTTGCAAGATACTCTACTTTAGCAAGCTTTACTAACCAAGTGGACCAATGCAAGCTAACACTTGCAATGTAGCAAGCTTATACTGATATTGTGCAATCCAATACTTGCAAGCCTTACTAATCAAGTTGACCTACGCAAGCTACTACTTGCTTGCTACCATGCCACTATATGCCTTAAAGCATATATGATCATAACTACTTGATAACCCAATCCTAGTTTTATTTGCAAGCTTTCTATTTTATTTCCTTATCAAAGCTACTTCCTTAGAGAGTACTCAAGTGACTTGTAGATTCTGGAAAGATATAGTTGAAGGTTGCATAAAGAGCATAAAATTTGGCCTAAGTTAGAAACCTTTATATCATCCTATGATATAAGGTTGTACTTAGTTGAAACTCCACTAGTTTACCACCCCTCATTAGTACTCACACCCCACTTATAGATGCTAGTGCTAAGCATAAAACTTGATCAACTTTAGATGGGAATACTTGGTGGAAAAATGGTTATGAAAACCTTAGAATGATGGATCATTCTACTGAGATGTTTTGCACATGTGTTTCCAAACACCAGATGAGTTTTGGTGATGAAAATGTTGAGGCATGAGCCTTAGCCCTTTATAAAACTGATGGTTATCTGGATGCGATACCATTCCAATTTTACCGTACAACCACAATACCCGAGAATTGGGTAGGGCTTGGTTGGAAACTTATATACCTTAGTATTAGTTCCCTCACGGCCAAGGTCTGAGCTGAGGCAACCTTGTGAAGATTGTCCACCTGTGCAGTACCCAAGATGACAGTTGGTCATGGTTGGGAGGCCAAACTCACAGGAGAGGTACTTATACTAGGGAGTGTAATTGAAAGGTTAGGATTGATTATCCGCATACTGAGTATGGTGAATTCAGGATTTGTTCCTGACGGATGTATCAAATGTTGTGGTGAAAGTGTACAATCTCTGCAGAGTGTCAAACTATTCGAATAGCCGCGTCCGCGTTATGGACAGTTGGAGTGGCCATACTGTTCCCCCGTCAGACTTTTCCAAAATGACTTGTGAAATAAATTGAGACTTTGACTTGACCACAACAGGGTTGTGGCATGAGATACAAGTTCCAACTTAGGTGTTATAAAACTTTAACTAGCATTCGTTGCTTCCAAACTTAGTAGAGATAAATCTGGCTTTTGCAAAACAACTCTAGAGCCTAGTGTCCTATTATCCAAAAACCCTTTTTACTTGTTAGTATTAGTTTGCGAGTACTTAAAGAGTACTCATGGCTTTGTCCCTGGCTATTCCCATGGCCAGACTATGAAGAGGAGTACCTGGAGGATGGACCCGAGGAAGGTTACGACAACTAGGATCATCTCCCATCGTCAGCATTGCCTGTGACCCCGAAGATGGAGCTTCGCCTACGCTACCGTTATTATTACGTATTCCGCTGCTTGATGTTGTATTAAGAACTGGATCATGAGATCCCTATTTGTGTAAGAACTTATGTACCGTTTGTAATGGATGATGTACTATGGTATCCAATTCTGTTATGTCTCGCAAAAATGGTAATCCTGGGATTGCGATGTATGGCATAACAGGCATCTAGGATTAAAAATCCGGGTGTTGACAACATGTTACCTCGGAGGAGTTTGTTGCAGCATTTCGTGCCTCTTATATCCCTAAGCCCATCATGGACCTCAAAAGGAGGGAGTTTCTGGATCTAACTCATGGGCGCAAGGATATTGAAACCTATGGGCGTGAGTTTACTCGCCTGGCTCGTTATGCAACCAGGGATGTGACCAATGATGAAGATTAGCAAGAGCTGTTCCGTAAGGGACTTAACCCTGCACTTCTCTATGAGTTGCTGACTTTCAAGTTCCAGTCTTTCCAGGACTTGCACAATCAGACTCTTACCTTAGAGCATGGAAGGAATGATATGGAAGTATCTCAGAAGCATGAAGAAGGAAATTCTCGTGCTTCTTCCTTTGGTAACAAGAAGCGCCGTGTCTTTATTCCATACAGTGTTGTGCCTCGTGCTCCTTATGCACCCAAGTCCTTTGGCAATAATTCTCGTCAGTCACAGTGAAATACTGGTGGAGCAACTTCTCGTTCTCCTGCTGGTTCTCATACCAGAGTTACCTGCTACTCCTGTGGTCAGCCTGGTCACTACTCAAGGGAGTGTTCCCAAAGGGCTGCCGGACGCAATGATCAGCAGGCAAAGAAGAATGATAAATCTCAAGGTGCTTGACGTGGTCGTCTGACCCATGTCACTGTTGAGGAAGCTCAGGAAGATCCACGCGTCATTCTGGGTACGCTCCGTGTCAATTCAATTCTCGCAACAGTCTTGTTTGATTCTGGAGCATCTCATACATTCATATCACAAGATTTTGCGCAAATGCATGATATCACCTTTCAAGCTATGGACTCTCCTCTAGAGATTAGAACTCCTGGGTATCGTTGGTAGACCATCTGGGTTACTCATGGGGTTGAGATAGATATAGCATATCAGAAGTTTCCCACTTCCCTCATTGCACTCAAGTCAACTGACTAGATGTTATTCTGGGCATGGAATGGTTAACCAAGTATCAAGCCATCATTGACTGTGCACTTAGAACAGTTGTTGTGACCTCTTCTGCTGACATAACTGTCAAGTATTGGACTGATGATTCAAAGTCTCCGTCAGCAGTTCTTAAACCTTTCTCGGAGTTGTATGCCATGGATGTCCTACCAGTTCTCGAGGTCCAAGATGTCCTCGTAGTCTGTAATTTCCCGAATGTCTTTCCTGAAGAGTTGCCTGGCATGCCACCTGATAGAAGTGTGGAGTTTGTCACAGAGTTAGTTCCTGTAACTTCTCCTATCTCCAAAAGACCTTACCGCATGCCTCCTCATGAGTTGGTTGAGTTGAAGAAGAAACTTTAAGAGTTAGAGGGTCTAGGATACATCCAACCTAGCACATCCTCTTTGGGTTGCCCTACCATCTTTGTCAAGAAGCGGGATACAAATATTCCAAGATTGGTGGTTGATTACCGTCCACTAAACGCGGTGACAATCAAGAATAAGTACCCACTTCCCCGAATAAATGACCTCTTTGATCAATTAAGTGGTGCCACTGTCTTCTCCAAAATGGACTTAAGATCATGGTATCATCAAATCAAGATCAGAAAGGAAGATATCCCAAAGACAGCATTCACAACTTGTTACGGTCTTTACGAGTATACAGTGATGTCCTTCGGGTTAACCAATACCCCTGCCACATTCATGAGGCTCATGAACTCCGTTTTCATGGAGTATCTCGACAAGTTCGTCGTGGTATACATTGATGTTATTCTAATCTACTCCAAGACCGAAGAAGAGCATGCCGAACATCTACGTTTGGTATTGACAAAACTTCGTGAACATCGTCTCTACGCCAAGTTTTCCAAATGTGAGTTCTGGTTACAAGAGCTCATCTTCCTTGGTCATGTTGTGTATGCAAGTGGTGTTGCTGTCATACCGGATAAGGTTCAGACCATCCTGTAATGGAAGTCACCTACTTCAGTCAAGGAAGTCCGAAGTTTTCTTGGAATGGCAGGATATTACCGCTGATTCATTGAGAACTTCTCCAAGATAGCCAAGCCTATGACTGTTCTTCTTAAGAAAGATAAGAAGTTTGAATGGTCATGAAAGGCAGAAGAAAGCTTCCAAGCTTTGAAAACTAAGCTAACCACGGCTCCTGTGCTTGTTCTTCCGGATACAAGCAAGGACTTCGTCATCTATTGTGATGCTTCTCTCCAAGGGCTTGGTTGTGTGTTGATGCAAGATGGTCATGTAGTGGCCTATGCTTCTCGGCAGTTGAAGCCACATGAGAACAATTATCCAACCCATGATCTCGAGCTTGCTGCTGTTGTTCATGCTCTTAAGCAGTGGCGACATTACCTCATCGGTAACCATTGCGAACTTTACTCGGATCATCAAAGTTTGAAGTATCTCTTTACCCAGCCAGATCTGAATCTCAGGCAAAGACGATGGTTGGAACTCATCAAAGATTATGATTTGGGTATCAACTATCAACCCGGCAAAGCCAATGTCGTAGCTGATGCGCTAAGTCGGAAGTCTTACTACAACAATCTGATGATTTCACAAGCCCAACCTGTTCTCTACGAGGAAATCAAGCGTCTTAACCTTGAAGTAGTTCCTTGTTGTTTCCTTGCTAACCTTGAAATAAAATCTTCTCTCGAGGATCAAATCAAGGAAGCTCAAAAGCAAGATGATGAAGTTACCAAGATCAAAGAACGTGTTGCAAGCGGGGAAGCTAAATGTTTCTCCGTCAATGATCAAGGAATTCTATACTTCAGTAACCGGCTAGTGGTTCCAAACAGTCAGAAAATCAAAGATCTAATCCTACTAGAAGCTCATGAATCCCCTCTGTCTATCCATCCTGGTGTTACCAAGATGTATCGAGATCTTCGTCAAAGAGTCTGGTGGAGTGGAATGAAACCAGAAATCGCTTGCTTTGTTGCAGAGTGGGACGTTTGCCGTCGTGTGAAGGCCGAACACCAAAGACCTGTTGTACTTCTGCAGCCGTTGAAAATTCCTGAGTGGAAATGGCATGAAATTGGTATGGATTTCATTACTGGACTCCCAAAGACACAATCTGGACATGATGCCATATGGGTAGTTATTGATCGACTATCCAAAGTTGCTCACTTCCTTGCTGTTCAGGATAGCATTACTGCAAGCCAGTTGTAGAGCTATACATATCCCGGATCGTCGTTCTTCATGGTGTTCCCAAGAAGATCATATCTGATTGTGGAAGCTTGTTCACTTCCAAATTCTGGGCTAGTATCCAACAAGCAATGGGAACTCAAGTTTCCTTCAGTACATCCTATCATCCTAAAACCGGTGGTCAAACTAAAAGAGTGAATCAAATTCTTGAAGACATGCTCAAAGCGTGTGTCATATCCTTTGGAAAGAACTAGGAGAAATGTCTTCCTTTTGCGGAGTTATCCTATAACAAGAGTTTTCAATCCAGTTTGGGCATGGCACCTTTCCAATTCCTGTATGGGAGAACATGTCGAACACCGCTGAACTGGACAGAAACCGGCGAAAGACAATTCTTTGGTCCAGACATGATCCAAGAAGCAGAAGATCAAGTTTGCATAATTCAAGAGCGTTTGAAGGCCGCTCAATCCCGTCAGAAGAGCAACTACGATCGTCATCATATTGATGTTCATTATGAAGTTGGTGATCAAGTCTATCTCCAGGTCACTCCTCTGAAGGGTGTCCATCGATTCGGTATCAAAGGCAAATTGGCTCCTTGCTACGTTGTTCCCTTTCGCATTCTCTCCAAGCGGGGTGAGCTTGCCTACAAATTGGATCTACCTTCAACTTTTCCAAAGGTACATGATATTTTCCATGTGTCTCAACTCAAGCGCTGCTTCAAAGATCCCATTCGTGGTGTGGACCATGAAACTTTGGATCTCCAAGATGATCTAACCTACCGAGAATACCCTGTTTGTATTATTGATGAAACCAAGCGCAAGAGTCGTCGTCAAACCATCAAGTTCCTGAAAGTTCAATGGTCTCATCACTCTGAGTCAGAAGCAACCTGGGAACGCGAAGATCGTCTTCGATCTGAGTACCCTACCTTCTTTTCTAAAACCTAGGAATCTCAGGTCGAGATTCTTGTAAGTGGGGTAGAGCTGTAACATGCCACCTTTTGTGTAATATTAATAAAGACTTGTTTGAGCATTGCATGCATGCATTACACTTGCACTTAGATTTAACCAAATAAGAGCAAGCAAAACTCTAATTATTTTTTCTCTCTCAAACTATTCAAATGGTTTTATATTTTTATAACTACCAAAACAAGAGGAGCTCAAATTGTTATAAGAGCCCCTTAGTGTTTTCAAATATTATACAAAAGTTTCTGTAAAGCGAAATTACTCGAAACATATTTGAATTCCAAATATAAAAAGAAACCAGAAAAACAGAAATAGAAAAGGATTTCCTGGATAAAAATATATCTAACCTAGCTACTGGGCCGAGCCCACTTCCCTCTCTCTCTTTCTGCCGCCAGCCCACCCGGGGCCCAAGCCGGCCCAACCAGGCCCGTACCCCTTCGGCCTTCCTCCCTTTCTTCTTTTTCCTCGCTGGCAAGCAGCTGCTTGGCAGCACCCTCGCCGTCGATCTCGCCGCCGCTACGTTGCGCGCCGCCGCTTGAGAGGAAGAGGATAAGAACCGCCGCACCGTGCTCTCTCTCCCCATACCCATCTCTTAGCCTCTCACCCTCTCTGCTGGTTTTCCCCCTTTGGCCAAACCCTAG
Source organism: Avena sativa (assembly GCA_916181665.1). Lineage (NCBI taxonomy): Eukaryota > Viridiplantae > Streptophyta > Magnoliopsida > Poales > Poaceae > Avena > Avena sativa. The sequence goes on along the minus strand of OV702284.1, from coordinate 263,707,998 downwards.
CCCGGCCAGAGCTCCGTGCCGTCGCCGATTGAAGCTTCCCCGAGCCTCGACGAGACATCCTGAAGAACCGCCGTGCTCCCCTCGTCCACCCTCTGGAAGGAATCGTCCTCGGGAGCCCTCAATCGACGCCCGTGACCTCTTCTTCCTTGCGGCCGACCGAGCTCCGCCGTGATGTAGTCGACGACCCCGAGCTCGCCTCGTCCCGCCGTCAAGCCCGTCTTGCTCACGGTGAGCTTCTGATCCTTGCAGTGGCCTACGTTTCCTCCATCTCCCCTGAGTCGCTCTCCCCATGTGTGCCCGACGCCGCCGCCGCTCGCCGTCGTTGCACCGCCGTCTCCAGTGACCAAGAATAGGCGGCGCCGCCAGTTTCTGGTAGCCCGCATCGCCCTCTTCCCAACACACCAAACCATGCCTCCCCGCAAGCCCCGGATCGATCGACCCATCAAGGATCTGCAAGGTTGCTCCTGGCTGACGTCAGCATGATGTCATGCCTGTGCAATAATCCTTTTCTTTTTCTTTTATCTAATTTTTATAAATGTTTTCTGTAATTGTTTTATTAAATGGAAAATGTATGACAGGTGGGCCATACCTGTCAGGATTTTATTATTTTCTGTAAATATTTCCTGAAATGATTAAAAGTCTGACATGTGGGCCCAAGTTGGAAATTATTTTAAATATTCCAAAAATAATTTAAAATGAATTAAAATTTGGGAAATTCATAACTAATTCATTTTAAATCAGAAAAATACAAATAATATACCAAAATCATCAGAAAAATGAAACCTATCTAACTAAGCTATAATCATACATTGTTAACCAACTTTGATGGCAAGTTTAATTAGAAGAACCAATTGAACCCCATAGGTGACTCCGATGATCCCCCTGTTTTAGGGTTTGCACATCTCGAACCCCCTTTAAAGTGACCAATCATGCTTTAGGGTTCAATTCAACACTATTCAACTTATCATATCATCCATATTGTATTAGCATTGCACATTCCATGTGTTGAGTGTTGCTTTCTCTTTTCCAGTGATTGGTTCTCGTGAACAGGAACCGAACCCGAAGCTGAAGTCAACGCCATCGAAGAGCAGTACTAGTCCAACAACAGACAAGGCAAGTGAAGCCCCACTCATACATATGAATCCTATGTTTACAAAGTATTTCATTCTCGTCATATGCATTCGGTTCAACAGTCTTTTATCAGTAGATAGAGTAATCCTATTTGATGCATGTTTCTCCTTGTGAACTAAATACCTGATCCAATGCTCCTAGCATAACTAGGGTTTGGATTATGAGCATCGCTAGTGCCATAGTTCAGTCAAGCTTAGCCATGCTTAGTGGTCTGATGCTGATCACTCATGTGATGAACCAGAGATGCGAATGAATCTAGTATGGTAGGATGTGGTGATGTTATCAACAGTGGATGATAAACATGCTAAGGTTTGTATGGGAGGCCATGTGGGTTGTGGTTTTTGTAGTCCCATACTTGCCACCATTAGGACCTGATGTTCTCGCCTCTTAAACCAAGAAGAGCGTACAACCACACGGGGGCCTGGAAACCCCCTCGACCAACTAACTTGCCTAGTAGATTCCATGAGTCACATAGTTTGGGCCCCATTCGACATAAACATCTTGGTTGTTCTTGAATGGAGGTGAAGGAGGTGCATTCATAACAGGTAGGTAAGCGTGGCCGGGAACAAGAGATGCCCGACATCTGTAATCTTGAACCCCGCACACATCATTAGGGACCGGCTTCGGGACTTGACCCGTTATGGCGGCATCTCCCTAGTGCCTGACTCATGGTCTCGGCGAAAGCAAGGTAAAGGTCGTGGTCAACCACTCTCTGCTAGCCTTCCAAGGAAGAGGGCTAATATATAGGCATTAAGAATCGGTTGGTACGTGTGGGTAAAGTTGTGCACCCCTGCAGGGTTATTAATCTTTTCGAAAAGCCGTGTCCACGGTTATGGACGACTTGGGAACGGATTCTGTGATCATAGAGAACTCTAACCGAATGATAAAACTTGCCAACTAAAGTGAGATCCGGACATCGACAACCCGGATAGAGTTGACTCTTTCATTCACGTAGTGACAAAGGTTCCTCTGGCTTGGACACAACCGTTCATGGAATATCTCGTACACGGAACTTTGCCCAACAATGAAGTCGAAAGACGCTAAATAGTACGTCGAGCAAAGGGCTATACCATAATCAATGGACAGCTCTACAAAAGAAGCACCACTAGTTTATACCTCAAGTGTGTTTCCCAGCAAGAAGGTATTGAAATCCTACGTAAGATCCATCTCGGAGATTGCGGGCATCACGTCGATCCTCGATCATTGGTCGCCAAAGCCTTCCAGCAAGGATTATACTGGCTGACCGCGAAGGCGGGCGCCGACAAGATGGTTGAGACATGTATGTGATGCCAGTATTATGCCCGACAACCCCATGTTCCAACTAAAGAATTGCGAACAATACCAATAACTTGGCCGTTTGCAGTCTGGGGGCTAGACATGGTTGGTCCATTACAGACGGCACCATGTGGGTTTATGCACCTGCTAGTAGCAGTTGATAAATTCACCAAATGGATAGAAGCTAAACCCATTAGAAAGCTTGATGGGGCAACTGCCCTTAGGTTTGTCCAAGATCTAGTGGTGAGATTTGGTATCCCACATAGCATCATCACCGACAACGGCAACAAATTATCACTCAGAGAAGTGGAAGCTTATTTTGGGACAAGGGCACCCGACTTGACCTAGCATCTGTGGCACACCCACAGTCCAATGGACAAGTTGAACGAGCCAATGGATTAATTCTGTAGGGAATCAATCCACGTCTATAGGCACCGCTACATAGAGCAGCTGGAGCCTGGGCGGAAGAACTATCATCTGTGCTATGGAGTTTACGAACTACACCCAACAGATCCACTGGATACACCCTTTACTTCAGGGTATATGGAGCACAAGCCATCCTGCCTTCCGACATCCTTCACGATGCACCAAGAGTTGTCGCCTATGATGAAGATGACGCTGAAGAATCTATATGCCTAGATGTGGACCTTCTCGAGGAAGAGCGTGTTTGGCATGCCATAGATCCGCCATCTACCAGCAGAAGTTACGCAACTACCATAGTCGCCGTGTTCGGCATCTCTGGTTTAAAGAGGGGGATCTGGTGCTCCGACTTAAGCAGAAGAAGTCACACAAATTATCCCCTCCATGGGAAGGACCGTTCATCATAAGCAAGGCGCTTCTCAATGGGTCTTACTACCTCGTTGACAATCGTGAACTTGAGGATAGACAAAGCAAAGATCATAAGCGTAAGCGACGTGACCCAAATGATGACTACCCGGAGCTTGATCGGCCATGGAACATAGCACAGCTACGTCCTTTTTACACTTAGCATATTTTCTATCTACTGTGTACCTATTATATGATCAATGAAATAAAGCTCTCTGGTTCACTCATATTTCTAAGTCTTTTACCTCCTTTAGTGTTCATTTTTGGATCGTATAAAACCTTTATGCGCAAGTTTGCATTTGCACTTGTGAAAATTCCGCCTATGGGCATTATCTTAAGTTTTCTGGTCTACACGTTGTTTGTTGTTTTTATGTGGATTCTGGAGTAGTGACTTTCGACACTTATTGTCGGAGATTTTGTGCTTAGGTTTTTGATGGTGCCATTGGGCATCATCACTTTAGCGCATGGTTTCGACTATGAGTTTTCCGACTCACGAAAAGTCAAGCATAAAAACCAGAATAATGGATAAGCCAGCACTTGCTTAAAAAATAATTACATGCTGGAACCAATGCTTAAGTAGCGGGAAATTACACCTATTGTTTTTCCCGCCTTAAGATAACTTAACAGTTTTTTCGCGTACATCAATCCAGAGGAAACAAACATTAAAAGGTGTTTTTCATTCCTCTAGCGCAGGAGACTTAGATGCAACATCGTCGGCAGCAGGAGAGTCATCGTCCTTGAAGTCGGTAGTCTTGATGGACTCGAAGGAGCTTTGCTGGTCACCATCAATGGTCTCTAAGGGCACGAAGACATTCTGGTCAACCAACTCGGCAACCCTTGTGTCATAGCCCGCGAGAGATGCCCAAATAGACTTGTGGTCAATCTTTTGGCCGTCATCGTCTACGTCGGGAAGACCTAAGGTTACCACGTTGATGTCGGCATCTTCATAGTGCGCCTTGACCATCGACAGTGCCATCCCTACACCAGCCCATGTACATGAAGCTTTCCAGCTTAGAATACGCCCGGGGCTTGGCGTAGGATCTCCGAGAACTTCATCATGGAATCCATCGCTTTGATATTGATCTGGAGGGGCTTGGCTATCTCCTTGGTCTGCCTAATGGCAGTGCTGATAAAGTTGCCTGCGAGGACCATGCATTACTTAGGCGGAGAAGGCGATTGGGTTAAACCAATAGGAGCTGCAATTCCGACAAGGGAGCACATGAGTTCAATAACACACAAAATTCAAAGTACCTGACTTGCAGTAGTACAAGATGGAGATTCACTTACCAAAGATGCTCGCCTCAGCTTGCTGGAGCGTCTCCGCCATGGAGTCCCGTTCTTGTCGGAGGATCTTGTATGCTTCAAGATTGCGCTGATTCTGCTCATCGGTAGCTCTCTTCTGCTCTTTCAGCATCACGATCTCCTCCTTCAAGCGGTTGATCTCCGTATTGGCAGACTCTTGCAGCGTCGCCATGGACTCCTCGTATATCTTGAGGGTATCAATCCTCTCCTGCTTAAGGATCTTGTTTTGGCTGTCCAGCAACTGAATGTGCTTGGACTCCTCAACGATGTCCTTGTCCTTGGCGATGTTAACTACAAGTCGGAGAAAGAACAATACACAGTGAGTAGTTGGAGAATGGCGGCACAAGACCAAGCCGGAGTACAAAAACGAAAGGAAAAACAGACTCTTGCTCTTGGTGATTTGTTCCTTCAAGAAGGCAGTTTTACCCTTTTCAGCTTCCAACTCCACACGCATCTTGTGGAACTTCTCGTTGGCCACGCCTCTCCGAGCATTCTCATTCCGTGGAAAAGAATATCAGAACCACTTGGTCTACTTGGAGCATCTATCCGGATAATTATCCACCTAGAGGCTTGGGGGCTACAGTGAGGGTTTTAAATTCAGCAAGTATGCTTAGTCTTTTTTATAAGCATCTAGTCGAAACTAATTCAGTTACAACTAGACGCTTGGGGGATACAGTATTGAAATTTACAAACACTGCATATGCTACTCTGAAAGTATCTAGTCAGAACAATTCATTCAAACTAAATACTTGGGGGCTACAGTGAGAAGTTTTCTAGATTAGTCACTCTTAGAACATTCAGATGCAAAGACCTATGGTTTTCCATCTAAATCCTCAGGGCCTACAGTGGGATACTCATATGAAATGAAAAAGGCAAATAAAACTTACAAGTGCGATGATCTTGAGGTTGGTAGCGCTCTCGACAAACAACTTGCTGAAGGAAAGGTTGTTTCCTCGCAAGATATCTGCTTGTCGGAGAAGCTCCTCAAGACCGTAGGTTGGAGATGTCGGTGCTACACCAGGAACAAGAGTGGATCTACTCGGTGTAAGCGCCGGGTAGACTATCTTTAGGAGTTTAGTGGTTATCCTAGGTGCAGAGGCGCCGCCTTCGAGGGATATTCCACCGACCACCACCGCCTTACCGCTACCGATGGCATCCTTAGCCGAAGCTTCAACCATTTTGGTTGCGGTACTTTCTTGCGTCGCCTAATCTCCAGCAACGACGAGATCTGCAAAGGCGCCTGAGTCCACTTCCATGGCGGAAGGGCCAGATGCATCCTTGGCTGGAGAACTTGTCGGAGCAAGTGAGGGCTGGACGCTAGGAGTGACAGGGGTGATGGCGGGGGATGCGTGGTGGGACACATCACGATGCAACATATCTTTAATATTTTTAGAAGCCCCCAAAGTTTTAGAGGTCTTCCTCAAACTCAAGCCAGCTTTCTTCCTGAAACGTGCAAAAAGTATAAGTACATGAATAATACGAGCAATGGACAATGTCGGAGGATGAGAGACTTACACAACAGTGGGTGCTTTGGTAAAAGGGATCCCGGTAAGCTTTTTCTTCTCCGCCTCCAGGGCGGCGGTAGTCTTCTTGGAGGCTCCACCCTCCATCTTCTTCTTCTTGGCTCCGTCGGCAGCATCCGAGGTGGAGCTCTTCCGCTTACGCGCCAACGGGACATCGTCGTCGGACACGACGGTGACTTCCTTCATCTTGAGGTCGTAGATTTGGATAGCCATGCTATCCTCCTCTAGGCTGCTAAGCTGTTAAGTGAAGACCCAAAGTGTTAGATGAGATGGTAATGGCTAGACGGAAGAACTGGAGTATATGCCATACACGAAAAATAAATAGGTACTTTTGGGCACTTGCTCTACTCGAACATGTCGTAGGTGATGGTGAAGCCACGCTTCCTGTCCTTCACCTTGACGATATCCTTGAGGCGGAGCTTGACGGAGTCACTCGAGAAATTGTCCTCGGAGATGCGGAGGCTATCCTTCCTCTCCTTAGAGTACTCGTGCATCATCTTGGAGCGGTGCTGCAGAGGCTGGATCCGCCTGAAGAACCATCACATGGCTAGGTCCCATCCGGTTAGACCCGTCTCCACAAACCACTCTATCCTCCTTATGGCGCGGGAGGCATCGTTGTCGGAGGGATGGGTGGCCTGGGATTTCCATGTCAGGGCTTCGACATCGGCTCCGACGACGAAGTCCGGATATGTCGCTTCTCGGCCATCGAGAGGGATGTCTGGGCCGTAGAAGTACGCCCGTTGCCAGTTCTTACAAGACTCATGGACGACGATGTCGGGGAACCGCCGGCCAGGCCGGATCTTAAAACTAATCGTCCCACAGTTCCTGAGCTCATCCTTGCCGGCTTCGGCTTCCCTCTTGACGGTGAAGAAATAAATAAAGAGATCTAACCTAGGCCTAATCCCTAGGTAACCCTCACAAAGTGCCGCATAGTTGCTGAGCGCGAGGATGCTATTGGGGGAAAGGTTCTGAGGTTGAACCCGGTAATGGTTGAGGACAGCTAGGAAGAAATTATAGATGGGCAAGGAAACGCCGCGTACAAATTGTGCTTTGAGGTACACCTTCTCTCCGACTTGGGGAGAAGGGGTGACCTCGCCGGCCGGCGCCGCCCGCCACACGAGCCCCTTTGTCGCAGGAAGGTAACCCTCGATGAGCAGCTCCTTAATGTCATTGTCCATGATGTCCGAGCCACGCCAGTCCCCCTTGTGGGAATCATTCTGTTCTTCCAGCAGCTCTAGCGCCGTTGGATTATGGTCGCCACTGGTGGATTCAACCACCGCAGACTTGGGTGGCACCTGCCCTTCTGCGGGCACGTAGACAGTGCTCGCTGGCTTCGTCGCGGCATCACCTGACGCCGCCATGGAGGGAGTAGAGCTGCTGCTCGCCATTGGAGAGGGAAAGTGGTGACTGGAAAGATTGGGAGGCTAGGGTTTTTTCGCGTGTCGCGCAGAGGGCTCGAGGAGGTGCTTGCTGGAGGAAGAAGATGACATAGAGGATGAATGAGGTGAAAAGTAAAAATTCATCGCAGATGTGATTTATAACCTCAGGCATCAAGATTCATGCAAGGTTATCGAATGGTCGGCGTGTGGACGACGTGTGCGGGTGCGTGCGTGGAAATTTCGCCATGTTCCCAACCGTCACCGCCAACGGTTCGTATCCTTCACGCGGGAAAAACGGACATGATTGTGTTCTCTGGATGTGTGAGTTACGAGGCGCTGCTGGCCTGTGTCTACTGTGGTCCTAGCTGTCACTGGCAGGTGAACCATCATATCGGGATATTTCGGCATGGACAGATACAGTCCGGCTACGAGAATAGTACGATGGAAGATTCAGCGTTTCTCCGACTTACAAGTTGAAGACGGAGAGCATTGCAGGGTTCTTGGGAGGACTACAAGATATTGCTTGACGATTTGCCGACATCCATCTAGACGGAGCATTCAACCTGAAGGGGCAAGATGACGCAAGATCTCGGAGTTCTCCGGGGGCTACTATTGGGGATATGCTATATGGGTATCCTCATAGCATGTCTCTTATCCGGATAACCCAGGTGGCCCACAGTTGGTAGCATGGACCATGGCCTGCTGAGCGGACCAGTTAGATGGATCCAAAGGGAGGCCCATGCCGGATAAAGGAAGTATACGGAGGAGTCACCGACGTACCCGGAGCCTTGGAGTACAAGACACATTAGACTATTGTATATTGTATAGAACTCTGTAACCTGTCCGGCTAGGACTTTCCCTGTAACCCTAGGACCTGGCAACTATATAAGTCGGGCCTATGGGAGCCTTTAGGGCACAAGTCAGAACGATACTACTTGAACCTCGCATAGCGAACCGATCCCTGTAACTCGGCGTATTGCCATTATAGTGATTTATAACAGGAGTAGGATTCCGCCACCATTGTGGGATCTGAACCTGGGTAAGCTGTGTTACCTCGTACCCGTCAACCGTCTGCCTTACCCCACGTCTCTAAACACGCACTGTGAGGACCGCTCCATGGCGTACTCATCGGCAATACCACGACAGGTAGGTGGGTCCAGGGAGTCAGTGAGGGGGTGGGGGTTCTGCGCGGTGAGAAAAATCTGCGGGGGGGGGGGGGGGGGAGAGGGAGAGTGGCCCGGGTGGGCTCTTGCTGGGCCTGGGGTAGGCAGGGTATGTTAATTCGTTTTCTATTTTTTCCTCTTATTCTTTTTCCTTTTTCTGTTTCTATTTTCTGTTTTTAATTCAAAACTTTTGATTCAAACTTATTTTTGAATTCAACCTCCACCAACCTTCTCAGTAGATTTTAAACAAAATGTGAGTTGATTGAATAGTCCACTTTGGAATATTTTAAATATTTTTCTCATGATTTAATATTCATTTAAGTGCGGCATTTTGTATTTATTTAAATAAAATTGAATATGGTTCATAAACCCATATAATTTTATTTAAATAATCTTTTATTCTTTTATTTTATTTGAATTACTTTTATTCCATTTTATTAGGGATTTGGCCAATGGTTTAAATTGTCTTTTAAATATTTCTTATTTATTTAATTCTTTCTTTATCTTATAAAATTTATATCTTTTTATATATAGATCCAAAAATAGTGGTTCCAATTTGTATATTTTTATGTAATAATTATTTATCTTTTTAAATCCTTTTAGGATTACTTTTCTCAAAATTTAGTGTTGATTTTTTAAGAGCTTTATTAGCCTTGGAAATTGATTTCTTTTATCTTATTAAAATCATAGGTTTTTATCCATGGATCCAAATGGAGTGAAACCAATTCCCATGGTTTTGTAATATTTTTGTTCACCATTTCTGATCATTTAGAAATGTTTGTTTCTAATTTTTTATATGGAACAAGGCCATAGTCTGAGAGTGATCTTGGAGATGATTTCTTTCATTAGGGTTTAGAGTTTTGGTTCAACTTTTCCAAGTGCTTTAAATTCAAGATACATTCCATGCAGGGATGCATTTGACTTCTTTGAAAATTTAGTTGTTGCCTTTGTATTCAAATTTTGTTCAAGTAGGGTTTTGATGTTTCCATTTAGAAGCAAAAAGTTTCTTTTCACCCTAAATTTCAACATTTGTTTCTTTTATTTGTTTACTTTTCACATTTGAAAATTTGGAAAATTTTGGGATGTGACAGAAATCATCTGCTTACAGCAAAAAATTGACTTACAACTTACATTGTTTTTGAGACTCAACCTGAATCTACGATTCAGATGGAGTCTTGTGGGCTACTGACATGAGTATGACCTATCAGGTCCCTATGATTAGTTACACTAGGCGCATAAAGGCCTACGACCCATGAAGCCCAAAGAAGTCCAAGGAGCACTCGGCGGATAGAAGCTTGTCTTGATAATCAAGAAATGAATAGGCATTGACATAAAGTTTGTATTGTAATTATAAACCTGTAACCTCTCCAGATACGGCTCTAGGACCCAGCCTCTCATATAAAGGATGGGAGGACCCGACGGAGATATCACCTTAGTTTTCTTGAAATCCACTGTGATCTAGATTGCAAAAACTAGTGAACCGGCAACTTTGTAATCATGTTTACACCATAATTAGACTACATAGATTCCCTTGTTTGTCTGATTAGCTGACGAAATCCCGAGCGTTCTATTTTCCATGAAACCCAAGTCCATAACCATGGGCATTGTCGAGGTTACCCCTCGTCAATGGGAGATCCGCATCAGTGACGGACCTCGAATGTTTGCGCTCCGCCTCGCACTCCAGGCATGGTAACCCTGGCAGAAGAGTTTGATGACCACACTATCATGGCCACCGTGCTAGGGTTACAGCCTATCACATTGCTAACAGACTTATTCTCATTGTTAAGGTCATGTTTTTGGATCATACGGTAGGTTGTGAAGATTGGGGTATGCACGCAGCCCTTTGATTTTTTTCATCTTGTTCTAGTACAACTCAGTCTGAGAGAACTTTTTATGTTCTTCTCATTCACTCAATTGCCATGGAGATAAAACTATCTGTATGCGTTGGAATCATGCCTATGGATGGGACGATCGCTTGGGGCACCTTCATTTCTTCTCAAAACTCGGTTTCGACGGCCTCCCTTTGGATGCTTGGGAACCGAAGGCCCAGAAGCAGGTCGTCAATAGTATTGGCATCGAGTTGGTGGAGATTGTGCCACCTAGAGATAGATGGATCATCAAGGTAAAGGAGTGACTAAAAGATTCGGATTCTGTTAGGAAGATGTACGAGGTGGCGATTTCTAGCAGGGCAAGGCGACAACTTCACTAGAAGCACATGGCGATCATCCACCTAGAGGAGGTTTTGGACCCCGTCCCTAGCATTCAGGACCCCCGACGAGGAGAGAAGAAAGCATCCTCATCGCCTTGAGTGTTGACTTGGAAGGGTCAATGGCACATGACCACCACCATTTCGTGATGGCGCACATAGTTCTGGAGGGGAAACTATGAGAGGAAAAGCGGGTGGTTCTGATTTCTCTCGAGTAAAGACTAAGGTTTAGTGTTCTGAAGAATCTTGTCTAAGAGTGGAGCAAGTAGTTAGTTTGAATTGTGGATCTATAATTGTTTGGATTGTGTAAGCTTATGATTATAATAGTTGGAATTATTATGTATCGGGTGACCATGTTGCAATGTAGTATGAATGTCTAATGAATTTTTAGTGAACACCCTCTGATTTTTTCTTAAAAAGTTGTATGAATTCATTCTGAATTATCCAGGGATAATGCATCGAATATATTTTATGGGATGTTGTAGTGGATGTTCCCAAACTGGGACACAAAATTTATTAGTGAAAACCCTCCGAGTTGTTCTTAAAAAGTTGTATGAATTTTTTCTGAGTTAGCCAAGGATAATGCACTAAATATATGCTATGGGTTGTTGTAATGGATGTGCAGATGACGTATCTTATTTGTAGTGAGAACAAATAGAATATTGCAATCTAATGTGTGATGAATGTAAAATGCATTTATGATCTTTGTAGTTTATTGTGTTGTAATTCTTCATTATTGAATCATATAAGATGTTATAATCATGTTTCATAGTGATTTGGGGATCTCTTTCATATGTATTATAATTCTGGAGACAAAAAACCCTGTTTTGCGTATTTTCAACTTTTAGGGACCTCATGGACCTGTGATTTTTTTATACTGATGCTTTTCATCAAAGGAAAGACCTGGATTGTTTAAGCATCACTTGGGGCCAGAGGAGGTCCAAAAGAGGGTGCCCTGTTATAAGTGTGCCAAAAAGATAATGAAGAACGAAAAAAATCACAGCAAGGAAACATAGATTTGATGTGGACAAAACCTCTCTAACAAAGAGAGGAAAAACCATGGACACTAGCCACCAAAACCACACTATAACAGGGAGTGTTTACACAACACCAGAGATTTTCATAGATGCAACTTACCCTAGCCTATGGCTTACAAGAGGTATATATAGTGGTGGAAACCTAGGTCTTCAAAGATCCATACCGGGTCTCACTTCGCTCGTTAGAAGTTAGCCTCCTTGATGAATTTGGATCATACTTAACCAAACTCCACCTCAATACAAATTCCTTATTATAGCATTAACAACAATCATCTACCTAAACAAACAAAGCAAATACTTTTGGCGCCAATAGATACTTGGGCTAATCAATTAACAAACTACAAGAAAAATAGGAACATGTTTAGTAATCATACAGTACAAGAAAAATTGGCTTTTACAACAGACGAATTTCATGGTTAAAGGCCCTTTTTCGTGGTTGAAATGTCTTCTATGATGGATGCCATTTGTGGTAAAAGCCCCGTCACAAATGAATCTACCACGGGTTTTTTTGACCGTAGTAGATCGCACCCTTTAGCCACGAAAACTTTTTCCATCGTAGATATGTTCGCCAGCCGCGTTGGCTGCTGACGTCATGCAAACTGCCATGTGACAAACACCATTAACTATCATGGAAACCGTGGTAGAAATCTAGACCCAGCGAGGGCCTTCTAATTATTAAGTGGGCCGACCCATTATCAGAGCCTAATAGGAAGACGACCTATTATTGTTTCACCTTGCACCATTTGAAATAGGCCCATTTGTGCAGCCCACTATGGCCCATAAACTTTCAGGTCAGTTATTGTTTCGTCCTACATAAGGCCCATGACAACCCAACACTATGCGGCCACTTGTGTCCTGTGTCACGCCGGCCCGGTACTATTTAGGCGTGCTGTCAATCTGGCCTTCTACTGTTCTGGCATGCTGTCAATCTGGCATCTTACTGTTCAGGCCTACTGACCATCTAGTCTTTTATAGTTCATGTATATTAGTATTCAGGCCCCTTACTATTCCAACCCTTCAGGATTTTGGCCATTGTACTGTTCAGGCCATTTATTGCTTTGGCATTTTTGTTGTTTAGGTTATTACTGTTCTGGCATGTTATTGTTTCGTCCTTCCACTATTCTGGCATTTCACTATTACAACCTTTTACTGTTATGGTCTTTCACTGTTGGCCATTTACTATTATGGCCTTTCACTGTTACGGTCTTTTACCTTTACGACCTTTTACAGTTATGGCTCTTTGCTATTATGGCATTTCACTATTCTGGCTTTTTCCTGTTATGTCCATTTATTGTTTGGCCCTATAATGTTTTTGCCTTTTAATCTTTCAGCCTTTTATTCTTTTTTTTGCTTTTACTGTTCATTTTGGACTGTCCATGCTCATGTCGTTTCATTGATAGTTCTGTTCTATACTGTTACTGTTTCAATCCTTTTGAGAAGCGACAACTTATTTTGCAGAACAACACATGAATGCCAAGACGCCAATTAATATACATGTGAAAATTTAAACTACTTATTACACAACAATAAAGGTTTATTACAACAGATCATTAAACAAGATATGCATTCTAAAAGATTACAAAGTGTTGGTATCCTCAATAAGATATTGGTACATGGTGATTCGCCTCAATGTATCATATGTCCTCTTCTTCAATATTTCAGCTACAAATCTAAGAGAAGCTACACCCTTTCTTTCTGCATGCAACACAGTCTTTATATATCTATCACCTATAGGAGGTGTTCTAGGTGGACTGTTGAGTTAGTTGTTTGCTTTAGAAATAAAATGGGAGCATGAATGATAAGATTGATCACAACTTTTAGTCCTGCATTTTGAGGACTCCTACTTTGTTTTAACTGAAGCCTGGTAAAATATGGTGAAAGGGATTAAAACAAAGAACAAGGGGGAAAAGTAGTATTATATAAATTAGAGATCGTTTAAGAGCAAGCACAGGGGTGAGCCTTACTAGACATGGCTAAGAAATTTACTATACTCGCGTCTAATAAAATAAAATCTGCTCCATTGTTTACACTAGATAGGGGACCCACTCATCGGAGTAGAAAGAAACAATAAAGGCATGTGTCTTGTACTAGACCCAGGTCCAGAAAAACTTAGCTAGACTCACCCTCTCCAGTGTTTAGACCTAGGTCTAGTAAGAAAAAGATTATATTAGACACCCCAAATTTCCAACGCTGCACATGCCGGCCATCCACTATGTATGAATAATCCACACCATAAGCAAAAAATTGCAACTTAAGATCTATCCATATACATAGTGTACCTTGTCCACAAGCCAAACAGCTTAAGGGTGACCCATAAGCTTTAAGTAAGTATGAACTTACAGTAGCTCGTTTAGGCTGATAGTAGCTCCTTTCAAGCGGGTGCGACTCCTGGTTAATCTGCAAGTAGTATCTGAGTTGAGCAGCTGGAACTCTGGTCCTTATACTCCATTCTCCTTTCTATGCATTAAGGCATGGAATTTAAAATCGAGTTAGCTAGTTTGGAAGGATGAAATCACTTGAAAAAGACCAAAAAGATAGCATTAAAAATGACCATATGTATGATTCAAACTAGCTAGCTGGTTTGGAAGGATGAAAGCAGTTGAAAACACCAAAAAATAGCATTTAAAATGACTAGATGGAATTTTTTTGAATTAAGCATTCGCAAATTGAAAGACAACAAAACCTGAATGGAAATTACATGGCAAGTTTTCAGGTATAATGAATTATTAACTTAATATGCATACAAGTAATATAACTTATTAACATGACAAGAAACTGGCCTAAGTAACACATAAAATCCCCGCAGTTTAGCCTTGCTTGGCGTCATATTGTTAGTGTTGGATCCTCTATGAGATATTCGCATGACCCATCAGAGCGCTAAAAAAGAATAGCATCTACGAGTTAGTGTTGCAGGATTATACCGATAGTGTGAGAATGTAAGGAAAAAATAGCGACAAGCTTATGATGTGGATAAGAACTACCAGATGTGCGTGCAAACAAAATGGCAATACCATGCAGGATATTGAGCAACATTCTAACACTTTCGTAGCTTACGAGTATCACAAAAATAGCAAACATGCAAGAGAAATTACCGCTATGTGGTGGGGGCAGGTGGGACGGGAAAGAGGGCAATGGGGGCGGCGACTGGGCATTTTGGGGTGAGCGATGAGTGATTTAGTGAAGCGCCCCTATGCGGTAGACGATGGCGTTGGCGAAGCTGATCTGGTGCGGCGAGGGAGTCCGTGAAATAGTTCTGGTATACACGATATGGGAGTCGGTGGACGAGGGCAGCGAGAGGTGGATCCGGTGCGTTGGGCGGTGAATATGCTCCGATGTGGAAGAGAACACCGATGGTGAAGGAGCTCCGGTGTGGAAGAGAGGGCTGGCGGTGAAGCATCTGGAGGAAGGTGGAGGTCAGAGGGAGGTGGGAAGTGAAGAGGCGATGGGGGATATAGGTGGTATGACGCACACTTACA
This sequence comes from Avena sativa, assembly GCA_916181665.1. Classification (NCBI taxonomy): domain Eukaryota; kingdom Viridiplantae; phylum Streptophyta; class Magnoliopsida; order Poales; family Poaceae; genus Avena; species Avena sativa. The sequence goes on along the minus strand of OV702284.1, from coordinate 263,692,681 downwards.
ACCTATGCCCCTCTATTATTGCAGTGCTCCTCTGGTCCTTATTTCTAGGCCAGGATAGAAGAGGAATTTTGCATTCACAGAAAACGGGGCGGGATATTTGAATAGATGCGTCCTATATTTCAGCGTTGTGCAGGAAATTTGAGGTTGAAGCTTACAACATATGCTCTTCCTACGCGGCTTCTCCTCACATGATGGCCCTGTCTAGACCCACACTCCAGCGACAGCATGCTTACCAGCATTTAAATGAGTTTCCACACATTTACCGAAATTGATAAACATTATACTTTGTAGGCTTTCAAACAAGATGACCAATGTCATAGCCATATCTCTGCCATAGTTTATGATAACGTGTCCATATTTGGTATGTTTATTGATGCGTGCAGCCAATGTTGTCGTGGGACACTTTGTTGGAACCCCAAGAGCAAGGTGTGATGAGCACGATAGCAAGTTTCCCTCAGTAGAGACCGAGGTTATCGAACCAGAGGAGGAAGGAAACGTCACACAGGTGTTGAAAACAACGTGGAGACCTGCACAATACAAACTCAAGACTTTGTCCCAACGAATCAGTGAGGTTGTCAAGCTCACCTGTTTGATGTAACAAAGGATTAACTATATGGTGTGGAAGGTAATGGTGGTTTGCAGTAAGTAAACAGTAACATTAGATTATGTATCAATGGTAAAGATTGGACGGGGGTCCATAGTTCACTAGAGGTGCTCTCTTTAGATAAACAACATGGCATGAAGGGTAAACAAATTACGGCAGGGCAATTGACAGGAACTGAGCAAGGCATAACAATGCAATACTAGTCAGAAAGGTCCTATGAGATTCGATTTTTAATCCCAGATGCCTGTTATGCCATACAACGCAATCCTAGGATTACCATTTTTGCGAGACATAACAGATTTGATATCATAGTACATCATCCATTACAAACCATACATAAGGTCTTACACAAATAAGGATCTCATGATCCAGTTCTTAATACAACTCAAGCAGCGGAATAACGCCATAGTAACAATAGTGTAGGCGAAGCTCCATCTTCATGGTCACAGGCAATGCTGACTGACGATGGGAGATGATCCTAGTTGTCGTAACCTTTCTACGGTCCATCATCCTGATACTCCTCTTCATAGTCTGGCCACGGGAATAGCCAGGGACAAAGCCATGAGTACACTTTAAGTACTCGCAAACTAATACTAATAAGTGAAGGGGGTTTTTGGTAGTAGGATACTAAGATCTAGGGTTGTTTTGCAAAAAGCCACATTTACTCTACTAAGTTCAGAAGCAAATAAAGCTAGTTGAAAATTTTATAACACCTAAGTGGGAACTTGAATTTCATATCACAACTCTGTTGTGGTCAAGTCAAAGTCACAAATCATTTCACAAGTCATTTTTAAAACATCTGACGGGGGAATAGTATGGCCACTCCAACTGTCCATAATCGCGGACGCGGCTATTCGAATAGTTTGACACTCTGTAGAGTTTGTACACTTTCACCACAACATTCGATACATCCGTCGGGAACAATCCCGAATTCACCATACTCAGTATGCGGATAATTAATCCTAACCTTCCAATTACACGCCCTAGTATAGGCACCTCTCCTATGAGTTTGGCCTCACAACCATGACCAACTGTCATGTTGGGAACTGCACAGGTGGACAATCTTCACAAGGTAGCCCCATCTTAGACCTTGGCCGCAAGGGAACCCATACTAAGGTATATAAATTTCCAGTCGATCCCTACCCAAATTTCGGGTATTGTGGTTGTATGGTAAAATTGGAATGGTATCGCATCCAGACAACCATCAGTTTTATAAAGGTCTAAGGCTCATGCCTCAACATTTTCATCATCAAAATCATCTGGTGTTCAAGAACACATGTCAAAACATTTCAGTAGAATGACTCATCATTCTAAGGTTTTCATAACCATTTTCACCAATTGTTCCCATCTAAAGTTGATCAAGTTTTATGCTTAGCACTAGCATCTACAAGTGGGAGGAAATACTAATGATGGATAATAAACTAGTGGGGATTTACTAAGTTCAGTCTCATGCCTTAGGATGACATCAAGATTATCTACTTAGGCCAAATTTTATGCTCTTTATGCTACCTTCAGTTATCTTTCTAGGATCTACAAGTCACTAAGTAAACTCTAAGAGAAAGCTTTGATAAAGAAAATAAAGTATTAAGATTGCAAGTAATACTAGGATTGGGTATCAAGTGGTGTAAGCTTGCTAAGTTGCAAGTGTTAGCTTTCTCAGTTAATAGCTTGCTAATTCAACTAGTAGTATTAAGCTTGCCTTGTGCAGAGCAGTGGTTGAAGTTCTCCTCGGCTTCTTCCTCGTAGTATCCTCCCTCCTCGTATCCTTGGTCAGTACTAGCGTCTATAAATAAATACGAGGTACACAATCACCAAACAATACTTAACTTATTTCTAATCATCACACAAAGGTTCACAATAGGTGATCTAGCATCATCACTAACATTACAAGATTAAAGCACTTGTCCCATTTATTTTATTTTGAGAAAAGTAATATCTACTCATTGAAAAACTACTTAAGATTTAATATTCTCCAACTCAAACATAGGATCATGTTGACACATGTCATCACCACATATTTCAGTACATGGGAATGTGATTTAAAGTGGTGTCACAATTTAATAAGGTTTAACCTTTTTATTTTATTTAATTAAAGTGACTAGAAATGCCTATGTGGCATTCTTTTATTACTTGATCATTATTTCTGTAAGTAAACCTATATATTTTTATATATTCTAAAAGGTATGGTCAAATGTGATTTTTGAGAGTTGAAATCAACTCAAAAGCTCTTATGGTTGAATTTTGAAAAATGTTTGAATGGAGAAAAGCTTCTGCCTTGTTATATTTACCATGGAAGATCTACAAATCTAAATGGTTTGAATCCGACGGGCTTGCATTAAGCATTCGAGTACCTTTCTAACAAAATTCGTTTCATGCATTTTGGTTCAGTAAATCGAGCTGGGATGATTTTTGAATCTAGGTACAAAACTATATTTGAAATTAAATGAATAAACTTAAGTTTGAATTGTTGGGTCGCACGGGAGGTTTAACTGGGCCAGCCCACTACGCACAGCGCACGCGCGGGAGGGTTAAGTGGCTGTCCCCACTCGCTAGTGAGACAGTGAGTGGAAAAGCGGTACAGGGTGATCTATGCCGCACGATCTAACTCTAATCGAATGGCTCTGGTTCATCGTCCACGTCGGGCAGCGCCAGCGAGACAGAACCCTAGCGCCGCAGGTGGGGTTCGTGGGAGGCTCACCGGGGCTCAGGTGATGTTCTACGACGGGGGCGAACGACGAAGTCGACGACGACGATTCTCCTGGTACCGGCAGCTTCTCCTAGGGCGGCTCCAATCGACGACGCCTCTCCTCCTCTACAGCGGCGAACTCCGGTGAAATTCCGGCCACCTGGTGCTCGCCTTGCTCTAGGAGTGAGTGGGTGTGATCAGTGAGAGGTAGGGAGTGAACTGGTGTGAAGAAAACGAGCGGGGGAGGCCTCTATTTATAGTGGTTGAAGGGGACCGACGGGCGCGGGCTGAGGTCATCGTGGTCGACGACACAGAGGGCTAATGGCATGGGCGACGGTAGGGGGTGGTGCTGTGCTCCCTGGCGAATCTCAACGGCATGGTCTTGCGGCATGGGGCGGTGCTGAACGGTCGGAACACGTCAATGCTATGGGCGGGTCCGACGGTGATTTTAATGGCACACAACGTCTATAGTCCACGCGGCGGCGAACGGGCATGTACACGGGGTTGCTGGGGTGCTGACGATCATGCACGCAAGCGGCGAGGGCGGCGCGCGGTCTGTGGGCGTGTGTCGCGGTTGGCGCACTGGCGCGCTCTCGGCTCGCTCGTAGAGAGGATTGGCATGCTTGGGCAGTGTGGTCCAGGGGCTGGCAGTGCTCGAGGCTTGGACAGGGAGTGGCTGTGGACGGTGGAGTGCCTTCTAGACAAGGTTGGCGAGGCTAGTTAGGCGTGTAGCTTGCTGTCGACGTTGGGGTTGGCAATTGGGCTCGGCATGGTCACCATTAATGGCTATGCCAAGCTCAGAGTGGTGCTAAGGCTTGTTAATTGGGCTAGATCATCTACTGAGAGTATAGAGTGAGCTAGAGAGGGAACAAGGTTGGCCAAAATCACTGCTCACTATAGTGTTTGTTTGTTTGTTTGTTTGATGCCAGCAAGATGTTTGATAAAATGGCCGAAAGAAATTAAAATTTTAATTTTGGATTCAAACTTGGTGGGTTTTCTAGGCACATACTAGGGAGTCTCTGGTTAGTTGTATTAGTCAAGGGGCACTGGTTTGGTTTGGTTTTGAAAATGTGTGATCTTCACATATGATGAAGAATTAATTTTTACTTGTGATTTGAATAAGGTTGCCAAATTTTTCTGCAAGTTTGAAATGTGGGTTTTGCTTCACTTTTACTTGGTCTTGCAAGGGGTGAAAACAATTGGAAAAGTTTCTGTTTGAAATCTTGGACTAGAAACACTCAAAGTGACCTAGTGAGCAAGATTGGCAAAAATGACCATTTGCTTAATTGATTTGTTTTTGAATTTCTCTTTATTTGTTTCTTCTTGGAAATGTTTTAGATGATGATATATTCATCTTAGAACCATTCCTAACTATTTAGTTGAATCACACAAGTCCATTCATGCATTTATCAAATCATCAGATACACACATGCATTCATATGTTTTTTAATTAATCAAAGTTTTTGTTAACCCTAATTTTGGTGATTAGAGTTTGATGATCATTGTTTCATATTTTTGGTATGTTACAAACCTTCCCTCCTTAAACAAAATCTTGTCCCGAGATTTGAAAAATAAGAAAAAAGATTACCTAGGATTTAAAGAGATCGAGAAACTCCGTCCTCATGTGATCTTCTCGCTCCGAGGTAGCTTCGTCTTCAGTGTGGTTGATCCACTGAATCTTGAGAAACTTGATGCTTCAGGTTCTGGTGGTTCTGAAAGCTTCTTCCAAAATACGGATGGGTACTTCAGGATACGTCAGGTCATCGTTGATCTCTATGGTCCGGTGATCAATGTTCTTGAAAACTTCGGTATTCTCTAGAACTTCAAGGCATTTGCGAAGTAACGATATATGTAACACATTATGTATTGCTGACATTTCCTCGGGAAGTTCCAATTGACATGATACTTCTCCCTGATGATTCAGAATCTTGAAAGTTCCGATATATCTGGAGGCTAACTTTCCTTTGAGCTGGAAATGCTGCATTCCCTTCAAAGGAGACACTTTGAGATACACAAAATCTCTGATATTGAAAGCAAGGTCTCGACGTCTCTTGTCGGCCTAACTCTTCTGTCTTGACTGGGCGGTCTTGAGGTGCTCACGAATCTTGTGTGAACATTATCTTCTGCCTCTCGTAGGATGTCGGGTCCGAAAATGGACTCTCTCCTACTTCCGACCAATTCAAAGGGGTGCGACAGTTCCTTCCATACATGAACTCAAATGGGGCCATTTGCAGACTAGCTTGATAACTGTTGTTGTATGAAAATTCTGCGAAAGGCAGACCGTCTTCCCATTTAGATCCATACTCTAGCACACATGCTCTCAACATATCTTTGAGAATTTGATTAACTCGCTCCGTTTGTCCATCGGTCTGAGGGTGATACGTTGTGCTGAAATCCAGTCGGGTTCCTAAACCTTCTTGGACTTTCTTCCAGAATCTCGAGGTAAACTGAGTTCCTCGATCTGATACGATGTTCTTGGGGACTCCATGCAAACTGACGATTCTAGCGATGTACAACTCTGCTAGTTTCGAACTTTGGTATGTGGTCTTGACTGGTAAGAAATGGGCGACTTTGGACAATATGTCAACTATGACCCAGATAGAGTCATTTACCCTACTAGAAGTAGGCAATCCGGTGATAAAGTCCCTTCCAACTGAATCCCATTTCCATTCCGGAATCTATAATGGTTGGAACAGTCATGCGGGTCTTTGATGTCCCGCATTGACTCTCTGACAGATATCACACTTGGCGATATAGCTTCCGATTTCACTCTTCATCTTATGCCACCAAAATTTCTCCTTCAAATCGTGATACATCTTCGTTCCTCCGGGGTGGATAGAATAAAGAGTATCATGGGCCTCTTTCAAAATAACTTCTTTCAACTCCGAATCTGCTGGTACACAAAGACGTCCTTTGTACCACAGAACTCCTTCTTCCTCTTTAGTGAATCCAGGTAGTTTGCCTGCAACTATACGACGTTTGATTCCGTTGATACTAGCATTTCCTTTCTGCGCCTCTTTCATCTGACTGATCAAAGTGGGTTGAAGTTCTATACTAGCCAAAAATCCTTCACTCACTAATTCCAGTCGGAAATCTTCCATCTCTTTGTGCAAACTGGGTTGCTCCTTCAAAATCATGGAGTTCAAACGACACGGCAATATGCTAAGGGCATCTGCTACCACATTGGCTTTATCGGGGTGATAGTGAATGTCCAGATCATAGTCCTTGATTAACTCAATCCATCTTCTCTGCCTCATATTCAGCTCCTTCTGAGTGAATATATACTTCAGGCTCTTGTGATCTGAATAAATCTCACAACGGTTTCCCATGAGATAATGCCTCCATGTCTTCAGGGCAAGAACTACGACTGCTAGTTCAAGGTCATGGGTTGGATAATTCTGTTCGTGTTGTTTCAGTTGTCGAGATAGATAAGCTATAACTTTGCCTTCTTGCATTAGCACACATCGAGACCTATCTTGGATGCGTCACAATACACATCAAAGGGATTCGTGATATCCGGCATGATCAAGATTGGGGCTAAAATCAATCTTCTCTTGAGTTCTTGAAAACTTGCTTCACATTTGTTAGTCCATTCAAACTTCTTGTCCTTCTTTAGAAATTGGGTCATGGGTCTAGCAATACTCGAGAATCCTTCTACAAACTTGCGGTAGTATCCCGCTAATCCGAGAAATGCACGAACTTGGGTTTGAGTGGTTGGGGCTTGCCAATCTTCCACATCCTTCACCTTCGCAGGGTCAACCGCAATTCCTCCGGCTGATACAATATGTCCGAGGAATCCTACCTTATGTAACCAGAATTCACATTTGCTAAACTTGGCATAGAGCTGATGCTCTCTAAGGGTTCCAAGAATGGTCCTTAGGTGTAGCTCATGTTTGTCTTCTGATTTGGAATAAATCAGAATGTCATCGATAAAAACAATGACAAACTTATCCAGGAAGTCCATAAAAATCTTATTCATGAGGTTCATGAAATAAGCGGGGACATTGGTTAATCCAAAAGACATGACATTATACTCATATAATCCATATCGGGTGGTAAAGGCAGTCTTTGGAATATCCTCTGTGTGAATCTTGAGTTGATGATAGCCAGTTCTAAGATCAATCTTAGAAAACACTTTGGCACCAGTCAACTGGTTAAATAGGTCTTCTATTTTTGGCAACGGGTACTTGTTCTTGATGGTGACATCATTCAACTTCCGATAATCCGTACACAAACGGTTACCTTCATATTTCTTGTCCATGAACAAAACAGGTGATCTCCATGGTGACGCACTTGGTTGAATCAATCCAATTTCCAGCATGGCATCCAGTTCCTTCTTCAGTTCCACTAGTTCAGACGGGTTCATACTATATGGTCTCTAGGCTATGGGTCCGGTTCCAGGTATTAGTTCAATGATAAACTCAATATCCCGATCTGGGGGCATACCGGGCAAAACATCTGGAAATACATCGGGGTATTCACAGACTATCCAGACTTGGTCAATGGTTGGCTGGGCTATACTCTTGTTGCACTTGGATTGACGGGGCAAGGTTTCAGATACATGCTCGACTGATATTCTGGCTGTATTGGTCATGGTTATGGCTTTCTTGGCACAGTCAATTAATCCTTTGTGTTTGGACATCCAATCCATTCCTAGTACTACTTCCAAACCTTTAGTTCCGAGTACTATTAGATTAGCATAAAAATATATGCCATGGATTCGGATAGGGACGGCTTTGCAAATTTGCCTAGCTTTGGTGGTTGAACCAGGTATTTGAACAATCATAACATGCTTCAATTTGGTTGGTTAATCTTACTAGTGCATGCAAATTCTCCAGTAACAAATGAGTGCGATGCTCTAGAATCAAACAATACTCTAGCAAGTACTGAGTTAACAGAAAACATACCCAACACAACATCTGGCGCTTCTTGGGCTTCTTCAGCATGCATGAGAAAGAGACGGTCGTTGCGGTTGAGCGAATTCCCTGGGGCAAACCTTCTTCCAGGCTGAAGACGACGCTGCTGCTGAGTTGGGGCATTGGCATTGGGGGCTGCGGCAATCTTCTTGGGGCACTCATTGGAATAGTGACCCTTGGTTCCACATTCATAACAAGTCACTTGCGACTTGTCCTTTACTGCAACAAGCACAACATTGCTTCCAGACCTTGGGGCAGTGTTGGTGTTGGTGGCGGCATTGTTGTTGTTGAACTTAGGTGGTGCACAGTTGAAATTGCTGGAGTTGCCGGGGTTGTTGTGGTTTCCTCCGGGCCTTTTGTTTCCATGATTGGGATAGGTAGGATGGTTCATCGGGGGTCTGTTGGTTCTTGGGAAAATCCTGGAGATGGGTTGGGGCGATACTTTGGTGTATGGTGGGTTCCTGGTTGATGCATCATGCGACGCTTGCGGTTATTATTGGCTTGGTTAATCTTTCCTTCTATATGAATGGCAGAGTCAACTAAGGCTTCAATATCTACGAAGGGGATATTGACTAACACTGTCTACATTTCATCGTGCACACCATTCAGGAATCTCTCTTTCTTCTTGGCTTCAGTGTCGATCTCATCTGGTGCATACCTAGCCAAGGACAAGAATTTGTCATGGTATTCCACTACTGTCATCCTTCCTTGCTTTAGTTCCCTGAATTCATCTCTCATCCTCTTGATCAAACCCGGTGACACATGGGTTCTGCTGAACTTGACTTTGAACTCTTCCCAAGTCATCAGCTGACCTCCTGTCATTGCACGAACGCTGTTCCACCATGCTCTTGCATCTCTGGCCAGATAGTGGGTAGCAAACAACACTTTCTCATTAGCTTCCACTCCTGCAACTTCCAGATTGTTCTCCATGGTTTGCAACTAATCATCTGCATCTAGGGGCTCTTCTGACTTAGTGAAAACAGGTGGATTGGTGTTCTGGAAATTCTTGAGCTTAGATCCGTGGTTGTCCTAATTTCCATGGCCTTGATTGTTGTTGGCCATCTGAGCTATCTGTTGAAGGGTGGCTAAGTTGTCTTGGCGTTCAGCTCTTTCGGCTTCGTGGTCAGAAACCAACATTTGCAAGAGTTGCACCATCGGGTCCGGGGCTGAGTTGCTTCCTCCGCGAGGCATCTGAAGATGGACATAGATCTTGAGAAAAGAGGGAAATTTCTAAGGTTCAGGGTTTTTGAAAAAAATTTAAAGTTTGATTCAGATTTTTCTAGCAACTTGCTTTTTATTCATTCATTCATAGCACATGATACAAACACACACAACAACAAAGGAAAACAGATGGTTTTAAGAACCATTCTGGGAAACTATGATACAGTGGGACCGAATACAACTCAGTAATGCTAGTGCTCAAGTGCTACTACTCCTCGGAGTCAGTGTCCTCATCATCCTCATCCTCATCATCATCATCATCGATGAAGGCGAAGTGTTAGACCCCTCCTTTATAAAGGAAAGGATCCCTGTGATTGCAATGCTAGTCCCTGGATCAATGCTAGCATCCACAGTTTAAGATGAAGTACACAGATACAAAGGTCGTTTATTACATTCATTCCAGAGATAAAACATAGTCTTTTACAACTCAGGGCCATAGGCCTAATACAAGAGTTTAAGGAATAAGTAAATAAACATAAGTCTTCATCTTCATGTGCCACAGGCAAGCATGTTGAGTGTAGACTCATGACTCCTATTCACCATCGGAGTAACCTGCAACATCACAAGTTACAGCCACAGAGGGTCAATACTTTGGAATAGTATTGGCAAGTGATACCTTAGTATATTTAGGTGGACTATAATACTATATGCATTTTGGCTAAATGTAGCTTGGCTTGCTTTGCTTGAAAATAAGTATTACCTATTAGTTGAAAACACTAAGTTTTCTTTGTCAAAAACATTCCCAAGGAACCACCAATAGACATTGAGGTCCTTCACCCTTGTTTACCCACAAATTTTATTTAGAAGTTGGAGTGATGAGATTCTTGTAGCTTCCATGTCTTGATGCTCAAAGTGTCCATTTCCTTGGACAAGGCTAAGTACTTAGGTTTTCCATCTGCAGAGGTTGTGCACTTTCCCCACCAGACTTGGTTTCCCAAGACAGGACCTTTCAGAAGCCTTTCCTTAGTCAAAATGGACGCGCTCCAACCTATCATCCCAACTACCACCAACTTTCCAAGTGACTAAGTGCTAGCAACCTATATGATCATGGCAGAGCCCATATTGCCAAGTGGTTGCACTGTAAGCTTTCTCAACACTTGGCCTCCAAATCCCTTAGTGCCTGGGTGGCATACCACAAGTGAGATACACAACCCAAGTCCATGGCCTTGTGTAACCACTCAACATAACCCAATCATTCCATTCCACCCAGGGGGTTCATTTGACTTAGTTGTTTTTATTAGAAAAGCATAAGTCCCATGACTTAGAAATATTTTCATCATAGTGTGTATGGATTTCCACCAACCCTTGTTTGCTAAATAGCTAGGCTAAGCATGGTAAGATAACCTAACTTAGGAAAATTCCTTAGCAATTCTACAATTCTACACTACTTAGGATTTCCCAACTTAGCATTAGGCAAAATAACATGCAATACTTAGCAAAATATCTAATGCTAGAACCAAAACATAGGATAGAAATATTCATGAAAATATCACTTGCCTTGGTAGTGGGGAGAGTAGCACTCTTCACAATCACAATCACTAGCAAAATCTACACAAGAAATCATAGCATACAATTACACACAATTATATACAACCAAAAATAATATGAATGCATGCATGCAAGAATTTACTAAGTGGTGATTTTTGAAAATTCTACCAAGTATGCTCATGTCTACAGAAACTTAACATGTCACAAATTTGCCAACTAAACTTATTTGGCACCAATATAATTTACCAAAATAAATCTATATCTAAAATAGCCTTAAACTTGTTCTACAAATAAAATCATTTTATCTGTTACTATATGCTAAATAAATTGGATATTCAGAAAGGTCTTGTTTCACTGAATCCAACGGTATAAAATTTGCAAAAATCTAACGTGGCAATCAAAAGTTATAAGCATTTGAATTTGGATCAAATTTCTGGTTTTAAATCTATTTTTAGATCTAACCCTAGCCACGCGTCGCGCTGTGATTGGCGCGTACCGCTTCGGTTGGATCACGCTCTGCAGCCGCAGGATCTTAACAGATCGAACGTTCCAGATCGCGTACCTCTTCGGTGTTAAGTGGATCTATCCTAGCACTACGATACAGATCCAACGATCTAAAACAACAGGCCAAAATCTGGCGGCGCTTATCGGCTGTGCGCGGCGGCGACGACCAGACGGTGGCGGCGCCGGCGGTACAGATCGCTAGGTGGATGGGGAAGATGCTCACCGAGACCGCGAGGATGTGGGGATGCTCGACGTGTGATCAGCTCGGCAAGGGGCGCTCAGGGCTGCGGTAGATTTCTCGCCGGAGTTGGATCTGACAGCGGTGGTTCTGCTCGAGGTCGGAGGCGACGTTGTAGATCACTAGGATGCCAAAGAAAGGTGTGGTTAGATGCGGAAGATCGCGGGGAACATGCGAGCGTGAACGACAAGTTTCGGGGCGGTCCGGACTTACCACTAGAGCTCGCCGGAGTTCGTGCAGAAGACGGTGGCGGCCAGTCGTCGACGTTGCCGAAGCTACGGGTCATGCGAAGGTGAACGGAGGGTGTCAGAAGGTGCACAGAGATTCACTGAACATGATAGCGTAAACGCGAGACCGAGGTAAACTCTAGGCTCACCGGAATTTGCCGGCCCAGTCGTCGGAGACGGCGAGGTCGCAGAGAGCAATGCGCGCAGCCTGGGGGCGTTCTGTGCTTGGGTTTTGGGGGAAAAGAGAGAGGAGGCAGAGGGGGTTTATATAGCCTGGTCGTGAGCGAGAATCACTCGGCCATTGATTCGAATTGACGCCACGAATTAAACACAGAAAACGGCCGCGTTGATTGGGGATGAACTGGTCGTGCGGGTGGAGACGATGCTGGCGTGGAGGAGGCCCGCTTGTCAGCGATGTGTGCGAGGTGGAGGTGGGGTCTGCCTGTCAGCGGCTGAACGCGTGCGCTCGCGCGTGCAGGAGGAAAAGGAATGCCCCGGGTGGGCTAGTTGGGCCTGTTCCACTGCTGGGCTGAATTTCTGGCGCTCGGCCCTTTTCTTTTGTTTAAGTCCTTTTCTTTTCTAATTCTATTTTCTGGAATGATTTTTGATATGAATTCAAATCCTTTTGAATTCAAACAAAATTGAGAATCTTTGCAGGGTTCTGAGGTTTCAAATACAGTCATTTAACCAAGTGGTTACCCTTTAAGGGCCTGGTCAAGCTTGGGTTTTGAAATAAACAGAGACTTGTCTCTAGTTTGTGAATGATTGAAATAGGATTTAGAAAATATTTCTAAATTGGAAACTTGGGTTAAAATGCTACACTTAATCTTTCCAACAATGGAGGCAAGCAATCAAGTTCCTAAACAATCCAATCTCAAAGGGTGATGGCCAATTGAGTTGAATTTGCACACATGAAATCATAACTCAAACTTCTGTCTCTAAATGATTTTGAAAAAAAAAACCCTAAATGGATGAATGATGCAAGAATGATATGAATGATTTTTGGAATATGAATTTAGGGATGTTACAAATCTAACCCCCTTAAGATGAATCTCGCCCTCGAGATTCGGTTTGGCTAGCAAATAGGTGAGGGTGGTCTTTCCGAAGATCATCTTCTCTTTCCCATGTTGCTTCCTCTTCGGAGTGATGGTTCCATTGCACTTTACAAAACTTGATAGTCTTGGTCCTGGTAACTCTTTCTGCGGTCTCTAAAATCTTGACAGGCTTTTCCTCATAGGTGAGATCACTTTCTAGTTGGATTTCTTCCAAAGGTATGGTATCCTTCAAAGAAGATTCTTCCATCTCTGGGTGACATTTCTTAAGCTGACTCACATGGAACACATTATGGACAGCTGACAGAGATTCTGGCAGTTCAACTTCATATGCAACTTCTCCCTTGCGACTTAGAATCTTGAATGGCCCAACATATCTTGGTGCTAACTTCCCTTTGACTCCAAACCTTTTCACTCCACGAAGTGGTGATACTCTAAGATAAGCTCTATCCCCAACTTCGTAGGTGACATCTCTACGTTTAGAATCCGCGTAGCTTTTCTGTCGGGACTGTGCTATCTTCAATCTGTCCTTAACCAGTTTGACTTTCTCTTCGGCGTCTTTGATAAGATCAGGTCCAAATAAGCTTCTTTCTCCCACACCATTCCATAACAATGGGGTGGTACACTTTCTTCCGTAGAGTAACTCAAATGGTGCCATTCCAATACTAGATTGATGACTATTGTTGTAAGAGAACTCTGCGTAAGGCAAGCTTTCATCCCAACTTGCTCCATAGTCTAAGGCACATGCCCTTAACATGTCTTCAAGAATTTGGTTAGTCCTTTCCGTTTGACCATCAGTTTGGGGATGAAAGGCAGTACTGAATTCCAACCTTGTTCCCAAAGATTCATGAAGCTGTCTCCAAAAGTGAGAAGTGAACTGGGTTCCTCTATCTGACAAAATACTCTTTGGCACACCGTGAAGGCATACAATTCTGCTCATGTAGATTTTAGCTAACTTGGCACTTGTATAGGTTGTCTTCACTGGTATAAAATGAGCCACTTTAGTTAGGCGATCCACTACCACCCATATGGAATCATACCCTGACCTGGTCCTTGGTAATCCGGTAATGAAATCCATACCAATATTTTCCCACTTCCATTCAGGAATAGGCAGTGGTTGAAGCAAACCTGCTGGTTTCTGGTGCTCCGCTTTGACTCTGCTACACACATCACACAAAGCAATATGTTCGGCGATGCCCCTTTTGAGATTGTTCCACCAAAACCTTTCCTTCATGTCCATGCACATCTTGGTATTTCCCGGGTGAATAGAATACGGAGAGTTGTGACCTTCTTGTAAGATCAGTTTCTGCAACTCCGGGTCTTGTGGAACACATATACGTTTCCCGTGCCATAAAGTACCTTGTTCATATATATGGAAACTCTTAGCTTTCCCTAGACTAATATTTTCCTTAATCTTTTCAATTTCTTTATCGGTCTTCTGGACTTCTCGGATCTTGTCCAATAGAGTGGGTTGAACATCTAAGGACATGAGATGTCCTTCTGGTACAATCTCCAATCTGAGTTCTTTGAATTGCTTACACAAGTCATCTGGCAATTCCCCTTTGGTAAGGCCATTTACAAACGTCTTACGACTTAGAGCATCGGCTACTACGTTCGCTTTACCGGGGTGGTATTGCAAACTTAAGTCGTAATCCTTGATAAGTTCTAACCATCTCCTTTGTCTCATATTGATTTCCTTCTGGGTGAAGATATACTTCAAGCTTTTATGATCGGTGAACACTTCACATCGTTTTCCCAAAAGGTAATGTCTCCATGTTTTGAGTGCATGGACGACAGAGGCCAACTCCAAATCATGAGTAGGATAGTTTACTTCATGAGTTTTGAGTTGTCTCGAAGCATAGGCTACGACTTTACCGTCTTGCGTAAGTACGGCACCCAAACCCTGATGTGACGCATCACAATATACTTGGAAATCCTTTTCCAAATCTGGCAGACATAGAACTGGTGCTGTCACTAGTCTTTCCTTCAATTCTTGGAAGCTGACTTCACAACCTTCAGACCAAGCAAATTTCTTGTCCTTCTTTAGCAATTCCGTCATTGGCTTAGCAACCTTTGAGAAATTTTCAATGAATCTTCTGTAGTAACCTGCTAAGCCGAGGAAACTACGAACTTCTTTCACATTCTTGGGTGATTCCCATTCTGTCACAGCTGATACTTTAGCAGGATCAACTGCCACACCATCCTTTGTCATAACGTGACCAAGAAAACCAACTTCCTCTAACCAAAACTCACACTTGCTAAACTTGGCATAAAGTTTATGCTCCCTTAACTTTTCAAGTATCATGCGTAAGTGTCTTTCATGTTCTTCCTTGCTCTTGGAGTAGACCAAGATGTCATCGATGAAAACGACAACGAACTTGTCAAGAAATTCCATGAACACCTTGTTCATCATATTCATGAAGTATGCTGGAGCGTTGGTTAAACCAAAAGGCATCACAGTGTATTCATACAAGCCATACCTTGTTGTGAATGCTGTTTTAGGTATGTCTTGCTCTCTTATCTTGAGTTGAAAATAGCCTGACCGAAGATCAATCTTCGAGAACACACATGCTCCTTCTAATTGATCAAACAAGTCGTTGATTCTTGGCAAAGGATATTTATTCTTGATGGTCACCTCGTTGAGAGAACGGTAGTCAATACACAATCTTTGCGTTCTATCCTTTTTCTCCACGAACAATACTGGGGCTACCCAAGATGAAGAACTTGGTTGAATAAACCCTTTCTGCAACTGTTCTCCTAGCTGTTTCTTGAGTTCCTTCAGTTCATCAACTGACATTTTGTACGGTCTCTTAGCTATTGGCCCAGAACCTGGTACCAAATCTATCAGAAACTCCACATCTCTATCTGGTGGCATTCCTGGTAACTCCTCCGGAAATACATCCGGATACTCACATACTATTGGCACACTGTCCAAGCTAACCCCCTTAAGAGAATTCAGCTTACTTCCCTTGGACTCAAAGTTTGACTTGAATTTTATTCTTTTTCCTTCGGGGGTTGTGAGTGTAACTGTACGATTGGCACAATCTAATACTCCTTCATACTTAGCCATCCAATCCATTCCCAAAATTACGTCTAGTCCTTGGGAATCTAGGATTATCAGGCTTACTGGAAACTTATGCTTTCCAAACTCTATGATGAGATCCCGGCATCCAAGGCTTACTATCATATCTCCCCCCGGAGAACTAACCTTTATTGGACACCCAATGTTTTCTGATGCAAACCCATTTCTATCCACAAATGCCTTTGATATGAATGAATGAGATGCACCGGTATCAAAGAGTACAAATGCTGAAATTGAATTGAGTCTGAACTTACCAGCCACGGCATCAGGCTCCTCATAGACCTCCTCCACATTGATGTGGTTAACCTGTCCTTTCTGGAAAGGATTCGGCTTGTTAGGTCCTTCCACCTTCTTTTCGGGGCACTCATTTGCATAGTGTCCCATCTTCTTGCATTTGAAGCACTCAACCTGACTGATGTCCTTTTTAGGAGGTTGGCTTCCACTTCCACTACCATTTCCACTATAGTGGCTCTTATGTCCACCCTTGTGGTTCTTGTACTTGTCCTTGTCATGACTGCGATGATGCTTGTTGTCATGACGGTTGTGGTTGTGCTTGCTGAATTTCCCATGTTTATGGGATCCTGAGTTGCCACTGTCATCATAGTGAGATCGTTTGTGAGACGATCCCGAGCTGTGTTTGTCGGAGTGTTTCCTCTTTCTACTCTCGACTTGCTTCATTTTACTTTCCAAAATAGCAGCCTTGTCACACAACGACTGATAAGTTGGAACATATGCCACAGACAACTGTAGGTTCAGCTCATCATTCAAACCCTCCAAGAACTTTTCCTTTCTCTTGGCATCTGTATCAACCTCATCTGGTGCGTAGCGCGCCAGATTGTTGAACTCTTCTATGTATTCAGCCACGCTGCGGTGGCGCTGTTTCAGGTTGTGAAACTCCTTCTTTTTCAGACTCATCATTCCTGATGAGATATGAGCAGTACGAAAGCCATCTTCAAAGATAGCCCAAGTTACCTCATCCAAAGGAGTGGTAATTTGGAAGTTGTCCCACCATGTGGCGGCTGGTCCTTCCAACAGATGTGCTGCGAATCTGACTTTTTCGGCATCCGTGCAGCCCACGGTCACTAAGTCTTTGTTCACAGAACGTAGCCAGTCATTGGCTACCATGGGATCAGTTGTTCCCGAAAACTTTGCTGGCCTCAGACGCAGAAATCTGGTGAGCATATCAAAACCCGGAGGGTTGTTGTTGTTGTTGTTGTTGGGATTGTTGTTGTTGTTGTTATTTTGGTTTTGGATGAATGTTGTCATCATTTGCATAAGCTGTGTTTGCGCATTCATCATTTGTTGCATTTCCGGGGTGATGTTGTTGGGGTTGGGGTTCGCGCGACGGGGAGGCATCTGTGGTTTGTTCAAATAGATAAGAATGAGATACCCATAGATGTTTCATGCACAATACATCATAAGCAAACACATAACAAGCAACATAAGAATAAAAGTTCAACAACCACATAACAAGCTCATGAAGTAAAACACACAAGTGGCAAGCCATCCACATGTCGGATGGTCCAATAATAAGTTCACAATAACAAGTATGAATATGAAAGGTAAACGAGTAGTCAAGTCTACTCATCAGCATCTATCTCCTCCTCGACGAAGGTAAGACCTGCGTTCTCCATCGCGGTCTTATTCTCCTCAATCGTAGTGGTCAAGGAATCGACCTTGGCCTTGAGAGCCCTCTTCTGGGAGCGAAGCCTCTCAATAACCATCTGCTGCTGCTCAAGCTCGAAGTCCTTGGACTTCAGTTCCTCGGTCATGTCCCGGATCTTCTTGTTCCTATCCTGGACACGTTTCTCCTGACTCTTGAACTTGCGGTCCTGGGCCTCGAACTTTGTCTCCATTTCCTTGATCATCTCATCCTGCTGCGCAAAAAGCTTGTCCTTCTCGCGTAGCTGTACCTGAAGTTCGTCATTGCCAAGCATGACGTTCGTCCTGTCCGTATCTACGTGCCTGAGAAGAGTCTCTAAGTCCTGAAGATAGAGACGTATCGGCTCTGCAGTGCTCCTCGAGTCGTCCTCAAAGTCGATGGACTCTCCATCAACATCACGTCTTCCGAAGACGTGAAAGTGAGTGCCCCTAACCTGTCGGGAGTGACGGCCTAACAGTCGTCCTATCAGGTCCTGCATGACTACCTCCATGCCTCTCTCCCTGTCGTCGTGCATCAGCTTGAAGACGATGGCCTCCGTAGTAGGCTCAGTCTGGCGTCCGGGCTGGTTCACCTTGAAGCCCTAGAGGTCCTTTCTCTCGAACTTGGTGAGTGGGTACACCGTGATGGTGGGTAAAGGGAGATCAAGCAGAGTGGTAAGCTCAATGATACGGGGACCAAAACGAGTAACCTGAAACTCCTCAACAGTGCTGATGGCAATAGGCATCTATTTATAAGAATGAAAAAGTTAGAACAACACAATTCAGGGTAAATCAAGACAAACATTCATACATATCCATGGATCACAATCATCACACAAGTCATGCATACACAAATCCATTACATCAAACAAAGTCCATACATATTTAAGGTATCATTTTTGGAAAATAAGGTGATAAGTGGTGGTCCAACTAACGAAGTGCCCTTACAATCCAATCTCATGGGATCTATTAGCAAACACAATGTTCCTAGAGGCAATCCACCAATCTTGCTCTCTTGACTCTATCACTAAGTCTATAACATCTCCCCTTATCTCTTGGTTGGTGGCTTCCAACTCTTGAGTAAGCTCCTTCTCTTTCTCTAAGTCCTTTTGGAGGTTGTGCATTCTGCACTTGACTCTAGCACTTAATTCTTTGATAGTCCTCCAGGCTGCATCCCTGGCTGACTCAAAGAATGTGGTGTGCATTGTAGTGTTGGTGTACATGCAGTATCCCCTTTCTTTGTGGTTGTCTTCCTTGTTCTTGTACAAGTGAAGTTGCACCCACCAATACTCCACTCCTTCATCCATCACTGGAAAGCCCTTGTACACAGCTGCACCATGTGCATCCATTGCCACCATAAGGTCCTTGAGAATATTGGGAAACTCAGTTTCACACTCCAAGGTCATGGTCATGAGTGGTCCTTTCTTCACGGCTTCGTTAATGGAGTACATCTACAAAGGAAGTTGAAAGAGATTAGAAAAGTTTTACGAGAAGAATAGACAAGTGTAGAAGTAGTTGAAGAAAAACTTTTTCCTTAGTGGTTTTCCAATCCTAGGGTCATAATCCTACAGGCAACACAGTGCTCTGATACCATCTGTTAGACCCCTCTTTTATAAAGGAAAGGATCCCTGTGATTGCAATGCTAGTCCCTGGATCAATGCTAGCATCCACAGTTTAAGATGAAGTACACAGATACAAAGGTCGTTTATTACATTCATTCCAGAGATAAAACATAGTCTTTTACAACTCAGGGCCATAGGCCTAATACAAGAGTTTAAGGAATAAGTAAATAAACATAAGTCTTCATCTTCATGTGCCACAGGCAAGCATGTTGAGTGTAGACTCATGACTCCTATTCACCATCGGAGTAACCTGCAACATCACAAGTTACAGCCACAGAGGGTCAATACTTTGGAATAGTATTGGCAAGTGATACCTTAGTATATTTAGGTGGACTATAATACTATATGCATTTTGGCTAAATTTAGCTTGGCTTGCTTTGCTTGAAAATAAGTATTACCTATTAGTTGAAAACACTAAGTTTTCTTTGTCAAAAACATTCCCAAGGAACCACCAATAGACATTGAGGTCCTTCACCCTTGTTTACCCACAAATTTTATTTAGAAGTTGGAGTGATGAGATTCTTGTAGCTTCCATGTCTTGATGCTCAAAGTGTCCATTTCCTTGGACAAGGCTAAGTACTTAGGTTTTCCATCTGCAGAGGTTGTGCACTTTCCCCACCAGACTTGGTTTCCCAAGACAGGACCTTTCAGAAGCCTTTCCTTAGTCAAAATGGACGCGCTCCAACCTATCATCCCAACTACCACCAACTGTCCAAGTGACTAAGTGCTAGCAACCTATATGATCATGGCAGAGCCCATATTGCCAAGTGGTTGCACTGTAAGCTTTCTCAACACTTGGCCTCCAAATCCCTTAGTGCCTGGGTGGCATACCACAAGTGAGATACACAACCCAAGTCCATGGCCTTGTGTAACCACTCAACATAACCCAATCATTCCATTCCACCCAGGGGGGTTCATTTGACTTAGTTGTTTTTATTAGAAAAGCATAAGTCCCATGACTTAGAAATATTTTCATCATAGTGTGTATGGATTTCCACCAACCCTTGTTTGCTAAATAGCTAGGCTAAGCATGGTAAGATAACCTAACTTAGGAAAATTCCTTAGCAATTCTACAATTCTACACTACTTAGGATTTCCCAACTTAGCATTAGGCAAAATAACATGCAATACTTAGCAAAATATCTAATGCTAGAACCAAAACATAGGATAGAAATATTCATGAAAATATCACTTGCCTTGGTAGTGGGGAGAGTAGCACTCTTCACAATCACAATCACAATCACTAGCAAAATCTACACAAGAAATCATAGCATACAATTACACACAATTATATACAACCAAAAATAATATGAATGCATGCATGCAAGAATTTACTAAGTGGTGATTTTTGAAAATTCTACCAAGTATGCTCATGTCTACAGAAACTTAACATGTCGCAAATTTGCCAACTAAACTTATTTGGCACCAATATAATTTACCAAAATAAATCTATATCTAAAATAGCCTTAAACTTGTTCTACAAATAAAATCATTTTATCTGTTACTATATGCTAAATAAATTGGATATTCAGAAAGGTCTTGTTTCACTAAATCCAACGATATAAAATTTGCAAAAATCTAACGTGGCAATCAAAAGTTATAAGCATTTGAATTTGGATCAAATTTCTGGTTTTAAATCTATTTTTAGATCTAACCCTAGCCTGGTTTACCCTTGTTTACCCACAAATTTTATTTAGAAGTTGGAGTGATGAGATTCTTGTAGCTTCCATGTCTTGATGCTCAAAGTGTCCATTTCCTTGGACAAGGCTAAGTACTTAGGTTTTCCATCTGCAGAGGTTGTGCACTTTCCCCACCAGACTTGGTTTCCCAAGACAGGACCTTTCAGAAGCCTTTCCTTAGTCAAAATGGACGCGCTCCAACCTATCATCCCAACTACCACCAACTGTCCAAGTGACTAAGTGCTAGCAACCTATATGATCATGGCAGAGCCCATATTGCCAAGTGGTTGCACTGTAAGCTTTCTCAACACTTGGCCTCCAAATCCCTTAGTGCCTGGGTGGCATACCACAAGTGAGATACACAACCCAAGTCCATGGCCTTGTGTAACCACTCAACATAACCCAATCATTCCATTCCACCCAGGGGGGTTCATTTGACTTAGTTGTTTTTATTAGAAAAGCATAAGTCCCATGACTTAGAAATATTTTCATCATAGTGTGTATGGATTTCCACCAACCCTTGTTTGCTAAATAGCTAGGCTAAGCATGGTAAGATAACCTAACTTAGGAAAATTCCTTAGCAATTCTACAATTCTACACTACTTAGGATTTCCCAACTTAGCATTAGGCAAAATAACATGCAATACTTAGCAAAATATCTAATGCTAGAACCAAAACATAGGATAGAAATATTCATGAAAATATCACTTGCCTTGGTAGTGGGGAGAGTAGCACTCTTCACAATCACAATCACAATCACTAGCAAAATCTACACAAGAAATCATAGCATACAATTACACACAATTATATACAACCAAAAATAATATGAATGCATGCATGCAAGAATTTACTAAGTGGTGATTTTTGAAAATTCTACCAAGTATGCTCATGTCTACAGAAACTTAACATGTCGCAAATTTGCCAACTAAACTTATTTGGCACCAATATAATTTACCAAAATAAATCTATATCTAAAATAGCCTTAAACTTGTTCTACAAATAAAATCATTTTATCTGTTACTATATGCTAAATAAATTGGATATTCAGAAAGGTCTTGTTTCACTAAATCCAACGATATAAAATTTGCAAAAATCTAACATGGCAATCAAAAGTTATAAGCATTTGAATTTGGATCAAATTTCTGGTTTTAAATCTATTTTTAGATCTAACCCTAGCCACGCGTCGCGCTGTGATTGGCGCGTACCGCTTCGGTTGGATCACGCTCTACAGCCGCAGGATCTTAACAGATCGAACGTTCCAGATCGCGTACCTCTTCGGGGTTAAGTGGATCTATCCTAGCGCTACGATACAGATCCAACGATCAAAAACAACAGGCCAAAATCTGGCGGCGCTTATCGGCTGTGCGCGGCGGCGACGACCAGACGGTGGCGGCGCCGGCGGTACGGATCGCTAGGTGGATGGGGAAGATGCTCACCGAGACCGCGAGGATGTGGGGATGCTCGACGTGTGATCAGCTCGGCAAGGGGCGCTCAGGGCTGCGGTAGATTTCTCGCCGGAGTTGGATCTGGCAGCGGTGGTTCTGCTCGAGGTCGGAGGCGACGTTGTAGATCACTAGGATGCCAAAGAAAGGTGTGGTTAGATGCGGAAGATCGCGGGGAACATGCGAGCGTGAACGACAAGTTTCGGGGCGGTCCGGACTTACCACTAGAGCTCGCCGGAGTTCGTGCAGAAGACGGTGGCGGCCAGTCGTCGACGTTGCCGAAGCTACGGGTCATGCGAAGGTGAACGGAGGGTGTCAGAAGGTGCACAGAGATTCACTGAACATGATAGCGTAAACGCGAGACCGAGGGAAACTCTAGGCTCACCGGAATTTGCCGGCGCAGTCGTCGGAGACGGCGAGGTCGCAGAGAGCAATGCGCGCAGCCTAGGGGCGTTCTGTGCTTGGGTTTTGGGGGAAAAGAGAGAGGAGGCAGAGGGGGTTTATATAGCCTGGTCGTGAGCGAGAATCACTCGGCCATTGATTCGAATTGACGCCGCGAATTAAACACAGAAAACGACCGCGTTGATTGGGGATGAACTGGTCGTGCGGGTGGAGACGATGCTGGCGTGGAGGAGGCCCGCTTGTCAGCGATGTGTGCGAGGTGGAGGTGGGGTCTGCCTGTCAGCGGCTGAACGCGTGCGCTCGCGCGTGCAGGAGGAAAAGGAATGCCCCGGGTGGGCTAGTTGGGCCTGTTCCACTGCTGGGCTGATTTTCTGGCGCTCGGCCCTTTTCTTTTGTTTAAGTCCTTTTCTTTTCTAATTCTATTTTCTGGAATGATTTTTGATATGAATTCAAATCCTTTTGAATTCAAACAAAATTGAGAATCTTTGCAGGGTTCTGAGGTTTCAAATACAGTCATTTAACCAAGTGGTTACCTTGTAAGGGCCTGGTCAAGCTTGGGTTTTGAAATAAACAGAGACTTGTCTCTAGTTTGTGAATGATTGAAATAGGATTTAGAAAATATTTCTAAATTGGAAACTTGGGTTAAAATGCTACACTTAATCTTTCCAACAATGGAGGCAAGCAATCAAGTTCCTAAACAATCCAATCTCAAAGGGTGATGGCCAATTGAGTTGAATTTGCACACATGAAATCATAACTCAAACTTCTGTCTCTAAATGATTTTGAAAAAAAACCCTAAATGGATGAATGATGCAAGAATGATATGAATGAGTTTTGGAATATGAATTTAGGGATGTTACACGAAGTCATCCTCATAGGTGAAGAAGTCCATAGCCTGATCCTCCAGAAAGTCAACATCATCCCTGAGATAGGAGTAGGGGTCTCCACGAAGGTCTTCCCCTACATTCTCCCTCTCCTCCAACTGCATGTCTCTCCCGTGGATGGTCTCCTCCAAATCCGTGATCCGGTGGCGAAGACGGGCAATGATGTGCTCCTTCTTGTCGAGTTGACGGCGACGAGAATTGCGATCTTTTACTAGCATGGCGATGGTCTGATCCTTCTTGGCGGCGATGGCGTACTTGTGGTTGGCGTAGGAACGGGCATTGTCCAACTCCTTCTGACCGTCATACATCATGAAGCTGAGATGGTCCAACTGAGTCTTCAGCTCATGGTGATATGGGGCCTCCAGTGGTTGTCCCATAGCATCACGCCTTCGGTAGAACTCGAAGCGGGTACCATTGATTTGATTGATACTCTGCCCACACAGACGTGCAAGAGCATCCTACATTACCCAGGCCAGTCCATCGAGCTAGTTGTTCTCTCTTAAGGTGAACTTAATTCCCTCTGTAGTGGGAGGTTCAATCTTTCCTTGGAGACTTGCAACAACTATCCACTGCAAATCTTCTCCTTCCTGATCATTGAGCTGAGCTCCGAAGAACTAGGGGTGTGGACGCTCCAACATTTCTGCCAGCTGGTCCAAGTCACGCTCAAAGATGAGATCTCCTCCATTCCCCAACTGATAAAACTTGATGTACTTCACGTCCTTCTATAAGAATATAGGATGATTAAGTTAGTAGAGTGATCAAGTGTGTCGAATTTTATGTACTTTGTAAGCATTTTTTAGGAACATGAATTTTCATGAAAGAATCCAAGTGATAAGAATGAAAATAAGTTTTTTGTAAATACTCACTTCCTTTGGTTTTGAAACAAAGTTTTTGATTCAAACGTCCATTCTAACTAGGGTCTCCTATGGTCAGGATGGCTCTGATACCAACTTGTCAACACCCAGATTTTTAATCCCAGATGCCTGTTATGCCATACATCGCAATCCCAGGATTACCATTTTTGCGAGACACAACAGATTTGATATCACAGTACATCATCCATTATAAACCATACATAAGGTCTTACATAAATAAGGATCTCATGATCCAGTCTTAATACAAATCAAGCAGCGGAATAACGTAATAGTAACGATAGCATAGGCGAAGGTCCATCTTCATGGTCACAGGCAATGCTGACGATGTGAGATGATCCTAGTTGTCGTAACCTTCCTGCGGTCCGTCATCCTGATACTCCTCTTCATAGTCTAGCCACGGGAATAGCCAGGGACAAAGCCACAAGAACTCTTTAAGTACTCGCAAACTAATACTAATAAGTGAAGGGGGTTTTTGGTAGTAGGATACTAAGCTCTAGGGTTGTTTTGCAAAAATCCAGATTTACTATACTAAGTTCAGAAGCAAAGAAAGCTAGTTGAAAATTTTATAGCACCTAAGTTGGAACTTGAATTTCATATCACAACTCTATTGTGGTCAAGTCAAAGTCACAAATCATTTCACAATTCATTTTGAAAACATCTGATGGGGGAACAGTATGGCCAATCCAACTGTACATAACCGCGGACGCGGCTATTCGAATAGTTTGACACTCTGCAGAGATTGTACACTTTCACCACAACATTCGATACATCCGTCAGGAACAATCTTGAATTCACCATACTCAGTATGCGGATAATCAATCCTAACCTTTCAATTACACGCCCTAGTATACACCTCTCCTGTGAGTTTGGCCTCCCAACCATGACCAACTGTCATCTTGGGAACTGCACAGGTGGACAATCTTCACAAGGTAGCCTCAGCTCAGACCTTGGCCGCAAGGGAACCCATACTAAGGTATATAAATTTCCAGTCAATCCCTACCCAAATTTCGGGTATTGTGGTTGTACGGTAAAATTGGAATGGTATCGCATCCGGACAACCATCAGTTTTATAAAGGTCTAAGGCCCATGCCTCAACATTTTCATCATCAAAATCATCTGGTGTTCGAGAACACATGTCAAAACATTTCAGTAGAATGACTCATCATTCTAAGGTTTTCATAACCATTTTCACCAATTGTTCCCATCTAAAGTTGATCAAGTTTTATGCTTAGCACTAGCATCTACAAGTGGGGGAAATACTAATGATGGGTAATAAACTAGTAGGGATTTACTAAGTTCAATCTCATGCGTTAGGATGACATCAAGATTATCTACTTAGGCCAAATTTTATGCTCTTTATGCTATCTTTCTAGGATCTACAAGTCACTAAGTAAACTCTAAGAGCAAGCTTTGATAAAGAAAATAAAGTATTAAGCTTGCAAGTAATACTAGGATTGGATATCAAGTGGTGTAAGCTTGCTAAGTCGCAAGTGTTAGCTTGCTTAGTTAATAGCTTGCTAATTCAACTAGTAGTATTAGGCTTGCCTTGTGCAGAGCAGTGGTTGAAGTTCTCCTCGACTTCTTCCTTGTAGTATCCTCCTTCCTCCTCGTATCCTTGGTCGGTACTAGCGTCTATAAATAAATACGAGGTACACAATCACCAAACAATACTTAACTTATTTCTAATCATCACACAAAGGTTCACAATAGGTGATCTAGCATCATCACTAACATTACAAGATTAAAGCACTTATCCCATTTATTTTATTTTGAGAAAATTAATTTCTACTCATTGAAAAACTACTTAAGATTTAATATTCTCCAACTCAAACATGGGATCATGTTGACACATGTCATCACCACATATTTCAGTACATGGGAATGTGATTTAAAGTGGTGTCACAATTTAATAAGGTTTAACCTTTTTATTTTATTTAATTAAAGTGACTAGAAATGCCTATGTGGCATTCTTTTATTACTTGATCATTATTTCTGTAAGTAAACCTATATATTTTTATATATTCCGAAAGGTATGTTCAAATGTGATTTTTGAGAGTTGAAATCAACTCAAAAGCTCTTATGGTTGAATTTTGAAAAATGATTGAATGGATAAAAGCTTCTGCCTTGTTATTTTTACCATGGGTGATCTACAAATTTAAATGGTTTGAATCCAACGCGCTTGGATTAAGCATTCGAGTACCTTTCTAACAAAATTGGTTTCATGCATTTTGGTTCAGTGAATCAAGCTAGGTTGATTTTTGAATCTAGGTACAGAACTGTATTTGAAATTAAATGAATAAACTTAAGTTTAAATTGTTGGGTCGCACAGGAGGTTTAACTGGGCCGGCCCACTAAGCATAGCGCAAGCGTGGACGGGTTAAGTGGTTGTCCCCACTCGTCAGTGAGACAGTGAGTGGCGAAGCGGTACAGGATGATCTAGGCCGCACGATCTAACTCTAATTGAACGGCTCTGGTTCATCGTCCACGTTGGGCAGCGCCAGCAAGACAGAACCCTAGCACGGCAGTTGGGGGTCGTGGGCAGCTCATAGGGGCTCAGGCAATGGTCGGCAGCGGGGGCGAACGACGAAGTCAACGACGGTGATTCTCCTGGTACCGGCAGCTTCTCCTGGGGCGGCTCCAATCGACGGAGCCTGTCCTCCTCTACAGCAGCAAACTCCGGTGAAATTCCGGCACCTGGTGCTCGCCTTGCTTCGGGAGTGAGTGGGTGTGATCAGTGAGAGGTGGGGAGTGAACTGGTGTGAAGAAAACGAGCGGGGTAGGCCTCTATTTTATAGTGGTTGAAGGGGACCGACGGGCGCGGGCTGAGGTCGTCGTGGTCAATGGCACAGAGGGCTAATGGCATGGGCGACGGTAGGGGACGGTGTTGTGCTCCCTGACAAAGCTCAACGGCGTGGTCTTGCAGCATGGGGCGGTGCTGAACGATCGGAATGCGTCGACGCTCTAGGCGGGTCCGACGGCGATTTTAATGGCGCACAACGTCTATGGTCCACGGCGCGGGGAACATGCATGTTCGCGGGGTTGGTGGGGTGCTGGCGATCACGCACGCAAGCAGCGACGACAGCGTGCGGTCTGTGGGTGTGTGTCGCGGTTGGCGCACTGGCGCGCTCTCGGCTCGCTCGCAGCGAGGCTTGGCATGCTTGGCAGTGTGGTCCAGGGGCTGGCAGTGCTCGAGGCTTGGACAAGGGAGTGGCGGTGTACGGTGGAGTGCCTGCTAGACAAGGTTGGCGAGGCTAGTTAGGCGTGTAGCTTGCTGTCGACGTTGGGGTTGGCAATTGGGTTCGGCATGGTCACCATTGATGGCTATGCCAAGCTCACAGTGGTGCTAAGGCTTGTTAATTGGGCTATATCATCTACTGAGAGTATAGAGTGAGCTAGAGAGGGAACAAGGTTGGCCAAAATCACTGCTCACTATAGTGTTTGTTGTTTGTTTATTTGATGCTGGCAAGGTGTTTGATAAAATGGCCGAAAGAAATTCAAATTTGAATTTTGGATTCAAACTTGGTGGGTTTGCTAGGCACATACTAGGGAGTCTCTGGTTAGTTGGATTAGTCAAGGGGCACTGGTTTGGTTGGGTTTTGAAAATGTGTGATCTTCACATATGATGAAGATTCAATTTTTACTTGTGATTTGAATAAGGTTGCCAAATGTTTCTTCAAGTTTGAAATGTGGGCT
The DNA here is from genome assembly GCA_916181665.1 of Avena sativa. Taxonomy (NCBI): domain Eukaryota; kingdom Viridiplantae; phylum Streptophyta; class Magnoliopsida; order Poales; family Poaceae; genus Avena; species Avena sativa. The sequence goes on along the minus strand of OV702284.1, from coordinate 263,664,425 downwards.
TTGCTTTAATTTTACTTGGTCTTGCAAGGGGTGAAAAGAATTGGAAAACTTTCTGTTTGAAATCTTGGACTAGAAACACTCAAAGTGACCTAGTGAGCAAGATTGGCAAAAATGACCATTTGCTTTAATTGATTTGTTTTTGATTTTCTCTTTATTTGTTTCTGCTTGGAAATGTTTTAGATGATGTTATATTCATCTTAGAACCATTCCTTACTATTTAGTTGAATCACACAAGTTCATTCATGCATTTATCAAATCATCACATACATACATGCATTCATATGTTTTTAAATTAATCAAAGTTTTTGTTAACCCTAATTTTAGTGATTAGAGTTTGATGATCATTGTTTCATATTTTTGGGATGTTACAGAAGTCCACCTTCAGGTTATCATCCGAATCCCCTCCAGTACTAAGTTGCAAGCAATAGACAACTGCTTTAAGCAAAGTGTGTAAGGTAAACAATCCACTTGTTCCATGAACAAGAGACCGTTGTTTTGTCCCTAGTAGCAACAACAACCGAAGAGATTTCTGTCACTTCCTTTGAAAACTAGAGGCATGAACCCACTATCGAGCATAAATACCCTCTCTTGGAGTCACTAGCAACTACTCGGCCAAGATAGCTACTAACAACGAAGAGCATGCAAGATCACAAACAACACAGACATGATAGAATCATAAAGACAAAACCATTAACGAAACTGACATAATAATGTCAATATCCATCGGATCCCCGCAAACACAACATGCATGATTAAAAATAGATTAGATCTTGATCATGAACGGAGCTCACAAGATCTATACATGAAAGGACAAGGAGGATATACAACCATCTAGCTACTACATGGACCCATAGTCCAAGGTGGAACTACTCATGCATCATACCAGAGAGAAGACCTCCGGGATGATTTCCCCTCCAGCAGGGTGCCGGGAAGAACTTCAGATCCCCCGATCTAGGGACGACGGTGGCGGCGGCTACAGAAGGTTTTGTGGAGTTTTGATCGGGTTACTTAGGGTTTCTGCATCGAGGGCTTCTTATAAGCGAAGAGGCGAGGCCGGGAGGCGACCAGGGGGGCCACACCCTACCCAGGCGCGGGCCCACCCCTAGCCGCGCCTAGGAGGGGGGGTTTGGCCGCCTTGGTTCGCGTCTCCGTCTCGTCTTCTGGATTCGTGTCCCACATGGTAATATTGACTTTGGCTTTTGTCCCGTCCAATTCTGAGAATATTGATTTTCTGCCTTTCTGGAACCAAAAACAGAACAAAATAGGCAACTGGCACTGTGACAACTTGTTAATAGGTTAGTTCAAGAAAAGATATAAAAACACCTCAAAGTGTAGACAAAGCAAAGCAAAGTAGATACTAAACAAGCATGGAGCATCAAAAATTATAGATACGTTTCCGACGTATCAAGCATCCCCAAGCTTAACTGCTGCTCGTCCTCGAGTAGGTAAGTGATAAAAAAGTATAATTTTTGAGGTGACATGCACCATCAAAACCAAGATCAAACCATTTGCAAGCATTAAAAGCTGGGATCAAAGAACTCTAAACATGTGCATGAAAGATGGAGTTCTAACAGTAAGACATAGTAACTATGCATGCAACGTGACATGCTACAAACAAAGATCATGAATAACATGCATTAAAAAACGTTTGTTTGTTTCACATACAGAAAACATGGCATAGTGTCATTCAGCTTGTCCCTCATAGAGTAGCAAATAGATGCATAGGACACCTTCAAAGTTCACAAGGGTGACTAGAAACAAGTAGCACAAGAATAAGTAATATCACAATATGCATTAATCAATAAGCTTTGGGACACTACACACAGAATGATAACTATGCTTTCTTAATGGTGCCTAAAAGTAGAAGGTGGAGACTCAAATAATGGTGGAAGAAAGGCCTTTTATAAAGGAAGCAGGGATTTCAAGTTTCAAAAAGAGCTTCCAAAAATTATGGTACTTGTTAGCTTTCAGCCCTCATTGCCCCTATTATAAGCATCTTGAAGTGGTTAAGTTCAAAGTGAATAAACTATGGAGTATATGCTTGACAAAGTATAAGTTGGCAATCTCAAGTCCCTTGAATACGAGGGCCACACCTCATGCTAGTCAACTTCAGTCACCTGCAAGTTCTTGTCATTGTAAGTACATGCGTACCATAGAGAACTGCCAACAGGGTACCCCTTGCACATGGTACAGGAGCTATCCCATAACCAAAGTGACAAGGCAAGCAGACAATGAGAATCTCAACGATCTTTTTATTTACTATATGCATAGCTTTTTATTGAGGATGCTTCATATATAGCTCACTATGGTGATGCTACAAGTTTCCACCATGATTAGGAATGGCTTAGGCTAGCGGCCCAAACGTTTCTCTAACACAAAATACAATCTCCATGGACTTACAAAAGTTCCCTCTTTATTTCACACCGGCTACATCCATAGACAAAAGATCATGATATCAACTAAGTACAAAGTACAAGTGCAATGTTGAAAACATTCCCTATGACAACATGGTTCTGCTAATTCCAACATATAAGTGCAAGCATATACAACATAGATGACACAATGGTTCAAGTTTATTAGGGGCAAAGAATATAAAGTGTGCCATCAAGTTTGTGAGGGCTTTAATCACTAAGTTTTTACATAACAAAATATTTTTTAATTGGAAGATAGCTGAAAACAAGAATATACTTGGAATGGTGTAACACACCATGCATAGTAGTTTGTAGTGGACACTTTGGAAAAACTTGGTTTCTTGGGAGTTGGAAGCATGAGTAGAGCTTACTCATACAAGTGGAGGCTAGCAAAAGACTGGGAGCAACCAACTAAGAGATCATAATGGCCATAATTATGCAGAGCAACAAAGCATTACTAATCAAAGCATAGAGTGGTACTACAAGTCAAGGACTAAATGATCATAGAGGCTATGGTGACTTGTTCATAGTCATAACATGGTGTGAGCATGTGCCAAGTCAACCCAAGCAAAGCATCAAAGGAGAATACCACAATACTATGCTTTTGCATGCTAAAACAACGAACAATTTCTTCAAGGCACACTAACAATCCCAATTGTTTGGAACAAGACATGCTATAGCAATAATCACTAAGCATAAGGTCAAAACAACACCTAGCATGTCATGCTAAAGTCTAAGTCACAGTCAATTCAAGCTCCTCTTGCACTTACAAGCAAGAACTTACTACTCCTTTCCAACACCAACCAACTTATTTGCAACAACACAGCGAGAACATGGGTCCAAACTACTTTATTCAAGCAAACTAAAAAAACTAAGCAAACCAAACGAAAACTAAGACGCTCCAAGAACAACACAACTGTGCATGAAACAATAAAAACGAACTGTCTAGACAGACCTGAGCTTTTTATTGATGAAGAAGGGGATGCCTTGGGCATCCCCAAGCTTTGACGATTGTACCTCTTGGATATTTCTTGGGGTGACACCGGGGTGGCATCCCCAAGCTTTGACGCTTGTACCTCTTGGATATTTCTTGGGGTGACACCGGGGTGGCATCCCCAAGCTTGAGCTTTTGTCCATTCTTCATCTCATTACATCATTCTCTCTCCACACATGAAATTTTTCCTTCATACAAAACTTCATACAATCTTCATTAGCAACATTAGTTTATTCAAAAGATATTAGACCTCTGGCAAAGCTTTGGAACATCAAGAATTTTCACTAAAAACACAAGATACTGTAGAAACTCCTTCAAAAATCTCAATTCACCTAAAGAGAACTCAAAAAGGAATCAATAAGAAGCAAATGCAAATAATGACAGAAATCTGTCAAAACAGACAAGCAGGTAGAAAACCGATTTTTTCGAACACCTTCTATTGCTTAAATAAAAAAGTGTTGAACTAACGAAAGTTAGCTAACATACTTGGGGATTTATTCGTAAATTGTGAGCTCAATCCGAGTTACAAAGACTCCTCACGAAGTTTTATGGAGGAGGACAGAAATCCGTTTTGGGACAGAAACTCCCCAAATCTTACTTCCCTCTCCTTAGAGGTCATTCTTGGCACAAAAAGCAAACAAAAAGGATAAGGAGAGGTTATTACTGATGTAATAACTTCCAAGACTCAAGGAAACTCTTGGTTTATCTCCCAGCAAGTACTTTTCCTTAATGCCTTTAAGTTAGGCACAAGAAGCAAGAAGAATCAAGTATTTTCAAATGAAGAAGCATTAACATCAAACATTGCTTTCAAAGGAGGAGAAAAAAGCAACTTCTCTCTCCTCATAGGGAAGTGTTCAATAACTTTCTCGAATGGAAAATGATATTTAATGGTCCCTTCTTACATATCCATGATGGCACCAACTGTTCTAAGAAAGGGTCTTCCCAAAGTAATAGGACAAGAAACATTTTATTCAACATCCAAAACATAGAAATCCATAGGGACAGAAGCATTGTTAACCATAATGAGAACATCATTAATACTCCCCATGAGTTTCTTCTTAGCATTATCATTAAGTGGGACATCCAAATAACAATCTTCCAACTATGGCAAATCAAGCATTTCATAAATCTTCCTAGGCATAATAGAGACACTAGAACCAAGATCACATGAAGCTTTGAGATCAAAGTCATTCACTTGCATATTAATAATGGGTTCCCAACTATCTTTTACTTTCCTAGGAATAGAAGATTTGTGTTTTAGCTTCTCTTCCTTAATCTTAACAAGAGCATCTGTAATGTGTTTGGTGAAAGCAACATGCATATCACTAGTATCAGGACTTCTAGCAAGCTTGTAACATCCTCAAAATCATGTTTCAAACTTATACATATCATCCATGCATCCATGAGCATATGAATTTCATTTCAAACAAATCAATTCAAAACAGAAGCATTTGTGCTTATTATTTTATGTGAACTTGCTCTAAGCCTCAGTGCTATCTTCCAATGAGAAGAATACTTGTTTTGATTCAGTAAAGTTTGTGTATTCAAACTTAGGCACCACCAAAAGTTTGAACAAGTTTTCAAAACAAAATGAATAATAAAAACCAATATTATGCCCATTGAATATATGTCATAAAGGCTTGGTTTTATTTTTATTTTCACTTGATCAAAGTGTTTGGATTGGACAGTAGTGTTTAAACACACATTGGAATGCAAGGTTTGCAGTATAAAAACTTAGAGAAGTTTTGAATTCAAACTCATTTGATTTGGATTTGAAAATCATTCCAGAAAATCAAAACAGAAAAAGAAAAGGAGAAAAGAAATAGAAAAAGGCCAGCGCCAGCAATTGAGCCCAACTACTAACCCAGCCCACTAAGCCCACCCGGGGTCCTTCTCTCTGTCGCTCACCCACAGACGCACCCTAAGAGTCACTGACCGCACGACCCCACCCCCTCGCTGTTTAAACCCGCTGACGAGTGGACCCTGCGACCATGTCGCCTTCATCGTTAATCACGCGCGCCAGCGCCGCTCACTCCGCCGTTACCTCGCCGCTGTTACTGCGCGCTTAATTACCATTGATACGCCGCGCGATCCTCGCCCCTGCTCCGCCTACTTAACCCCCACCTTTCTGCGACCATTTCCCCTCACTCAGGGCTTCCACATCGCCACCAGGCTGCCCACAATCGCACTTGCGCCGCTGTAGACAGACGCGCTCCGGCGACGAATCTCGGTAAGCACGGACCGCCCCTTTGCCTCTCGTTCAAACCACTGCGACCAGCATGATCTTGCGCGTCTGCTAATGCCCTCTGTTTGCTTTCCCATGACCCAGAGCGACGTCCTCGTTCTCACCCGCAAGCACCTACACCGCCGCTCGACTCTGACGTGCGATTTAGGTAAAGCCAGTGCGCCCCTTGCCTTCCCTTTAGTACTGACTTGATCGCCAGATCCTTGCGCATCTCCTGAACCATCTGGTTTGTGTTGGGTCGACGCAGAGCCTCAGCAACGACCTCGACAACAAGCAGCAGACGCCACCCGCAACTCCGACGAGCTCCAGCGACTGCATCGGTGCGCCCCTTGCCAAGCCGTCGCCAGGTTGAGCTTTAGCACACCGTCACCGTTCTGGTAAGCCCCTCCGACGACCCTAGGAACACCTGTAGCGCGGCGCCGCCGTAGGCAGAGCTCGCGGCCGCCAGTAGCCACCGCCAGCGCCGCCCAACTTTGGTTGTTTGATCCAGAGCCGTCAGATCTGGATCCAGTGTAAAGGATTAGATCACTAAACGAATCGTTACGAGTAGATCTGAGCCGTGCGGTTTAAGTAGATCTAACGGCCCAGAAGCGTGATCCTACGTGAAGCGGTACGGGCCAATTAGAACAAGACGCGTGGCAGCAGTTAGATTTAAAAGACAGAATTTGAATCTATTAGATGTTCAAATTTGTTTTGGCTATAACTTTTGATCCACACGTTAGAATTTGACAAATTTTATACCATTGGAATCAGGAAAGCAAGCTATTTCTAATTATGCAATGTGTTTAATGTTTTGATTCTGTTATAATGAATTTATTTACAGAAACTTGTGTAGGACTAATTTGATTATATGAAATGTTTAGGAAATGATTTAGGGTTTAAATAAATGTTGTTTGGCAAGTTTTTAACTTGTTAATGAACCAGTACTGTTTACTTGCTTGGTTGAGTTTTAAAAATCATCACATATCATTTTGCATGCATGCATATATTTTTGACTATATATGTTTTGTATATGATTGTTGCTATAATTCTTGTGTAGATTTTGGTGCTAGTGATTGTGATTGTGAGGAGTGTAGCTACTCTCCAAACTACCAAGGCAAGTGGTACTTCATGAATATTTTGTTCCTATGTTTTCCATTAAGCACTAGAAATATTTTGTTAGCCTTGCATGTTATATTTTTCTTAAATGCCATGTTTGGAAATCCTAGTAGTTGTAGAATTGCTAGAAAATTTCCTAAGTTAAGATACTATCTATGCCATGCTTAGCCTAGCTAGTAGCAACCAAGGGTTGGTGAAATATATACATGCTATGATAAAAATATTTCTAAGTCTTTGGACTTGTGTTTTGCCTAATAAAACAACTAAGTAAATGAAACACCTGGGTGGAATGGAAGGAATGGTTTGTGTTGAGTGGTTACACAAGGCCAGGGGACTGGTGAACCTTGTGTATCTCACTTGTGGAAAGCCACCCAGGAACAAAGAGATTTTAGAGGCCAAGTGTTGAGAAGCTTCTAGTGCAACCACTTGGCAATATGGGCTCTGCCTGGACCATATAAGTTGCTAGAACTTAGACATTTGGATAGTTGGTGGTAGTGGGATGGTAGGTTGGAACGCGTCCATTTGGTCTAAGGGAAAGCTTCTGAAGGGTCCTGTCTTGGTGAAAATCAAGTCTGGTGGGGAAAGTGCACAACCTTTGCAGATGGAAAAACCTAAGTACTTAGCCATGTCCCTGGAAAAAGGACAACTTGAGCATCAAGACATGGAAGCTATCAAGAATCTCCTCATCCCAATTTTCTAAGTAAAACTTGTGGGTGAACAAGGGTGAAGGACCTCAGTGTCTATTGGTGGTTCCTTGGGAAAAGTTTTGACAAAGAAAACTTAGTGATTTCAACTAATAGGCAAAATCTATTTTGAGCAAAGCAAGCCAAGCTACACTTAGCCAAATTGCATATAGTAATATAGTCCACCTAAATTATACTAAGGTATCACTTGCCAATACTATTCCAATGTATTGACCCACTGTGGCTGTAACTTGTGATGTTGCAGGTTACTCTGATGAGGATTAGGAGTCATGAGTCTACACTCAACATGTTTGCCTGTGGCACATGAAGATGAAGACTTTTATTTATTTACTTATTCAAACTCTTGTATTAGGCATGTGGCCTTGGAGTTGTAAAGACTATGTTTGTCTCTGGAATGCCTGTAATAATGACCTTTGTATCTGTGTACTTCATCTTAAACTGTGGATGCTAGCAATGATCCAGGGACTAGCATTGTAATCATAGGGATCCTTTTTCCTTTACAAAGGAGGGATCTTACAGATGGTATCAGAGCACTGTGTTGCCTGTAGGATTATGACCCTAGGATTGGAAACCACTAAGAAAAATTTTCAGCAACTTCTACACTTGTCTATTCTTCTCGTAAACTTTTCTAATCATCTTCTCATCTCTATTTGTAGATGAACTCCATCAACGAAGCCGTAAGGAAAGGACCACTCATGACAATGACCTTGGAGTGTGAGACAGAATTTCCCAAGGCTCTCAAGGACCTCATGGTTGCATTATAGATACAAGGTGCAGCTGTGTACAAAGGATTTCCTGTGATGGATGAAGGAGTTGAATACTGGTGGGTGCAACTTCACTTGTATAAAAACAAGGAAGACAACCACCAGGAAAAAGGATTCTGCATGTTCACCAATTCAGTGGTGCATACTACATTCTTTGAATCAGCAAGGGATGCAGCTTGGAAGACCATCAAAGAACTTGGTGATAGAGTCAAGTGCAGAATGCTCAACTTCCAAAATAGCCTAAAGGAAGAGAAGAAACACACCCAAGAGTTGGAAGCTACCAACCAAACCTTAAGAGGAGACATTATAGACTTAGTGATGGAGTCATGTGAGCAAGATAGGCTAATTGCTTCTAGAAACATTGTGTTAGCCAACAGATCCAGTGAGATAGGATTGTAAACGTACTACGTTAGTTGGACCACCACTTATCACCTTATTTTCCAAAATGTTGCTTTAAAATAAGTTGAACCTTGGTTGTTGTAATGGATCCATGTATGCCATGACTTGTGTGTTTTGATTTCCAAGGACATGTATGTGATGTTTTGTCTTTTGTTTTATCTTGAATTGTGTTGTTCTAACTTTTCTATCTTATAAATAGATGCCTACTGTTACCATCAGCACCGTTGAGGAGTTCCAGGGAACTCGCTTTGGTCCTCGTATTGTTGAGCTTACTACTTTTCTCAATCTCCCTCTTCCTACCATCATGGTGCTTCCCCTCACCAAGTTTGAGAGGAAAGACCTCTGGGGCTTCAAGGTCAACCAGCCCGGATGACAGACTGAGCCTACCACGGAGGCCATTGTCTTCAAGCTCATGCACGATGACAAGGAGAGAGGCCTTGAGGTAGTCATGCAGGATCTGATAGGACTTCTGCTGGGGAGACACTCCCGACAGGTTAGAGGTACTCACTTCCACGTCTTCGGTAGACGTGATGAGGATGGAGAGTCCATCGACTTCGAGGACGATTCGAGGGACACAGCGGAGCCGATTCGTCTATACCTCCAGGACTTAGAGGCTCTCATTAGGCATGTGGACTCTGATAGGACCAACGTCATGCTCAGCAATGACGAACTCCAGGTGTAGCTTCGCGAGAAGGACAAGCTCTTCGCGGAGCAAGACGAGATAGTCAAGGAGATGGAGGTGAAGTTCGAGAGCCAGGACAGAAAGTTCAAGAGTCAGGAGAAGCGAGTCCAGGATAGGAACAAGAAGATCCGGGACATGACTGAAGAACTGCATGCCAAGGACTTCGAGCTCGAGCATCAGCAGACGGTGATTGAGAGGCTTCGTTCCCAGAAGAGGGCTCTCAAAGCCAAGATAGAGACCTTGACCACTAGTGTCGAGGAATACAAGACCGCGATGGAGAACGCAGGTCTTACCTTTGTCGAGGAGGAGGTTGATGCCGAGGAGTAGATTTGGCTACTCATTTATCGTTTATTATCATACTTGTCGTTGAGAACTTGTTATTTGACCATCCAACATGTGGATGGCTTGTTATTTGTGTGTGTTTTATTTTGCGAACTTGTTATCTGGTTGTGAATCTTTATCTTTATGTTGCATGCTTTGTGATTGTTTATGTGAAGTATTGTGCATGAAAGCATCTATGGGTATCTCATTCTTATCTCTATTGAACAAACCACAGATGCCTCCCCGTCGTGCAAACCCCAACCCCAACAACAACAACATCACTCCAGAAATGCAGCAAATGATGACCGCTCAAACTCAACTGATGCAAATGATGACAATGCTCATCCAAAACCAAAACAACAACAACAACAACAACAACAACAACAATAACAATAACAATAACAACAAAAACTACAACAACAACAACCCACCGGGTTTTGACATGCTTACCCGGTTTTTGAGATTGAGGCCAGCAAAGTTCTCAGGAACAACTGATCCCATGGTGGCCAATGATTGGTTACACTCCGTGAACAAGGACTTGGTAACTGTGGGCTGTACTGATGCAGAAAAAGTCAGATTTGCAGCACATTTGCTGGAAGGACCAGCCGCCACTTGGTGGGATAACTTCCAGATCACCACTCCCATAGAAGATGTGACATGGGCTATCTTTGAGGATGGCTTTCACACTGCTTATATCTCATCTGGAGTGATGAGTCTGAAAAAGAAAGAGTTCCATAATCTGAAGCAGCGCCACCGTAGCGTGGCTAAATATATTGAGGGGTTCAACAATCTGGCGCGTTATGCACCAGATGACGTTGACACCGATGCTAAGAGAAAGGAAAAATTTCTAGAAGGCTTGAATGATGAGCTGAACCTGCAGTTGGCTGTGGCATATGTTCCCACATGCCAGTCTCTTTGTGATAAGGCTGCTATTTTGGAGAACAAAATGAAGCAAGTTGAGAGCAGGAAGAGAAAGCACTCGGATAAGCACAGCTCGGGATCGTCTCACAAACGTTCCCATTATGATGACAGTGGAAGCTCAGGATCCCACAAGCATGGGAAATTCAACAAGCACCACAACCACAACCGTCATGACAACAAGCACCACCGTAGTCATGACAATGACAAGTACAAAAACCACAAGGGTGGATATAAGAGCCACCACAATGGAAATGGAGGTGGCAGTGGAAGCCAGCCTGGCAAGAAGGACATCAGTCAGGTTGAATGCTTTAAGTGCAAGAAGATGGGGAATTATGCAAATGAATGCCTAGAAAAGAAAGTTGAAGGACCCAACAAGCCCAACCCTTTCCAGAAGGGACAAGTAAACCACATCAATGTGGAGGAAATCTATGAGGAGCCTGATGCTGTTGCTGGTAAGTTCACACTCAATTCTGTTCCAGCATTTGTTATCTTTGATACTGGTGCATCTCATTCATTCATATCAAGAGCATTTGTTGAAAGAAATGAACTGCCAGTAGAAACTATTGGCTGTCCTATAAAAGTAAGTTCTCCCAGCGAAGAAATGATAGTGAATTCAGGATGTCATGACCTAGTTATAGAGTTTGGGAAGTATAAGTTTCCCGTTAACTTGATAATCCTAAATTCCCAAGGATTGGATGTCATTTTGGGAATGGACTAGATGACTAAGCACAAGGGAGTGATAGATTGTGCCAACCATACTGTCTCACTCACAACTCCTGAAAATAAAAGGATCAGATTCAAGACCAACTTTGAAGCAAGAAGGAGTATGCTAAATTCTCTTAAGGGGGTTAGCATAGACAGTGTGCCAGTTGTGAGTGAATATCCGGATGTATTTCCGGAAGAATTACCGGGAATGCCACCAGATAGAGATGTAGAGTTCCTTATTGATTTTCTACCAGGATCTGGACCAATAGCAAAGAGACCGTACAAGATGTCAGTTGATGAACTGAAAGAACTCAAGAAACAACTTGGAGAACAACTACAAAACGGTTTTATTCAACCAAGTTCTTCATCTTGGGGAGCCCCAGTTTTGTTCGTGGAGAAGAAAGATAGAAGTCAAAGTTTGTGCATAGATTACCGTTCACTCAATGAGGTGACTATCAAGAACAAATACCCTTTGCCCAGAATCAATGACTTGTTTGATCATCTAGAAGGAGCTTGTGTGTTCTCAAAGATTGATCTCCGGTCAGGCTATTTTCAACTCAAGATAAGAGAACAAGACATACCTAAGACAGCTTTCACCACAAGGTATGGATTGTATGAGTATACCGTGATGCCATTTGGTTTAACCAATGCTCCAGCATACTTTATGAATATGATGAACAAGGTGTTCATGGAATTCCTTGATAAATTTGTTGTCATTTTCATCGATGACATTTTAATCTACTCCAAGAGCAAAGAAGAGCATGAAGGACATTTACGTTTAATACTTGAGAAGCTTAGAGAGCATAAACTGTATGCTAAATTCAGCAAGTGCGAATTCTGGCTAAATGAAGTTGGATTTCTTGGTCATGTTATGACAAAAGATGGTGTAGCAGTTGATCCTACTAAAGTTTCAGCTGTAACTGAATGGGAATCTCCCAAGTCAGTGAAAGAAGTTCGTAGTTTCCTTGGCTTAGCAGGTTACTACAGAAGGTTCATTGAGAATTTCTCCAAGGTAGCTAAGCCTATGACAGAATTGCTAAAGAAAGACAAGAAATTTGCTTGGTCTGAAGGTTGTGAACTCAGCTTTCAGGAATTAAAGAAGAGACTTGTGACAACACCAGTATTGTGTTTGCCAGACTTGGAAAAAGATTTCCAAGTATACTGTGATGCATCTCATCATGGTTTGGGAGCAGTACTTATGCAAGAAGGAAAATTTGTGGCATATGCCTCGAGACAACTCAAAACTCATGAAGTGAACTATCCTACTCATGATTTGGAGTTAGCCTCTGTTGTCCATGCCCTCAAAACATGGAGACACTACCTTTTGGGTAAGCGTTGTGAAGTGTTCACAGATCACAAGAGTTTGAAATATATCTTCACCCAGAAGGAAATTAATATGAGACAAAGAAGATGGCTAGAACTCATCAAGGACTATAACTCGAGTTTGCAATACCACCCCGGTAAAGAAAATGTCGTAGCGGATGCCTTAAGCCGTAAGGTTTTTGTGAATGGCCTTACAAAAGGAGAATTGCCAGATGATTTGTGTGCCCAATTCAGAGATCTCAGATTGGAGATTGTGCCTGAAGGACATCTCATGTCTCTGGATGTCCAACCCACTTTGTTGGACAGGATCAAAGAAGCCCAAAAGACTGATAAAGAAATTGGAGAGGTTAAGGAAAAGATTGGCAAAGGAAAAGCCAAAGGATTCCATGAAGACGAACAGGGTACTTTATGGCATGGGAAACGCATCTGTGTTCCACAAGATCCGGAGCTTCGGAAACTGATTTTGCAAGAAGCACACAACTCTCCGTATTCCATTCATCCGGGTAACACCAAAATGTACATGGACATGAAGGAAAGATTTTGGTGGAATAATCTCAAGAAGTACATCGCCGAACATATTGCTTTGTGTGATGTGTGTAGTAGAGTGAAAGCGGAACATCAGAAACCAGCCGGTTTGCTTCAACCACTACCTATTCCTGATTGGAAGTGGGACAAGATTGGTATGGATTTCATTACCGGATTACCAAGGACCCGGTCAGGATACGATTCTATTTGGGTAGTAGTGGATCGCCTAACTAAAGTGGCTCATTTCATACCCGTGAAGACAACTTATACAAGTGCTAAGTTAGCCAAAATCTACATGAGTAGAATTGTATGTCTACATGGAGTGCCCAAGAGTATTGTGTCTGATAGGGGAACTCAATTCACTTCCCATTTTTGGAGACAGTTACATGAGTCATTGGGAACGAGGTTGGAATTCAGCACTGCTTTTCATCCTCAAACTGATGGACAGACAGAAATAACTAATCAGATTCTTGAAGACATGTTGAGGGCATGTGCCCTAGACTATGGAGCCAGTTGGGATGAAAGTCTGCCTTACGCAGAATTTTCTTATAACAACAGCTATCAAGCCAGCATTGAGATGGCACCATTTGAGTTTCTCTACGGGAGAAAGTGTACCACCCCATTGTTATGGAATGGTGTGGGAGAAAGAAGTTTGTTCGGACCGGAACTTATCAAAGAAGCCGAAGAGAAAGTCAAGTTGGTTAAAGACAGATTGAAGATAGCACAGTCCCGACAGAAAAGCTACGCGGACCCCAAGCGTAGAGAAGTCACCTACGAAGTTGGTGATAGAGCTTACCTTAGAGTGTCACCACTTCGTGGAGTGAAAAGGTTTGGAGTCAAAGGAAAGTTGGCCCCACGATATGTTGGGCCATTCAAGATTCTGAGTCGCAAAGGAGAAGTTGCTTATGAAATTGAATTGACGGAGTCTTTGTCAGCTGTTCATAATGTATTTCATGTGAGTCAGCTTAAGAAATGTCATCCAGAAATGGAAGAAACTTCTTTGAAGGACACTATACCTTTGGAGGAGGTTCAATTGGAAAGTGACCTCACTTATGAGGAGAAGCCTATCAAGATTCTTGAGACTGCAGAAAGAGTCACCAGGACTAAGACTATCAAGTTTTGTAAGGTTCAGTGGAACCATCATTCCGAAGAGGAAGCCACATGGGAAAGAGAAGATGATCTTCGGAAAGACCACCCTCACCTATTTGCTAGCCAATCCGAATCTCGAGGGCGAGATTCACCTTAAGGGGGTTAGATTTGTAACATCCTCAAAATCATGTTTCAAATTTATACATATCATCCATGCATCCATGAGCATATGAATTTCATTTCAAACAAATCAATCCAAAACAAAAGCATTTGTGCTTATTATTTTATGTGAACTTGCTCTAAGCCTCAGTGCTATCTTCCAATGAGAAGAATACTTGTTTTGATTCAGTAAAGTTTGTGTATTCAAACTTAGGCATCACCAAAAGTTTGAACAAGTTTTCAAAACAAAATGAATAATAAAAACCAATATTATGCCCATTGAATATATGTCATAAAGGCTTGGTTTTATTTTTATTTTCACTTGATCAAAGTGTTTGGATTGGACAGTAGTGTTTAAACACACATTGGAATGCAAGGTTTGCAGTATAAAAACTTAGAGAAGTTTTGAATTCAAACTCATTTGATTTGGATTTGAAAATCATTCCAGAAAATCAAAACAGAAAAAGAAAAGGAGAAAAGAAATAGAAAAAGGCCAGCGCCAGCAATTGAGCCCAACTACTAACCCAGCCCACTAAGCCCACCCGGGGTCCTTCTCTCTCTCGCTCACCCACAAACGCACCCTAAGAGTCACTGACCGCACGATCCCACCCCCTCGCTGTTTAAACCCGCTGACGAGTGGACCCTGCGACCACGTCGCCTTCGTCGTCAATCACGCGCGCCAGCGCCGCTCGCTCCGCCGTTACCTCGCCGCTGTTACTGCGCGCTTAATTACCATTGATACGCCGCGCGATCCTCGCCCCTGCTCCGCCTACTTAACCCCCACCTTTCTGCGACCATTTCCCCTCACTCAGCGCTTCCACATCGCCACCAGGCTGCCCACAATCGCACTTGCGTCGCCGCAGACAGACGCGCTTCGGCGACGAATCTCGGTAAGCACGGACCGCCCCTTTGCCTCTCGTTCAAACCACTGCGACCAGCATGATATTGCGCGTCTGCTAATGCCCTCCGTTTGCTTTCCCATGACCCAGATCTACGTCCTCGTTCTCACCCGCAAGCACCTGCGCCGCCGCTCGACTCCGACGTGCGATTCAGGTAAAGCCAGTGCGCCCCTTGCCTTCCCTTTAGTACTGACTTGATCGCCAGATCCTTGCGCATCTCCTGAACCATCTGGTTTGTGTTGGGTCGACGTAGAGCCTCCGCAACGACCTCGACAGCAAGCAGCAGACGCCGCCCGCAACTCCGACGAGCTCCATCGACTGCGTCAGTGCGCCCCTTGCCAAGCCGTCGCCAGGTGGAGCTTCAGCACGCCGTCACCGTTCTGGTAAGCCCCTCCGACGACCCTAGGAACACCTGTAGCGCCGCGCCGCCGTAGGTAGAGCTCGCCGCCGCCAGTAGCCACCGCTAGCGCCGCCCAACTTTGGTTGTTTGATCCAGAGCCGTCAGATCTGGATCCAGCGTACAGGATTAGATCACTTAACGAATCGTTACGAGTAGATCTGAGCCGTGTGGTTTAAGTATATCTAACGGCTCAGAAGCGTGATCCTACGCGAAGCGGTACGGGCCAATTAGAACAAGACGCGTGGCAGCAGTTAGATTTAAAAGCTAGAATTTGAATCTATTAGATGTTCAAATTTGTTTTGGCTATAACTTTTGATCCACACGTTAGAATTTGACAAATTTTATACCATTGGAATCAGGAGAGCAAGCTCTTTCTAATTATGCAATGTGTTTAATGTTTTGCTTCTGTTAAAATGACTTTATTTACAGAAACTTGTGTAGGACTAATTTGATTATATGAAATGTTTAGGAAATGATTTAGGGTTTAAATAAATGTTGTTTGGCAAGTTTTTAACTTGTTAATGAACCAGTACTGTTTATTTGCTTGGTTGAGTTTTAAAAATCATCACATATCATTTTGCATGCATCCATATATTTTTGACTGTATATGTTTTGTATATGATTGTTGCTATAATTCTTGTGTAGATTTTGGTGCTAGTGATTGTGATTGTGAGGAGTGTAGCTACTCTCCAAACTACCAAGGCAAGTGGTACTTCATGAATATTTTGTTCCTATGTTTTCCATTAAGCACTAGAAATATTTTGTTAGCCTTGCATGTTATATTTTGCTTAAATGCCATGTTGGGAAATCCTAGTAGTTGTAGAATTGCTAGAAAATTTCCTAAGTTAAGATACTATCTATGCCATGCTTAGCCTAGCTAGTAGCAACCAAGGGTTGGTGAAATATATACATGCTACGATAAAAATATTTCTAAGTCTTTGGACTTGTGTTTTTCTTAATAAAACAACTAAGTAAATGAAACACCTGGGTGGAATGGAAGGAATGGTTTGTGTTGAGTGGTTACACAAGGCCAGGGGACTGGTGAACCTTGTGTATCTCACTTGTGGAAAGCCACCCAGGAACAAAGAGATTTTAGAGGCCAAGTGTTGAGAACCTTCTAGTGCAACCACTTGGCAATATGGGCTCTGCCTGGACCATATAAGTTGCTAGAACTTAGACATTTGGACAGTTGGTGGTAGTGGGATGGTAGGTTGGAACGCGTCCATTTGGTCTAAGGGAAAGCTTCTGAAGGGTCCTGTCTTGGTGAAAATCAAGTCTGGTGGGGAAAGTGCACAACCTCTGCAGATGGAAAAACCTAAGTACTTAGCCATGTCCCTGGAAAAGGACAACTTGAGCATCAAGACATGGAAGCTATCAAGAATCTCCTCATCCCAATTTTCTAAGTAAAACTTGTGGGTGAACAAGGGTGAAGGACCTCAATGTCTATCGATGGTTCCTTGGGAAAAGTTTTGACAAAGAAAACTTAGTGATTTCAACTAATAGGCAAAATCTATTTTGAGCAAAGCAAGCCAAGCTACAATTATTCAAATTGCATATAGTAATATAGTCCACCTAAATTATACTAAGGTATCACTTGCCGATACTATTCCAATGTATTGACCCACTATGGTTGTAACTTGTGATGTTGCAGGTTACTCTGATGAGGATTAGGAGTCATGAGTCTACACTCAACATGTTTGCCTATGGCACATGAAGATGAAGACTTTTATTTATTTACTTATTCAAACTCTTGTATTAGGCCTGTGGCCTTGGAGTTGTAAAGACTATGTTTGTCTCTGGAATGCCTGTAATAATGACCTTTGTATATGTGTACTTCATCTTAAACTGTGTATGCTAGCAATGATCCAGGGACTAGCATTGCAATCACAGGGATCCTTTTTCCTTTACAAAGGAGGGATCTTACAAAGCTTTTGTAGGAACATAATCACTTCAGAAATATTGCAACCATCAATATCAAAATCAAACTTAGCATCACTAGTAGTAGGCTCAATAGGCTTAGGCATAGTAGGAGGAGTAACAGGGACTACTTGTGGTTTAGTGGTGATGGTGCACACACTATTGTTTCTATCAATTTCAGCTTCCCTTTCCCACTTAGCATGAAGTTGAGCTAACAGCCTAACATTGTCATCAATAGTAACTTGTATGGCATGAGAAGTAGAAAAGGTATTTTCCATAGTTTCAGGTTTAGCAGCCATTTTATTAATCAAGGAAGACTGAGCTTCAGACAAAGAGGATATATTTTTCTCAGCACTCAAAATTTTTGACTGCAAACTAGGAATTTCTCTATTCAGATTCTCAATCTGATGGCTAATGTTTTTCAAGATAATAGATTGTTCCTCCATAGTTTTAGTGAAAATCTTAGTTTGCTCATATTGCATCTGCATAAAATTCTTAGTGGATCTCTCTACTTCTAGAATCCTTTCTTCACTAGGCATTCCAAATCTACCCTGATAAACATTTCCACTAGGAGGATAAGGCCTATAATTACCATAAGTATTGTTGCTAAAATTGTTGTTTCAAATGAAGTTAACATCCACTTGCTCTTCTTGAGCAACCAAATAGGCTAAGGGAGCACTATTAGGATCTAAAGGAGCTTTCCCATTAACAAGCATAGCCATAATAACATCAATCTTATCACTCAAAGAGGAGGTTTCCTCAACAAAATTTACCTTCTAACCATGTGGAGCTCTCTCAGTGTGCCATTCAGAGTATTTAACCATCATATTATCAAGGATTCTAGTTGTAGCACCCAAAGTGATGTTCATAAAAGTACCTCCAGTAGCTGAATCCAACAGGTTTCTTGAGGAGAAGTTGAAACCTGCATAAAAAGTCTGGATAATCATCCAAGCAGTGAGTCCATGAGTGGGACAATTCTTAACCAAAGATTTCATTCTTTCCCAAGCTTGATCAACATGTTCATTATCAAGTTGTTTAAATTTCATAATGTCACTTCTCATAGATATAATCTTATTAGGAGGGTAGTACTTTCCAATAAAAGCATCTTTGCACTTAGTCCAAGAATCAATACTATTTTAGGCAAAGATAGCAACCATTCTTTAGCTTTTCCTCTCGAGGAGAAAGGAAACAGCTTGAGCTTAATAATATCTCCATCTACATCCTTATACTTTTGCATCTCACAAAGTTTAACAAAGTTATTGAGATGGGCAGCAACATCATCAGAACTAGCACCAAAAAATTGCTCTCTCATCACAAGATTCAATAAAGCAGGCTTAATTTCATAAAAGGTAGCATCAGGAGCAGGTGGAGCAATAGGAGTGCTTAGGAAATCATTGTTGTTGGTGCTAGTTAAGTCACACAACTTGGTGTTCTCAGCAGAGTTCATTTTGGAAAGATGTGCAAGCCAAAAACAGCAGCTGCTAGAGCAGGAACTAATTTTTTTGTGTTTTTTAATAAAGCAAGCAAACCAAACTAGACTAATTTTTTTTTGGGTTTTTTGAAAAGAGGCAAACAAAACCAAGAAAAAGGAACAACACAAACTAAAAACAAAGTAAAGAGAAAGGCAGTGAAGGACTCCCCTTGTGAAGACGTCCTTAGCCTCCCCGGCAATGGCGCTAGAAATCTTTAATGCATGCACCCAATGTTGTCGTGGGACACTTCGTTGGAACCCCAAGAGCAAGGTGTGATGAGCACAGCAACAAGTTTCCCTCAGTAGAGACCGAGATTATCGAACCAGAAGGAGGAAGGAAATGTCACACAGGTGTTGAAAACAACGTGGAGACCTGCACAACACAAACTCAAGACTTTGTCCCAACAAATCAGTGAGGTTGTCAAGCTCACCGGTTTGCTGTAACAAAGGATTAACTGTATGGTGTGGAAGGTAATGGTGGTTTGTAGCAAGTAAATAGTAAGAGTGGAAGATATATCAATGGTAAAGATTGGACCAGGGTCCATAGTTCACTAGAGGTGCTCTCCTTAGATAATCAACATGGCATGAAGGGGAAACAAATTACAGCAGGGCAATTGACAGGAACTGAGCAAGGCATAATAATGCAAAACTAGTCATAAAGATAATATGAGATTCGATTGGGCAATACAACAATATACTAGACCGCCATCCAACTGCATCTATGACTAGAAGTCCCCCTTCAGGTTATCATCCGACCCCCCTCCAGTATTAAGTTGCAAGCAACACACAACTGCTTTAAGCAAAGTGTGTAAGGTAAACAATCCACTTGTTCCATGAACAAGAGATAGTTGTTTTCTCCCTAGTAGCAACAACACATCTACAACCAAAGAGATATATGTCACTTCCCTTGGAAACTAGATGCATGAACCCACTATGGAGCATAAATACCCGCTCTTGGAGTCACTAGCAACTACTCGGCCAAGATAGCTACTAACAACAGAGAGCATGCAAGATCACAAACAACACAGACATGATAGAATCATAAAGACAAAACCATTAACCAAAGTAACATAATAATCTCAATATCCATCGGATCCCCGCAAACACAACATGCATGATTACAAATAGATTAGATCTTGATCATGAACGGAGCTCACAAGATCTATACATGAAAGCACAAGGAGGAGATACAACCATCTAGCTACTACATGGACCCATAGTCCAAGGTGGAACTACTCACGCATCATATCGGAGATAAGACCTCCGGGATGATTTCCCCTCCAGCAGGGTACCGAGAAGAACTTAAGACCCTCCCGATCTAGGGACGATGGTGACAGAGGCTACAGAAGGTTTCGTGGAGTTTTGATCGGGTTACTTAGGGTTTCTGCATCGGGTGCTTCTTATAGGCTAAGAGGTGAGGCCGGGAGGCGACTAGGGGGGCCACACCCTGCCCAGGCGCGGGCCCACCCCTGGACGCGCCTAGGGGGTTTGGCCGCTCTGGTTCGCGCCTCCGTCTCGTCTTCTGGATTCGTGTCCTTCACGGTGAAATATTGACTTTTGCTTTTGTCCCGTCCACTTACGAGAATATTGATTTTCTGCCTTTCTGGAACCAAAAACAGAAGAAAACAGGCAACTGGCACTATGGCAACTTGTTATAGGTTAGCTCCAAAAAATATATAAAAACACCTCAAAGTGTAGACAAAGCAAAGAAAAGTAGATACTAAACAATCATGGAACATCAAAAATTATAGATACGTTTCCGAGGTATCATTGATGCATCTTGGCATTTCA
Organism: Avena sativa; assembly: GCA_916181665.1. Taxonomy (NCBI): domain Eukaryota; kingdom Viridiplantae; phylum Streptophyta; class Magnoliopsida; order Poales; family Poaceae; genus Avena; species Avena sativa. The sequence continues at coordinate 263,643,607 of OV702284.1, read as the reverse complement.
AACAATGTTTACAAAAGGAGATTCTAGATTTGATTGATATATAATCTGGAATCTCCTTTTGTAAACATTGCTTGAAATGCCATAATGCCCTTCTTGGTCAGGGTCATTTAGGGGTTTATATTTTAGGGTTTTAGGGTTTAGGGTCTAGGGTTTGGGGAATTTCAATAATGTTCAAGCTTTATGCTTATATTTGTGGAATAGAATAGCATTATCGCAATATAATGAAAGTATATCAAATTTTGATCTATAAGTGCATGATACCTTCTTGGTTATGGTTTATGGGTTGAGGGTTTAGGGTTTTAGTACTGAGGAGTTTAGGGTTTAGGGTTTATCAAATTTTATAATGTCCGAGTTGTATGCTTATATTCGTCGAATAGAATGGCCTTACCCAATTTAATGAACGTATCTCAAATTTTGATCTATAAGTGCACGATACCTTCTTGGTCAGGGTTTAGGGATGGTTTAGGGTTTAAGGGTTTAGGTTTTAGAGAATTTTCAATAATGTTCGTGGAATAGAATGTCTTAGCAACAATTTAATGAAAGTATCTCAAATTTTTATCTATAAGTGCATGATACCTGCTTGGTCAGTGTTTAGGGGTTGAGGGTTTAGGGTTTTTAGGGTTTAGGGGTATAGGGATTAGGGTTTAGGTTTTAGGGGGGCAGGGTTTGGGGAATTTTCAATAATGTTTGAGTTCTATGCCTATATTCATGAAATAGAATGGCGTTAGTGCAATTTAATGAAAGTATCTCCAATTTTGATCTATAAGTGCATGATACCTGCTTGGTCAGGGTTTAGGGGTTGAGGGTTTTGGGTTCTAGAGATTAGAGTTTAGGGGTTTAGGTTTTGGGGCATTTTCAATTATGTTCAAGCTTTATGCTTATATTCGTGGAATAGAATGGTGTTAGCGTAATTTAATGAAAGTATATCTCAAATGCTGATCTACAAGTGGATGATACCCCTGGTTGGTCAGGACCGTTTAGGGGTTTAGGGTTTAGGGAATTTTCAATAATGTTCAAGCTTTATGCTTATAAACGTGAAATAGAATGGCGTTACCACAATTTAATGGAAGTATCTCTAATTTGGATCTATAAGTGCGTGATACCTTCTTGGTTAGGGTTTAATTATGGGTTGAGGGGTTTAGTGTTTAGGGTTCTAGTATTTAGGGGTTTAGGGTTTAGGTTTATGGGTTGTTTAGGGTTTAAGTTTTAGGGAATTTTCAATAATTTTCAAGCTTTATGCTTATATTCGTCGAATACAATGGCGTTGCCAATTTAATGAAAGTATCTCAAATTTGTTCTATAAGTGCATGATACCTGCTTGGTCAGGGTTTAGGGGTTTAGTGTTTAGGGTTTTAGGGTTTAGGGTTTTAGGGTTTTGGGAATTTTCAATATGTTCAAACTTTATGGTTATATTCGTGGAATAGAATGGAATACAACAATTTAATAAAGTATCTCAAATTTTGTTCTATAAGTGCATGATACCTGCTTAGTGATATTCTTTGTGAAATTCATTTGAAGGTACTCAAGTACTAAAACTAGGGAGAAGCACCAAGAGTTCCGCGAGATTTAGGTGTTGTTTTGTTGGGCTTCAGTTCTGGCTTTAGATTTTTGGCTTATAAGCCACAAAGGTGTTTTTGGCTTTGACTTTTAGCTTTTCCCCTGACATAGCTGAATGATCGTATAAGCCAAAATCCAAATCAAAAGTGGCTAAGCTTAACCAAACAACTCCTCAACTTCTTGATATGAATGCTAATGATGCCAAATTTGGGACCTTTTGAAAGAAAATCCAAATAAAAAATATATAAATTGAAGCAATCTCTTTCTTTCACAGAGTATCTTGCTATGTGGACTACCTAGTTTCCATGAAAAAGTATGCTAAAACTTGGAAACTTTCGAAGAAAATTGTTTCACAATATTGGCGTACCATATGTATGAGCATTCATGGCTTTCAAACCAGATGACCAAGGTCAGGGCAATATGTTTTCCATAGTTTATGATAACATGTCCATGTTTGGTAGATCGGTCCATAACTGCATATTGGCATTTCAAATAATGTTTATAAAGGGTGCTTCCAAATTTGAAGTTATTTTAAATTGTCCAAGTGAAAACAATGGCTTCTGGTATGAAGCAACTACAAAGACTATATATGGTTCAAAGTCTCACCGCACCAATTTTATCACAAAGTATAAAATATTTGATGGATAATGCCCAAGTTTTGTAAATTTTCAAGTTTTTAGCCAGTTTCAGCGAGTTTAACGAGTTTATCTCGGTTTAGCAAAAATGTTCGAATTTTGAACTGAAAATGAGGGGAATCTCTACTTTCCGTAATTCTGGGTCATGCATGTCACTTGCATTGTAGGTCCACAAAGTCAGTTGTAAGGTCGGAGTGGGCGGGCAGGTAAATACTTATTGAAGAATGGCAGGGAAACATCGATGGGGTGATGCACGTGGGAGAATGAAAATTTACCACCTATATCCCTCTATTATTGCGGTGCTACTCGGGTTCTTGTATCCGGAGCAGGGATAGAAGAGTAATTTCACATTCTATAAAAGGTGAAGTATCTTAATGGATGCGTGCGATGTTTAGGTGTCGTACCAAAATTTGAGGTCGGAGCTTCTAACATGTTTTTATTATAAAGAAACTATAAAGATGATGGCTCAAAATGCCACTTCCCCCCTTTTTTCACACAAAGTATAACCTTTTAATGTATACGCCCTTTCAAGCTTCCAGGCTAAATTTGTGCAATAAATTGATTTTTGGGGCTGGATGTTTGAATGGATGGGAGGGATATTTGAATGGATGGGCAGGATATTTTAGTGCTCTGCTAAATTTTTGAAGTTGAAGCTTCTAAGGTACGCTACTCCCACTTGGGGATGATGTCCCCGTCAAATAGACCCATACGCATGTACGCTTTTGAGCATTTAATGAGTTGATAGACATCTACCGCCTTTCAAACAAGATGACCAAGGTCACAACCATAGTTTCTAATACCGTGTCCATGTTTTATACTCCGTACATTGGATGCATATTTCCAATCAAGGTTTACTTATAAAGGGAGAATTCAAATTCGATTTTTTTTCATTTTTCCAAGTGACAACGTTGTTTTTGGTTGTAAAGCAACTTCAAATATTATGGATCAATATGACATAGTGCCTCACACAAAGTAACATGTTTAACGGATACACTTATTCAATCTTTCAGGCTAAATTCTTGCAATAAATTGATAATATGGCAATTTACCAAAAACATGTCAACTTTTTGTTCTACATCTGTGAGATAGATTGCTCTTTATTTGTTTTAAACAAAATCAGTTGAAGGTACCCAAGTATTCTAATACTGGGAGAACCACCGAGAGTTCTACAAGATTTGACTTCTTGACATGAATGGTAATGCCTCCAGATTTGTGTTCTTCTTTGATGAAACACAATAAAACTAAATATAAATCAAAAGCAACCATTCATGATAACATGCCAATACTTTTGGTACGGTAGTGCATATTGGCATTTCAAGCATTTTCTACAAAGTGAATTTCTAAATTTGAAGTTATTTTCAGTTTTGAAAAGTGACAACAATGTTTTTGTGTGAAGAAACTACAAGGTATATGGCTAAAATGAGACCATTGTAACTTGTTTCATTGATATTACCTAGGTTTTATAAATTTTTAAGTTTCGTAGCTATATATTCATGCAACAAATTTTGCTTTATGACAATTTGCTGAAAGTATCTCAAAATTGGAACTACAAGTGCATTATAGCTAGGTCACGTGCCTTTTAAACCATTTTAAGGTTCCTATTTTGCAAGATTCAACATCTTGATCTGAAAGCTATTGTATCCAAAATTTGGCCCCTTCTCAAAAAAATTAGGAACGAAATTAGCTATTGTAGCGTACGATGTATGGACATTCATGGATTTAAAACGAGACCAAGGTCGTGGACATATACTTGACATAGTTTATGATAACATGTCCATATTAGGTAGGTTGGTGCACATTGGCATTTCAAACATTGTCTACAAAGGAGCTTCCAAAATTGAAGTTATTTTTAACTTTTTAAGTGGCAACAATGGCTTTTGCTGCGAAGGAACTAAAAAAACTAGTAAGTTGCATGTGCCGTGCACACGTGATAATCATATAATAAAAGTATGACATATCATTTTTTATATAAAATTATAATAGGTGAAGCTCAAAAATATTTATAATTTTGAGCCACATCCATAAAGAATCGAGTGTATATTTAGTTCTTGTACTTTGTACATGTAGAAATCAACCTATTAGCTACCTAATAATCAACATTCTTGTGAGACCCTAATGCACAGCTTAATAGGATTGATAGTATACCCATACCAACAAGTTACAATTTCTTTTCCGGAAGCTCATATGAAAAGAATTCTGAGGTTAAGCGTGCTTGGTCTAGAGCAATTTGAGGATCGGTGACCGACCGGGAAGTGGGCACCGGATGCATACGAGTGAGGGCAAGTGCAGAGAAAAGACTAATGTTGGTCTGTGGGATTAGTCTAGAGATCCTATTGAGCTACCAGGAGTGACAGCCGACGGTCCAGAGAGGCCGGAATGTTACAAGTTGTATAAAAACCGACCCTCGCGGTTACATGGGAGTGTGCAGGTCAGTGGCGGACATGTGGAGCATGGCGCATGTTTCCCGGAGTGGACACTACATGGCATGCACATGTGTCGGCACTGGACGCACAGACGTATGCCAAGTTCTTAGCTTATGGTTGATCGACGAGGGCGTCGATCTTCTAAGGGTGGGTGTATGTGAGACCCTGGCGCATGGCTTAATAGGATTGATAGTATACCCATGCCAACAAGTTGCAACTTCTTTTCTGTAATATCATGTGGAAAGAACTCTGAGGTTAAGCATGCTTGGCCTAGAGCAATTTGAGGATGGTTGACCGACCGGGAAGTGGGTACCGGGTGCGCACGAGTGAGGAAAAAGTGCGCAGAAAAGACTAGTGTTGGTCTGTGAGCTTAGTCTAGAGATCCTATTGAGCTGCCAGGAGTGACATCCGCTGGTCCGGAGAGGCATGTGTGTTATAATGCTCTGGAGAAATAACGAAGAAGATTCTATAATGATTGAGAAGTGTGTTTTGAGGTTCGTGCATAACAATCATTGTGCTAAAGATTATCAATAGAATCTTATAGATGCTAGAATGGAAAAACGATCCAATGGTTTGCAATGTTAGGATTTGCTACTCGATCTTGATCCAACAGTCAAAGTACAAAGTTATTCGTACACTATATAGTGGTAAGATTATATAGTAGGTAAAGCTCAAAAAAATTAAAATTTGTATAAAGTATGGGTGTATATTTGGTTTGTGTAGTTTGTATCATGTAGAAGTCAACATTTATTAGCTATACCTAATACTTGGAAATTTTGGTAACATGGTCTAAAGAAATGATGAAACAGATTCTAGAATGATGGAGAAGTATGTTTGAGGTTTGTGCATAGCGTTCATTGTGCTAAAGACTATCAATAGTATCTTCTAGCAGATGCTAATAGAACGGAAAAGAAGATCCGACGGTTGGTGATTGGGATTTACGAGTCTTGATCCAACGGTCAATATTCAAAGTTATTTATACACTATATAGTGGTAAGATAAGATATGGCTCAAAATGCCACCTTCCCAAATTTCACACAAATTAATACATATATTTAATAGACAATGCACGAGTTTCATGAATTTTCAAGTTTTCGTGTTGATTTTGCCACTTTAACTAGTTCATCTCGCTTTAGCGAAAATGGGTCAATTTTGATCTATGGTCACTGACAGGTGGGCCACGTATATGGTGGTGCCCAGAGCAGGGTAGGTCAGAATTTCAAAAGTAATCCCTCCCCACCCATTTGGACTTTGTAATAACATCCACTCTTCGCCGCTTAGACCCTCACCCCCTTGCCCACAAAACAAACACACTCATCGCTGCTCCTCATCTCACCACCGTGCGCGCGCAGGAGCTTTCCCTACCCATCAGTTTTCTTGAGATGCACCGGTGGTCATGTCGATCCCACATTAGTCCTTCTATCTCTAGATCGATCTGGTGGCAATTTATTTCCCTTTCACTCGATCTGCCTCCTCAAATACGTAGTTTAATTTATCCTTAGTCTGCATGGCCATAGTTGATTTTGTGCTTAATCTGTGTTCTTAAGTACCTTTGCCAATTTTTGTTGCCAATATGTTTCCTGAAATGCATAGGCATATATAGTTTTTCTACTCCATCTATATGTTTCCTGCTTTTCTTTTATTAAGAACCAATCTTGTATGTCAAAATTAAACAGATGGGTAGATTTTGGATACATTAGGAAGCCCGAAACATATCTTTGGTGTTCTACGATTTATGGAGTTTGTTAGAGCTCATTGTGACAACTCAAAAGTACATTGCCCCTGGCGCTTATGTGTGAATCAGAGGGTGATGCCTCTCAGTATAGTGGAAGACCATATTTATATATTTGGATGCTAAGCACACATATGTTAGATGGGTATTTCATGGTGAAACATATGATCCTCCATATGAACATGGGGAATGATGCAGCGCTGAGTTGATGTAGGAGCGCTTCGTTGGGAACCCCAAGAGCAAGGTGTGAAGCAGCACAACAACAAGTTTTACCTTAGTAAGAAACCGAGGTTATCGAACCAGTAGGAGGAAGGACATGTCACACAGGTGTTGCAAGCAACACGGAGACCTGCACAACACAAACTCAAGACTTTGCCCCAACGAATCAGTGAGGTTGTCAAGCTCACCGGTTTGCTGTAACAAAGGATTAAACTTATGGTGCGGAAGGTAATGGTTTGCAGCAAGTAAACAAGAAACAGTGGAAGATGTATAAATGATAAAGATTGGACAGGGGTCCATAGTTCACTAGAGGTGCTCTCCTTAGATAAATAACATGGCATGAAGGGTAAACAAATTACAGCGGGGCAATTGACAGGAACAGAGTAAGGCATAACAATGCAATTACTAGCCAGAAAGATCCTATGAGGTTGATTGGGCAATACAACAATATACATAGACCATCATCCAACTGCATCTATGACTAGAAGTCCACCTTTAGGTTATCATCCGAACCCCCTCCAGTATTAAGTTGCAAGCAACAGACAACTGCTTTAAGCAAAGTGTGTAAGGTAAACAGTCCACATGTTCCATGAACAAGAGACCGTTGTTTTCTCCCTAGTAGCAACAACACATCTACAACAGAAGAGATTATTGTCACTTCCCTTGGAAACTAGAGGCATGAACCCACTATCGAGCATAAGTACTCCCTCTTGGAGTGTAACACCGCGGTTCTGAAAAGACCGAGGCTTCTATGTGACATGCCAATCCCTGGATCGGTTCATTGGCCCACAATAGAATAAGATGAATAACATAGCAAAATATCCGTGTATCATGAATAACAAAGATCCAGAGTACCATTATTACAATAAAAGCGTAGCCCAAGGCTAGCTCAAATTATTCAGGTAGCGACATAAATAAAGTAAATCCTCCATTCTTCAAATTGCCCACAAGTGAACAAGTGCCGAGTGGAGTACCGTGGCCTATATCGATTACTCAGAATCGGAATAACCTGCAACATGAAACGTAGCAGCCCCGAAGGGTCAATACATGGAATGTATGGCAAGTAGAGCTAGTAATGGAGACAATAGTACTAACATCTACATGCATATTTGGCAATTGGAGCTGTGTCTGGCTTGCATTTGCAAATACATTTGTCCTACTTTCATAAACAATTTTTGATTTTCTTTGAAAAGATCCCAATTAAGTTAACCCAACAATATTAAAACAATTATGAAATTAGAATGAGCGAGAAACATGTCATGGAATCAATATCAAGAAACTCAGATGCCCATAACCGGGGACACGGCTAATCGATTAGATTATACACCCTGCAGGGGTTAGTACACTTTACCCATGTGACTTGGCCAGCCCAGCTCGTACCATCACTCTCATTTTGAGTGGTGATAGGGAGAAGTCCAAGAAGAGACCGTTCGGAAGTAGCTCCTCAATCCCGACGCGCACCGGTCCAACCTACCAAAATTCTACATCTCTGGATACGCGGGTTCGAGTTACCACAACCTACTAAGTCCAACCAACCGCCCATTTCATTATTGGCACATGGTTGTACACGTAAGCTACACAATAAAGAAGCCAATCATTCTCTCTTGATTCCTGGGTGCCTTTCCGCAATGAAACCACCAAAAATTATCAATACCATCACACCCAGGAGATTCATTGATTAAGTTGTTTTAGTTTTCTCAAACCAATACTTTTAGAAACAAGTCTCAATGATGTGACCCAGCCCTCGTTCAACATAGCATGGCTAAGCACATCTACCAACGGTGGTTCATCTACAAGGAATGCCCTACCACATAATAGGACATAGCATAGCGATAGTATCTTCCTACACATGCAACTACAAAATACACGACAATGCATTGGAAATAGTAGGACGATATCATGAACAAAGTAGCATCTACTTGCCTTGGTTGTAGCGGTCGGAAGAACAATCCACACACGAGCAAGCGTTGCACTCGTCACAATCTACACGATACAATTGCAATCATAAACAAACAATCCACAAGCATATGCAACAAATATGATGCATGAAGGTATGCAAGGCAAGTGAATTGGTTCTATAGCTGCACCACATAATCCTATTCAATAATACTACTGATTGCATGCATGGAAAATAGTTTTAGCGCAAGGAAAACTATTATGCAAAAAGTAATGCTCAAAACCAGAGCTAGAACTCAAATAATTCACTACCGGTAGTATACTGTTTGTAAAATCTCGGGAAAAATCTACCGCATAGGCATAGCTATTTAGGAACAGTACCAAATGGAATTACTCAAAAAGGAATTATAAAACTCCCCGAGTAATTAAAACACTGCAGAAAGCCACTAGACAGTTTCTGCAGAAGTTTTTACTGTAAGCCTATCTTTTTAATTCACGATGAGATTCCCCTCGTTCCACTGAATCCAGGGACATATCATACGCAATTTTTGGAGTTACAAATCTTTTTCTACGAATTAAATACTCTAAAAAGGCCATTAACTCATTTGATTAAACTGTACTAAACCTTGCTGCAAAAGTGTGAAACAAAGGTACAGCAAGATTCTACACGACTCACTGAATCTGCACATATTTTATTTGCAATTTTTGGCCCAGCGGTTTAATTTCTACGCAATTTACAAGTTTCTACCGAAATCTGCCAACTAAATCGATTAAAATAATTGCCCAGTCAACTGTGTCTGTTGACTGGTCAACGCGGCTGCTGACTGGGCGCTGACTGGGCGTCTGACTAGTAAACGCCTGGATACTGACCGGTCAACGTCCGATCTGGACCGTTGATCTGAGATCTAATGGCGGCTGCGGACTTACCGGAAACGAACGGCGGCGATCTCGGGACGGTGCGGCGATCGGTTCCGGCGACGGCGTTTTTCCTGTGCGGAAGGGGAAGGTTGGTCAGCGCGCGGATCAATCAAGGCGGTCACGCAACGGCGGCGCGACAGCGTGGACGGCGAGCGGCGGCGCAAGGCGCGCGGGGCGGCGCGCGTGCGAGCGTGCAGCAGCGGCAGCGCGGCGCGAGGCGGCTGCAGCGCTGGCGCGTGCATGCGCGCGCGAAGCAGCGGCGGCGCGGCACGACTGCAGGCGGGTGGCGCGGCAGCGGCGAGTAGCAGCAGCGGCAGGCGGCGGCTGCAAGCGGCGCGCGCGGGGCAGGCGGCGCAGCTGGTGGCGAGGCACGGGGCAGCAGGCGGCTCGGGGCGCGCGCGCGCGGAAGGCGGTGGTGGCGTGCAGGCAGCGCGGCGCGCGGGTGGAGGCGCAGGGCGGCGAGCGGCGGGAGGCGGGAGGCGGGCGGCGCGGGGAGGAAAGGAGAGGGAGAGAGAGAGGCGCGGTGGCGGCGGGGTACCTGGGCGGCGGCAGCGCGGAGGCCGAGGGGGAGGCGGCGATCGCGGGGAGGAGGCGGCGGCTGGGTGCGGGGTTCGAGGCGGGGAGGGGCGATCGAGGCGGGCAGGGAGGCGGGGCCCGGGGCTTTTAAGTGGGGCCCCCTCGTGGGGTCCTACGCCGATACGACGCGCGGTTGGAAAAGGACTCGGAAAACGGCCCGTTTTTCTAACTTTTAATAAAACGGTCGCAACTTTTCCGTACGAGCTCCGAATCGAGCGATTCTTGCTCCTACGGTTTTGTAAAATCGAGGGGAACAATCTAGGGTCAATGGTTGAGCAAAACCACTAGGCTACAAGGGTGGCAACACTAGTTCTTCTAATGCCTCCCGCGGGAGCCTCGTAGAAGAATAGAAAAGGGTTTTGAAAATAGCGTTTCGCCGATTCTTTTCAATCAACGGTTTTGCATGGAAGAGTATGATGCAATGATATGCATGATATGCAGAACCAAATCTAAAATTTGGGATGTGACAAGACTAACCCCCTTAAGATGAATCTCGTCCTCGAGATTCGGCGCGGCTAGCAAATAGGTGTGGGTAGTCCTCTCGGATGTCATCCTCACGCTCCCAAGTGGCTTCCTCTTCGGTGTTGTGGCTCCACTGCACCTTGCAAAACCTGATCGTCTTGGTACGGGTAGTCCTCTCCGCTGTCTCCAGAATCTTGACCGGTTTCTCCTCATAGGTCAAATCATTCTCAAGCTGAACCTCCTCTAGTGGCACAGTGTCTCTCAATGGTGTATCCACCATCTCCGGATGGCACTTCTTCAGCTGGGATACGTGGAACACATTATGAACAGCGGACAGAGCCTCTGGCAACTCCAACTGATAAGCAACTTCTCCTTTGCATGCTAAGACCCGATACGGTCCAACAAATCGAGGTGCCAGCTTACCCTTAATTCCAAACCTCTTGATTCCACGAAGTGGCGACACTCTGAGGTATGCTCTATCACCTATCTCATACACCACTTCCTTGCGCTTGGCGTCAGCGTAGCTCTTCTGCCTTGATTGTGCTACCTTCAGTCTGTCCCTAATCAAGGCGACCTTCTCCTCAGCGTCCTTGATCAAATCAGGCCCACACAACTGACGTTCTCCTACTCCATCCCATAGCAATGGTGTCCGGCACCGTTTCCCATACAACACATCGAACGGTGACGTCTTGATGCTGGTTTGATAGCTGTTGTTGTAGGAAAACTCTGCATACGGCAAATTCTCATCCCAACTAGAACCATGAGCCAAGGCGCAAGCTCTCAGCATGTCCTCCAAAATCTGATTCACCCTCTCGGTCTGTCCATCAGTCTGCGGGTGAAACGCTGTGCTAAACTCCAATCTAGTGCCAAGTGACTCGTGCAGCTGGCGCCAGAAGTGTGAGGTAAATTGGGTGCCTCTATCAGATACAATACTCTTGGGAACTCCGTGTAGGCACACAATCCTGTCCATGTAAATCTTGGCCAACTTTGCACTTGTATAGGTCGTCTTTACCGGTATAAAGTGGGCTACCTTGGTCAAATGGTCGACCACTACCCAAATAGAGTCATATCCTGACCTGGTCCTGGGCAATCCTGTGATAAAATCCATTCCCACTTCCAATCCGGCACGGGCAATGGCTGTAGCAGTCCTGCTGGCTTCTGGTGTTCCGCTTTCACTCGGGTACATACATCACATAGGGCAATATGCTCCGCGATGTCTCCCTTCATGTTGTTCCACCAGAATCTGTCCTTTAGGTCCATATTCATCTTCGTATTGCCCGGATGTATGGAATACGGCGAGTCATGAGCTTCCTGCAGAATCAACTTCCTCAACTCCGGATCGTTGGGGACGCACAAATGATCTCCATACCACAAGGTACCTTGCTCATCCTCGCGGAATTCCTTTGCTCGATCCTCCTTCATCTTTTCCCTTATTTCATCCATCTCTTTGTCTCCCACTTGAGCCTTCCAAATTCTGTCCTGTAGCGTTGGTTGGACTTCCATTGTTGCCAAGTATCCTTCAGATACTACCTCCAGTCTAAGGTCCTTGAATTGCTTGCACAAATCCTCAGGCAATTCACCAATTGTCAATCCATTGGCATACACCTTCCGGCTCAGAGCATCTGCTACTACATTGGCCTTTCCTGGGTGGTATTGCAGATTCATATCGTAGTCCTTGATAAGCTCCAACCATCTCCTTTGTCTCATGTTCAGTTCCTTCTGCGTGAATATGTACTTCAGGCTCTTGTGGTCGGTGTACACATCACAGTGTTTTCCCATTAAGTAATGCCTCCATACCTTGAGCGCATGAAACCACTGACGCTAACTCCAAGTCGTGTGTGGGGTAATTCCGCTCATGGTGCTTAAGTTGTCGCGAGGCATATGACACCACTCTCCCATCTTGCATCAGCACACTCCCAAGTCCCTGTCGAGAAGCATCACAGTACACTTGGAAATCCTTCTGAAGATCTGGTAAACACTGAACAGGCGCGGTCACTAGTCGATGCTTCAGTTCCTGAAAGCTGGCTTCACATACGTCTGACCATTCAAACTTCCTCTCCTTCTTCAGAAGTTCAGTCATCGGCTTAGAAATCTTGGAAAAGTTTTCAATGAACCTCCTGTAATATCCAGCAAGTCCCAAAAAGCTTCGAATCTCTCCTGCATTCTTGGGTGCTTCCCACTCAGTTACTGCAGTCACTTTGCTTGGGTGAACAGCGACTCCTTCTCCTGACACTACGTGTCCAAGAAACCCAACAGTGTTAAGCCAGAATTCACACTTGCTGAATTTGGCATACAGCTTGTGTTCCCTCAGCTTCTCCATAATCAGTCGTAGATGCTTCTCATGCTCAGCATCATCCTTGGAATATATCAGTATGTCATCAATAAACACCACCACGAACTTGTGCAAATACTCCATAAATACCTTGTTCATCATGGTCATGAAATACGCTGGGGCATTCGTTAGTCCAAAAGACATAACCGTATACTCATATAAACCATACCTAGTGGTGAAGGCGGTTTTTGGTACGTCCTCCTCCCGGATCTTCAATTGAAAGTAGCCTGATCGCAGATCAATCTTGCTGAACACCTTCGCTCCTTCCAGTTGATCAAACAAATCATTTATGTTCGGCAGAGGGTACTTGTTCTTGATGGTTACTTCATTCAGCGAGCGATAGTCCACCACTAATCTCTTGCTGTTGTCCTTCTTCTCCACAAACAGAACAGGTGCTCCCCATGACGACGAACTAGGCTGAATGAATCCCTTTTCCAGCTGCTCTTTCAACTGCTTCTTCAATTCCTTCAGCTCATCCACATCCATCTTATATGGTTTCTTTGCTATAGGTCCTATTCCCGGCATCAGGTCGATGAGAAACTCCACTTCCCTGTCAGGTGGCATTCCTGGCAGCTCTTCCGGAAACACGTCGGGGTAATCCCTAATCACTGGCACAGTATCCATGCTAACCCCCTTAAGAGAATTCAACTTACAACTTCGCGGTCGCACAACCGACTTGAATCTAATCCTCTTACCATCCGGGGTTTTGAGTGAAACAGCTCGCTGTGCACAATCTATGTGTTCCCCATGCATAGACATCCAATCCATACCCAGAATGACGTCTAACCCCTGTGATTCCAACACTACCAAATGTGCACTGAAGTTGTGTGTTCCAATCCTCACAGTTAAGTCGCGGCATCCTGCGCTAGCTATCATATCTCCTCCAGGTGAACTCACTCTAATAGACCTTTTCATAGACTCAGTAGGTAGCTTATACTTATCCACAAATGCCCTTGATATGAATGAATGCGATGCACCAGTATCGAAAAGTATAAGTGCAGGGTGAGTGTTGATTGGAAACTTACCAATCACAAGGTCAGGCTCATCTGGAATCTCCTCCACATTCATGTGGTTCACTGTGGCCTTCTCGTTGTTGGTTGGCTTCAGTCCTTTCCTCTTCGGACAGTTGTCAGCCTAGTGTCCCTTCTGTTTACACTTGAAGCATGTCACCTCACTCAGATCCTTCTTCATAAAGCTGCGATCACGGTTGCGGTCGTGTCCACCGTGTCCTCCAGAGTGGTGAGAGTGTCCTCCCTTGTGACTGTGGTGGCGGCTCCTATGGTTGTCATGATGATGCCCATCGCCTCCATGGTGGTGGCGGTCATGGCTCCCATGGTCACTCCCTCCATGCTTGGAGTATCCATCATATGAAGTGCGAGACTTGTGGTGTGAACCTGAGTGGTGATTATTGCTCTTTCTCTTGCGGTTCTCCACCTGTTTGTGCTTCCCTTCCAAGATCCTGGCCTTGTCCATAAGCTCCTGGAAAGTGGGGTAGTAAACCACCAGTAGCTGTACTGAAAGTTCATCACTGAGGCCATCCAGGAATCTCTCCCTCCTTTTTGCATCAGTGTCAACATCCTCAGGTGCATAACGGGACAGGTTGTTGAACTCCTCAATGTACTCAGCCACGGTGCGATTGGTTTGGCGCAAGTTGCGGAACTCCTTCCTCTTCAGGCTCAGAACTCCTGAAGACACGTGGTTGGTCCTGAAACCTTCCTCAAACATTGCCCAAGTCACAGTATCCAGCGGGTGGGTGATCTGAAAAGTGTCCCACCAAGAAGCGGCTGGTCCCTCTAGTAGGTGAGCGGCAAACCTCACATTCTCAGCATCAGTGCATCCAACGGTTACCAGATCCTTGTTGACTGAACGCAACCAGTCGAGGGAAACCATTGGTTCCATTGCAGTAGAGAACTTAGCTGGCCTTAGCCTCAGAAATCTGGTGAGAGCATCTCCCTGAGGCCGGTTGTTTCCATTGTTGTTGTTCTGATTTGCCATGAACTGACTCATCACTTGGGTCAGCTGCGCCTGAGCTGCCATGAGCTTCTCCAACTCAGTGGGTTGACCGCGGGGAGGCATCTGCGGTTCAGCACAGGTAAGTTTAGAAAGAATCAACTACGACAATAGGATTCTACCCATGCATATGATCAAACAACAACAAACAATAGCAGACAATCACAAGCAAGCAACACATCAACAAACAAGTGATCCAGCAACATCCCAGGGGTTAATCCTAGCAGTATATACCTACTTAAATAGTTTTGCAAGAGTTGGCAATGGTTAACTAAACAGTTGATCAACTAAACAGCAAAAACAACAATCTGCCAGAACAGTCCAGCAGCGTTCACTAATTTTTCCGCCTGACTTAAACTCGTCAGAAAATTTAGCTGATTTTTGCACATATAGTAAAGAGAGTTTCGCATCAGCCCAATTTATTTAAGATTTTTCCTAGTTACCAGAAAAATATGAAAAATCGTACAGTACTGCTGTATCAGCAGAAAACTGCAGCGAAAATAACACAGATGTTAACCAAACTTGCCATAACTCTTTCATAAAATTCGTACAAATAATTCCTGGGATATTGGAGTACACAAATAAGCAACTAATCACTCGTAAACTAACACGAACTAAGCTTCACATCGATCGAGACTAATCCTAACGAATTTGCCTAACGTGGACTAATTGGTGGACTTCTATCTACTTCTTGAAGAGGTTGCGGTAGGTCCTTGCGGTCATGCGTTGGCGCTTCGGTTCGCGGTACAACCATGGCGGCGGAGTGTACACTTCTCCTGAATCATCACTTGAGATCTCAAACTCCACCTTTTCTGGATCCACCTCTTCTTCACTCTCAGCTGCAACTGCAACAGCTTCATCTCCTCCACCATCATCGTCTCCATCATCATCATCCTCGTCCTCATCATCATCATCGTCCCCACTGTCATCATCATCCCCATTGTTGCCATCATCTCCATTGTCATCATCAGCGGGTGGATTCAGCTGTGCTTGGAGAGCGGCAATCTGGGCTGTCATAGCTTCAATAGTCTGATCCCTTTCCTGGACGGTCCCTTGCAGCTGTTGTATGTTCTGGGTGTTCTCCTGCACAGTACCATGAAGATGAGCTATGGTTGCATCTCTGGCTATCAGGGCATTCTCCAGAACTCCCACAGCTTCATGCAGGGTGTCAATCTCCTGTCCTTGGACCACCATACCGTTGCTAGCAAAATCTGCAATCTCCTTTATCATCATCACTTTCTCAGCTAGAGCTCCATTCTCCCTTTCCATGTCCTCTATGTGCCTCCGACGGGGCGGCATGTTTTTCCTGTCGCCCGGGGTAACCACAATGTGCCCATCTTCATCACGCCTCCCATAGTCACGGTAGGGTGAATCTGCTGGCAGTAGGTGTCAGACATTATGGCACTGGCGAGACAGGGCTTCATGTATGGCCAAGTTGATTACAAGTCCCCAGTTGCAGTATGTCTTGGTGTAGATCAAGTGCACGGGGTTTGGCAAGGCGACATCCCTGAATATGAAGGTAGTGATCTCCCATGCATCCTCTCCATATCCATAGGTGTACAGCCTTCTTCCCTTGAACATGGGCAGTGGCAATCCCAATGACTGCGAGAGCTGTGCTAACTGCCTTGCAAAGGGCCTTGGTGACTCCATGGTTGCATACTCAGTCCTGACTTCTCCCATCTATCAAGTAAAAGAGGAAAGTGTGAGAATAACATATGGTAAGAATTTACGAGGGTGAAAGGCATAAGATGAAAGACAGAGTTAATATAGGCTTTAATAAATCTATGGCTTCCTAATCCAATCCTAGGTCACGATCCTACAATCGACACACGGGCTCTGATACCATCTTGTAACACCGCGGTTCTGAAAAGACCGAGGCTTCTATGTGACATGCCAATCCCTGGATCGGTTCATTGGCCCACAATAGAATAAGATGAATAACATAGCAAAATATCCGTGTATCATGAATAACAAAGATCCAGAGTACCATTATTACAATAAAAGCGTAGCCCAAGGCTAGCTCAAATTATTCAGGTAGCGACATGAATAAAGTAAATCCTCCATTCTTCAAATTGCCCACAAGTGAACAAGTGCCGAGTGGAGTACCGTGGCCTATATCGATTACTCAGAATCAGAATAACCTGCAACATGAAACGTAGCAGCCCCGAAGGGTCAATACATGGAATGTATGGCAAGTAGAGCTAGTAATGGAGACAATAGTACTAACATCTACATGCATATCTGGCAATTGGAGCTGTGTCTGGCTTGCATTTGCAAATACATTTGTCCTACTTTCATAAACAGTTTTTGATTTTCTTTGAAAAGATCCCAATTAAGTTAACCCAACAATATTAAAACAATTATGAAATTATAATGAGCGAGAAACATGTCATGGAATCAATATCAAGCAACTCAGATGTCCATAACCGGGGACACAGCTAATCGATTAGATTATACACCCTGCAGGGGTTAGTACACTTTACCCATGTGACTTGGCCAGCCCAGCTCGTACCATCACTCTCATTTTGAGTGGTGATAGGGAGAAGTCCAAGAAGATACTGTTCGGAAGTAGCTCCTCAATCCCGACGCACACCGGTCCAACCTACCAAAATTCTACATCTCTGGATACGCGGGTTCGAGTTACCACAACCTACTAAGTCCAACCAACCGCCCATTTCATTATTGGCACATGGTTGTACACGTAAGCTACACAATAAAGAAGCCAATCATTCTCTCTTGATTCCTGGGTGCCTTTCCGCAATGAAACCACCAAAAATTATCAATACCATCACACCCAGGAGATTCATTGATTAAGTTGTTTTAGTTTTCTCAAACCAATACTTTTAGAAACAAGTCTCAATGATGTGACCCAGCCCTCGTTCAACATAGCATGGCTAAGCACATCTACCAACGGTGGTTCATCTACAAGGAAGGCCCTACCACATAATAGGACATAGCATAGCGATAGTATCTTCCTACACATGCAACTACAAAATACACGACAATGCATTAAAAATAGTAGGACGATATCATGAATAAAGTAGCATCTACTTGCCTTGGTTGTAGCGGTCGGAAGAACAATCCACACACGAGCAACCGTTGCACTCGTCACAATCTACACGATACAATTGCAATCATAAACAAACAATCCACAAGCATATGCAACAAATATGATGCATGAAGGTATGCAAGGCAAGTGAATTGGTGCTACAGCTGCACCACATAATCCTATTCAATAATACTACTGATTGCATGCATGGAAAATAGTTTTAGCACAAGGAAAACTATTATGCAAAAAGTAATGCTCAAAACCAGAGCTAGAACTCAAATAATTCACTACCGGTAGTATACTGTTTGTAAAATCTCGGGAAAAATCTACCGCATAGGCATAGCTATTTAGGAACAGTACCAAATGGAATTACTCAAAAAGGAATTATAAAACTCCCCGAGTAATTAAAATACTGCAGAAAGCCACTAGACAGTTTCTGCAGAAGTTTTTACTGTAAGCCTATCTTTTTAATTCACGATGAGATACCCCTCGTTCCACTGAATCCAGGGACATATCATACGCAATTTTTGGAGTTACAGATCTTTTTCTACGAATTAAATACTCCAAAAAGGCCATTAACTAAATTGATTAAACTGTACTAAACCTTGCGGCAAAAGTGTGAAACAAAGGTACAAAAAGATTCTACACGACTCACTGAATCTACACATATTTTATTTGCAATTTTTGGCCCAGCGGTTTAATTTCTACGCAATTTACAAGTTTCTACCGAAATCTGCCAACTAAATCGATTAAAATAATTACCCAGTCAACTGTGTCTGTTGACTGGTCAACGCGGCTGCTGACTGGGCGCTGACTGGGCGTCTGACTAGTCAACGCCTGGATACTGACCGGTCAACGTCCGATCTGGACCGTTGATCTGAGATCTAATAGCGGCTGCGGACTTACCGGAAACGAACGGCGGCGATCTCGGGACGGTGCGGCGATCGGTTCCGGCGACGGCGTTTTTCCTACGCGGAAGGGGAAGGTTGGTCAGTGCGCGGATCAATCAAGGCGGTCACGCAACGGCGGCGCGACAGCGCGGACGGCGAGCGGCGGCGCGCGTGCGAGCGTGCAGCAGCGGCAGCGCGGCACAAGGCGGCTGCAGCGCTGGCGCGTGCGTGTGCGCGCGAAGCAGCGGCGGCGCGACGCGGCTGCAGGCGGGTGGCGCGGCAGTGGCGAGCAGCAGCAGCGGCAGGCGGCGGCTGCAAGCGGCGCGTGCGGGGCAGGCGGCGCAGCTGGCGGCGAGGCGCGGGGCAGCGGGCGGCTCGGGGCACGAGCGCGCGCGCGGAAGGCGGCGGTGGCGTGCAGGCAGCGCGGCGCGCGGGTGGAGGCGCAGGGCGGCGAGCGGCGGGAGGCAGGTGGCACGGGAAGGAAAGGAGAGGGAGAGAGAGAGGCGCGGCGGCGGCGGGGTACCTGGGCGGCGGCGGCGCGGAGGCCGAGGGGGAGGCGGCGATCGCGGGGAGGAGGCGGCGGCTGGGTGCGGGGTTCGAGGCGGGGCGGGGCGATCGAGGCGGGCAGGGAGGCGGGGCCCGGGGCTTTTAAGTGGGGCCCCCTCGCGGGGTCCTACGCCGATACGGCGCGCGGTTGGAAAAGGACTCGGAAAACGGCCCGTTTTTCTAACTTTTAACAAAACGGTCGCAACTTTTCCGTACGAGCTCCGAATCGAGCGATTCTTGCTCCTACGGTTTTGTAAAATCGAGGGGAACAATCTAGGGTCAATGGTTGAGCGAAACCACTAGGCTACAAGGGTGGCAACACTAGTTCTTCTAATGCCTCCCGCGGGAGCCTCGTAGAAGAATAGAAAAGGGTTTTGAAAATAGCGTTTCGCCGATTCTTTTCAATCGACGGTTTTGCATGGAAGAGTATGATGCAATGATATGTATGATATGCAGAACCAAATCTAAAATTTGGGATGTGACATGGAGTCACTAGCAACTACTTGGCCAAGATAACCACTAACAACGGAGAGCATGCAAGATCACAAACAACACAGGCATGATAGAATCATAAAGATAAAACTATTAATCAAACCAACATAATAATCTCAATATCCATCGGATCCTTGCAAACACAACATGCATGATTACAAATATATTAGATCTTGATCATGAACGGAGCTCAGAAGATCTATACATGAAAGCACAAAGGAGGAGAAACAACAATCTAGCTACTACATGGACCCATAGTCCAAGGTGGAACTACTCACGAATCATTCCAGAGAGAAGGCCTCCAGGATGATCTCCCCTCCGGTAGGGTGCCGGGAAGAACTTCAGATCCCCCCTGATCTAGGGACGATGGTGGCGGCGGCTATAGACGGTTTCGTGGATTTATGATCGGGTACTCAGGGTTTCTGCATCGGGGGCTTCTTTTAGGCGAAGGGGGAGACCGAGGTGGTGGCCAGAGGGGGCAAACCCTACCCAGGCGCGGGGTAGGGCCCCCCCGCGCCTAGGGAGGTTTAGCCGCCCTGGCACGCCTCCTCGACTCTCCTCTAGACTTCTTGGTCCCCACAGAAAGTTATTGACTTTGTCCTTCGTCCCGTCCAATTCCGAGAATATTTCTTTACTAACTTTTATAAAACCAAAAACAGCAGAAAACAGGCATCTGGCACTGTTGCAACTTGTTAATAGGTTAGTACCAGAAAACATGTAAAAAGCACCTCAAAGTGTGGACAAGTACAGCAAAGTAGATACTAAACAAACATGGGGCATCAAAAATTATAGATACGTTTCCAACGTATCAGCATCCCCAAGCTTAACTCCGGCTCGTCCTCGAGTAGGTAAGTGATAAAAGAATAATTTTTTAGGTGACATGCACCCTCACAATAAATATCCAACTGTAGGGTTCGCAGCATAGAAAATAAAAAATTTCCTACAATGGGAACAACTATGTACCAAGATCTATCTACTATATACAATCAACGGGCGAATATACATCCGTAGAGAACATACCCTTGAAGACCGACAAAGCTTAACGAGTCCAAACTCGTGGTTGATGTAGACGATATCTTGCCGATCTCAAGATCGAGAGGAAGTCCTAGCGCCACAAAACAGCAGCGCATCCGTGCTCGCACACACGTTCGAGGCACCGAGCAACCTCCGCCTCCTCGCTCTAGCGATGCAGCGGAAGCACAACTCTTTCTTGCCAAAAAAGCCACCGGGAACATGTATCTCACTAGTCCTAGAACATGGGGGATAAACACTAGAGGGGGAGAGAGATCCTTCACGAGGAGGTGTGAGTGAGAGAGAGGGAGGGGGGCTCCTTTTATGGGGAGAGGGGGGCAACCAAGGGGCCATGCGCCCAGCCATGGGGCTGCCCCCTCCCCTCCTTTCATTCATGTGGGTGGACACTCCACTCACACAAAAGCCTTTCAATTTCCTCCACTCAAAAACCCACTCAACCCATTAAATTTCCACCAAATTTAATGGAAACTCTCATTAAATAAAACTCCTTTTATTTATTCAGAATTTTGCCAATTACTTTAATGACAAACATTCTCATATAACCCCTAGCTAGTATTTCATTTCACATGCAAAATCACTTTTTGTTATTCTTTTCGGCATGAAACTTTTGCTCCAAATGGATGTCAGTGTCTCTTAAGTGTGTCACCCTACGGTTCGTGAATAATGCGTACATGATCAAGACTCCTCTTGGATCAATAATCAGAAGCGGGATCTGGAGACCCATACTGACTCCCACACATTCAGCGATGACTTTCTTGTGATCGCGAGAACCTTTTACGCTAGTATCTTAATCCTTTTGTTTGGCGATATATTACATGTCCGAGATTCCATCATCGGTATCTCCATACCTAGTTTGATCTCGTTACTGACATGCACTCTTTTCTCGTTCCTGTGATATAACATTGTAGTGATCAAATCACTTGCTTGCAAGCTAATCAATGTGATATCACCGAGAGGGCCTAGAGCATATCTATCTGTCATCGGGATGAAAAAATTCCACTCTCGATCCATGGGCCTCAACATGACACTTTAGTAGTTTTGAACCCATCTTTATAATCACCATGTTACGGTGTGACGTTTGATGTTATCAAGAAACTCTTCTGGTGTTAGTGATTGACATGATCTCATGGTCTAAGGATTAGGATCACTTCGTAAGTTGTTATAGCAATATAAACTCAATGACTTTGATTGTAATTATATACTTCGGATGAATGTTCATCACATCATTATACTAATGTTGCGACCTCATTATTAACAACATCCAATTTCCATGATCTGGAAACCTTGATCATCTTGTTAATCAACGAGCTAGTTTTATGAGAGAGGCATAACTAGGAAGTTTCTGTTTGTTTATTAAACACACATGTATTAATGTTTACGTATTAATACAATTATAGCATGCAAAATAAACATTTATCATAAACAATGAATACGAAAATAACCACTTTATTATTGCCTCTCAGACATATTCCCTTCAGTCTCCCACTTGCACTAGAGACAATAATCTAGTTTGAAAACTTTGCGTATTGAACACCTATGGCTTTCTGGTGTTCCATATACGCAACTGCAAGTGGTAAACATAATGTACGGATCTAACACTTTCAGGTCTGTGTGTATTTGCATGTCTTTGCGTCTTCACGCATCACTCATTCTCCAATGAGATGGCATTGTATAAATTTGGTCTTTTGGTGAGACCTTTAGTTCCATGGGGTTAAATCATGTCGATACTATTGTCGTACAATATATCTTTAGTGTTAGCCAGTTGCGAACCACACCTTAGTTTGATAACAAACTACTTGACACAAATTCCCTCCATTGCTGCTACTATAGCAGTCATATACTTAGCCTTTTGTTGTAGTATCTGTCACAATGTCTTAACTTTGGAATTCATCCAAATCCATCATGGAAACTTTCTTTCCATTTCATTGTGACACTCATAGTTTAAATTGAGATAAAATTAATTTATATCTTGTGACAAAACTAGTATCAATGTAACGCTTTACAGTGAACTATTTGTAATTGTTTGTCACCTCTACACAAATATATTCTTAGTTCTTCCAAAAGATCATAAGAATATCCTCACTATCGTCCAATGATCATTTTATGATTCATTCTGGTATATTCTCATAACACTTAGAGCATAAGACATATCTGGATGTATACATATCATGGTATGATTGATCAAAACATCCTTGTGATTTCACTCATCAAGTGTTAAAGCACTTGAATCTTGTTTCACTTATCAAGTCGATACACTTGAATCTTGATTCAATTCCTTTCCATGCGACAAGAACCGTTTCTTGTCATTTCTATATTGAACTCCTTCAATATTTCATATATGTACGTTTGGCATAACCATATTAGCGTCACAGTTTATCCACTATAGAAATTCATGCTAAATATTCGGGTTTTGCCTAAGTCTTTCATTGAAATGAAATTCTTAACCTTTATCAATAAAAGATACATCATTTATAATCAACAAGATGTCCTCCACATAATGTATTAGAAATATGTCTCAGCGCTCCCACTTAATTTCTTGCAAATGCAAGCATTTTCATCGGCTCCGGATGAAAACTCCTTTTTTATCACGGTGAAGATTCCAAGTCTATGATGCTTACTTCAACCATTGAAGTTTGCATGCCCTTTTAGCATCCTTTGAATTTAACAAAACCCTTTGGACCGTGTCTTGTACACGTCCTAGGTAACCACTCTATTAGAAGAATTTTGTTTTGTTTATCCATCTACCATATACCAAATTATATGTAGTGGTTGCTACTTTAATCCGTCCGGACTAAAATATCTCTATGAAAGATCCACTCCTTAAACATTGTCATAAAAACTTTACCAACATGCCGACTATTTCATAGATGTGAAATATCCATGTCTGTTTTTTTATAGATCCAAATATGACCGATAGATTTTTACACCTTTCCGGAGGGTCTTCCAAGTTAAAAACTTGAATTATCGTGTATGGAACTATCACGGATTTTATGGCTTCAAGCCATTTGACGGAGTCAGGGCCCATCATCGCTTCTTTGCATGTATTCGGTTCATCATTGTCAAACAATAATGATTTATTCTCAAATCTCAGTATTGGATTGTTTATCTGACCGACTTGGTTCAATAAGAACTTAGACCTCCATGACCACAACCTTTGAGGCACATAAGCTATGAGCATTCTGGCTGCCTCCGAAACATTTTCTGGTGCTGCGCAACTCAGCACATTTAGCTAAGGTTCGTTAACCTTATCAAAGTTCTATTGTCCCCCCACTTAACTTTTGCGAAAAAATCCATTTTCAAGAAACTTCACATTTCAAGCGACAAACCCTTTTGTCCTTGGTGTTATGGAGGAATATCCAATGGTTATTTGAAATAACCTACAAATACATGCTTATATGACTTTGGTTGTAAACATCTTAATTATGCTTAGCATACCAAAATGTAACAAATGACAATTTTGGGTTTTCACCCCAAACCATAAATTCCATGGTGTCATTTCAACGGATCAAGATGGAGCTCTTTTCAGTGTAAAAGTGGTAGTATCTAAAGCTTTTAATCTTTTAAAACATAATGGCAGTTTTATAAATAACACCTTTGATCTAACCATGTCAAACAAGGTTTTATTACAAATCTGAAACACTCCATACTCCTATGGTGTTTCGGGAGATGTAAATCTAGGTGTTTTGCTAAACTTGCAACTCAAATAAATCCCTTTATGATAAAATCATAATTCATTTATTTTATTGATACACTTGTAACTCAAATAAATCCCTTTATGATAAAATCATTTATTTTCTTGTTACAATGAGTTTCCACTTCATCTTGAAAGTCTCTGAAACGTTTTCAAATATTTCATACTTCTTTATCATTAAGTGAATATTCACTCAAATTTCCGGAGAAAGCATATGAAGTTGAAGTCCATCGCTTACGGCTACACATAATGGACTACATACATCGATATGTATAAATTCCAATAATTTAGTCGATCGTTCTTCTTTGGCCTTTGAACGAAGTTTTAATTATAACGAGGAAAGTCTCACAAGCGTCATTTGATCAAATCAAAGACTCCAAAAATCCATGAAAATGGAGTTTCTTCATGTTTTCTTTCCAATATAATTTAAACGGCGATGTCACTTCGTAAGTGATCTTCCAATCATTTGTCTTGCGGCATTTTAGCATTAGCTTTATGGATGTGATTTCTCCAACTATATTTGTAAATCATCCATATTATATGGAATATGGTAATTATTTGAACAACCTTTTTTTCATAATACCTGATTTAAATAACAATTATTAAAACAAATCTTGAAGTCAAGCTTTGATGTCAACGAGAAATACAAACAACGGTTTGTTTGTTTTCGATGAACATCATCACATATTCTCTTGCTAGTTATTTAGGCCATTGTGGTTTATGAATTGCGTCGTTCCGTATGAAATTTCATACCAATCAATTCGGTATCCAATACCCAAGAACCACATTGTTTAACAAGCAAATAATACAACCATAGCATGTATATCATCCATATACCTAAATTGGATATTTCTAATCTTTTCTCTTCTGCAAAATATATTTTATAGATTCTCTTTCAGCATTTCCTTTTTCTTTTTAAAAGAATCTATCAACATCAATAGTGGAGCCATAAACATGACACATAGTCCAAAGCGTGTATATTCATATAATAATACCTTTGGACTCGCACTTTGAAGTAGATCACCATCATCAAATGATCGGCGTTCTTTCAAAATCCATTCTTTAGTAATCTTTTAGTGTAGTAAACACTTTACATACATCTTCTATTCATCCTTATCATGAAGACTTTCATGATCAAGCTAATGTAGCTTATAAAAACGAATCGTGAGTATAACGTTACTTTCCAAAAACCCTTTTAGATGATTAGGATGTCTAGAATCTCCAACCTTTGTAAATTGTCATCCAATATGAGAACATACATTATACTCTATCATATTGTAACCAAAAAATTGTTTCAGATATCATTATATCTGCCACACATGATGGTTTCTGAAACAATTCTTTCAGCTACTAGATAATCTCGATATTTAAATCAAGAATCATGGAGGCAAACATGATACTTAAGATACTAACACTGGAATTGTTACTCTCGATTTAATACTAATTATCAAATTTCACGGAGTAAATAGAGTTTGCTAAAAGTTTGCAATAGGACTTTAAACTTTAGATTGACACTCAACACAATACCATACCAGTTCGTAAAGTATATACCCTGAATTCTATAGTTCTATTATCTCAATTACAACTATGCATAAGGTGGTGAACGAATGCCAATGACTACAACAAATTATGCAAATTCACTTTGATTTAATTTATGATAAATTGAGTTCTACTAATCCAAATTAGAAATTAACTCCCACTCAAAAACGACATCCCTCATGCCTTTTTGGTGATTACATGAACCAAATCCACTACACCAAGTCCGATCATCACGTGAGTCGGTGTAGCTTCAAAGGCGAGGATCAAATGGGCATCATATCTTTTATATGACTCATGCTTAACCTTTCGGTCCGTGCTCCGAGGCCATTCTGTACATCCTAGGCTCGCCAAGTAAGAACCTTAGTATTCGCGTGTGTAACTATCTTACACCCGAGATATGCTTGTGGATTCAAGTACACCCGATTATCACGTGATGTCTTGAAGCGACGAAACATTGTTGGTGCATACTTAAGGAAGAACATATTTTTATCTTGATATCTAAATGAGGGATCATCTTATTATGCTAATAAACGCCAAACAAGCAATATAAGATGTAACGGACATCACATGTTAATAAGTGAAATGATATGGTTCTTGCACTTAATCTCCATCATGTGCATCATGGTATGATCACTATCATACCTCTTTGTGTAAGGCCAAGGTCTATGGAACTGACACGTTATGTGTGTTGTAAGAGTATCGGCTTATACTTCTACTTACAACATCACCATATCATGACACTAGCCCAACAACAATCTAAACTAGACGCCTCTAATTTATCCATTGCAAGTTTTACGTGGCTTAGGGCTTTCGAAGATAGAACCGTTCTTACCTACGAACATGAACCACAACGAGGATAACCAAATTGTTGACAACTCATTGAAAATTAGATATTGATTATAGTAGGAAAGACAGACACCTGCTAGCCACTTATGCAAAACTAGTTGCATGTCAAGCGTGGAACAGGTCTCATGTGCGAGGACATGTAAAGTTTGTCCGGGCCGCTTCATCCCACTATGCCACCAATATCCAAAATCTTTACTATCAAAAGAAAGTTGGTGATCGTAGGTCATCAAACATTGGAACAATCTAGACCATCAAATCGGCCTCATTAAACAGTGGGACAATCTAGGCCACACAGTCTCGTACGCGTCCATATTTGTAAACAAAAATTAAGGAAGTATTATGCGCCAATTAGTCACAGAGATCACGACTATCGCGGTAATTTAAAAAACATGGAAAGTTTGCCTTGTTTCCTTATATTTCCATCAATTAAATCTTTCCATGCCTAGACCAAGCGAATCGCCATGCCCCAGATCCCAAGATCTCTACGGATCCCAAAAACTGACCTCCAAGGCTACCCGCACCATCTCTCTCCCTACTGATGACGTGATCCCGTCTAATTTCGGCGGCAACAAGGTGGAACGAGCAGCGACCAATGGAGGAGCAGAAACCCTTTCTCGCGACAAGGACCGCGCACCCATTGCCTGACACGAAGGCCTCGAAGAGTGCTGCCACATCCACTGTCCAGGGTGGAGGCACCAATACCGATGGATATGGACGCGGACAGGGCCGGCCTCGAGAAGTGCCGCCACTCCCACCGTCCAACATGGAGGCGCCAACACCGAAAGCCGCGGAAGCAGACATGGACGGCCTCGGAGAGAGCCCTCAGACCCACAGTCCAGCGTGGAAACCACCGGCAGCCCCAGCCCGAACGGAGCCAACTTTGTTGAGTCGCCGCTGCTCGCGAACTGCCTGATCTCGGCGACGAGACTCTGCATCGCCTGCGCAAAGGAAGGAGGACTGGCGGGGCATGGGTAGCCACAGGGAGATCAGGAAGGGCCGAGGAGGCAGCTACAACTTCACCGCCATGAGGAGAGATCGTGGAGTCGTGGACGTGTGCGAGCGGGCACCAGGAGCGTAGCCGACGGCGATGCTGAACCGACCGCTGGCGCAACGTCGGGTTGGGATCCCAGCCAATGCTCACATTCATCCTGCTCGCAGGAGGGGCCTCTTGGACCTCACCTCGGCTCGGGATGGTAGGAGCTCGCGTTGTTGTCCGGTAGAAGGTGTTCAACTCAGGGTCAAGGGAATCAAAGCTCGGGGCAGCAGCACACTAGGAGCTCATGGAGTCGGGGGACGTGCGTGAGTGGGCAGTAGGTAGCACAGCTGGCGTCGATTGGAGGGACAGGAAGAATCCCATGAGGCGATGGACGATTCTATCTTGAAAGGGATTTCTGCTACTGAGGTCCTGTGAATTTTGATTCGATCAGATCGGGGACAGCATGATTTCTCTAGGAGGCAATTACCTCAACATTCACGAACAAAGCAATTTCCCAACACCAACAAGAATTATGGCCCAAACTTTGGGAGAGTAACAGATTATATGATAGATTCGGTTCAAACAGAGTAATTCTGTCAACGAGAATATCAATCTGCAGAGAAGTTAAATGCTAGCTTAGCTGGTTGGTGATTATGATATGTGTTTCTACAAGGAATGTCTAAATAGTCAAGGTGACAGTTTTGCCTTTATGACACTGCACGAGTCATATCTTTTAAATCTAAATCAATTTTTTATTAAATGAGGATCTTATCTGATATAATTGAACATTTGGCATGGTATTATTTCCATGTTCTCTAAATTACATATTAATGTATTATTGGTGTATTGATTAAACTAAATGTTTATTATTGACTATTCTACATTCCTTTTAGGGAAAAGGAACTTTTTCAATGCAAAAGCAGATCAACGGGCTGTACTCAAAAGCAATCATCCTACGTACGTTTATATTGTAGGAAGCAGCTTCCTTGCAACTAACTCCTCTTCTACCTTTCACCATTCAATATATGCAAAAAAAACTTTCACCTTTCAATCAAAAGCATATCCATTGGTACATAGCTAATCTAGGAGTAGGTTTGGTTGCAGGGAATACAGTGGTCCATCAAGAACTAAAATTTTCATGGCAAGCATGATTTTACACGATTTGAAAGGTAGACTATTTGTCTAGGAGACATCAACTGCATAGGAAAACTTCTGCTAGCATGAAATTGTGATGCTGCAGAAGTCATGGTTCACATGGTCTATCTTTTGTATACAACAATTCTAATAAGTTGTACTGTTTCTTTCTTAATATGTTAAAATTATCTTTCGTATTTGTATATAATCATAAGAGTAGAATTTCTGTTGTACTGTTTCTTTCTCAATAAGTTGAAATTGGGAGCCTGTTTAAAAGTAGAATTTTCGTTGTAGTGCTCCTTTGCTATTAAGCAGTCAGATATAGAAATGAAACACCGCAATGCCTCCACGAAGAACTTCTCAAATAGGGACATAGCCCACTCGGTGTAGTCACGTCCTCAAGGAGTGACGCTCCCGCAAGGCGTCCCAACATGAACATGAGCGCGTCAAAGAGTAGCATGTCTGAACATTGTCCCGTGACACCCAAACAGCCGCAATAAAGGAGCAACTCCCAAAGCGTGAAACGCCAAAGCACGCAAGGGAGGCTGCTCAGACTCGGCACGTATTTTACTACCAATCCTATCCTGCCATCATCATACACTAGACCAGAGTAAAATGAAAAAGATTAGTCTTGCATTGGGCATGGAGCTATACACTGCAAGCCTACAAGACAACGACAGTGAAATACTTTGGTTAAAGGAAAGTTTCACCATACTAAGTTAAAGGAGGTTCGTTAGATTTAACGTGGCACCGTAGAAATGCACGGGCATTCAGCTAGTACAACTAAGAAGCAATTAAATGATCATCATCACCCACATACTCATATGTGTACTACCCGTGCAAAGCATCTACGCATAGATCCGGTTCTAATACCACTGTTGGGTTCGCAGCATAGAAAACAAAAAATTTCCTACGATGGAAACAACTATGTACCAAGATCTATTTAATAGATACAATAAACTGGCGGATATACATCCGTAGAGAACATACCCATGAAGACCGATAAAGCTTAACGAATCTAAACTCGTGGTTGATATAGACGATCTCTTGCCGATCTCAAGATCGAGAGGAAGTCCTAGCGCCGCAAAACAGCAGCGCATCCGTGCTCGCACACACGTTCGAGACACCGAGCAACCTCCGCCTCCTCGCTCCAGCGATGCAGCGGAAGCACAACTCTTTCTTGCCGAAAAGCCACCGGGAACATGTATCTCGCTAGTCCGAGACCATGGGGGATAAACACTAGAGGGGGAGAGAGATCCTTCACGAGGAGGTGTGAGTGAGAGAGAGGGAGGGGGGCTCCTTTTATAGGGAGAGGGGGGCAACCAAGGGGCCATGCGCCCAGCCATGGGGCTGCCCCCTCCCCTCCTTTCATTCATGTGGGTGGACACTCCACTCACACAAAAGCCTTTCAATTTCCTCCACTCAAAAACCCACTCAACCCATTAAATTTCCACCAAATTTAATGGAAACTCTCATTAAATAAAACTCCTTTTATTTATTCAGAATTTTGCCAATTACTTTAATGACAAACATTCTCATATAACCCCTAGCTAGTATTTCATTTCACATGCAAAAACACTTTTTGCAATTTCACCCAAAAACCTGTTTCGGTATCTAGTGAAATAAATTCCTGCGCTTGTTATTCTTTTCGGCATGAAACTTTTGCTCCAAATGGATGTCGGTGTCTCTTAAGTGTGTCACCCTACGGTTCATGAATAATGCGGACATGATCGAGACTCCTCTCGAATCAATAATCAGAAGCGGGATCTGGAGACCCATACTAACTCCCATACATTCAACGATGACTTTCTTGTGATCGCGAGAACCTTTTACGCTAGTATATTAATCCTTTTGTTTCGCGATATATTACATGTCCGAGATTCGATCATCGGTATCTCTATACCTATTTTTATCTCGTTACTGACATGCACTCTTTTCTCGTTCCTGTGATATAAAATTCTAGTGATCAAATCACTTGCTTGCAAGCTAATCAATGTGATATCACCGAGAGGGCCCAGAGCATATCTATCCGTCATCGGGATGAACAAATTCCACTCTCGATCTATGTGCCTCAACATAACACTTTAGTAGTTCTGAACCCATCTTTATATTCACCCTGTTACGGTGTGACGTTTAATGTTATCAAGGAACTCTTCTGGTGTTAGTGATTGACATGATCTCATGGTCTAAGGATTAGGATCACTTCGTAAGTTGTTATAGCAATATAAACTCAATGATTTTGATCGTAATGCTATACTTCGGATGAATGTTCATCACATCATTACACTAATGTTGTGACCTCGTTATTAACAACATCCAATGTCCTTGATCAGGAAACCTTGATCATCTTGTTAATCAATGAGCTAGTTTTATGAGAGAGGCATAACTAGGAACTTTCTGTTTGTTTATTAAACACACATGTATTAATGTTTCCGTATTAATACAATTATAGCATGCAAAATAAACATTTATCATAAACAAGGAATACGATAATAACCACTTTATTATTTCCTCTCGGGCATATTCCCTTCACCAACCATTTGCAAACATTGAAAGCTGGGATCAAAGAACTCTAAACATGTGCATGAAAGATGGAGTTCTAACAATAGGACATAGTAATTATGCATGTAACATGGCAAGCTACAAACAAAGATCATGAATAATATGTATTGAAAAACGTTTGTTTGTTTCACGTGCAGAAAACATAGCATAGTGGCAATCAGCTTGTCCCTCATAGAGTAGAAATATAATGCATAGGACACCTGCAAAGTTCACAAGGGTGACTAGAAACAGATAGCACATGAACAAGTAATAACACAATATGCATTAATTAATAAGCTTTGGAACACTACACACAGAATGACATCTAAGCTATCTTAATGGTGCCTAAAGGTAGAAGGTGGAGACTCAATAATGGTGGAAGAAAGGCCTTTTTTTAAAAGGAAGCAGGGATTACAAGTTTCAAAAGGACCTTCCAAAAATTATGGTACTAGTTAGCTTTTAGCCCTCATTGCCCCTATCATAAGCATCTTGAAGTGGTTAAGGTTAAAGTGGCAAAGCTGGAGTATATGCTTGAAGAAGTATAAGTTGGCAATCTCATGCCCCTTGAATACGAGGGCCACACCTCATGCATACTCAACCTTGGGTCCAGGTAAGTTCTTGTCACTGTAAGTAATTGCATATCATTGAGAACCGCCAATGGGGTACCCCTTGTGTTGGGGATATGCTATATGGGTATCCCTATAGCATGTCTCTTATCCGACTAACTCGGGTGGCCCATAGTCGGTAGCGTGGACTATGGCCTGCTGGGTGGCCCAGTTAGGTGGATCCAGAAGGGAGGCCCATGCCGAATAAAGGAAGGCTACGGTGGAGTCACCAGCGTACCCGGAGCCTTGGAGTGGAAGATACACAAGACTAGTAATAGACGGTGTAGGACTTTGTAACCTGTCCGGCTAGGACTTTTCCCTGTAACCCTAGGACCTGGCGACTATATAAGTCGGGCCTATGGGAGCCTTTAGGGCATCGATTCATACAACCTCGCACAACGAACCTATCTCTGTAACTCGGCGTATTGCCCTTATAGTGATTTATAGCAGGAGTAGGACTCCGCCACCGTTGTGGGATCTGAACCTGGGTAAGCTGTGTTACCTCGTACCCGTCAACCGTCTGCCTTACCCCACGTCTCTAAACACGCACTATGAGGACCCCTCCATGGCATACTCGTCGGCAATACCACGACAGTTGGCGCCCACCGTGGGGCGAGAGGCGCTTCAGGCTCTCCAGTGGGCGAGGACCAAGATCTTCGCGGGAATCGGCGAAACCGTAGCCATCGGTCGTGTTCTCTTCTCCGGCAATGTTCTGATCGTCCCTCCAGACGAGTTCTGGATCCCGACGAAGATGAACCCTACGCGGTGTTCGATCATTCCTATCGGAGACATCCACCTCTTCATCGCCGAAACCAACTCGGGCACTAGTTCCCTGGGAGTCGGAGGAGCATCAAGACCCGCACGGACCGCCTACGGGCAGGATACGTTCGCGGAAGGATCGATGTCGGATCTCTCTTCGGAGTTTGCCGGCAAGGGTCGGAAAGCATCAAGGCCCGCACGGACCGCCTACAGGCAGGATACGTTCGCGGAAGGATCAATGTTGGATCTCTCTTCGGAGTTTGCCGACAAAGATCGGAAAAATTCAAGGCCCACCCAAACCGCCCCTGTGCAGGATATAAAGGTGGAAGATCACTACAAATATGTCGGCTTCGTCCGTGCGTCTGGACAACAGAGATCCAAGTTCGTCGGCGTGGTTACCATCTTTGATCTGTCGCGCTGCGTTCAGAGAGAGGGCGAAAACCCCCGCGACTACCTGGCCAGGTGGCTCCGCATACGAGCCGACCTAGCCCACTACCCCGATGATAATGCTCTGTATCACTTCGTGGAAGGACTGACCGCGGCACGCTTCTCCGACATTCTTTAAGACGGCAACAGGCAACACGACGCCTTACCCTCGAAGAGATGGTGAGCACCGTCAACAGCT
This sequence comes from Avena sativa, assembly GCA_916181665.1. NCBI lineage: Eukaryota > Viridiplantae > Streptophyta > Magnoliopsida > Poales > Poaceae > Avena > Avena sativa. The sequence goes on along the minus strand of OV702284.1, from coordinate 263,610,122 downwards.
ACGCGGCAGCTGATGCACCAGCCCAGATGCAGCTTGAGCTCAGAGACGGAGAACCTCCGATTCTGCAGCCACCACCACCGCCTCCTGCCGCCATCGTCATAGCAGCACCACCACCTCCATTCATCGTCGAGCCCGTTGCACCTCCACCGCCCATCACCGAGGAGGTCTTGGCACCCTCCGACTCTGTCATTGACGCGCTTTATGTTGATTGCAGTGCAGATTCAGAGGAGATAGACTTCAGTCCAGAAGAGCTAGACTTCGCTATGCAGGTGATGGAGGAGGAGTACTCGCGCGATGAGCAAGCCAACAACGTCGTTGCGTCCCAAGGGGTGTTCGTCACCATTGGGACGACGATGGATGAAGATCAACCCTGACGAGATCCGCCTACGGCGCTGGAAAAGGGGAAGGGGCCATTTATTGCTGCTGACGATGATCGCGCAAAAGTCATGCCCCCTCCGCCTAACCCAGTGCAGCAGCCGCAGGAACTCGGCACCAGCCCGAGCAACAACAACACCGCAAACTTGCCGCCTCCAGCATTTGCGTCTGCAGCAGCCCAAGTTACTCCAATTGATAGAGTAATGTACAACAATCTCCTCGTCGAGCCACTGACCGTTGCTCATATCCGGAACGTGACCCAACTTGATGAGAAGCGCCAGCAGCTGCTGGAGGAGGCGCAAGCCATCGCGGAGCAAGGCGCTAAACTAGATCGAGATCTGGTCAACGCGCATAAGTCCATAGAGAAATCTAGAGCAATGGAGGCCGAGTACAAGACTCTGCTATAGTAGCAGAAGGCTAAGAAAGCTCCGGCTTGCGTCATCAACGATCCTGGTGTACGGCGCAACCTAGGATGGCTCCCCTCAAAGCCGGCACAGGCCAAGCCATACATTGACAGTGAAGGCAAGCAGGTGATGCCCACCCCACTCCTAAACCTCGCCGTCGCCAAGACCCTTCTGGAGCAGGATAGATCGCCTGAGGCAGTAGAACAGGTCTATGACCTAGTGGCCAAGGCAGTGAAGCAGCATGAAAAGGCCACCTCTCAGAGGCTTGAGTCTGACCCAGCGCTCTGCCAATCTAGCCAGTACAAGCCACCAAGGGACAGATCTCCTCTTGATGCCGGGTCCCAGACGGGTTCATCAGAACGAACACGAAGGGATGCACGCAACAGGAAGGATGCCATCCCCATATCCTCCAACCATGGAGAAAAGGCCCGACCTCGTCGCCCATCGCCCCGCCCCGATCTCCCCGACATCGCGAAGATTACAAGGCTCACCATCGTACGGATATGACCCCGCCAAAGCAGTGCGGCATCGTCATCCGCGACAACACGGAGCAGACCCGTCATGACGGAGAGCGCAACCAAGGACATAAGAGCAGGTCGCGCCATGACCCTCCGTGTCCGACAAGCAACCGTGACAGGCGTGAGGCATCGCAGGAGGGTAACAGCAAGAAGGCTAACCCACGGCCACCTCCGCCTCCGTCACCACCAAGCAGTCACCATGGCAGAGGAGGCCTGCGTCGTTCACATAGCCCATCCCCTGTTGACAAGAAGAAGAAGAACCCGTAGCCGTACGATGCACGTTCGCGGATCGATAAGATCCACGATGCCCGGGAAGGACCATACCTGCGACCACGTTGCTTTGGACCTGCAATACGGTCCGCAACTTACCCCAAAGGCTTCCGGATTGACAAGACCATCAAGCCCTATGATGGCACCGCCAAGCCAGCCACATGGTTGCAGGACTACGGCAACACGGTGGAGATTGCTGGAGGCAACCCCAACATCGCCGTCAAGTACCTCCCGTTAATGTTGGCAGGCACGGTCCATCAATGGATCGACGACTTGCCGGAGAAATCTATCTACAACTGGCTGGACATTCAAGAAGCGTTCACCAAGAACTTTGAGGGTACATACAAGCGTCCCTGCACTATGGGAGATCTACAGCGGTGCATGCAAGAGAAAGACGAGACATCTCACGCCTACCTCTCCCGCTGGCTGGACATGAAAAATTCCTGCGCAGGAGTGCACGGTCAGACCGCCATGGCCACCTTCATAGATGGATTGGAAAGGGGCACTTTGCTCCGACATAAGCTGAAGTGCTTGCAGGACAATCACCAGCTTAACTTGAACCAGATGATTCAGTTGGCTAGTGAGTTCGCAGGTGCCGACGACGATGCTCATGGCTCCTTGCCGGCAACGGCCGTTCCAACTCAAGCTCGGAGGAACATCAGTACAAAGCGGAAGACTGCTCTAGAAGAAAAGAAACCTACCGACATGGTCGCTATGACTTTTGCAGGACGAGGAGAAGGCGAACAACGTGGACGAGGAAGGGGAGCTGGCCGTGGGCAGCAGCGAGGAAGTGAAACCACCTCGGCGCCGCTCCGCGTTCCCCAAACCTATGAGGAGTACCGCGATATGCCATGCCTCGTACACCTCGACGCCAACGGCAAGGCCACCCATACCAATCGACACTGCAAGTTCGTCAACGACCTCAAGGAAGACCTGGAGTCCGGCTACAAGCGAAGTCGGAAGAACAGACCGCGAGGCAAGGGCAAGGGGAAGAAGAAGGAGGAGGAATCCAAGGATTCAAGTGATATGTATGAGGACATTGACCCCAAGCATGCCGCCAAGAGCGACGACAAGGGCAAGAACCCCTTCGCAAAGAAGGCCCCAGTCTACCACACTTTCCTTGGCACCCCCACCGTCCGACAACACAAGACCTCTCTGAGGATCCTGATGGCTACTCTCCCCCCAGTTCCCCAATACCTGCGCTGGTCGGAGGTTCCAATAACTTGGGATAGGACGGACCACCCAGACCTTATACCCACGGAGAACCAGTACGCCATGGTCATCAACCCCTTGATTGACGACGTGGAGTTCACCAAGTGTATGGTGGATAGTGGAAGCAGCATCAACATCATGTACCTGGATACACTGCAAAAGATGAACTTGACGGAGGCAAACCTAAGGCGGACCAACACCATCTTCCACGGCGTAGTTCCTGGTCGGGAGGCTCGGTCCCTTGGGTGCATTACACTTCAGGTTGCCTTTGGTGATGTTAATAATTACCGTCAAGAGCGCATGACCTTCGAGGTGGTCCCCTTCAAGAGCGTGTACCACGTCATATTCGGCCGCGACATATTCCACACGTTCATGGCCAAGCCATGCTTCGTCTACAACAAGCTCAAGATACCCGGACCAAACGGCATCATCACCGTATCCGAAAGCTTTACCAAGGCAAGGGACTGCGAGATCAATGAAGCAGCCATTGCAGAAGCTGTCCTCTACAGTGAAGAATTCAAGGAGATCCAGAGCAAGGTCGATGACTCAGAGATAATCACGTCGAAGAAGCAGATCTCCGTCTCCGCTCCTGCGTTCAAGGCCTCCATCGAGACCAAGCCGGTGGAACTTGTGGTAGGCGATGCCTCCAAGGTCACCGCCATTGGGACGAACCTAGATCCCAAATAGGAAAGCGCGCTCGTCGAGTTCCTCCGTGAGAATAAGGACATCTTTGCCTGGCAACCTGCCGACATGAAAGGTGTACCTAGGGAACTTGCCGAGCACAGATTAAACATTGATCCAAAATGCAAACCAGTGAAACAACCTCTACGACGCTTTGGAGATGAGAAGAGACGCGCCATTGGCAAAGAGATAGCTAGGTTACTTAAGGCTAGATTTATCCGAGAAGTCCTTCACACACAATGGTTGGCCAATCCTGTACTTGTCCCCAAAAAGGGAACCAATGAATTAAGAATGTGTGTTGATTACACCGGCTTGAACAAAGCATGCCCCAAAGATCCGTTTGCTTTGCCTCGCATTGACCAAGTCATTGACTCGACGGCTGGCTCGGAACTTTTGTGTTTTCTTGATGCATACTCAGGAAACCACCAGATCAAGATGAGGAAGTCGGACCAATTGGCCACTTCGTTCACCACCCCATACGGCACGTTTTGCTATGTCACGATGCCCTTTGGGCTGAAAAACGCAGGTGCTACCTACCAGCGGACAATGCAACGTTGCCTTCACAACCAAATTGGTCGGAACGTTCACGCCTATGTGGACGATATTGCGGTGATGTCTAAAAAGTCAAAAGACTTAATCTCCGACTTAAAAGAAACCTTTGATAATCTCCAGAAATACAACATGATGCTTAACCCTAAGAAGTGTGTCTTCGGGGTTCCAGCCGGCAAATTGTTGGGCTTCATCATTTCCCAGCGTGGAATCGAGGTCAACCCGGAGAAAATCAAGGTCATCTTGAACATAAACCGTTTGACATGCCTAAAGGACATTCAACGACTAACAGGTTGTGTTGCAGCAGTTAGTCGGTTCGTTAGCCGACTTGGAGAGAAAGCTCTACCGCTGTACAAGTTGCTGAAGAAGGCGGACAAATTCACGTGGACGGACGAAGCAGATGCAACATTGAAGCATCTCAAGGAAATTCTTTCCTCAGCTCCCATCCTTGCAGCACCCGAGCCCGGTGAGCCCCTGCTAATTTACATGGCGGCAACCAACCGGATTATCAGCATCGTCGTCGTGGTAGAGCGGAAGGAACCAGGCTATGAGCACGGAGTTCAACGACCAGTTTACTATGTGAGCGAGGTCTTGACGGAGTCCAAGCAATGTTACCCACACTACCAAAAGATAGCTTATGGAGTATTCCTTGCTTCTCGGAAGCTGAGGCATTACTTTCAGGAGCACCCAATCACAGTGGTAAGAAAGACTCCACTGTCCGACATCATCAATAACATCGACGCTACAGGAAGGGTCGCAAAGTGGGGCATTGAACTTGCCTCCTTCGAGATCACCTACAAGATACGCGACGCTATCAAATCACAAGCCTTGGCGGATTTTGTTGCAGATTGGACGGAGATGCCAGATGCTACTCCGTTGCCAGAACCATAGTACTGCGTGATGCACTTTGATGGATCAAAGCTTCTCAACGGCTCGGGGGCTGGTGTATTGCTACAGTCACCAACAGGAGACAAGCTACACTATGTTCTGCAGATCCACTTCGAGGCTACAAACAACATGGCGGAGTGTGAAGCACTCATTCACGAACTACGTGTAGCCAAGGATATTGGCATCAAGCGCATAGTTTGCTGTGGAGATTCCGACTTGGTTGCCCAGTAGGTGGCTGGCACCTGGAATGCGCGGAACCCTATGATGGCGGCATATCGAGACGAAGTGGACGATATAGCCAAAAGCTTCTTAGGCTACGAAGTCAAGTATGTGCCTAGGGAACAAAACGAGGCGGCTGATCTACTGTCTAAGCTAGGATCAGGGCGCAAGAGAATTCCGCCAGGAGTTTTCCTAGAGCACCTGCGCACACCATCCGTGAAGGGAGCCGACATCGACAACCCGGATAGAGCTGACTCTTTTGTCAACATAGTGACTAAGGTCCCTCCGGCTTGGACAAAACCGTTCATGGAATACCTCGAACACGGAACTTTGCCCGACGACGAAGTCGAAAGACGGCAAATAGTATGACGAGCAAAGGGTTATACCATAATAAATGGGCAACTCTACAAAAGGAGCACTACTGGTGTATACCTAAGGTGTGTTTCCCAGCTAGAAGGTATGGAAATCCTACGCGAAATCCATCTCGGAGACTGCGGGCATCACGCCGCTCCTCGATCGTTGGTCGCGAAAGCCTTCCGGCAAGGATTCTACTTGTTGACCGCGAAGGCGGACGCCGACAAGCTGGTTGAGACATGCATGGATGCCAGTATTATGCCCGACAACCACATGTTCCTGCTGAAGAACTGCGAACAATACCAATAACTTGGCCGTTTGCGGTCTGGGGGCTGGACATGGTGGTACCGTTACAGAAGTCACCTTGTGGGTTTACGCATCTGCTTGTAGCAGTTGACAAATTCACTAAATGGATAGAAGCTAAACCCATTAGAAAGCTCGATGGGGCAACTGCCCTCAGGTTCGTCCGAGATCTAGTGGTGAGATGTGGTCTCCCACATAGCATTATCACCGACAATGGCAGCAACTTATCACTCGGAGAAGTGGAGGCATATTGCTGGGAGAAAGGCATCCGACTTGACCTTGCATCTTTGGCACACCCACAATCCAATGGACAGGTTGAGCAAGCCAATGGATTAATTCTGCAGGGAATCAAGCCACGTCTTGAGGCACCGCTACATAGAGCAGCTGGAGCCTGGGCAGAAGAATTGCCATTTGTGCTGTGGAGTTTACGAACTACACCCAACAGATCCACCGGCTACACCCCTTATTTCATGGTATATGGAGCAGAAGCCATCCTGCCTTCCGACATCCTCCATGATGCACCAAGAGTTGCCGCCTACGACGAGGATGACGCTGAAGAATCCAGACGCCTAGAGTGGACCTTCTCGAGGAGGAGCGCGTTTTGGCATGCCAAAGATCCGCCATCTACCAGCAGAAGCTACGCAACTACCATAGTCGCCGTGTTCGGCATCGCTCATTTAAAGAGGGGGATCTGGTGCTCCGACTTAAGCAGAAGAAGTCACACAAATTATCCCCGCCATGGGAAGGACCGTTCATCATAAGCAAGGCGCTGCTCAATGGGTCTTACTACCTTGTTAACAATCGTGAACTAAAGGATAGACCCAATGAGGATCATAAGCGTAAGCGACGTGACCCGGATGATGACTACCCGGAGCTTGATCGGCCATGGAACATAGCACAGCTACGTCCTTTTTACACTTAGCATTTTTTATCTAATTGTATACCTCTATATGATCAATGAAATAAAGCTCTTTGGTTCACTCATATTTTTGAGTCTTTTACCTCCTTTAGTGTTCATTTTTGGATCATGTAAAACCTTTATGCACAAGCTTTGCGATTGCACTTGTGAAAATTCCGCCTACGGGCGTTAGCTTAAGTTTTCTGGTCTACACGTTCTTTGTTGTTTTTATGTGGATTCTGGAGTAGTGACTTTTGGCACTTATTGTCGGCAATTTTGTGCCTAGGTTATTGACGGTGCCATTGGGCATCATCACCCAAGCGCATGGTTCCGACAACGAGTCTTCCGACTCACGAAAAAGTCAAGCATAAGAACCAAAGTAATGGATAAGCCAGCACTTGCTTAAAAAATATATACATGCTGGAAACTAAGTTCTTAAAGAGCAGGAAATAACAACCATTGTTTTCCGCCTTAAGTTACATCATCATGTTTTTCCGCGCATATACCAAAGATGAAGAAAATATTACAAAGTGTTTTTCATTCTTTGGGCGCAGGAGACTTGGAAGCAGCATCGTCATCAGCCGGAGAATCACCCTCAGCATTGACACTATGATGGGACTCGGAGGAATATTGGTTGACGCTGTCGATGGTGTTCATGGGCACGAAGACGTTGATATCCACCAACTCGGCAACTCTGGTATCATAACCCGCGAGTGATGACAAGATGGCTTCATGATCTATTTCTTTGCCGTCATCATCAACGTCGGGGATGCCAGAGGTCACCGTGTCGATGTCGGCATCTTCGTAGTGGCCTTCACCATAGACAGCGCCATCCTTGTGCCAGCCCATGCACATGAAGCTTTCTAGCTCGTGATACGCTCGGGGGCTCGGCGCAGAATCTCCGAGTACTTCGCCACGGAGTCTGAGGCCTTGATGTGTATCTGGAGGGGCTTGGCGATCTCTTTGGCTTGGGTGATGGCGGTGTTGATAAAGTTGCCGGCAAGAACCATGCATTCCTTGGCCGGAGGAGGCGATCTGGTTAAACCCAAAGGATCTGCAAATTCTGACAAGAATCGCATGAGTTCAATAATTCCAAGTATCTAGACTGCAGAAATACAAGGCGGAGAAATCTTACTGAAGATGTTGGCATTAGCCTGCCAGAGGGTATCCGCCGGGGATTCTTTCTCTTGCTTAAGGAGCTTATATGCCTCGCCGTGCCGATGGTTTTGCTCATCAGCAGCTTGCTTTTGATCTTTTAAGATCGCAAGCTCCTCCTTCAAACGATTGATTTCCGCGGAGGCGGATTTCTACAGGGCCGTCATGGAATCCTGTTGCATCTTCAACATTTCTTCCCTCTCCTTTTTAAGGATCTTGTTCTCGCTGTCCAGCTGCTGGATGTGCTTGGACTTCTCGAACATGTCCTTGGCCTTGGCAACATGTTCTACAAAGTCGGAGAAAACAAATTACACAATGAGTACTCGGAGAATGACGGCATAAAACCAAGACGGAATGCGCAAAAAAGAAAACAGACTCTTGTTTTCGATGATCTGTTCCTTCAAGATGGCAGTTTTACCCTTTTCGGCTTCAAGATCTGTGCACATTTTCTGGTACTTGTCGTTGGCCATGCCCCTCCGAGCATTCTCGTTCTGTGGAACAAAGGAAAAAAGTTAAACCGTTGTTTAGTCTACTTGGAGCATCTAGTCGGAGCCTTTCCACCTAGACGCTCGGGGACTACAGCGAGAGTTTTTAACTTAGCAAAATGCTTAGCTTTTCTTTTAAGCATCTAGTCGGAGCTAATTCAGTTCTTGATTATAAGATTAGGGGCTACAGTATAAAGTTTTAACTCAGAAAATGCTTAGCTTTTCTTTAAGTATCTAGTCGGAACTAATTCAGTTACAACTAGAGGCTTGGGGGCTACAGTATCGAAAATTATAAACACTGCGTATGCTACTCTTAAAGCATCTAGTCGGAATAGTTTGTTCCATCTAAATGCTTGGGGGCTACAGTGAGTGTTCTTTCTAACTTAGTCACTCTTAGAGCATATAGATGCAAAACCTATGGTTTTCCGTCTACATCCTCGGGAGCTACAGTGGGATACTCATATGAAATGCAAAAGGCAAAGTAAAACTTACAAGTGCAATAATCTTGAGGTTTGTAGCGCTCTCGGCTAGCAGCTTGCCAAAGGAGATGCTATTTCCTCGCAAGATATCCGCTTGTCGGAGAAGCTCCTCAATATCGCATGTCGGAGATGACGGTACTCCTCTAGGAACCAGAGTTGTGTTACTCGGCGTGAGCGCCGAGTAAATTATCTTCGGGAACTCGAAGGGTTTCTGGGGAGCAAGGGCGCCGCCTTCGGCAGAAGTACCAGCTCCCACTACCGCCTTGCCGCCACCAATGGCATCCTTAGCCGGAGCTTCAGCCATTTGTTGAGCGGTGCTCTCTTGCGTCGCCTGCTCGCCAACAACAGCGAGTTCGGTAGAGGCACCAGAATCCACTTCCATGACGGAAGGGCATGGTGCCTCCTTGGCTTGTGAGCTTGTCGGGGAAGACGAGGGCTTGACGGCAGGAGTAGCAGGGGCGATGGCGGGGGAGGCGTCGCGATGCAGCATATCTTTGATGTTTCTAGAAGCCCCCAAAGTTTTGGAGGTCTTCTTGAGGCTGGTCGTGGATTTCTTCCTGAGACGTGCAAAATGCATAAGTACAGGAACAAGACAGGTAAAAAAGTCAATGTCGAAGAATGAGAAGCTTACACTAATGGGGGTGCTTTGGCAAAAATCCCGGTGGATCTTTTCTTTTCCACCTCCAGGGCGGCGGTAGTCTTTTTGGAGGCTCCACCCTCCGTCTTCTTCTTCTTGCCTCCGTTGGCAGCGTCAGAGGTGGAGCTCTTCCGCTTTCGCGCCAATGGGACATCGTCATTGGACACTACCATGACTTCCTTCATCTTTGGATCGTAGATTTGGGCAGCCAGGTTGTCCTCATCTAGATCGCTAAGCTGTTAAGTGAGAAATCACCGTGTTAGATAAGATGGTATTGGCAAGATGGAAAAACTAGAGCATATGTTGTACATGGAAAATAAATATCTACCTTTGGGCACTTGCCATCTACGAACATGTCGTAGGTGATGGTGAAGCCATGCTTATTATCCTTCACCTTGACGATGTCCTTCAAGCGGAGCTTGACGGAGTCGCTCGAGAAGTTATCCACGGAGATCCAGAGGGTATCCCTTTGATCACCGGTATACTCGTGCATGAACTTCGCGCGGTGCTGCAGAGGTTGGATTCGCCTGATGAACCAGCACATGGCTAGGTCCAAGCCGGTCAAACCCGTCTCTATGAACCATTCGATCCGCCTTATTGCGCGAGAAGCGTCAAGGTCGGAGGGAAGGGAGGCATGGGATCTCCATGTGGAAACTTCAGTGGCGGCTCCATCCGCGAAGTCCGGGTACGTTACTTCTCGGCCCGTCAAAGGAATGTTGGGGCCGTAGAAGTACGTCCGCTGCCAGTTTTTGCAAGACTCATGGCCGACGATGTCGGGGAATCGCCGGCCAGGTCGAATCTTGAAGCTTATGGTGCCGCAGTTCCTAAGCTCTTCCTTACTATGTCGGGCTTCACGTTTGACAGTGAAGAAGTACACGAACAAGTCTAACCTAGGCCTAGGTAACCCTCACAAAGTGTCGCGAAGTTTCTAAACACTAAGATGCTATTGGGGGATAGGTTATGGGGTTGGACCTTGTAGTGGTTCAAGACGGAGAGGAAGAAGTGGGAGATGGGCAGGGAAACGCCGCGTACCAGCTGAGCCTTGAGGTACACCTTTTCTCCAGCTTGGGGAGAAGGTGTCACCTCGCTGGCCGGCGCCGCCTACCAGGCGAGCCCCTCCGTCGCGGGGAGGTAGCATTCGGCGACCATCTCTTGGATGTCGCGGTCGGTGATGTCCGAGCCACGCCAGTCGCCCTTATGCGAGTCTGGCTCGTCATCCAGTGGTTCCAGCGCCGCCAAATTGTGGTCACCACCGGTGGATTCGATCACCGCCGATGCGGGGATGACCAAGCCCTCTGGAGGCACGACGATAGAGCTCGCCGGCTTTGCCGCGGCTTTGCTCGACGCCTCCATCGACGGGGAAGTGCTGCTGCTGGCCATGGAGTGGAGGACGGGTGCGACTGACACAGATGGAAGCTAGGGTTTTCGAGGTTTCTCGTGGAGAGCTCGAGGAGGCGTGCGGCTGGAGGAAGAAGACGATGACACGAGAAGAATGAGGTAAAAAGTGGAAAATGCCCCACGGTTACTATTTATCATCCTCAGCATCAAGATTCGTGCAGCTAATTAGACGGTTGCCGCGTAGACGACGTGTTCGTGAACGTGCGCGGAAATTTCGCCACGTCTCCAACCGCCGCCGCCAACGGTTTGTATCGCTCGCACGGGAAAATCGGATATGATTGCGTTCTCTACATGTGTGAGTTACGAGGCGTCGCTGACATAAGCCTACGTCATCCTAGCTGACACGGGTAGATGAGCCGTCGCATCAAAGATTCCGGCATGGATGGATTTAATCCGACTATAGAAGATACGATGGAAGATTCAGCATTTCTCCGGCTTACCAGTCGAAGACGGAGAAAACCTTGCAGGGTTCTTTGGGAGGACTACAAGATGTTTCTTGACGATCTGCCGACATCCATCTAGACGGAGCATTTCACGTGAAGAGGCAAGAAGGCGCAAGATCTCAGAGTTCTCCGGGGGCTACTGTTGGGGATATGCTATATGGGTATCCCTATAGCATGTCTCTTATCCGACTAACCCGGGTGGCCCATAGTCGGTAGCGTGGCCTATGGCCTGCTGGGCGGCCCAGTTAGGTGGATCCAGAAGGGAGGCCCATGCCAGATACAGGAAGGCTACGGTGGAGTCACCAGCGTACCCGGAGCCTTGGAGTGCAAGATACACAAGACTAGTAATAGACGGTGTAGGACTCTGTAACCTGTCCGGCTAGGACTTTTCCCTGTAAGCCTAGGACCTGGGCGACTATATAAGTCGGGCCTATGGGAGCCTTTAGGGCATCGATTCATACAACCTCTCACAGCGAACCTATCTCTGTAACTCGGCGTATTGCCCTTGTAGTGATTTATAGCAGGAGTAGGATTCCGCCACCGTTGTGGGATCTGAACCTTGGTAAGCTGTGTTACCTCGTACCCGTCAACCGTCCGCCTTACCCCACGTCTCTAAACACGCACTGTGACGACCCCTCCATGGCGTACTCGTCGGCAATACCACGACACCTTGCACATGGTACAGGAGCTTTCCCATAACCAAAATGACAAGGCAAGCAGACAATAAGCATCTCAGCAATTCTTCTTATGTACCATGGGAATATGGTGCTTTTTTCTCTCTTTCCTCTTTTCTCAATGTGTCTCTTTTTTTATAAGAAGAATGCTTCATAGATGTCACTATGGTGATGCTGCAAGTTTCCACCATGATTAGGCATGGCTTAGGCTAGCGGCCCAGGCATTTCTCTAACACAGGATACAAACTCCATGGACTTACAAGTTCCCTCTTTATTTTACACCGGTGACATCCATAGACAAAATAACATGATATCAACGGAGTACAATAAGGTACAAGTGCAATGTTGAAAACGTTCCCCATGACAACACGGTTCTACTAATTCCAACTTATAAGTGCAAGCATATACAACAAAGTTTTCACAATGGTTCAAGTTTATTAGGGGTAAAGAATAAAGTGTGCCATCAAGTATGTGAGGGCTTTAATCACTAAGTTTTCACATAACAAAATAGTTTTTAATTGGAAGATAGATGAAAACAAGAATATACTTTGGAATGGTGTAACACGCCATGCATATGAATTTATAGTGAACACTTTGGAATAACTTGGTTTCTTGGGAGTTGGAAGCATGAGTAGAACTTACTCATACAAGTGGAGGCTAGCAAAAGACTGGGAGCAACCAACTAAGAGTGAAATGATGGCCATAATTATGCAATGCAACAAAGCAAACTAATCAAAGCAAAGAGTGGTACTACAAGTCAAGGACTAAATGATCATAGAGGCTAATGGTGACTTGTCATTTTTATAACATGGTGTGAGCATGTGCCAAGTCCACCCAAGCAAAACATCAAAGGAGAATACCACAATACTATGCTTTTGCATGCTAAAACAACGCATAATTTCTTCACGGCACACTAAGCAATCCCAATTGTTTGGAACAAGACATGCTACAGCAATAATCATAATGCTAAAACAACACCTAGCATGTCATGCTAAAGTCTAAGTCACGATCAATGCAAGCTCCTCTTGCACTTCAAGCAAGAACTTACTACTCCTTTCCAAACACCAAGAAAACTTATTTGCAAAACAGCACAGCGAGAACGGGGGTCCAAACTACTAAAGCAAACTAAGCAAAGCAAACGAAAACTAAGACGCTCCAAGAACAACACAACTGTGCATGAAACAATAAAAACGAAGTGTTTACACATACCTGAGCTTTTTATTGATGAAGAAGGGGATGCCTTGGGCATCCCCAAGCTTTGACACTTGTAACTCTTGGATATTTCTTAGGGTGACACCATGGTGCCATCCCCAAGCTTGAGATTTTTTCCATTGTTCATCTCATTGCATCATTCTCTCTCTACACCTGAAAATTTTCCTTCCTACAAAACTTCACACAATCTTCATTAGCAACATTAGTGTATTCAAAAGATATTAGACCACTGGGAAGTTTTGGAACAGCAAGGCTTTTCACTAAAAACACAAGCTACTGTAGTAAATCCTTTAAAGAAACTCAATTTACCTGAAAAGAGCTCAAAAAGGAATCAATAAGAAGCAAATGCAAATAATGGCAGAAATCTGTCAAAACAGACCAGCAGGTAGAAACAAATTTTTTCGAACATCTTCTGTTGCTCAAATCAAAAAGTGTTGAACTAGAAAGTTATCAGACATACTTGGGGATTTATTCCGAAATTTTGAGCTCAATCCGAGTTACACAGCCTCCTCACGAATTTTTTTGGTGGAGAACAGAAATCTGTTTCGGGACAACAACTCCCCAAATCTTATTTCCCTCTCATTAGAGGTCATTCTTGGCACAAAAAACAAACAAAAAGGATAAGGAGAGGTCATTACAAAAGTAATGACTTCCAAGACTCAAGGAAACTCTTAGGTTATCTCCCAACAAGTACTTTTCTTTAATGCCTTTAAGTTAGGCACAAGAAGCAAGAAGAATCAAGTATTTTCAAATGAGGAAGCATTAACATCAAACCTTTCTTTCAAAGGAGGAGCAAAAAGCAACTTATCTCTTCTCATAGGGAAGTGTTCAATACCTTTCTTGAATGGAAAATGATATTTAATGGTGCCTTCTTTCATATCAATGATGGCACCAACTATTCTAAGAAAAGGTCTTCCCAAAGTAATAGGACAAGAAGCATTGTATTCAACATCCAAAACATAGGAATCAACAGGGACATAAGCATTGTTAACCATAATGAGAACATCATTAATACTCCCCATGAGTTTCTTCTTATCATTATCATTAAGTGGGACATTTAAATAACAATCTTCTAAAGGTGGCAAATCAAGCATTTCAAAAATCTTCCTAGGCATAATAGAGACACTAGAACCAAGATCACATGAAGCTTTGAGATCAAATTCATTCACTTGCATATTAATAATGGGTTCCCAACTATCTTCTACTTTCCTAGGAATAGAAGCTTTGTGTTTTAGCTTATCTTCCTTAATCTTAACAAGAGCATCTGTAATGTGTTTGGTAAAGGCAACATGCATATCACTAGCATCAGGACTTCTAGCAAGCTTTTGTAGGAACATAATCACTTCAGAAATATTGCAACCATCAATATCAAAGTCAAACTTAGCATCACTAGTAGTAGGATCACTAGGCTTAGGTATAGTAGGAGGAGGAATAGGGGCTACTTGTGGTTTAGTGGTGATTGTGCACACTATTGTTTCTATCAATTTCAGCTTCCCTTTCCCACCTAGCATGAAGTTGAGCTAACGGCCTAACATTTTCATCAATAGTAACCTATATGGCATGAGCAGTAGCAAAGGTGTTTTCCATAGTTTCAGGTTCAGCAGCCATTTTATTAACTAAGGAAGTTTGAGCTTTAGACAAAGAGGATATATTTTTATCAGCACTCAAAAATTTTGACTGTAAACTAGGAATTTCTCTATTCAGATTCTCAAGATGAAGACTAATGTTTTTCAAGACAATAGATTGTTCCTCCATAGTTTTAGTGAAAATCTTGTTTTGCTCATATTGCATTTGCATAAAAAATTTAGTGGGTCTCTCAACTTCTAGACTCCTCTCTTCACTAGGCATTCAAGATCTATCCGGATAATCATTTCCACTAGAAGGATAAGGCCTATAATTGTTGTTGCTACCAAAATTATTCTTATAGGCATTGTTGTTGAAATTGTTGTTTCTAATGAAGTTCACATCAACTTGCTCTTCTTGAGCAACCAAAGAGGCTAAGGGAACACTAGAGGAGCTTTTCCATTAACAAGCATAGCCATAATAACATCAATATTTTCACTCAAAGAGGAAGTTTCCTCAACAGAATTTACCTTCTTACCATGTGGAGTTATCTCAACATGCCATTCAGAGTAGTTAACCATCATATTATCAAGGAGCCTTTGTGGTGACCCAACATACCACTGCATGTGTAGTACACTATAGTCGTTGACATGACATCCACAGAACACCGTTCCGTAAATATCACATCCCTCAGAGTGGTACAACAGAAACATTGTGGGTCCATATTACAAACATAAACAGGTCAATACCGGAAGTTCAAGACTTCCAAAATATTCAACTTACAAACCAAAATATAAGTGTTTTAGCGGAAGTTTCAAATTTAAAACTTAAACTCCAAATTGAGCTCAGCAACTTATTGCTATATATTTTTCATGTTGCTTTGCTCAAGTGGATACTAGAACTATAGTAATTATTCGGACTCTTGGAACTCTCCTCCGTAGACGGGATCATAATCCTCCCCTTCTACGGCTCCATACAGGTTGGGCTATTCATAGAAGACCTCCTCTTGGCTCTCAGATGCATACATTGGAGTATCTTCGGGATTCTCAGAGTCTAAGCAAGGATTCAAAGTAAAGGATGAGTAACAGCATTACCCAGCAAATTCATTATAAGCAAGGTAGGAAGTTTGATGCTCTATCTACCACCTCGGACTATCAGTCTTTGGCACTATGCAGTAAATCTTCTTCAAATATTGATTTTATTATAAAAAAATCTATGACCATCAACCTTCACAGGTTGACCAGAACTTTCATGGAGTTCCTTTCCTACAATGTTCGTAGCTCCTTCCCGGAACAGGGAGTAACAAGTTACAATTTTTACACTCTACAGAGGTGCGTTACTTTTCCCATGAGAGATCAACTCCTTGTTGCACAACCGGGCGTACTTTCCCGTCCACAATTCCATGATGTGGGGCCCAGTAGTTGGTCCAAGCCAATCACTGCCCTCTTCGCGACCTCATATGTCTGCACTATCCTTCGGACTGGCTCACCTTCGTTAAGCTCCCTTTCGGGTAGGCGAAAACCCTGATGAGTTCTCGGAGACTCTATGACCTGGTGATGCCCGGAATAGTACCATTAACATGGACTATATCCCTAAACACCATTCATGGATAATCTAGACACCAAAAGTGTGGGGCGTAAGGGTGACCACCCATATGTTGGATCCGCACAAGGAATCACAACGTCACGTTAAGGTCGTCTTGCCTCCATATAAGAGGAAAAGGATACAGCTGACTTTTCCGTCCCATTCCAAATCTCATGGTTAACGCGTAATATACGGCGCTAGAATCGCTGATGTCATGGGTTATTAATCCCTAATTGTTCAGCATTATTGCAATTAGAACCCTAAGTTCTATTGCTCCATCATATCATCACTTAGGATGATATCTAAGATTTAGTATCTTGAGAAAATAATGTTTTCTTTTTCTACAATATAGATGATAACACACAATTCTCAAATACATTGATAAAGATTCTTCAAAGGACATGAGCAAGTGATGAACTTGCCTTGTTATTGCAAGGTAGTGAAGTCATATGCTTGCACTAGACCTTGAGCTTCCATGTCTACAAAAACATCATTATTGCCAGGTAAGGACAATATTTAAAGAAGCAAAATGATTTTGCAAAGTAATTTAATGCTTCATTTAGCTTGATATGCATTCTCCCCCATTTATTTAAATTGTAAAAATTCTTTTAATAATAAAAAATTTATAAGTATTAATTGTTAATATTTATTGAGTATTGTATTCTTTTATTTTATTTCAATTTAATTGCATTTTATTTACTTAATAATTCCTTTAAGAATTATCATTAAATACCAAAAATTTATATTACAATTTGTTTAGTATTTTTTAAAATACTACAATATTAATATATAATGAAAGTGATTTTTATTTATTTTTATCATCTTTCAATAATTTTGTAAAATTCCAAAAGGAATATATATATTACAAAATTCTTAATAAAATTTTATTTCTTAATTTATTTGGATAGTTTGGATTATTGTGATCCAAAAATATTTTATTTATAATTTTTGGATTTTTATTTTTTAGAATTTATTTAAGTTCAGGGGCATTTTGGTCTTTTCCTATTTATTAAAAATAGCCTTTAGGTAAATGGGCTGCTTGTTTGGTTTATTGGGCCCTGGTGGCCCAATAGGACAGAACCAAAACCACACCCCGAAGGGGTTTTGGCCCAGTCCAGCCCACTCCCTCTGTCACTTGCTCGACCTTATCCTTCTCTTCTCCTCCTCGACCCTATGGTCGATGGCGCCGCCGCCGTGCTCTGCTCGTCGCCGTGGTCCTCTCTGGCCGCTGCCGTGATGCAGGGAGAGGTTGTCGACCATGCGCTAGCCTTCTGTCCCATTCGATTTGGCTATGGAGCCTTCCCGTGGCCAAACTAGCCTCATCCTGAACCCTAGGGTTTTGGGGTGATGCGGTTGCTGTTACTGCTGTGTGCTGTCGAGGTGCTCCTCGCCTCCAGGCGTGGCTATGGTCGCCGCTGTGGCATTGTGTGGGTCGTAGCGCCCCCTTGGGGGTGCTCCCCATGCCGCCATGTTTGTCGTCCTTCTCTACTTCCTCTTCTATTCTTCAGCAAGGACCATAGGTGAGTTGATCCCTGGGTTTTTCCCCGTGCCTCTACTTCTTCTGAGTTCATATGTGTGTAACTAGTGGCCATCCCTCATTAGGGTTCATCTCTGTTCTAGGGTTCTTCCCTGGTTCTAGGATTCAGCCCTGTTTGTGCTTGTAAGATGATGGTTTGATTTGATAGTAGTGACTAGTGAAGATTGTGCTCACTGCGCTTCAGTGCTTTCTGTCATGATTTGATTACCTGATGATATTATTGATCTGATGCTGGTGATTTAGTAGTGTTACCTATAAATGGTGACAAAGCTTGGTTAAGCTGATGATTTAACTGCAAAACATGGTTAGTTAAGTTAAGGCTTAGTGAGTTTGTCTACTGTTAGTACTCCAATACTGATAGTAGCACTATCAGTGGAGATGTGCAGATGGAAGTTACTTAGTTTCTTATAGTAACACTTTGCACACATGTAAACCTGATCCTGATTCCTGATTATTCCTTCCAGGAATATGATGGTTATTAATTTATTGGTTTATTTATGAAAGCTCAATGATTGTTGACTTGTTTTAGAATTGGTTCTTGTGACACCATCCTAGGATGGCACACAAGTAGTGATTCTACAGCTGGGATTTTACTTAGCAGTGCTTAAGATTGAATGTGTGTTGAAAAAATTGTAAGCTTCCTTCTTTAAAATACCAATGCCTATGATGCTGGTCTGAGGCTTAGGAATTCAATTCATATCCTACTGTTCCTTATAGATATTCTTAAGTATCAAGGTTGTTCACTGAACCTTGGATCCTAGTGGGCTAAAATGATTGGTTTGCTTGTAGCTTAATGTTGGTGCATATAGTTTATAAAATCTGAGGTGCTACTCCATCATGAGATGTGCCCAAATTTTATATGCTATTTGAGAACATGTTGGAATATATGAGTTTTTTATGATTAACAGGACCTATGATGCTGGTCTGAGGTCCTGGTGGATTTGGTAGAGCTTACTACTGGCCTTTATATTTCAAACTTCCTCTATGATAGGTTCACCCCACTTGGGTGATCACTGAGAGATTTAACTTATAAAACATCACATTCTTTTCTGTTGGACTAAGGTGAACAAAATATATGGGTGTTTATGATACTCACCACACTTGGGTGTTGTTGGGTTGCAAGTGGTGAATCTTGTGGCTAGCTTGATCGGGTGCTCCTCTTGGTATTTCTAGTTATTGGACTTGTCCTTGTTCTAGTTCTCCACCTCCTGGTCCTGGTGACTTGATCTTGTCCTTGTTTTCCACCTGATCTACCCCCTCCTTATGTCACCATTTTTGGTGATGTGATCCAGGGTTTTGATTTGTGTGATCTTTCTTGGCTTTGAATTGGTTTAGCTGGGTTGTTGTTCTTGGTGTGTATGAACAAGGAAATGGTGTGGGGATGCCTCCCACGGATGTACTGATAGTTTTGTGTGTGTGGAGCTGTTGCTACTGTGCTGACAGCACACACCATGCAGTTTGGTGTGTGTGCTGCCTGTGTGCCTACTACACACCTTGTGGATATGCTCTGGATATGAAGTTACTTCTATCTGGTTACATTTACTTGTCTTGGTGAAATTTGCCCCTCCTTGCTGTTTATTTGGATTATGACTTGAAATTATGAAGGATATATTCTTTCATGTTGGTGAAACTTGCCCCTTAAATGAATACTCAATGATGATCTTTGAACAGTGCACCTCACTGTCAATTCCGAGACTAAAACTTTTTTTATCCCTAAATTTCTTGCTTTTAGTTTGTGTTTTATTTGCAGGTACCAGACTTGAAGATTCAAGATTTAGGCTAGATTTTCCTTTTCTTGATAGATAGTTACTTGTAATATTTCTCTGATTCAATTGTAATCTTTATTTTATTCTTTTGTACTTTTTATTTTATTCTTTTGTAATAAAGATTGTACTATTACTTAATAGATAAAGATTATTCTTTTATTTATTTACTATTGTAAAGTTTGTTGCTCATTTACATAAGTTACATTTTTTTGTAACTTATTTATTAAAATTATGGAATAAATATTCATTTTATTGATTATGTTATTTGTTTAAGGTTTGAGCTACTAATCATATTCTCTTGACTAAATCAAAATACTCAAACATAATTCTAAATCCTTTTGAATTAGAATTCAAACACTCAAGTTTTAAATTCAAATTTCATTTCCCAAAACACTCTAATCCACAAAGATCATATCAAAGTCTATAATAATCATCCTTCAAGACTATACCTAATCTCAAAGCATGAAAGAAACTTTGATCACTTTAGGTTTTTATTTGGCGAAAAAATTACCCACATTTTCATAGATGAATGCATGCAATATCACAAATTCCTAAATCTACCCTTCGTTGGTTCCTAAATGCTGGGATGTTACAGACTTCCCCCCTTAAATTAAACTTCGTCCCAAAGTTTGTTGAAGTGTACCTGAATAGTTCTGGATAGGCTTTTCTTAAGTTCTCTTCTTTCTCCCAAGTGGATTCTCTTTCGGGGTGATGTTCCCACTGTACCTTGCAATATTTGATTGCCCTATTCCTCAACCTTTTCCAGTTTTCTTCCAAAATTTTACAGGGCTTTTCAACACAGGTCAAGTATGCTTGTAGTTCTATCTCCTGATGTGTGATTGCATCATCCGGAACTTTCAAACATCTATGAAGTTGTGACACATGGAAAACATTATGCACTTGAGCCAATCTTGATGGTAACTCTAAAGCATAAGCTATAGTCCTGTTCTGACTCGGTATCTTGAATGGTCTGATGTATCTTGGACTCAATTTTCCTTTAACTCCGAACCTTTTCACCCCTTTCATTGGACTTACTTTGAAATATACCATGTCTCCCACTTATGGATTCCAAGATCTTCGACTTTGATCAGCATAACTTTTCTGCCTACTGTGACCTATTTTCAGTTTATCCTTGATCTTATCAATGATATCTTGTTTTTCCTTGATATAGTCTGGCGCAAATTCCTTGCTATTTCCGGGCTCATACCAACATATTGGTGATCTACACTTCCTTCCATACAGAACCTGATATGGAGCTGCCTTCAAACAAATCTGATAGCTATTATTGGAGGAAAATTCTGCCAATGGTAGATGATCTTCCCATGTACCTCCAAAATCTAATGCACAAGCCCTTAACATGTCTTCTAGTATCTGATTTGTTCTTTCTGTTTGACCTCCTATCTCTGGATGATAGGATGTGCTAAAATCTAACTTTGAACCAAGTGCTTCATGCAATTTCTTCCAAAATACTGAAGTAAACACTGATCCCCTATCAGTTACGATCTTTTTGGGCACTCCATGCTTACTTACTATCTCTTTGATGTAAACTTCTACTAACTTCTCGGCATTATCTTTTTGATTTACCGGAATAAAATGTGCACTTTTAGTGAGTCTATCCACAATTACCCATATCATATCCTTCCGTTTAGGTGTCATGGGCAATCCTATGATGAAGTCCATACCTATTTCCTCCCACTTCCATTCGGGAATTTCCAAAGGTTGTAATGGTCCTGCTGGACTTTGATGCTCATCCTTCACCCTTTGGCAAGTATGGCATTCTGATACATATTTAGCAATGTCCCTTTTCATGTTATTCCACCAGAATAGTTCTTTCAAGTCCATATACATCTTAGTACTTCCTAGATGTATAGAATGTGGTGTTTCATGTGCTTCCCTGAGTATGACATCACGAATCTCAGTCACATCAGGAACACAAAGACGGTCTTGATACCATAAAGACTCATAATCTCCAAGGCGAAAACTTGATTTTTGCCCTTGAGATATCCTCTGAATTTCCTCAGCAATGAAAGAATCTTCTGCTTGATGTCTAAAAATTTCGTGCTTAAGAACACTGTCCTGCTCTACAACTACCTGCATAGTAGTTAATCCTCCAAGAACCTATGTTCTAATGAATTGAAGCTCTAATCTTTCCAAGTCCATTTGTAACTCTTTTGGTAGCTCCCAATTGCTAGGCTGAATGTCTGTACTCTTTCTGCTTAAAGCATTAGCTACAACATTTGCTTTCCCTAGAGTATAGTTGATTGTTAAATCATAATCTTTGATCAGTTCCAACCAATGCTTCTGTCTCATATTCAACTCCTTTTGAGTGAAGAAATATTTAAGACTTTTGTGGTCAGCATATAACTCACATCTGGCTCCATAAAGAAAATGCCCCCATCCTTTCAGCGCAAAGACTACTGCTGCTAACTCTAAATCATGAGTTGGATAATTGACTTCATGTGGTTTCAGTTGTCTTGAACCATAAGCAATCACCTTCCGATCTTGCATTAACACACAACCCAAACCTCTTTAGATGCATCACAGTATACTGTGAAGTCATTCCCTGTTTTAGGAACTGCTAAGATTGGAGCTATGGTTAACCTAGTCTTCAAATCCTGAAAACTTCCTTCACACTTCTCATCCCAATTGAATGGTGTATTCTTTCTTAACAATTTTTTCATTGGTCCAGCTATTTTGGAGAAACCTTCAATGAATCCAATAATAACCAGCCATTCCTATGAAACCTAGAATTTGCTTCACATTGGTTGGTGCATTCCACTCTAGGACTGACTGAAATTTAGATGGATTTACAACAATTCCATCTTTACTGATCACATGGCCGAGGAATTCTACCTCATCTAACCAAAATTCACACTTACTAAACTTAGCATAAAGTTTATGTTCCCTTAGAGTCTGCAATACTATCCTCAAATGATCAGCATGCTCTTCCTTATCCTTGGAATATATCAGAATATCATCAATAAAGCCTATGACGAACTTATCCAAATATGGCATGAAGATTTTGTTCATCAAATTCATGAATATTTCTAGTGCATTGGTCAAACCAAATGGTACTACCAGGTACTCATGGTGTCCATATCTTGAGACAAATGCTTTTTTGGGAATATCCTCAGGCTTGATTTTTATTTGATGGTATCCAGATCTTAGGTCGATCTTTGAAAATACTCCGGCTCCTTTCACTTGATCAAACAAATCTTGAATCCTTGGTAAAGGATACTTATTCTTGATAGTAACGTTGTTCAGATTTCTATAATCTCCACACATCCTTCTTCCACCATCCCTCTTATCCAAAAAGATTACTCGTGTTCCCCATGGGGATACACTTTCCTGGATAAACCATTTTCTGGATAACTCATCAATTTGCTCTTTGAGTTCTTTTAATTATTTTGGTCCCATCTTATATGGTGCTTGAGCTATTGGTGCTGTACCGGGAATTAGATCAATAGTGAATTCTATCTCCCGATCTGGTGGCATTTCAGGTAGCTCTGCTGGAAAAACATCTTGAAATTCATTTACTATAGGAATATCTTCTAATTTGACCTCTTTCATTGAGTTCAACTGCAGATCAACCATAATATGACTATGCTTATCTGCTTGATAAACTATCCTTGCTCCACTTGGAGTTTTAATTGAAACAGTTTTCTCCTCACAATTTATCTGAGCCCCATGTTCCATCATCTAGTCCATCCCCAGCACTACTGCAATTCCCTTCAAAGGAATCTCATAAAGGTCTGCAAAGTATGTACAACCACAGATCCAGATACCCTGATCTTTTTTAATGTGGCATACAATCACATTCCCCCCTACCGTAACTACGGTCATAGGGTTTTCTAACATTCCCTTCAAATCCCGAACTTATCACAGAATTCTTTAGAAATGAATGAAGTAGTTGCACCCGTATCAAATAGAACTTTGCCGGGATTGGTAAGGATATTGAGCGTACCTATCACTGCATGCTCCGAATTATCCACCGCCTCGAGGGTTGCACAATTCAGCTTCCCGGTAGGTCTGTTCCTCTTGCCAGTGTTGTTCTTGCCATTTTTTCCTCATTTATTGGGTTGTCCATTTCCTCCACTGGCTTGCCTTCCATCTCGAACCGGCCAACCTCCTTGTGGTTTGCTTGGACAATTAGGCTTTATGTGACCTCTCTGACCACAAGCATGGCATACAATTACTGGTTTCGGGCAATCCCTACTGATATGCCCTGGGAGTTTGCAATTCTAGCATATAATATTCTTTACATTTGGATTTGAACTCCGATTGGAATTGTTGTTGTTATAGGCCCTATTCCTTGGTTTGAATTCCAGATTGGGCTTGGGCTTGCTTGCTTGTATCCTCTTGGTTTCCTTCTTAGATCTCTTCTTTCTATCCTCTTGGACATTTTTGTAGTCATCTTTAAAGGTAATAGGTGCATCTAGCAACTGCTGATAAGTTTGCTTATTAGCCAACCTCAACTGCATCCTCACAAATTAATTTAATCCACGCAGGAAACGCTTCTTCCTCTTTTCCTCCGTATTAACTTCTTCCTCAGCATAACGAGACAGTTGACTAAACTCCCGTATATACTTCATAACACTAATATATCCCTGCTGCAGTTCCTCAAATTCTCTCCGCTTCAACTCCATAACACTCTTCGGAACATGATATTCACGGAATCTCTGTTTAAACTCCTCCCAGGTGTACTCCCTTCCTGGTTGTTTCATGGCCAACTGACTCTCCCACCAAGATGCTATAGGTCCAGTCATAAGATGAGTTGCCTACCTCAATTTCTCCTCCTCATTGCAACCTATAGCCTTCAGCTTTCTTTCAGTATCTGCTAGCCAATCTTCTGCATCCATGGGTTCAGGAGCTGATGCAAAAGGTAACGGCCTTGCATTCTGGAAGTCAGATAGACTCACTCCTCCACCTTCAGGTGCCCTCTGATTTGCTCGTCCCAGCAACTCTTCCATGAACTTGTTCTGGGTCTCTTGCATCATTTGCATACACTACATAAAGTTCTGCTCCATTAACGGCCTCATCGGTGGTGGTGGTGGTAATGCTCCCTGATTTGTTGCATCTGCATCGGCCTTCTCTTTGGCCTCATGTTCCATTCGCTGCTGTTCAACTTTGGTTTCTACACCCGTATCCATGACCCTCTAGTCCAGCAACATAAAGAGAATACTCATAATTACATCATGCACATGTGTTCTGAGCTCGACTTTACGCACAGAACTAGTCACACAATGAAGATCAAAAGAAAATCCAAATATGCATTTCACATATTATACATAATATCATAATAATACAAAGTCATTACAACATATATCATATAGGTATAATCACAACACTACCTTATTTATCTAACTATCTTATTTCTTGGAGTACAATACACAGTACTTGATACCTCTAAATAGTTGCCTACTTCTAGTAGTAACTACGCTCATCATACATGCATGATGTCCAACCGTGATGACGTGACGTTCATCGCACAGTTTGTGGAACAAATGGCCTTCCAGAAGGAACATACTCATTATCTGAAGTGTCAGGACTTGAGTCATTACTCAACCTGAGCGCATTGACTCCCTCTAGCTCAGCTAAAAAGTCTTTAGAAACATTTTCAACATTATCTCCCACTTGCATCTCCTGAGCTTCATTCCTTGAGTTGTCAACATAATACGTAGATCCTGCTGATCCCCAGGTGCTCCTTTGGGCAAGATAGTTAAACACTGTATAATGTATATTCCCTGGGTTTTGAGAAGAAGTTGATGATTCAAACACTCTCTCCTCAGGATCTTCTTCTTCATCCTGATTATCTATCGACATGGCATTTCTACTACTGTTACTAGGGTTAATTCTTGCACCCATCCAGCTAGATTGTCCAACATTTCTGTTAGAACCATCTGTGGACATCTGGTGTTCATGAGATCCTTCATATGATCCCCTTCTCCAACCATCAGAATTCTCAATAGGAAGTTCTGAATCAGAACCAACCTCTGAACCCTATGGTATTGTATACCTCGTATCCATAGTAGGATCATGTATAGATTCAGGACTTGGTGAATAAGGATATGGTATAAAAGATTCAGGATCTATAGGTATATACTTAAAGATAGGTGTTGCACTACTACTTGCATCCTTCTCCAACTGGATTGCTAACTGCTTCCTCCTTTCCGGATCAGTTAGATACTCTAACATGTCATTTTTATCTTCGACAATCACTTGATGTGTCTTATAAAAAGACGCAACGAGTGTTCGGTATCTATCCATAAACTTGGAAGATAACTTAGGATGCTTCTTAACCAAAGTAAGATGATCCGGTACGGGCTACGAGTCTATAGAATCATGGGGTATCACAGAAAACGTGCTACCCTCTAACTCCTTGGTTTTATGCTCCCGGATATTAGCTATTGCCTCCACAATAGCAACATGATAGGCTGCTAAGTGACTCCTACCTTCACCTATAGGTAGATCGTGATATAATCCAAGATCCTCTGGGAGTTGCATACTCACACGATACTTGGATAACATGTGACCATCATAATAGGTTATGGTATTCACTGGAATTATGGTTGGACAACTAAAAATCTTTAAAAGTTGACGAAGTTGGTCCGTGAATGATCCTTGATAATCATCAAGAGTCTCCTCTTTCCTTACCAAAGTCTGTTTTGGAAACTTTGGTGCCATAGCTCTGTATATCAAGAAAATACTTTTGATTAGTAACCAATAATATATTGCATCACAACAAAGAATTATCGCACTAAAACATATAACGAGATATTCTCATTTGAATACCCATTATACTTCTTTTAGAGAATTCTTTATCATTGCTACACTCTCCTACAGGTAATGCCCTTACTAGGTTTCCAACCTAAGGTCAAAGCAATTTGCTCTGATA
Organism: Avena sativa; assembly: GCA_916181665.1. NCBI lineage: Eukaryota > Viridiplantae > Streptophyta > Magnoliopsida > Poales > Poaceae > Avena > Avena sativa. Next base: position 263,583,623 of record OV702284.1, on the reverse strand, counting down.
CCAACTGCGGTGACCCAGCATACCACTTCATGTGTAGTACACTATAGTCATTGACATGACATCCACAGAACACCATTCCGTAAATATCACATCGCTCAGAGTGGTACAACAGAAACATTGCAGGTCCATATTACAAACATAAAAACGTTATTATTATTACAATACCGGAAGTTCAAGACTTCCAAAAGATTCAGATTACAAACCAAAATGTAAGTGTTTCAGCGGAAGTTTGAAATTTAAAACTTAAACTCCAAATTGAGCTCAGCAACTTATTGCTATATATTGTTCATGTTGCTCGGCTCAAGTGGCTACTAGAACTATAGTAATTATTCGGACTCTTGGAACTCTCCTCCATAGACAAGATCATAGTTCTCCCCTTCTACAGCTCCATACAGTTTGGGCTCTTTATAGAAGACCTCCTCTTGGCTCTCAGATGCATACAATTAGAGTATCTTCGGGATTCTCAGAGTCTAAGCAAGGATTCAAAGGAAAGGATGAGTAACAGTGTTACCCAACAAATTAATTATATGCAAGGTAGGAAGTTTGATGCTTTATCTACCACCTCGGACTATCAGTCTTTGGCACTATGCAATTTTCGTAAATCTTCTTCAAAGATTTATTTTATTATAAAAACAATCTATGACCATCAGCCTTCACAGGTTGACCAGAACTTTCATGGAGTTCCTTTCCTGCCGCGTTCGTAGCTCCTTCCCGGAATAGGGAGTAACAAGTTACAATTTTTACACTCTTCAGAGGTGCGTTACTTTTCCCATGAGAGATAAACTCCTTGTTGCACAACCGGGCGTACTTTCCCATCCACAATTCCATGATGTGGGGCCTAGTAGTTGGTCCAAGCTAATCACCGCCCTCTCCACAACCTCATATGTCTGCACGATTCTTTGGACTGGCTCACCTCCGTTAAGATCCCTTTCGGGTAGGCTAAAACCCTGATGAGTTCCCGAAGACTCTATGACCGGGTGATGCCCGGAATAGTACCATTTACATGGACTATATCCCTAAACACCATTCATGGATAATCTAGACACCAAAAGTGTGGGGCGTAAGGGTGCCCACCCATATGTTGGATCCGCACAAGGAATCACAACGTCACGTTAAGGTCGTCTTGCTTCCATATAAGAGGAAAAGGATACATCTGACTTTTCTGTCCCATTCCAAATCTCATGGTTAACGTGTAATATACGGCGCTAGAATCACTGATGTCATGGGTTATTAATCCCTAATTGTTCATCATTATTGAAATTAGAACCCTAAGTTCTATTGCTCCATCATATCATCACTTAGGATGATATCTAAGATTTAGTATCTTGAGAAAATAATGTTGTCTTTTTCTATAATATAGATGATAACACAGAATTTGCAAATACTTTGATAAAGACTCTTCAAAGGACATGAGCAAGTGATGAACTTGCCTTGTGATTGCAAGGTAGTGAAGTCGGATGCTTGCACTGGACCTTGAGCTTCTATGTCTACAAAAACATCATTATTGCCCGGTAAGGACAATATTTAAAGAAGCAAAATGATTATGCAAAGTAATGTAATGCATCATTTAGCTTTATATGTATTCTCCCCCATTTATTTAAATTATAAAAATTCTTTTAATAATAAAGAATTTATAAATATTAATTTTTACTATTTATTGAACATTGTATTCTTTTATTTTATTTCAATTTATTTGCATTTTATTTACTTAATAATTCCTTTAAGAATTATCATTAAATTCCAAAAATTGATATTAAAATTTGTTCAGTATTTTTTTAAATACTACAATATTAATATATAATGAAAGTGATTTTTATTTATTTTTATCATTTTTCAATAATTTTGCAAAATTCTATAAGGAATATATATTACAAAATTCTTAATTTATTTGGATAGTTTGGATTATTGTGAATCCAAAAATATTTTATTTATAATTTTTGGATTTTTATTTTATTTTCTAGAATTTATTTAAGTTCAGGGGCATTTTGGTCTTTTCCTATTTATTAAAAATAGCCTTTAGGCAAATGGGCTGCCTGTTTGGTTTATTGGGCCTTGGTGGCGCAATAGGATAGAACCAAAACCACACCCCGAAGGGGATTTGGCCCAGTCCAGCCCACTCCCTCTGTCACTTGCTCGACCTTATCCTTCTCGTCTCCTCCTCGACCCCATGGTCGATGGCGCCGCCGCCGTGCTCTGCTCACCGTCGTGGTCCTCCCTGGCCACTGTCGTGATGCAGGGCAAGGTTGTCGACCACGCGCTACCCTTCTGTCCCATTCGATTTGGCTATGGAGCTTTCCCGTGGCCAAACTAGCCTCATCCCGAACCCTAGGGTTTTGGGGTAATGCGGTTGATGTTGCTGCCGTGTGCTCTAGTGGTGCTCCTCGCCTCCAGGCGTGGCTATGGTCGCTGCCGTGGCGTTGTGTGGGTCGCAGCACCCCCTTGGGCGTGCTCCCCATGCCGCCGTGTTCGTCGGCCTTCTCTACTTCCTCTTCTATTCTTCAGCGAGGACCGTAGGTGAGTTGATCCCTGGGTTTTTTCCTCGTGCCTCTACTTCTTCTGAGTTCATATGTGTGTAACTCGTGGCCATCCTTCATTAGGGTTCATCTCTGTTCTAGGGTTCTTCCCGGGTTCTAGGATTCATCCCTGTTTGTGCTTGTAAAATGATTGTTTGATTTGATAGTAGTGACTAGTGAAGATTGTGCTCACCGCGCTTCAGTGCTTTCTGTCATGATTTTATTACCTGATGATATTATTGATCTGATGCTGGTGATTTAGTAGTGTTGCCTATAAATGGTGACAAAGCTTGGTTAAGGTGATGATTTAACTGCGAAACATGGTTAGTTAAGTTGAGGCTTAGTGAGTTTCTCTACTGTTAGTACTCCCGTACTGATAGTAGCACTGTCAGTGGAGATGTGCAGATGGAAGTTACTTAGTTTCTTACAGTAACACTTTTCACACATGTAAACCTGATCCTGATTCCTGATTATTCCTTCCAGGAATATGATGGTTATTAATTTATTGGTTTATTTATGAAAGCTCAATGATTGTTGACTTGTTTTATAATTGGTTCTTGTGACACCATCCTAGGATGGCACACAAGTAGTGATTCTACAACTGGGCTTTTACTTAGAAGTGCTTAAGATTGAATGTGTGTTGAAATAAATTGTAAGCTTCCTTCTTTAAAATACCAATGCCTATGATGCTGGTCTGAGGCTTAGGAATTAAATTCCTATCCTACTGTTCCTTATAGATATGCTTAAGTATCAAGGTTGTTCACTGAACCTTGGATCCTAGTGGTCTAAAATGATTGGTTTGCTTGTAGCTTAATGTTGGTGCATATAGTTTATAAAATCTGAGGTGCTACTCCATCATGAGATGTGCCCAAATTTTATATGCTATTTGAGAACATGTTGGAATATATGAGTTGTTTATGATTACCAGGACCTATGATGCTGGTCTGAGGTCCTGGTGGATTTGGTAGAGCTTAATACTGGCCTTTATATTTCAAACTTCCTCTATGATAGGTTCACCCCACTTGGGTGATCACTGAGAGATTTAACTTATAAAACATCACATTCTTTTCTGTTGGACTAAGATGAACAAAATATATGGGTGTTTATGATAGTCACCACACTTGGGTGTTGTTCGGTTGCAAGTGGTGAATCTTGTGGCTAGCTTGATCGGGTGCTCCTCCTGGTATTTCCAGTTCTTGGACTTGTCCTTGTTCTAGTTCTCCACCTCCTGGTCCTGGTGACTTGATCTTGTCCTTGTTGTCCACCTGATCTACCCCCTACTTATGTCACCATTTTTGGTGATGTGATCTAGGGTTTTGATTGGTGTGATCTTGCTTGGCTTTGATTTGGTTTAGCTGGGCTGCTATTCTTGGTGTGTATGAACAAGGAAATGGTGTCGGGACGCCTCCCATGGCTGTACTGATAGTTTTGTGTGTGTGGAGCTCTTGATGCTGTGCTGACAGCACACACCATGCAGTTTGGTGTGTGTGCTGCCTGTGTGCCTGCTGCACACCTTGTGGACATGCTCTGGATATGAAGTTACTTCTATCTGGTTACATTTACTTGTCTTGGTGAAATTTGCCCCTCCTTGCTGTTTATTTGGCTTATGACTTGAAATTATGAAGGATATATTCTTTCATGTTGGTGAAACTTGCCCCTTAAATGAATACTCAATGATGATCTTTGAACAATGCACCTCACTATCAATTCTGAGAGTAAAACATTTTTTTATCCCTAACTTTATTTCTTTTAGTTTGTGTTTGATTTGCAGGTACCAGACTTGAAGATTCAAGATTTAGATTAGATTTTCCTTTTCTTGATAGATAGTTACTTGTAATATTCCTCTGATTCAATTGTAATCTTTATTTTATTCTTTTGTACTTTTTATTTTATTCTTTTGTAATAAAGATTGTACTATTACTTAATATATAAAGAGTATTTTTTTATTTATTTACTATTGTAGAGTTTGTTGCTCATTTACATAAGTTACATTTTTTGTAACTTATTTATTAAAATTATGGAATAAATATTCATTTTATTGATTATGTTATTTATTTAAGGTTTGAGCTACTAATCATCTTCTCTTGACTAAATCGAAATACTCAAACATAATTCTAAATCCTTTTGAATTATAATTCAAACACTCAAGTTTTAAATTCAAATTTCATTTCCCAAAACACTCTAATCCACAAAGATCATATTAAATTCTATAACAATCATCCTTCAAGACTATACCTAATCTCAAAGCATGAAAGAAACTTTGATCACTTTAGGTTTTTATTTGGCGAAAAATTTAGCCATATTTTCACAGATGAACGCATGCAATATCACAAATTCGTAAATCTACCCTTAGTTTGTTCCTAAATGTTGAGATGTTACAGCCTTGTTGTAGCACCCAAAGTGAGTCCCATAAAAGTACCTCCAGCAGCATAATCCAACAGGTTTCTTGAGGAGAAGTTCAAACCTGCATAAAAAGTTTGGATAATCATCCAAGCAGTGAGTTCATGAGTAGGGCAATTTTTAACCAAAGATTTCATTCTTTCCCAAGCAGGAGCAACATGTTCACTATCAAGCTGTTTAAATTTCATAATATCACTTCTCATAGCAATAATCTTAGCAGGAGGATAGTACTTTCTAATAAAAGCATATTTGCACTTAGTCCAAGAATCAATACTATTTTTAAGCAAAGATAGCAACCATTTTTAGCTTTTCCCCTCAAGGAGAAAGGAAAAGGCTTGAGCTTAATAATATCTCCATCTACATCCTTATACTTTTACATCTCACAAAGTTCAACAAAGCTATTAAGATGGGCAGCAGGATCATCAGAACCAGCACTAGAAAATTGCTCTCTCATCACAAGATTCAACAAAGCAAGCTTAATCTATTATATATTAAAAGTACATGACGGGTTCACCAGAAATTAGAGAAATCGCTAAAAAATCCCACAAAAAACAGAAAGATCTGACCATCAATTTAACTAACCAAGCAATCAATACCGTTGGATCTCTATAATAATATATTGACATTAGGATTCAAAATAATTACCCACCCCACCTATGCCCTAGATTAAATTTTCTGTCGTACCCCTTCAACCTCTTCTCTATGTGTCAATCTAATAGAATTTACAAGCTCCTCTCGCGTGTCCTCACATGTGCCGCCCCCAGGTTCTCACGAAACAAAAGCAAGGATATGTCGGTGCACTCGGCCGGCCGGCCGGCAGACTGTGATGACTCTACAACATGCATGCAGATCAACAACTCCATGTTTCAAACCCCATGTATGATGCAGATCAACAACCCCTATACGAAGGAACTAGGTATGAGATCTATTGAACCAACCGGTAGGAGATCTATTGAACCCAACCGTGGATACAGTAGTTACAAGATTAATCTGAGATTTGCCTCATGCTTATACCCAGGAGCAAGCTATATTTGCATCGTGGTCTCACGTTGTCCAGATTGATCAGGCTGGCACTACCGATCCACCTTTTACTTTCTAATCATCTCATCCTGGCCATGGAAACCTTGGAACCTCGAAAACTTTCGCCAGCCACGGCCGGATGTAGGCTCAAAAATTTAATTATGGCCATGAGGTGCAGTTTTCACCTGGAGATGCACCCATGGACATCACTTCTCTTCTAGATTTGACCAGGGATGAAGATCGCCGACCAGTTCTTCGAATAATATCCATGGCCAGGTCATGAAAAGGAGGAAGAGATAAGCGAGAGACTATGTGCACGAGTAAGCAGTCGGGCACCGACCGGTTGCTTTCCTCAGTCATTCGATGTGAGAGATACAGAGACTTTCGGAGATTAAATTGGCCTATCAGGATGCAGTGGTCGACTTGGTGGCAAGTAATTGACAATAATAAAGACGGTCTGAACATACTTCAGCTGCAAGCCGGTATATGATTTTCTAAGCGCCTACTTCCAATTTGAGGTAAATAAGTACCAGAGATATTTATGTGTTCTAATTTCTGTTTTCGTATAAACAAAGGGCACATAAGCATTTTATATATATTAGAGACGGAACTTAGAATTACAGTAGTAGCTAATTCACGACTACCTTAAGAATGATAGGCTATATGGACCTGCAGTCGTGGCGCTCAGCTGCAATCATCTGTTTGTAGCACGATAGTATGGCGATGCAGTCGTTCAACGGCATCGGCCACCATATCAACATGGCCGGTCTTGGAAATCAAACTGTTTGGGCTTTCTTCACACACTTATACGTGCTATGTTTGATCGTCAAAATAGTACTCCGTCCGGTCCATATAAGATGTTTTAGCTTTATAAAGCAAATGTATCTAGACTTATTTTAGTATATAGGTTCATTCATTTGGAGTGAATCTACACACTAAAACAAGTCTAGATACATTTTCTTCACAAACCTAAAACATCTTATATTTTGAAATGGAGGAAGTATTTTTTAAGGCAACTAAATTTAGCACGAATGAAGTCCATCAGATTAATGCACATATACATGTTTCACTTTTCAAAGCTTAATTATAGTGTAAGTATTGACTTATATCTAAATGTGTATCCATATAACTCGAGACCCCAACCAAGTGAAATATACCCACTTCCTACATACATATTTCTTATAAGGATTAATTCTCATACTTTCCACAACTAGCACTAATACGTCAATATTGCCATTAACTTTCTTTTGCAGGGGTTTCCATAGTTTCAAAATAAATCTCACATATACAATCTATTGGACTATTTTGTGAGGAAACATATTTAACATTATGCATATGTCATATTTATTGTGACATACAGGCTTGAAAGTACATGTATTGAAAACATTTACAATCCACTTCTCTCCCTTACTCAAGACAACATCATCAGATAAACCCTAGGACTCCTTGAAACCATAAAAACAATCTTTTATAATATATCTTTTGTTGAGAAATACTGTTACCGAGGTTTGAGAAAGGGTTTCAGCCACGAAAGAGGGAGCAGGAAAAAGGCAAAATTAGTTGGCGCCAATCTAGAGGCTATTACTAAAATGTAACAAGGAAGACCAAAGGGAACTATATTAAGACATGGGAGCACCTAATAAGCTGGATGTATTATGTCAAGTAATACATATATATCCAACATAATTACACTAGGAAAGTAATAGCACATTATATGCTATAAATTATATGAAAATCTAAATATACACACACCCTTTATAAAAATAATAAATATCTACAAGGAAAAATAATATACCGCCACTACAAAAAAAAACAAGGTTTCAGAAGCCACATTGTAGAATATTTCGCGTTAATGGATCTAAAATCTTAAAGTGTACACCATTTTCCTTTGCACATACTCAACACCTAAATTATACTTAGATAAACTAACAAATATTATGACACTAACCCAATTTTTTTACAAATCTCGCATAAACCTTATAGTAAAAGCACAATATGCATGGTAATAAAGAGGAAGTGATAAGCTATATGTTTTCACCAAAATGAAAAACATCATGTTGTTAATCAAATGGACCCTATTTTTATTGTAATTACAAAATTGCTACTCCCTCCGTCCCAAATTAAGTGACTTGGTTTTGGCTAAATTCGTATGTATCTATATACTCCCTCCGTCCATGAATAACTGACTTAGATTTGTCTAGATTCGAATGTATCTATACAGTAAAATACGTCTAGATACATTTAAATCTAGACAAACTCAAGTCAGTTATTTCTAGATGGAGGGAGTACTAAAATATGTCTAGATACATGTGAATCTAGATAAACCCAAGTCACTTATTTTGGGACGGAGGGAGTAGAATTTATTAAGTGTACCTAAATTTTTTTAGATCAACATACATGCACATACCAGTTCAAAAGTGTAATCAATTTTAGGAGCATAACATTTATTATGTCTATATTGGACCTTATTATTTCAAATTACATATTATGAATATCCGTAAGATAATTTATTTATTTCTCGCTTAAAGCATACTTAAAGATTATGCCCTCGCATTTGCGAGGGCCACTTTGCTAGTTTCATAAAAAGATAGCATCAGGAGCAGGTGGAGCAATATGTGTGCTTAGGAAATCATTGTTGTTGGTTTTAGTGAAGTCACACAACTTAGTGTTCTCAGCAGAGTTCATTTTAGCAAAGGTGGACAAGCCAAAAACAGCATCATCAGCTAGAGCAGGAACTGAGCAAGACATAACAATGAAATTACTAGCCAGAAAGATCCTATGAGGTTGATTGGGAAATACAACAATATACATAGACCATCATCCAACTGCATCTATGACTAGAAGTCCACCTTCAGGTTATCATCCGAACCCCCTCCAGTATTAAGTTGCAAGCAACAGACAACTGCTTTAAGCAAAGTGTGTAAGGTAAACAGTCCACATGTTCCATGAACAAGAGACCGTTGCTTTCTCCCTAGTAGCAAAAACACATCTACAACCGAAGAGATTATTGTCACTTCCCTTGGAAACTAGAGGCATGACCCCACTATTGAGCATAAGTACTCCCTCTTGGAGTCACTAGCAACTACTTGACCAAGATAACCACTAGCAACGGAGAGCATGCAAGATCACAAATTACACAGACATGATAGAATCATAAACATAAAACCATTAATCAAACCAACATAATAATCTCAATATCCATCGGATCCCCGCAAACACAACATGCATGATTACAAATAGATTAGATCTTGATCATGAACGGAGCTCACAAGATCTATACATGAAATCACAAAGGAGGAGATACAACCATCCAGCTACTACATGGACCCATAGTCCAAGGTGGAACTACTCACGAATCATACCGGAGAGAAGGCCTCTGGGATGATCTCCCCTCCGGTAGGGTGCCGGAAAGAATTTCAGATCCCCCCGATCTAGGGACGATGGTGGCGGCGGCTACAGACGGTTTCATGGATTTCTGATCGGGTACTCAGGGTTTCTGCATCGGGGGCTTCTTATAGGCGAAGGGGGAGACCGAGGCGGCGGACAGAGGGGGCATACCCTAACCAGGCATGGGGTAGGTCCCACCCGCACCTAGGGGGAGTTTAGCCGCCCTGGCACGCCTCCTCGTCTCTCCTCTAGACTTCTTGTTCCCCATGGAAAGTTATTGACTTTGTCCTTCGTCCCGTCCAATTCCGAGAATATTTCTTTACTAACTTTTCTGAAACCGAAAACAACATAAAACAGGCATCTGGCACTGTTGCAACTTGTTAATAGGTTAGTACCAGAAAACATGTAAAAAACACCTCAAAGTGTGGAAAAGTAAAGCAAAGTAGATACTGAACAAACATGGAGCATCAAAAATTATAGATACGTTTCCAACATATCAGGGAAGCACATCTTTATCATCAAGATCAAGTAGGGAAAGCAGATGTTGTTCATCTAGATCAACTGATAGATGTATCTCCTAAGTATCTATATTAACTTCTAGAAGGGGAGGAGATAAAAGGTGCAAGCTGCATGAAACGGGCATTTGAGGTACTTCGCTACGTCAGATGACAAAGTACTATATTTGTAGAACAATAAATTTTTAGGTTGTGTGTCTTTGATGTTTCTCTATAAATGTATCTATTAATCTACTAATCGTAGAAGCATATAACCGAAGAGGACTTTGATGGTAGTGACGATGACCTGTTCATTGATGAGCCTGCACGTGAGGCTGTGGATTGGGTACACTACTTTTGGATGGATTTGATGCAAGACTGATGATCATCAGGGGTCTAATTTTGGTGTCGTCTGGATAGTCTCATGACCAGTAGCCCAGCTGCCAAAATCTTGGGGTAGAACTATACCACGATTGGTCCACTGCTGTCGTAGTACTGTAATATGGAGCTACCTTATAATTTCTAGGACTTTGTTAGCAGAACTATAATTGGAAACTATTCCGTATATTAGTATATATGTGTGTCTGTGTGTGTTTCTAGTCTGAAATCCCAGCTTATGCTTTTATCAGTTCCCAAATGGATTTTGAGGCATCCAGCACTGGTGCCCTATGCTGTGACAACTGTCGTCTTGTCCTCTGCCGTCCCTTCCCCTCCTTCAATGCTTTGTGAGCCGAATCAGCAAGAGGATATATTAGCTAGGATAAATTTGATTCAAAAAAGGGGCGATTTTCTCGGTCCTAGGAGAGGAACACATGACACCAAGGGACGGAGGAGGTTGGATATGGGTCCCGCTTAACTTATTATCCCCTGAAACAGTTGTAGGCCATGACGTGTTGAAAAATTTGGAAATTGTCCAGGAATCTCTTCCTTCTACCGCCACATGAAAATATCACCGTAGAAAAAGTGGACTACTGCCCTACTACTACTCCACTGCCTATGCCTTTCTAGTTTCTACCGACCAGTAACCACCAATAGCTAGCTCCCCAACCAACAAGCAAGTATCAGAACTAGTGCAACAACTTATTTTCCCAATTTTCTCCAATCGGGGAGTTATTGCTGAGATAGGTGGGTGTATTTTGTCACCTCAAAATTCGGCTATGTTTAATTTGCTTCCGATTAGGCCATTTGGGGTACCACTAGTAGTATTCAGTATGCTTTGATTGTGGAGTTCTTGCTTCTTAGATTGATTGGGGGAATCACCTAATCAGGGTATTTTTTCCCTCCTCTGCTCTAATCGATTGGGCCATTCGGGTGGGGGTGGGGTGGGGGCAGGGGTAGTGATTTTGTTTGGATTCGGGACCGGGACATGGTCACCACTATTCTGATTGGGGCATTTGGTCAGGTTCCAAGTCGGTGTTCTTCACTTTGTAACCTTTAATTTCTACACGTAATGTTCAATAATGTCCAACTCTACATCGACGACGTCATCGTCACCACCAAGGAGGAGTCGACCTTTATCAGTGACCTTCAGGAAACATTTGATAATCTCAACAAATACCGCATCAAGCTTAACCCGCTAAAGTGTTCCTTTGGAGTACCTGAAGGACAACTCCTCGGATACCCGGTATTATCAAGGGGGATAGAGGCGAATCCGGAGAAAATCCAAGCAATACTGACAATGAAGAAGCCTACGAACCTCCACGGTGTTCATCGACTAGCGGTACGTGTGGCAGCACTAAGCAAATTTATTGCGCGACAGGAGAAAAGGCGCTCCCTTTCTACAAGCTCATGATGAAATCTGAAAAGTTCGAGTGTACAAATGATGCTTAACAAGTGTTTGAGTATCTCAAGAAAACACTTTCGACATCACCTGTCGTCGTGTCACCTAAAGAGAAAGAATCACTGCAGTTGTATATCGCCGCCACAAATCAGGTGGTCAGTACGGTCCTGGTGGTGGAACGACCTGAAGAAGGAAAGACTCATGATGTTCAAAGGCTAATATATTATATTAGCGAAGTATTGTCACCTTCAAAGCAAAGGTATCCACACTATCAGAAGGTCCCATACGATGTCTTCATGACAGCGCGCAACCTGCGCCATTATTTCTCAGAGCACCCAATAGTGGTTGTCAATGAGGCCCCCCTATCCAACATATTGAACAAACTAGAAGCTACAGGACGCGCCTCTCTTCGGCATCGAAATATCCCCTCGAGATATCACGTACGAGAAGCGCAAGGCGATAAAATCCCAAGTGTTGCCTGATTTTATCACATAGTGGACAGAACTGCAGTGTGTGGGCCCGCCAGATCTGTCGAGCGCGTGGACGATGTACTTTGATGGATCTAAGCGGATAGAAGGAGTGAGAGCAGGTGTCATCTTAATCTCTCCACAAGGCGACAAGCTGCAATGTGTTTTGCGGATGAGTTTTCCCAATGCTTTGAATAATGAAGCCAAATAAGAGGCCCTGTTGCACGGCATACGCATGGCTGGAGCCTACGGTGGAACTCGCCTAAAAATTTTCGGCGACTCAAACCTTGTGGCGCAAGAAGTGATGAACAAATGCGACGTTGTTGGTGACAACATGATCACATATCGAGACCTGTATAACATCGTGGAAGCCTACTTTGATGGATGCGACGTGTCTTATGTTAGTCGAGGAAGTAACGAGGAGGACGATAATCTGTCAAACATCGGGTCCTTATGTCTTCCCATACCTCCCGGGGTCTTCTGGGAGGAAATCACAGAGCATTCCATCGAAACCAAGAAGGCCAAAGAAGCATCAGAACCTCGGAGCAAAAAATCCAAATCAGCCAGAGGCTCGGGGGCTACACCAGCCAAGGAATACAATGAAGAATGTCCCGAAGAAACGGAGGAACCCGAAGAAGTGATGGTGATTTAAACCATGTGGATGCAGACGTACATAGCGTTCATGATGCATGGAGAACTCCCCGAGGATACTGTCGAGGCACGATGCATCACCCGACGTTCTAAGGCCTTCAGAATCGTCAATGGTGAACTCTATAAAAAGAGCATCCCAGGAGTACATCAGCGCTATATCACACTCGAACAAGGGCAGCTTATCCTCAAGGACATAGATGAAGGAATATGTAGGCATCACGCTAGAAACCGCGCAATTGCAGCCAAGGCCTTCAAGGCAGGGTCTTATTGGCTTACAGCAGTCTAGGACGCCAAGGACATCGTACGGACATGTGAAGCATGCCAACGCTTTGCAACCAAGCCCAACGCACCAGCAGCGGAATTGCCTCCCATACCATTGGCTTGGCCGTTCTCTCAGTGGGGTCTGAATATGGTCGGCAAACTCCACAAATCTTCGCCTAGTGGACACGTCTTTCTGCTAGTAGAAGTCGATAAATTCACAAAGTGGATCAAGGCAGTACCTGTCACCAGCCAAGACGCCACCTCGGCCGTCAACTTCATCAAGTCGATAATCTTTCGCTTTAGGGTCCCCCATAGCATCATCACAGACAACGACACAAATTTCAGATCCAATGAGTTCAAGGACTTATGCAAAGAGATGGGCATCAGCATCAGCTACGCCTCGGTATCCCACCTACAAAAAATGGGCAAGTCGAAAAAGCCAATGGTCTCATCACCAGCGGCCTCAAGAAAAGGCTTCTAGACCCACTCGAAAGAGCAAAAGGCGCATGGCTAGATGAATTACCCTCCGTCCTATGGAGCATGTGAACAACTCCAAATACCGCTACATAAGAGACCCCTTTCTTTCTGGTCCATGGCGCGGATGCTGTGCTTCCAGTCGAAATAACTCATGATTATCCTTGGGTCGTCACTTACGATGAAGAGGCCTCACAAGAAGCACTGGAGGATGACGCTGATGCACTCGACGAAGCAAGAGACGTTGCCCTACAACGAGCAACGCAGTACCAGCAAAACATGTGCAACTATCATAGTCGTCGACTGTGTCCCAGATCCTTCATCATTGGGGATCTGGTCCTTCGCCTCAAGCATGATGGACACCACAAGCTGGAATCCCTATGGGAAGGGCCTTTCATCGTCACCGAAGTTATCCCCGGTGGAGCATATCGGATTCAGGACAAAAGGACCAGAGTCAAGTACTCCAACTCATAGAACGTTGCGCAGCTGCGACGTTTCTATGCTTAGGATTTTTACTTTCCGAAATTTACATTCAATAAGGCCTATGACCAGGCTTTTCATACAAAGACTCGTGTTTTGCATACAATAAGGCCTACGACCAGGAGATTATGCCACATGTACCTCCGTACCAGAAGATTAATAAAGCTAAGTTCACAAAACTCGGTCTACTTTGTCCAATCTCGAATTCACCCTTCATGACCCACTGACACTCGGGGGCTCCTTGTATCATAAGCGTTTCATCAAAATCATGCCACCTGATACTCGGGGGCTATGAGCAATAGTATCGCATATACTTTTGGCTATGCCGTCTAGCCTAAAAAGCTTTGACCTGAATAGCTGACTCGGCCTTAGGGCGTCAGGCAAACGAAAGGGTCTCGCATAAGGAAGAATAAACCAACAAATTGTATACAAAAACAATGAATATACATCAAAAGTACTTTGTCTTGCGATATAGAATTTACATGCAATTTGTTGTATCTTATGTCCAGGAGTTGATTACAATTCAAAGTTAAGGAAGAAATCCTCGTATTCATCCAGCATTTTTTGGATTAACCAAATAGCAGGGCGTCGTGCGGCTTAGTAGCGAGGAGCCATGGCAAAGGCAACATCCGGTGGACCTGGAAGGCGGCGAGATATATAGTCCAAGTATAAGTGGGGTAATGTGCATGAACCCATGCAAAGGACAACTATGCACCCGCAACTAACTGAAGTTTGATGTAGTGGCCGATTCTTTCGCCCTGTTGAAACTTTTCCATTAGTTTATCTAGGCCTTGAGGTTGCGCGTCTCGAGGGAACAAAGCATTATAAACCATGGAAAAGGCTCAGCGATAGCACTCGGCGAATTTCTCCACCTCAGATACATGATCCTGGACAAGCATGAAGGCACATTTGTGGCTAGTCCAAAAATCATTGTCAGTTCCTCGGGAAGCTTCCATCAAAACGTTTGTTCATGTGTTCAGACGATGACCTTATTATACCTCGTCCAAACGGATGCCTGTAGCAGCAAAAATCTTTGAGTCATAATCTTCGGGTCAAGCAAAAAGACTATGGGGCTCAGCAAAGGACACTCACAATGCACTTTCTCGCCCACGTGAGAAATCTCTTCCAGCATAAAGCCTCGTGTTCTAAAGTTTTTTGGGTCTTCGATTGCGCAATATCAACCATAGCTTGCACTGCCCGCAGTTCGGTTTCCAGCCGTTTTATACGCTGGATCTTTTTGGCATACAATGGAGGGTCAATTACATGGGCGGTCGTATCATACGTTGCACATACATGTGGCTCAGGGTGATCAGTCAAAGGACCAGCAATGGTAGGCATCATCTGGAACAAAGCATGGCAAGACGAAAAAACTCAGATACTTGGATAATAAGCCAACATAGGGGAAGCAATATATACAAGAATTAAATGATGTCTTCAACAAAAGCAAGTAGTCAAAATAAAGTACAAGACAAAGTTTTTACAAACTGTCAAAATAAAACAGAGGCTACAACTAAGTAGTCTTTTCGACTGAAGCGGTAACGCTAGCCTAAGGAGTATCCGTAGAAGGCTTGGAGGTGGCAGCAGCGCTTGCATAAGGAGTTTCAGTTGATGCCTTGGCATCGGGAAACTCCTGACCCGTGCCAATAGTCATCAACATGCGAGAACATTTCTTCGCCTTCTTTATGAATGGCTTAAGCTCAATTTCTTTGCCAGCTTCATTGACTAGAAGGGAGGATCTAACCTTATTCCAGTCGATATTCTCGCCATGGGCAAGCGCCAACGCAAGTGAGATTTCCGCCATATTCTTCGACTACAGCAGACTATACCCCGTCAATGGGTATGGATCAGCAAGAAATATTGCCGCCAAATCATTTAGATCTCTGGGTACATCTTTTTAGGGAAGATCTCTGCGTGCTGGGTCTTTAAAGCATATCGGGAGCGAATCAATAGATTGCGCCCGCGCATGCTGTTTGCCTCCAAGGTGCCAATGGCATCCGATAAAGGATCAGATTTTAGCTCTGCTTGCAGACCCAAAGATTAAACGGTAATTTCTATAAAAAGGAGGATGAAGGTACATTTCAGGAACTCGAATAAGAAAAAAGGAATACAAGCATACCAATGGAAGGAGCAGAAAAACTTACTTGTGAGAGATGAATTTAAGGCCTCCACACAAAGGCGAAGATCTTTGTACCGCGTCTCTGCGGCTTCAGCCTTCTTCTGGATGGCTTCGGAAGCAACATATTTCTTGGCTCTTTCAAGCAGCAATTTTGTCTACTTCAGTTCGGCTTCCAGGTCATCCACTCGCTTTAGCGCTTGATCGTGAATAATCACGGATTCTTCAGTAGCAGGTACGTTAAGATGCAAGTCGTCATCATCACAAAATGATCATATGCAGCAAAAATAATAACAAGTAATTAGACATACCTTTGGATTATTCGTCTTCATGACGAATCTTGATGAAATGAGAGTCCACCTCAACCATCTTGCACATCAGCGGTTTCACCAACAGAGGCAAAGTTACTTGGGGTTGAAGTATACATGCGAACGTCAAAAGAAATACATATGGAAGGCACTTACATCTCGTATGTCAGGTTCTGAGGGATTTTCGGCTATAGCCACACCCTTGTCGAAGGTTTTATTTTTCTTCAACGACAGCTCAGCGGGTGACGATGTCGTATTCTTCGGATCCAACTGGACAACAAGCTTTTCCATAGGGTCAGCCACGCTTGTTTATTGACCCGAGAACTTCGGAGGAGGAGTTGGAGCAGCAGTTTCAGCTGGCGATTTTGGAGAGGCATCCTGCTCCTCGTCACTCCTGGAAAAGTAAAGAGTGGTCAATTATTTTCTTGGATAATAACTACAGAGCAACAAAAAAATAAAGAGGTCAAGATAACTTACGAGCTAATCTCTTGTGCTATTCGGAAATCCCTTTGCGGGGAGAAACAAGAGTAGGTTTAACATTATGTGGCTTCAATCCTGTCGAATCGTCGGAGTCTTCGACCGTGTTTCCACTGGATCAGGACGTTTTAGTTTTCCCTTTGTGGGAACTGCCTCATATTCCTTAGAATGAGCCGAAGGAAGTGATGTAGTGTCATGAGAGGAGCTGGCGGATTCAACATCATCCTCTTCTACCACACTAGGAATTTCTGCATATCCCTCGAATACAGTAGCACTATCAGGCATCTCCCCAACTTCGGGAATTGGAGGCAAACATAACAGATGGTCATGGCCCTATTAAGAAAAGTAAAATTGCAAAGTCAAATGGAGAACCCAAAGAAACTATAAAGAAAGGGTGGCACCAGTAAAAAGATGTACAAGTTAGGGAATTTTTTACCTCAGGCGCAGGATGCTTCTTGGTAAAAGGTTTTACCCGACAATCAGTGGGAACGGGGCTTTTCTTCGTAAACTTCATGAAGGAGTGCACCCTATTCTCCAGAATTTTCAGCGTTAGATCCTTGGGTGTAATCCTCATTGGATCTTTTCGACCGGCATATGTACACATGCCGGACAGTCGAGATTGGATAGGTTGAATTCGAATCCGCAAGAAATATGTCAGGATTTGAATACCTGACAATCCGCCAGTGTGTAGCTTCTCGACCCGATCCAGCAATGGCGCGGTCCCCTTCATTTCTTTGGGAGGGGGTGCTGCAGTGACCCAGCATACCACTGCATGTGTAGTACACTATAGTCGTTGACATGACATCCACAGAAAATCGTTCCGTAAATATCACATCCCTCAGAGTGGTACAACAGAAACATTGCGGGTCCATATTACAAACATCCACATGTTATTATTATTACAATACCGGAAGTTCAAGACTTCCAAAACATTCAACTTACAAACCAAAATATAAGTGTTTCAGCGGAAGTTTCAAATTTAAAACTTAAACTCCAAATTGAGCTCAACAACTTATTGTTATATATTGTTCATGTTGCTCGGCTCAAGTGGCTACTAGAACTATAGTAATTATTCGGACTCTTGGAAATCTCCTCCGTAGACGATGTCGTGGTCCTCTCCTTCTACGGCTCCATACAGGTTGGGCTATTTATAGAAGACCTCCTCTTGACTCTCAGATGCATACATTGGAGTATCTTCGGGATTCTCAGAGTCTAAGCAAGGATTCAAAGGAAAGGATGAGTAACAGCGTTACCCAGCAATTTCATTATATGCAAGGTAGGAAGTTTGATGCTCCATCTACCACCTCGGACTATCAGTCTTTGGCACTATGCAATTTTCATAAATCTTTCTTCAAAGGTAGATTTTATTACAAAAATCTATGACCATCAACCTTCACAGGTTAACCAGAACTTTCATGGAGTTCCTTTCCTGCCACATTCGTAGATCCTTCCCGGAACAGGGAGTAACAAGTTACAATTCTTACACTCTGCAGAGGTGTGTTACTTTTCCCATGAGATATCAACTCCTTATTGCACAACCGGGCGTACTTTCCCGTCCACAATTCCATGATGTGGGGCCCAGTAGATGTTCCAAGCCAATCACTGCCCTCTCCGCGACCTCATATGTCTGCACGATCCTTCGGGGATGGCTCACCTTCGTTAAGCCCCCTTTCGGGCAGGCTAAAATCTTGATGAGTTCTCGAAGACTCTATGACCTAGTGATGCCCGGAATAGTACCATTTACATGGACTATATCCCTAAACACCATTCATAGATAATCTAGACACCAAAAGTGTGGGGCGTAAGGGTGCCCACCCATATGTTGGATCTGCACAAGGAATCACAACTTCACGTTAAGGTCGTATTGCCTCCATATAAGAGGAAAAGGATAAAGCTGACTTCTTCGTCCCATTCCAAATCTCATGGTTAACGCGTAATATACGTCGTTAGAATCACTGATGTCATGGGTTATTAATCCCTAATTGTTCATCATTATTGCAATTAGAACCCTAAGTTCTATTGCTCCATCATATCATCACTTAGGATGATATCTAAGATTTAGTATCTTGAGAAAATATTGTTTTCTTTTTCTATAATATAGATGATAACACACAACTCGCAAATAATTTGATAAAGACTTTTCAAAGGATATGAGCAAGTGATGAACTTGCCTTGTGATTGCAAGGTAGTGAAGTCTGATGCTTGCACTGGACCTTGAGTTTCTATGTCTACAAAAACATCATTATTGCCTGGTAAGGACAATATTTAAAGAAGCAAAATGATTATGCAAAGTAATGTAATGCATCATTTAGTTTTATGTGTATTGTCCCCCGTTATTTAAATTATAAAAATTCTTTTTCATAATAAAGAATTTATAAATATTAATTTTTAATATTTATTGAATATTGTATTCTTTTATTTTATTTCCTTTTATTTGAATTTTATTAATTTAATAATTCCTTTAAGAATTATCATTTAAATCCAAAATTTGTTATTAAATATTTGTTTAGTATTTTTCCTAAAAATACTATAATATTAATTTATAATGAAAGTTATTTTTATTTATTTTTATCAACTTTCCATAATTTTGTAAAATTCCATAAGGAATATTTATATTTCAAAATTCTTAATAAAACTTATATGTCTAAAATTTTATCTCTTAATTTATTTGGATAGTTTGGATTATTGTAAATCCAAAAATATTTTATTTATAATTTTTGGATTTTTATTTTATTTTCTAGAATTTATTTAAGTTTAGGGGCATTTTGGTATTTTTCATTTATTAAAACAAGATTTAAGTGATTTGGGCTGACATTTTGGGTTTATTGGGCCCTTATGGCCCAGTAGGGAAAAGTCAAAACAATACCCCGAAGGGGTCTGGGCCCAACCAGCCCAACTCACCCTCTATCTCTCCCTCGATCAACTCTCTTCTTCTCCTCCACCGACTTCGTGGTCAGTGATGCTACCGCCGGCGATTCGCGCCGCTGTGGACCTTCCTGGTCGCCGTCGTGGTGCATAGGGTGGTTGTTAACCCTGCTTCACCCTTCTGTCCAATTCGATTTGGACCTGGAGCCATCCTGTGGCCAGATCAATTCCGTTCTGAACCCTAGGGTTTGGGGTGTCGTTGGTGCTGACGCCGCCGCGGCTGTCATGTGCCATGGCGATGATCCTCGCCCCCAGGCGTGGCTATGGTCGCCGCACCAGCGTGGTGTGTGTGTCATAGTGCCCCCTTAGGGGTGCTCCCCGTGCCTCCGTGTTCGTCGGCCTCCTCTGCTTCCTCTTCTACTCTTCAGCGAGGACCATAGGTGAGTTCTTCTTCTTCCCCTCTTGTCCTCTGTGCTAGGTCATCCTATGCTATGTGTTGATAGTGACCATTCCTGGTTAGTGTCCTGTCCTGATTAAGATGGTTTGTTCTGCTTAGGGTTCATACCCCTCTGTGGATTAGATATCTGATGATTTGGATCAAGTTTTGATGGTCCCTAGGTAAGTGGTTGTTAGTTGTGGCTTGCTGCTTATGATTAGCTTTGGTGATGATAGTGGTTTACCAGATGATTCTATGGATTAATTTTGATATGGTTCATATGGTAAGGTTGCTCTAGAAGCAATACTTGGGAAATCTAGTGGTTTAATAGCTCACCACTATCATTACTTGATTAATGATAGTGACTGTTGTGTGATGAAGTAACTGTATTAGTACTGTTGGTTTAAGAATTATTTTATATCTTGAGATCAAATGTCTTACATTGAAGATATGTATATGGATTTTCCTGATTATGATTCATGTGATGTCAGGAAAATGATTTTATAGTTAGCTGTGAGTGTAACTGTGAAAGTTGAATGTTCAACCTGCTTAGTTTAGAACTGTTCTTGTGACACCATCCTTGTATGTCACACAAGATTAGATTCTATTACTTGGTTTGGTTTTGTTCAAGATTGAAATTATCTTGGCATTATAGATAAGTGGAATTCTCTTTCCTTGCATCCCTAGAACCCATGATGTTGGTCTGAGGTTTAGGGATTAAGCCTTTATCTTGTTGTTTCTCATGGATTGGTTCTGGTAGTGATACCAGCTACTGATTCTTGAGTCAAACTTGGAAAAATGATTGTAAGCTTGATAAATTATATGGGTCCATAAGATGAAATTCTAAGGTGCTACTCCTATTTAAGAGGTGTGCCTAGAAGTTCAAATCTTGGCTATGTTTATTCCTGAAATTTAAATATAGCTTGACATCTAGGATCAATGATGTTGTCCTGAGATCTTAGTTGGATCTTTATAGTTTTCTGATTGCTTTTAGTGTTTAAAACTTCAGTGATGGATTCACCCCACTTGGGTGTTTTCTGAGAATTTGAGTATGAGACAAATCATGAATGCTTGTCTAATCTTAGACAGATAGATCATGTGATGGTCTATTTTACTCACCACACTTGGTTGTTATTGTTGATCTTGTGGCTAGCTTGATCTGGTGCTCCCCTGGGTACTTCCAGTTTCTGGCTTGTCCTTGATCTAGCCCTTCACCTCTTGGTCATGGTGGCCTGATCTTGGTCTTGCTATCCACCTGATCTACCCCCTCCTTATGTCACCATCTTGGTGAGATGATCAAGGTTGTGATTGGTGTGATCTTGCTTGGTTTTGATTTGGTTTAGCTGTTGGGCTGCTGTTCTTGGTGTGTATGAACAAGAAAATGGTGTGGGGATGCTTCCCACGGCTGTGTTGATAGTTTTGTGTGTAGCTGTTATTGTGGTGCTGACAGCACACACCATGCAGTTTGGTGTGTGCTGCATGTGTGCCTGCTGCACACCTTGTGGATATGCTCTGGTTATGAGGATACCTTTATCTAGTTACATTTTACTTGGCTGGTGAAACTTTCCCCTCCTTTCTGTTTGGAGTTATTTGACTTCTGGCATAAATTATGAAAGATTCAGTTCTTTCATATTGGTGAAATTTGCCCCTTTAAAATATTACTCAATGATAAAATCTTGAACAGTGCACTTCACGGTCAATTCTGAGAGTAATATAATTTTAACCTTAACTTTCTTTTTGTTTGTGTTTGTTTTGCAGGTACCAGACTTGGAAATTCAAGACTTTAGTCTAGGTTTTCTTTTTCTTTGTAGAATATTCATATGTAATATTTCTTTATTCTTTTGTAATTTTATACAATAAAGAAATATTATTTTTCTATTTAATTAATATTGTAAAGATTGTTGCTCATTTTCATAAGTTACATTTGTGTAACTTATTTATTGAATAAAATTTTGAAATGAAGATTCTTATTCTTAATTGTTTTCTTTATATAAAGTTTTAACTACTAATTAATAACTCTTGACTAAAGCATAATACTCAAACATAACTTTAAATCCTTTTGAACTATAAATTCAACACTCAAGTTTAAATTCAAATTTCATTTCCCAAAACACATTAGCCCACAAAGATCATATCAAAGTCTATAACAATCACCCTTCAAGACTATACCTAATCTCAAAGCATGAAAGAAACTTTGATCACTTTAGGTTTTTATTTGGAGAAAAATTTACCCAAATTTTCACAGATGAATGCATGCAATATCACAAATTCCTAAATCTACCCTTCGTTGGTTCCTAAATGCTGGGATGATACAGACTTCCCCCCTTAAATTAAACTTCGTCCCGAAGTTTGTTGAGATGTACCTGGATAGTTCTGGATAGGCTATTCTTAAATCCTCTTCTTTCTCCCAAGTGGCTTCCCTTTCAGGGTGATGTTCCCAATGTACCTTGCAGTACTTTATTGCCCTATTTCTCAACCTTTTTCCAGTTTTCTTCCAAAATTTTATAGGGCTTTTCAACATAGGTCAAGTCTGCTTGTAGTTCTATCTCCTGATATGTGATTACATCATCCGGAACTTTCAAACACTTACGAAGTTGTGACACATGGAAAACATTATGCACTTGAGCCAATCTTGATGGTAACTCTAAAGCATAAGCTATAATCCTGTTCTGACTCAATATCTTGAATGGTCCAATATATCTTGGACCCACTTTTCCTTTAACTTTGAACCTTTTAACCCCTTTCATTGGACTTACTTTCAAATATACCATGTCTCCTACTTCTGGATGCCATGATCTTCGACTTTGATCAGCATAACTTTACAACCTACTATGAGCTATTTTCTGTCTATCCTTGATCTTATCAATGATATCTTGTTTTTCCTTGATATAGTCTGGCACAAATTCCTTGCTGCTTCCAGGCTCATACCAACATATTGGTTATCTACACTTCCTTCCATACAGAACCTGATATGGAGCTGCCTTCAAACTACTCTGATAGCTATTGTTGTAGGAAAATTCTGCCAATGGTAGATGATCTTCCCATGTACCTCCAAAATCTAATGCACAAGCTCTTAACATGTCTTCTAGTATCTGATTTGTTCTTTCTGTTTGACCTCCTGTCTCTGGATGATAGGCGGTGCTGAAATCTAACTTTGAACCAAGTGCTTCCTGCAATTTCTTCCAAAATGCTGAAGTAAACACTGATCCCCTATCAGTTACGATCTTTTTGGGAAATGCATGCTTACTTACTATCTCTTTGATGTAAACTTCTACTAACTTCTCGACATTATCTTTCTGATTTACCAGAATAAAAGTGCACTTTTAGTGAGTCTGTCCACAATTACCCATATCATATCCTTCCGTTTAGGTGTCATGGGAAATCCTGTGATGAAGTCCATACCTATTTCCTCCCACTTCCATTCAGGAATTTCCAAAGGTTGTAATGGTCCTGCTGGACTTTGATGTTCAGCCTTCACCCTTTGGCAAGTATGGCATTCTGATACATATTTAGCAATGTCTCTTTTAATGTTATTCCACCAGAATAGTTCTTTCAAGTTCATATACATCTTAGTACTTCCTAGATGTATAGAATATGGTGTTTCATGTGCTTCCCTGAGTATGACATCACGAATCTCAATCACATCAGGAACACAAAGACGGTCTTGAAACCATATAGACTCATAATCTCCACGGCGAAAAACTGATTTTTGCCCTTGAGATATCCTCCGAATTTCCTCAGCAATGAAAGGATCTTCTGCTTGATTCTAAAAATTTCGTGCTTAAGATCACTGTCCTGCTCTGCAACTACCTGCATAGTAGCTAATCCTCCAAAAACCTCTGTTCTAATGAATTGAAGCTCTAATCTTTCCAAGTCCATTTGTAACTCTTTTGGTAGCTCCCGATTGCTAGGCTGAATGTCTGCAATCTTTCTGCTTAAAGCATCAGCTACAACATTTGCTTTCCCTGGAGTATAGTTGATTGTTAAATCATAATCTTTTATCAGTTCCAACCAACACTTTTGTCTCATATTCAACTCCTTTTGAGTGAAGAAATATTTAAAACTTTTATGATTAGTGTATAACTCACATCTGGCTCCATAAAGAAAATGCCTCCATCCTTTCAGCGCAAAGACTACTGCTGCTAACTCTAAATCATGAGTTGGATAATTGACTTCATGTGGTTTCAGTTGTCTTGAACCATAAGCAATCACCTTCCGATCTTGCATTAACACACAACCCAAACCTTCTTTAGATGCATCACAGTATACTGTGAAGTCCTTCCCTGTTTCAGGAACTGCTAAGATTGGAGCTATTATTAACCTAGTCTTCAACTCCTGAAAACATGCTTCACACTTCTCATCCCAATTGAATGGTGTATTCTTTCTTAACAATTTGGTAATTGGTCCAGCTATTTTGGAGAAACCTTCAATGAATCTCCGATAATAACCAACCATTCCAAAGAAACCTCGAATTTGCTTCACATTGGTTGGTGCAGTCCACTCTAGTACTGACTGAACTTTAGATGGATTTACAACAATTCCATCTTTACTGATCACATGGACGAGGAATTCTACCTCATCTAGCCAAAATTCACACTTACTAAACTTATCATAAAGTTTATTCTCAAATGATCAGCATGCTCTTCCTTATCCTTGGAATATATCAGAATATCATCAATAAAGACTATGCGAACTTATCCAAATATGGCATGAAGATTTTTTTCGTCAAATTCATGAATATTGCTGGTGCATTGGTCAAACCAAATGGTACTACCAGGTACTCATGGTGTCCATATCTTGAGACAAATGCTGTCTTGGGAACATCCTCAGCCTTGATTTTTATTTGATGGTATCCAGATCTTAGGTCGATCTTTGAAAGTACTCCGGCTCCTTTCACTTGATCAAACAAATCTTGAATCCTTGGTAAAGGATACTTATTCTTGATAGTAACGTTGTTTAGATTTCTATAATCTCCACACATCCTTCTTCCACCATCCCTCTTATCCACAAAGATTACTGGTGTTCCCCATGGGGATACACTTTCCTGAATAAATCTTTTTCTAGCTAACTCATCAATTTGCTCTTTGAGTTCTTTTAATTCCTTTGGTACCATCTTATATGGTGCTTGAGCTATTGGTGTTGTACCAGGAATTAGATCAAGAGTGAACCCTATCTCCCGATCTGGTGGCATTCCAGGTAGCTCTGCTGGAAAAACATCTTGAAATTCATTTACTATAGGAATATCTTCCAATTTGGCCTCTTTCATCGAGTTCAACTGCAGATCCCCCATGATATGACTGTGTTTATCTGCTTGGTAAACTATCCTTGCTCCACTTGGAGTTTTGATTGAGACAATTTTCTCCTCAGAATTTATCTGAGGCCCATGTTCCATCATCCAGTCCATCCCCAACACTACTGCAATTCCCTTCAAAGGAATCACATAAAGGTCTACAAAGTATGTACAACCATAGATCGAGATAACCTGATCTTGTTTAATGTGGCGTACAATCACATTTCCCCCTGTCGTAACTACAGTCATAGGGTTTTCTAGCGTTGCCCTTCTAATCCCGAACTTATCAGAGAATTCTTCAGAAATGAATGAAGTAGTTGCACCAGTATCAAATAGAACTTTGCCGGGATTGGTAAGGATATTGAGCATACCTATCACTGCATGCTCCGAATTATCCACCTCCTCGAGGGTTGCACAATTCACCTTCCCGGTAGGTCTGTTCCTCTTGTCATTCTTGTTCTTGCCATTATTTCCTCCTTTATTGGGATGTCGATTTCCTCCACTATCTTGCCTTCCATCTCAAACCGGCCAACCTCCTTGTGGTTTGCTTGGACAATTGGGCTTGATGTGACCTCTCTGACCACAAGCATGGCATACAATTACTGGTTTCAGGCAATCCCTGCTCATATGCCCTGGGAGTTTGCAATTGTGGCATATAATATTCTTTACATTTGGATTTGCACTCCGATTGGAATTGTTGTTGGTATAGGTCCTATTCCTTGGTTTGAATTCTAGATTGGGCTTGGGCTTGCTTGCTTGTATCCTCTTGGATTCCTTCTTAGCTCTCTTCCGTCTATCCTCTTGGACATTCTTGTAGTCATCTTCGAAGGTAATAGCTGCATCTAGAAACTGCTGATAAGTTTGCATATTAGCCAACCTCAACTGCATCCTCACAAATGGATTTAATCCATGCAGGAAAATCTTCTTCCTCTTTTCCTCCGTATTAACTTCTTCCTCAGCATAACGAGATAGTTTACTAAACTCCCGGATATACTTCATAACACTAGTATATCCCTGCTGCAGCTCCTCAAATTCTCTTCGCTTCAACTCCATAACACTCTCCGGAACATGATATTCACGGAATCTCTATTTAAAATCTTCCCAGGTGTACTCCCTCCCAGGTTGTTGCATGGCCAACTGATTCTCCCACCATGATGATGCAGGTCCAGTCAGAAGATAAGTTGCATACCTTAATTTATCCTCATCATTGCAACCTACAGTCTTCAGCTTTCTTTCTGTATCTTCTAGCCAATCTTCTGCATCCATTGGTTCAGGAGCTGATGCAAAAGGTAATGGCCTTGCATTCTAGAAGTCAGATAGACTCACTCCTCCACCTTCAGGTGCCCTCTGATTTGCTCATCCCAGCAATTCCTCCATGAACTTGTTCTGGTTCTCTTGCATCATTTGCATACACTGCATAAAGTTTTGCTCCATTAACGGCCTCATTGGTGGTGGTGGTCGTAATGCTCCCTGATTTGCTGCATCTGCATCAACCTTCTCTTTGGCCTCATGTTCCATCCGCTGCTGTTCAGCTTCGGTTTCTACACCCGTATCCATGACCCTCTAGTCCTGCAACATAAAGAGAATACTCATAATTACATCATGCACACGTGTTTTGAGCTCGACTTTATGCACATAACTAGTCACACAATGAAGATCCAAAGAAAATCCAAATATGCATTTTACATATTATACATAATATCATAATAATACAAAGTCATTACAACATATACCATATAGGTATAATCACAACACTACCTTATTTATCTAACTATCTTATTTCTTAGAGTACAATATATAGTACTTGATACCTCTAAATACTTGCCTACTTCTAGTAGTAACTACGCTCATCATACATGCCTGATGTCCAACAGTGATGACGTGACGTTCGTCGCACAGTTCGTGGAACAAATGGCCTTTCAGAAGGAACATACTCAGTATCTGATGTGTCAGGACTTGATCATTACTCAACCTGAGCGCATTGATTCCCTCCAGCTCAGCTGAAAAGTCTTCAGAAACATATTCAACATTATATCCTGCCTGCATCTCCTGAGCTTCATTCCTTGAGTGTCAACAGGATATGCAGATCCTGCTGGTCCCCAGGTGCTCCTTTGGGCAAGATAGTTAAACACCAGATAATGTATATTCCCTAGGTTTTGAGAAGATGTTGATGATTCAAACACTCTCTTTCTCAGGATCTTCTTCTTCATCCTGATTATCTATCGACATGGAATTTCTACTACTATTACTAGGGTTAATTCTTGCACCCATCCATCTAGATTGTCCAACATTTCTGTCAGAACCATCTGTGTACATCTAGTATTCATGAGATCCTTCATAAGATCCCCTTCTCCAACCATCAGAATTCTCAATAGGAAGTTCTAAATCAGAACCATCCTATGAACCCTGTGGTACTGCATACCTCATATCCATAGTAGGATCATGTATAGGTTCAGGACTTGGTGAATAAGGATATGGTATAAAAGATTCAGGATCTATAGGTATATCCTTAAAGACAGGTGTTGCACTACTACTTTCTTCCTTTTCCAACTGAAATGCTAACTGCTTCCTCCTTTCCGAATCAGTTATATCCTCTAACATGTCATTTTATCTTCGACAATCACTTGATGTGTCTTATAAAAGGACGCAACAAGTGTTTGGTATCTATCCATAAACTTGGAAGCTAACTTAGGATGCTTCTTAACCAAAGTAAGATGATCCGGTACGGGCTCCGAGTCTATAGAATCATTGGGTATCACAGAAAATGTTCTACCCTCTAACTCTTTGGCTTTATGCTCCCGGATATTAGCTATCGCCTCCACAATAGCAACATGATAGGCTGCTAAGTGACTCCTACCTTCACCTATAGGTAGATCGTGATATAATCCAAGATCCTCTGGGAGTTGGATACTCACACGATACTTGGATAACATGTGATCATCATAATAGGTTATGGTGTTTACTGGAATTCTGGTTAGATAAAAATCTTTAAAAGTTGATGAAGTTGGTCCGTGAATGATCCTTGATAATCATCAAGAGTCTCCTCTTTCCTTACCAAAGTCTGTTTTGGAAACTTTGGTGCCATAGCTCTGTATATCAAGAAAATAATTTTATTAGTAACCAATAATATATTGCATCATAACAAAGAATTATCGCACGAAAACATATAACGGAATATTCTTATTTGAATACCCATTATATTTCTTTTAGAGAATTCTTTATCGTTGCTACATACTCCTACAGGTCATACCCTTACTAGGTTTCCAACCTAAGGTCAAAGCAATTTGCTCTGATACCAACTGCGGTGACCCAGCATACCACTGCATGTGTAGTACACTATAGTCGTTGACATGACATCCACAGAACACCGTTCCGTAAATATCACATCCCTCAGAAACATTGCGGGTCCATATTACAAACATACACACGTTATTATTATTACAATACCGGAAGTTCATTTCACATCCCAAAATTTTCCAAATTTTGTAATGTGAAAAATAAATAAACAAAAGAAATAATTGTTGAAATTTAGAGTGAAAAGAAACTTTTTGCTTCTAAATAGAAACACCAAAACCCATCATGAATAAATTTGAATAAAATTGAATCCAACAAATTTCAATCAAGTGAAATGCATTCATCAAAGAATGAATCTTGAAATTTAAACACTAGGAAAAGTTAAATCAAAATCCCCAAAACCCTAATGGAATAAATCATTTCCAAGATCTCTCTAAGACTATGTATTTGATCCATATAAAAATTCAACAACAAACATTTATAAATTACCAAGAATGATAAACAAAAATATTATAAAACTATATAAATTGGTTTCACTTAATTTCGAGCCATAGATAAAAACTTATGAATTTAATATGATAAAAGGAATTAATTTCCAAAGCTAATAAATCTCCTAGCTAAAAATCCATACTAAATTGTGAACAAAATAATCCTAAAAGGATTTAAAAGGATAAACAAATATTAAATAAAAATATACAAATTAGAATCACCAATTTTGGATCCATAAATAAAAAGATATGGATTTTATAAGACAAAGAAAGAAATAAATAAATAAGGAATATTTAAAAGCCAAATTAAATCTTGGCCAAACAAATGAAATGAAATATTATGGAATAATAAAAATGAATAAAAGATTATTTAAATAAAATCATAAGGATTGACAATATCCAATTTTATATAAATGAAAACAAATTTCCTAAACTAAATAATAAGAAAATTATTTAGAAGACAATTTAAAACTTGTATCAAATCCATAAGAAAATGGAATAAAGATAATCCAATTAAAATAAAGAGATAAAGAATAATCAAATAAAAGTATATGGGATTAAACCATATTCTAATTATATTTGAATAAAAATAAAATCCCTAATATAAAGGATTAATTAAATCATGAGAAAATAATAAATAGAAATTTCCCAAGGTGGAATAAAAGTTACTTAACTTAAATGGAATAAAAGAATTATTTGAATAAAATTTATATGGGATTAAAACCATATTTGATATTATTTGAATAAAGACAATTGCCCAATTTAAATGATTAATAAATCCTATTAAAATATTTTAAATAATAATTCAAGTGAATTATTTGCACTATGGAATAAATAAAACATACTGAAAATGGTTTGGTGAAAATTAGAATTCAAATAGGATTTTTAAAATATAATTAAAATCTTATTTGAATAAAGGCAAATGTCTATCATAAATAAATAATAAACCATAAATGAATAAAATAATTATTCTAAAATGGACTTTAAATACATATTTAAAACAGTATAGAATCATACTGAATATTTGGAAAATATTTGAAAAAGAAATCTGAATTCAAATGGTAGTTTGAAATTCAAAATAGAAAATCAAAATAGAAAAAGGAAAAAGAAACAGAAAGAAAAAAATAGAAACAAACCCCAGCCTAGCAACCAGGCCCAGTCCGGCCCAACTAGCCCACCTCTCTCTCCCCCTGGCGAACCGTTTTCCTACCCGCACATCGACCCGCACCCTCGCTGACTTGCTGACCCCACACGTAACCCTCACATGCTCGCTGACAACGGACCCCACTGCCCTATCATCATCGTCCCTGCAATTGATTCATCCCCAAATCACGTCGGCCGTTTTCTGCTTTGATTTCTACGAGATAAATTCGCATCAATGGAGGCGTTAATCTCTCCAGCGTCCACGCTCGTTAAATCGCATGTCTCTCCTCTCTCTTTCCCCTCTCACGCCATGCCCAGTGAGCCACCAGGCTGCTCTAATTTTTGCTCGCGCCACCACTGCCTCCGACGACCTTTCCGGTCGATTTCGGCGAGCACGAACCTCTCCACTATCCCTGCTTCACACGATCTAGTTCGCCAGCACCAAGCGCACCTACCAGTGCCTCGCACTCACCCGCGCGTGCCCCGCAGCCTCGGCTCTGTCCATGTCTGAGTGCCACCGACGATAAGCTCGACGCATGCGAGCCATAGCCGATGACCTCGTGCGCCCCTTGCTCACTGGTGAGAGTTCCCACGATCCTTGAACCCGTGTGCATCTTCTTGACGCATTGTTTTGCTCGCTTGCGTTCCAGAGACTCGCCTCCGACGAAGTTGTGCGTGACCCGACGACAGCAACATCTTCGGCGAGCAATCCTCGAAGCTACCATACGCCCCCTGCCCAACGGTGACCACCTTGAGCACCACCGCGCCTCTGCGATCTCAGTAAACATCTCCCCCACCCCCCTTACCCCCTAGAGTCGCTGTAACGCATCTGCCCGAGCGCGCTGCCGCCGTTCACCACGCCAGCGCCGCCAGTGTATGACCAGTAGATGTGAGCCGAAGAATTTAAATCCAAGCGCTATGATAGATCACTAATCGAAATGGTAAGATTGCATTTGTGCCATGCGCAGTCATTTAGATCTGACGGCCCAGAAAGATTGATCCGTGCGAACCGGTACGCGCCAGTAATAAACCGACACATGGCCAGCTTTTGTTTTAAATAAACAGAAACATTTCTATTAGATTTTAAACTTGCAAAATTAATAACTTTTAATCTACACATCCAAATTTTACAAACTTTATATCAATGGAATCAGCAAAAAGAGTCTTTGCAACCATGCCCTTTGTTTAGTGAATTGCTTTTGTAAAATTGGTTGTTTTTGCAGAACCATGTTTAGGCCTATTTTGAGTATAAAATTTATTCTAGAAATGATTTTTGGGTAAAATCTTTTGCAAATGATTTTTTTGAACCCACTGACCATAAAAACCAACTTGTAGATTTAAAAGTATATTTTTTGATGCTAAGGAATAAATCTTTGAATAAAAGCATTTCTAGTTAAATAAAAATGTTGTTTATGTTTTAAAAATACTTTTTGAGTAAAATCTTTGGAAAATGATTTGATTTAAACTCTCTGACCCTAATCACCAAGTTTTTGGATTTAAAAATATATTTGGTGAACCCTAGAAAATTATTACTTTGTTTAAAGGCATTTCCAACAAAATAAAATATTGCTTTGATTTAAAAATGGTTTTTAGATGAAACCTTTTGCAAATGGTTTAATATTAAACACTTGACCTTAAAACACTAACATTTGTGTTTAAAAATATATTTGTCAAACACTAGAAATTATTACTTTGATTTAAATCATTTCTAGCAAAACAAAAATGATTTAAATGGCCATTTTCACTAACTTGATATCAAATGGTTTTTCTACATTTATAAATGACCAATAGGTGTTTTAAAATGTTTATAACCTATTAGAAACCACTTTTACAAATAAAACAATCTTTTGCATGCTTGCATGCATTACTTTGTTTTTACTATTTTATGTGGTGAATTGTTTGAATGCTAGATTGAATTTGTGCCTTGATTGAATTGTAGTGAAATTTGATGAGTATGTGTAGCGACCTGGGATCAAGTAGATCCTAAGTCCCTGTGATTAACATGCTAGTCCCTGGATCAATATCTAGCACTCACAATCGATGAAATATCATGTAAAACACAAAGTCATTATTACACGGAGAATCCAGAGTATGAATTTATTACAAAATTGCTTAGCATTATGCTAGCTCAAATAACAGCGGAAACATAAAAGCAGCTTGAGTCCATCACGCCCCAGGCTTGTCGAGTGTAGACTCGCGATCCCTACGCACCTTTCAATCTTCGGATTCTACACATAAGACGTGCAGCCAACAAGTTGGGTCAATACTTTGAATGTATTGGCAAATTACACCAAGGAAGAAAAGACTATCTCTACATGCAAGGCTAATTTAGGTTGTAGAGTTCTTTTGCTCAAGCTAGTTTTCTTAAGTAGAAAGAAGAAGAGAAGATTTTCCCTACTTTGTAAACATTTTCTTAGATAAAATAAGGTCGAATGGCACACGAGGATATTACTCACCAAGTGTCCAAACAACCAAACACTTGGATATTACGCACCAAGTGACACTTGGATATTACACACCAAGTTCCCAAAATCCCACCCATTGGCGATATTACGCACGCCATGGGGTTTCAAAACTTTGTTTTAGAAAAGAGAGAGGAAGATCCTTCAGAGGCTCCATCATTCAGATGCTCAATGTTGTTCTGTTTCCGTGAACATGGCTGATCGATCAGATTGCAATACTCTCGAGAGTTTGTGCACTTTACCCACAATCCATGATCAAATCCTTTTTACAGACAAGACCATGGCGAGGATTTCCCTTAGTAGCCCCTCTACCTTCCGGATCCAACCGTGCCAAGAACCTCCAAATGTTGGTACCCAGGTGAGGTTTCCCACTAAGTACTAGGCCAAGACAGAGCCCATAATGTATTGTGGTTGCACTAGAAGCTTCTGAATTCTGAAACATGGCAGACTTCTTTGATTCCTGGGCGGCCGTCCTCCACCAAAATCCCACTCGTTGACCCGACAACCATTCCGCCCAAAAGAAAACTTAGTTTTATTTTGAAGTGGATTTGAGAAGAAAAGTTTGCTCTAGAGAGCCTTTATACTTAGAAAAATTCTTTGTCTTTCGAACCCCCAACGGTACTTTGTATATATAGCATAGCAAGCAATACTTAGCAAAAACAGGGGTAACCTATTAGGAGGGAAGATCCTAAGTATAGAGCTACTCATGGCATACTACAAAATCATCACCCACGTGCCAAATATTACTAAGGAAAAATTCTACTAGAATATCCTACACATGCATACTACAGATTTTGAATATCACATGCATAGAATCAAAACTGGGACAAAATTATGAACAAGTGGTGTAACTTGCCTTGATCCGAGAAGCACTCTACACAATAGCACTCGTTAGCGCACTCCGAACAATCTAGCGAATCACAAACATAGATCTGGTCACAACTTGCTCAAAACATGTCACAGAGATAATCATGCATGCATGCAACATGGTATTTTATGCAAGATTGGTTTTCTAAATTGACCAAGGTAGCATAATTGGGTTGCAATAGTGTTAAGGGTGTTACTAGGATTGATTTCCCATAGGTTTAAAACAATTTGGGTCACTAATATAATTCATAGGATAAATAGGAGATCCAACCATCTAATTAGCCCCAAATTAGATCTAATGATCTTAAGCAAAGTTTTATAATTTTGTTCAGTAGGTATTGCGGAAACAAAATCAACACAACAAGAATCAACTAAAACGGAGTTCAATGTATTTTTCTACGAATTAAATATTCCAATCTAATGATTAAATTCTACTCCAAAAACCCTACTATAAACTTGGAATTTTATTGCAGATCCATGTTCTACATAAAATTATGAATCCAACGGTATATTATAAGCCAAGTATTTATTTTTATATGATTTTCGCAAGTTTAAACTCAATTCTGCCAAACAGACCAGATCCTGATTCAAAACATGCCAAGTGGCAGCCTCCGATTGGTCCAGCTGGCAAGGTGGGGGGGGGTGACGCGGCGCGGGCGCGGCGCCGACGCGCTTTGCCACGCGGCAGCGTGGGATTCGCTGGTACCCCTTCGAGTTGGCATCTAATTTAAGCCGCAGATCGTAGATCGAACGGATAGGAGGGCGCGGCGACTTACCGCGGTGGCGACGGCGGCGTTGGGCGACAGTGGCATCGGTCACGATGGTCGGCGGCGCTCTGGTGGCTCCCCGAGGTGGCGGTGTGGTCGACGGGACGCGTCTGGTCCTCGCGGTCACGCTCGTGGACGCGTCGTTCCTCCTCGTTTCCTCGTCTATCGGCAGGGTCCCGCCGGCCTCCTCCGTCCCTAGCGGTGCTCCGGCGAGCAATGGCGGACGCGTATCTGCGAGAGGGAAAGGGAAACACACACGGCGTGATTCAGTGGTGAACGAGGAATAGCCCTAGGGGAAGGAAGGAGCGAGAGGGGGTCCCGAACCGTCTCGGTGAGGTCGACCCGACGGCGGCGATGCGAGTCGTCGATGGTCTAGGGTTTTCGCAAGTAGAAAATCGAACGAAGTGAGCCAAGGGTGGCGGGGTTTATATGGGGGTGGATACTTGGGCGAGGGGGCTCGAATCACCGCGAATCCTTTCGGATTCGGTTCGAACTCGTGCAGGCGGAGGACTCCTGCTCGAGGTAGGGGACGAGGGTGGGTCCCGCGTGTCAGTGGAGGCGGGCGGTGTGGGCTGGCGTGGGCGCTGGCTAGCTGGGCCCCTGGCGACGCGGTGCGGCTGCTGTGGCTGGTGGCGGTAGGTAGCTCACGGGCCGGCTTAACTGGCCCGTTTAGGTTAGTTAGCTTTTTTATACTATGTTTTTTATTAATTTCTATTTTACTAAAACTTAAATAACTTTTGCATATATAGTCAAAAAATGTTGAAACCAACTTCTAAATTTTTGTAAAAAGTAGGTGGTCAACTTAGGACCAAGGTTTAATGTTTTTACCTAGTTTTTAGGAGGGTCAAACTTGACCACTACAATAAGGCTTACATATCTTTAATAGGGTTTTGATAGGTTTAGGTGTTAGGATTTTGTTGCAAATTTTATTTGTAGGTTGCAATGATGCAAGGATGATGCATTCCACTAATAACATCCTATTATGAAATCTAGGATGTTACAAACCTACCCCCCTTAAGAAGAATCTCGTCCTCGAGATTCGGGTTGTCTAGCAAATAGGTGTGGGTGTTCTGCCTTCAAGTCTTCTTCATGCTCCCACGTGGCTTCTTCCTCGGAGTGGTGGTTCCATTGTACCTTGCAGAATATTATAGTCTTGGTGCGGGTAATCCTTTCGGCTATTTCCGGTATTTTGATGGGTTTTTCCTCATAGGTAAGGTCATTCTCCAATTGAACCTCATCTAGGGGAACGGTGTCCCTTAGCGGTGTTTTGGCCATCTCCGAGTGACACTTCTTTAGTTGTGACACATGAAACACATCATGAACAGTCAGTCCTTCCGGTAACTCCAACTGATAGGCAACTTCTCCTCTTCGGGCCAGAACCTTATATGGTCCTATGAATCGTGGGGCTAACTTGCCCTTGATTCCTAACCTCTTAACTCCTCGTAGGGGTGAAACTCGGAGATACGCCCGGTCCCCTATTTTATAAGACACATCTCTGCGCTTGGAATCAGCATAACTCTTCTGTCTGGATTGGGCTACCTTTAGCCTATCCTGAATCTGTCGTACCTTTTCTTCGGCATCCTTGATCAATTCAAGTCCAAATAGGCTACGTTCACCAACTCCACTCCATAGCAGCGGAGTCCTACACTTCCTGCCATATAGAACTTCAAACGGAGCCATCTTGATACTTGTCTTGTAGCTATTGTTGTATGAGAACTCAGCATACGGCAGGTTATCGTCCCAACTAGACCCATAGTCTAGTGCGCAAGCTCTCAACATATCTTCCAGAATTTGGTTCACCCTTTCTGTTTGGCCATCTGTCTTAGGGTGGAAGGCAGTACTGAATTCTAGTCGGGTTCCAAGAGACTCATGTAACTGTCGCCAAAACTTTGAGGTGAACTGGGTGCCTCTATCTGACACAATTACCTTGGGAACACCATGCAGACTTACAATTCTTGTCATGTATATCTTAGCAAGCTTAGCACTTGTATACGTGGTCTTTACGGGGATGAAGTGAGCCACCTTGGTAAAGTGGTCCACCACTGCCCAGATAGAATCAAATCCAGAACAAGTCCGGGGCAATCCCGTGATGAAATCCATGCCTACCTTATCCCACTTCCAGTCGGGTATAGGCAGTGGTTGAAGTAATCCGGCCGGTTTCTGATGCTCATCCTTAACTCTGTTGCATACATCACACAGAGAAATATATTTGTCAATTTCTCTTTTTAGGTTATTCCACCAAAATCTATCCTTCACATCCATGTACATCTTCGTGTTACCTGGATGAATCGAGTATGGCGAATCATGAGCTTCCTGTAAAATCATCTTTCTGATATCGGGGTCATTGGGAACGCACAAACGCTTCCCATACCAAAGGGTTCCTTGTTCATCCAGACGGAAATCTTTTGTCTTTCCTTCACTTATCCTGACTCTTATTTCTTCCAACTCTTTATCTCTCTTTTGTGCTTCCTTGATTTTCTCCTGGAAGGTAGAGTCTATTTCCATAGTCGCTACGTGTCCTTTCGGAACTATTTCTAGCCTTAGATCCTTGAATTGCTTGCATAGATCCTCTGGAAGTTCCCATGCGGTAAGTCCATTCACATAAACCTTACGACTTTAGACATCGGCCACCACGTTTGCCTTTCCGGGATGGTACTGTAAATCCAAGTCATAATCCTTAATTAGTTCAAGCCATCTTCTTTGTCTCATATTCAACTCCTTTTGGGTGAAAATGTACTTCAAACTCTTATGATATGTGAACACATCACAATGTTTGCCCATGAGGTAGTGTCTCCATACCTTGAGTGCATGAACCACAGACGCAAGTTCCAAATCATGTGTGGGGTAGTTGTGTTCGTGGTTCTTAAGTTGCCGGGAGGCATAGGATACCACCTTCCCATCCTGCATCAATACACTTCCAAGTCCTTGTCGAGAAGCGTCACAATAGACTTGAAAATCCTTCTGGATATCAGGCAGGCACAGAATTGGTGCTGTTACAAGGCGTTTCTTTAACTCTTGAAAACTTGCTTCACATGCCTCGGTCCATAGGAATTTCTTTTCCTTCTTCAATAATTCCGTCATGGGTTTCGCTATTTTGGAAAAGTTTTCAATAAACCTCCGGTAATACCCTGTGAGGCCCAACAAACTCCTAATATCTCCCACATTCTTGGGTGACTCCCATTCCGTCACGGAAGCTACCTTACTAGGATCTACGAAAACTCCTTTTGCCGACACAACATGTCCAAGGAATCCCACTTCCTTCAACCAGAATTCGCATTTGCTGAATTTGGCATACAACTTGTGTTCTCTTAGTTTCTCCATAATAAGGCGCAGATGTTTCTCATGTTCCTTCTCATCCTTAGAGTATATGAGTATATCATCTATGAATACCACGATAAACTTGTCCAAATATTCCATGAACACCTTGTTCATCATGGTCATGAAGTACACGGGGGCATTGGTTAGACCAAAAGACATCACAGTGCACTCATACAATCCGTATCTTGTGGTGAATGCTGTTTTGGGTACATCCTGTTCTCGAATCTTTAGCTGAAAGTAGCCTGATCGCATATCGATCTTTGAGAACACACTTGCTCCCTTTAACTGGTCAAACAAGTCATTAATGTTGGCAGAGGATACTTATTCTTAATCGTCACTTTGTTCAACGAGCGGTAGTCCACAACCAGCCTCTTGGCTTTATCCTTCTTTTCCACAGATAGGACAGGTGCTCCCCAAGATGACGCGCTGGGTTGGATGAACCCCTTGTCCAACTGTTCCCTAAGCTGTTTCTTGAGTTCCTTTAACTCGTCCACATCCATCTTGTATGGTCTCTTACCTATCGGCCCCGTGCCTGGCATCAAGTCAATGAGGAACTCGATATCACGGTCGGGAGGCATTCCGGTAGCTCCTCTAGGAAGACATCTGGGTATTCCTTTACAATAGGTACTTCCTCCAAACTAACCCCCTTAAGAGAGTTCACCATGGCTTCCTTAAGTGCAAAATTTGACTTGATACGAATTCTCTTCCCTTCAGGTGTTGTGAGCGTGACAGTTCTTTTGGCACAATCTATGACTCCTTCAAATTATGTCATCCAATTCATGCCCAAGATGATGTCTAATCCTTGTGATTCTAGAACTACTATACTTGTGGGAAAGATGTGTGTCCCAATCCTTAGTTCTAATCCCCGGCAACCGGAGTTTGCCACTATTTATCCCCCAGGAGAACTTACCCTTGGAGGAAAGTTTATAGTCTCCGTAGGTATCTTGCCTCTATCCACAAATACCCTTGATATGAATGAATGCGATGCACCAGTATCAAAAAGAACAACTGCGGGAATAGAATTGAGTTTGAACTTACCAATCACAGAGTCTGGTGCATCACAAGCATCCTCCATAGAGACATGATTCACCGTGGCTTTGACAAACGGATTTGGCTTCTTCCCGTTTCCATTTCCATGGTTGTGTCCATTTCCATTCCCATTGCCATTGCCATTCTTCTTCTCGGGGCAAGAGGTTGCATAGTGCCATGTCCTGTTGCACTTAAAGCATGTTACCTCACTGAGATCCTTTCCATTGCTGCCACTCCCATTGCGGTTTTTATGCCCATTGTGTTTGTGGCCGCCATGGTGATGACCGTTATGGTTGTGGCCATTATTGTTATAAGGTGGTGGTGAGGAATTGCGCTGCTTCTGGTACGGAATAGAGTGCTTGTGAGGGTTAGACATCCTCTTGCGGTTTTCTATGCTCTTCCTTTTGGATTCAACCACAATGGCTGTCGGGGTGTTGACCTCGGGTAGGTCAGAGACGGGGAAGATAGAGGTACAATCCCCGTCTAGTTTCCGAGTTACGGTCTAGGTTGGCCGAATCATGAATATGTCGGCCGAGGTACGGAGGCGAGAAGCCCGTGTATGTGTATCAAGCAGTTACCCGGCCGAGTTACTGCGAGGGTCGGCCGGGTTAGCCCGAGTGATCTCGATGCAGGTAAAGGACAAGCCGAGTTACGCAAGGTAAGGTAAGTCCGAGTGATACGAAGCTTGCAGGAGAAAGAGAAACCCAAGGTCAAACTATAGCTGCAGGCTAGAAGGAATCAGAGCGGAGCCAAGCACAAGAGACAAAGATGCAGAGCGTCAGAGGGGCAGAAGGAGGTCACGGAGGTGACAGTCCTGGAGCCCGAGGCACGCAGGAGGGGTCCTCTGGAGCCTTGCCGTCGTTAGAAGGGCGACAGGGAAAGGAGGCCGCCGAACTACTATTTTGGGACAAGCATATTCCTCGAATATGCTTGCCTCGTCAGCCCTAAGGGCACCCAAGGCACTCCTTTATAAGGGGGGGGCTTGGACCCTGAGGAGGGCATCGACTCTTTTCATTACTGTTAGGCTGGTGAGATTCATCTGGTCTCCCTGTATACAGCTCGAGGAGCACTTGTAACCCAAAAGAAGAGAAATAAAGATCTTAGCCTCAACCACTTGAGTGTAGAATCAGTTGCATCTTCCCTCCCCAGATCCCACTAGCACCCATTGGCCCCATACTTTAGCCTACCCATGGCATCTGCCGTGCCACCACCACGCCAGTTGGTGCCCACCGTGGGGCCAGCAGCGGTGCTAGCTGGAGTTATGATCCGGACGGGAAACTTCATCAACACGGGCGAGCGCATTGTTTCTGGCTTGGTCCAGAGATTTGGTCTCTGCGACTATGTCAGCGACAATGCAGGAAGCTTCAGGGGGAAAACTCCCCCGCGCAATGGGGTCTTCATCAGCCTGGGCGAGCACAAGGTCTACGTCGGCGTCGACATCACCGGCATTTATCCACACCAGGTTGTTATTGCAGGAGAGCCACCTCTTAACGCAGCAAGTCGTCCGTCAAGAGAACATCCTGCAGGCCGCGTCGAGGTAATGGTCGCCGCAGGAACTCAAGCTGGAGCAACAGTAGCCGGGTCAAGCAGAGAACCCACCGCAGGCGCACAAGGCGCACCCAAGCAGACCGCGCCACAACCCACTGAGGTAATCCCGCCAGTGACAAACCCGACCGAGCTACATGACACCACCCCAAAGGCACCAAGAGTAAGAGGGCCACCTCTGGAAAGGCCAGAGAACATTCTTCAGGTGACCATAGAAAATTTAACTACACCTGTAGCGCCGATACTTGATCCGGCAAATGCTCAGGCAGAGTTAGAAGAAACCAGGCAAAAGGTGCTGGTAGAGGCCAAAAAAGTATCAGCCCTGCGGGAGTCCTTGAACAGGACCCTGAGAGAATATGCAAAAGCTAATAAGCTTGATATCGCACCCGAGCGGGTGGACGAATTAAGATTAAGAGGGAAGAACCTCATGGATGACATTAACAAAGAGCATGAAGCTCACAGAGCAGAATCAGGTGATTTGGGTTTGCCGAGGTACAGTACCCCGGCGAAGAACCTGAGAGCGGCAAATGTCGCAGCATTGGAGTTAGAGGGGTTGACCGGGGAAGCTCGGCAGAAACAACAAGAAAGAGTGAATGAGCTGGTGCGCATCGCGAATCAGCAAAATGAGGAAATACTCAGAACTAACCCGGCAAGGCCAGGGGCCTCGCGGATGGTTCATTCGGCAGGGGCAGCGCCTGCCTTATCCGCGGCAGCAGCATCTTCACCCGGAAACAACGCTCGAAGAGACAAAGCAGTAACCTCAGGGAAGAGGAACAAGCAAATTGTTCCATATGACCCGGCAATGGCTGGAAAGGCAAATGAGAACAGAGGCAATGCAAGCCGAGGTAACAGTGGGGAGAGAAACCACGGCCGTGTGGAAAAGGACGGCGGGGGCCGAGGCAATGGGGAACTCGGCAGAAGAGAACCCGCGAGAGGTAATCAAGAAAACCAGACCCCGGCCGAAGTAAGGAGAGAGATGCCGCTCAACCCGCAACCAAGGCATGAGCCTCGGCAGGAAAGAGAAGTGAGGCCAGCTCGCCACAATCAAATGAATGAAAGGTACAATGATGGTTATTCCGAGGTGGAATACGCAATCCAGGGTGGAAACAACCACTATGGGATGCAGGACAGAATCCTGTACAGAGATTTGCCAGCAAGTGATGCAAGAGTAAATCTGGACCGGCTATACCAGTCCGAATTGTTGGAAGAACATGGTCCACCAGGTCCGACATGTTTTGGACCACGGATCATGGGCGAACCACAAGTGCCGAATTTTCAGTTAGCAAGAGGCACAAAAACATACAATGGAAGTACCAAGCCACAAGACTGGTTGATTGATTATGCCACTGCTGTGAAGATAGCGGGTGGGAACTTAAGATGGGCAGTGCGGTATGTCCCACAGATGTTGGAAGGACCAGCCAGGGTATGGCTGAATAATCTACCAGCCGGCAGTATCAAATGTTGGTTAGATTTCGAAGAAATGTTCGTCAGCAACTTTACCAGCACATACAAGAGGCCAAACAGGCCACAACAGTTAGCCATGTGCAAGCAGAGGCCGAATGAAACAGATAGAGAGTTTTTAACTCGATGGTGCAACCTGAGAAACTCATGTGAAGGAGTTATCGAATCGCAAGCAATTGCTTGGTTCGCGCAAGGCTGCCGTTACGCTAGCGTGTTGTGGCAGCGCCTGCAGAGAGATATGCCAACCACACTGGCAGAGACTATCAGAATAGCAGACTCCTATGCATTAGGCGACCCAACCCAACCGGAATTAATGTCGGCAGATCATCGCGAGCAACAGGACCATTATGCGAGAGAATTGGCCGGGTCATCCAGGCGTGACTTCAGAGGAAGAAGAAGAGAGGAGAGGCCGGATTATAGATACAATTCGGCCCAAGTGGCAGCAGTAGCACAAGATCAGCCGAATCATGGAGCAACTCAACGGCAGAAGAATGGACCTCAACAGTGGACATCAAGAAATGAGGGAAAAAGGCAATGGACCCTAGAGCAAAAGAAGCAATGGCAAGAGAGGCCGAAGTACACGTTCGAATCCATGTTAGATCAGCCGTGCAAATTTCACACATCAAACCCATCCAGACCAGCCAATCATACGACCCGCCAATGTGCATGGATGAAAAATGCGATGGGGAACCCCGCAGGAGTTCAGGCGCCCCATCAAGTGCAACAGCAGCATCAGCCGCAATTAACTGGAGCAAACACACAGCAGCTGATGCTACCGCCCCCTCCCCCGAGGTATGATAACTCGGATCGGAGAGATGCAGTGCATCAAGTAATAAACCAGGTCCAGGATGGAAGGATGAATCCGGAAAATACCGGACGTAATGATTATAGAGAACATCACCAGTCTTATTGTGTGTTCACAACGGAACATCAGGACAAGCAGAGTGTGCAGCGCCGGCATATGGAAGTGAATGCAGTTATGCCGGCGGTACCAAGATACGTGCCATGGTCTGATCAGGAGGTGACCTGGAGCATGAAGGACCACCCCAGAATAATGCCAAGTCCAGGATCATATGCACTTGTGTTGGATCCGACATTTGTTGGACCAAGCATCAACGTGAAATTTTCAAAAGTACTCATTGACAATGGAAGCAGTATCAACATTATGTACAAAGATACCATGCATAAACTCGGAATATCGCAGAACATGCTGCAATCCACGAGGACCACTTTCCATGGGATAGTGCCAGGGCTTTCATGTGAGCCCATCGGTAAAGTCCGAGTGGACGTGTTATTCGGTACAAGAGATAACTGCAGAGCAGAAAATTTAGAATTTGAAGTGGTGGATCTGGAAAGTTGTTATCATGCTCTACTCGGACGGCCCGCACTGGCCAAATTCATGAGCAGCTGTCATATAAATTATCTGAAGATGAAGCTACCCGGACCACAGGGGGTGATAACAGTTGCAGGGTATTACAAGAAGTCAATGGAGTGTGCTTCAGCCGGGTCTAATTTGGCCGAGTCATTGGTTATAGCAAGAGAAAAGAGAAGGATTCAAGAAGTAGCAGCCCTCGCTCAGTCGGCACAACTGAACATGCCGGCGCTGGCCAACCCTCATGGCAGTGTCTCTTTTCAGCCGACTAAAGAGACGAAGAAATTTCAGATTGATAAGCAATTCCCAGAGCGTACTGTTACTATTGGTGTAGGCATGGATGCTAAATAGGAAGGCGAGCTCACCAACTTCCTCCGTGAGAATCGGGACATATTTGCATGGTCAACTCAAGATCTGCAAGGTGTTCCGAGGGAGTTGGCTGAGCACTCTTTGAACGTCAGGCCAGGAGCAAGGCCGGTGAAGCAACCTCTCCACCGCT
Source organism: Avena sativa (assembly GCA_916181665.1). NCBI lineage: Eukaryota > Viridiplantae > Streptophyta > Magnoliopsida > Poales > Poaceae > Avena > Avena sativa. The sequence continues at coordinate 263,539,962 of OV702284.1, read as the reverse complement.
TCGCCGAAGACAGGAGAAAAGTAATAGGAGATGAAATAGCTCGGCTCCTCGCAGCCGGGTTCATCATGGAGGTGCTATATCCGGATTGGTTATCAAATCCGGTGCTAGTAGAAAAGAAGAAAGATGACCCCAATATAGCCATTGTATGGCGAATGTGTATCGATTACACCAACCTGAACAAGGCATGTCCGAAAGATCCTTTTCCATTGCCTAGAATAGACCAAGTCATTGACTCGACCGCTGGTTGTGAGCTGTTATCGTTTGTAGACGCGTATTCTGGTTTCCACCAGATACCGTTAAATCCGGCCGATCAAATAAAGACTGCATTTATTACCCCGTACGGGGCTTATTGTTATCGCACAATGCCATTTGGCCTGCGAAATGCAGGAGCGACGTATCAGAGATGCATGCAAAAATGCCTGCATGATCAGATAGGAAAAAATGTACAAGTGTATGTGGATGACGTGGTCATCAAAACTAAAGAGAGCAAAACATTACTAGAAGATATACGGCAGACTTTTGCGAACTTGAGAAGGTTCCGAATGAAGCTTAATCCAGAGAAGTGCACATTTGGCGTGCCGGCAGGAAAATTACTCGGTTTCCTTGTATCCAGCCGAGGTATTGAGGCTAATCCAGCAAAGATAAGAGCAGTAGAAAGAATGGAATTGCCAAAATGTTTGAATGACGTACAAAAATTCACGGGCTGCCTGGCCTCGCTTAGTCGATTTGTATGTCGGCTAGGAGAGAAGGCACTGCCGCTCTATCAGCTGATGAGAAAGTCGGATAAATTCATTTGGACTCCACAGGCGGACCTTGCATTTCGTGAGTTGAAAAAGATGTTAGTTACAGCACCCATTTTGGCTTCCCCATTATCAAAAGAGCCTATGTTACTCTATGTAGCGGCTACCAATAGAGTAGTTAGTACTGTAGTCGTAGTGGAACGACTTGAAGATGGTAAGTCGATTCAGAGGCCGGTCTATTATCTAAGTGAGGTGTTATCCACTTCAAAGCAGAATTACCCGCATTATCAGAAGATGGCTTATGGAGTATATATGTCGGCGAAAAAGCTTAAACATTACTTCGAAGAGCATCCCATCAAAGTAATCTGTGAGGCACCCATAGCCGACATATTGAGCAACAAAGATGCAAGTGGCCGAATAGCAAAATGGGCGATCGAGTTATCACCATACGCTCCACAGTTTGATAGAAGAGATACAATCAAATCTCAGGCTGTCGCTGACTTTCTCGTGGACTGGGCCGAGGTACAGTATGATCCACCATTGCCTGATCCAAATTACTGGACAATGCATTTCGATGGTTCCAAACTAAGGAATGGTTTGGGAGCAGGAATAGTGTTAACCTCGCCTAAAAAAGACCAATTGAAATATGTATTGCAAATACATTTTGCTACGTCCAACAATGTAGCCGAATATGAAGCGCTAGTCCATGGATTGAAAGTAGCAAAAGAAATTGGTATACGCCGAATCTTATGCTATGGTGACTCGGATCTAGTAGTACAGCAAGTATCAGGCAGTTGGGACGCATTAGATACTAATATGGTTTTATACAGATTCCATGTGCAAAAAATCAGTGGATACTTTGAAGGATGTGAATTCCACCACATACCTCGGGCAGAAAATGACGCCGCCGACACATTGTCAAAATTAGGATCAACCCGGCAATCAATTCCTCCAGGTATTGCCCTGGAACACCTCAGGAAACCATCAATAATCCCATCACCAGAATCCGAATCTATCTTTATCCCAGCAAAATCTGCAGAAGATCACACGCCAATGGAGGTAGATCCGCAGAATGACTCGGAACCTCTAAAGAGGGGGACAGCCGAGGTAAGCGCAATCATGGAGAGAGCCGAGATATATATGTCGGCAGAGAACATGGAGATAGACAGTGATATCACATCAGAAAAAGTAACGCCGTTATGGGCGCAACCCATATTTTCTTACCTAAAAGACGCGATGTTGCCGAGTAATGAGGTATTAGCTAGACAAACTGTAAGAAGAGAAAAAGCTTATACAATCATAAACAATGAGCTGTATAAAAGAAGCGTCACAAACGTATTGCAGAAGTGCGTAAGTTCGACAGAAGGTCAGGAAATCCTTCTAGACATACACCAAGGAGAATGTGGGCACCATGCCTCATCCCGCGCCTTAGTAGCCAAGGCATTCAGGCATGGATTTTATTGGCCAACGGCATTGAAAGAAGCAAAAGAATTAGTTAAGAAATGCAATGGATGTCAGAGATACGCAACCAGAATACATATGCCGTCGGCCGAGTTAAAAACAATACCCATCACTTGGCCATTTTCTGTATGGGGTTTAGATATGGTGGGACCATTCAAGCCAGCGCGAGGAGGAATGACCCACATATTGGTTATGGTGGACAAGTTCACAAAATGGATTGAAGTAAAACCAATTAAAAAGTGTGATGGGCACACAGCAGTGAAATTTCTCAAGGATATCATCTTAAGATATGGGTACCCGCACAGCATTATTACGGACAATGGCACAAACTTTGCAGAAGGAGCTTTCGCTAGATTTTGCCGAGAGAAGCACATAAGACTAGATATTGCCTCTGTGGCTCACCCAGCATCCAATGGGCAAGTGGAAAGGTCTAATGGACTGGTACTATCAGGAATAAAACCACGACTTGTCGAACCATTGCAAAGGTCGGCAGGATGTTGGATCGAAGAAATCCCAGCCGTACTATGGAGCCTCCGGACTACTCCGAATAGATCAACAGGCTATACTCCATTCTTTCTGGTGTACGGGGCAGAGGCCGTACTTCCAGCCGACATAATATATGACTCGCCAAGAGTTGCTCAGTACACAACCTCAGAGACAAATGAGATAGCTCGGCAAGATGCCGTAGACCTGCTGGAAGAAGCCAGAGAGTTGACATTATCACGATCGGCTATTTATCAACAGAACTTGCGGCGGTATCACAGCAAGAAAGTGAATCCAAGGGTATTCAAAGAAGGAGATTTGGTCCTCCGACTCGTGCAACGCACGGCCGGCATGCACAAGTTGTCACCCCCATGGGAAGGACCATTTATTGTAAGCAAAGCGTTGCACAATGATGCCTATTATCTAATCGACGCTCAGTCCCCCGGAGGGAACAAGGCAGACAAAGCTGGTGAAGAAACGAAGCGTCCCTGGAATGTGGCTTTACTTCGGCCATTCTACTCGTAGCATTATATCTCAAAGTCAAGATCCAATGATGTATCTGAACCTCGGCGCCCGGAGCAGTAACTCGGGACTGCCATATGTTATATCTATTTCGTGTTATGTATTTGAACCTCGGCGCCCAGAGCAGTGACTCGGGGACTGCCATATTTTATATCAATTTCATGTTATGTATTTGAACCTCGGCGCCCGGAGCAGTAACTCGGGGACTGCCATATGTTATATCTATTTCGTGATATGTGTTGGAACCTCGGCGCCCGGAGCAGTAACTCGGGGACTGCCATATACTATATCTATTTCGTGTTATGTATTTGAACCTCGGTGCCCAGAGCAGTGACTCGGGGACTGTCGTATCTTATATCAACTTCATGTTATGTATCTGAACCTCATCGCCCAGAGCAGTAACTCGGGGACTGCCATATGATATATCAATTTCATATTAATATCTAAACCTCGGCATCTGAAGCAGCGACTCGGGGACTACCGTACGCTACCTCAATCTTATGCTGAGCGCACCCGTATTAGTCTTATACTACCTCTGAAATTTGATTTACATATCGAAGTTTCGCACAATAAACAATGATTCAGCGATTGCTATATATTTTCACAACGAAGTAGTCAATCTCTGTTCAGAACAAATCAATATTATATGATATTCAGAGCTCACACCTGGATAAAACCATTAAAAATAGAGGCAAAGATAAATCCTAAAAGGTCAGGAAGTAGAGGGCCAACAAAGCAAGAATTCGGGCGAACACCCACTTAACCGAATGTCACAACAGTACACAGCAAAAGAAATTTGGATCATACAGAGAGTTGATAAATATTTCGCCTACATCATACGCCCGACATGCCAGGGATCGGAAATAACTTAGGCGTTGTTCGTTGGGGAGGCAGCAGCTTGCTCAGGTGCGGGGCACTCCGAGGTAGGAGGAACTTCGACTGAGGTTGCTTCGCCCTCCGCCGACCCAGGTGCAACTTCAGCGAAAGTCCGAGGTTGCTCAGGAGCATCAGTCCGTGCGGTAGAATGCCCGGTACCTTTGGAAGAGGAACGCGCGTCGCCGTTGCTGTCTGAGCTTGAGCTGGAGCTATCAGATGCGGCCGAATCATTTTCACCCTCCCCCTGCTTAGCCGGATTATCATCCGGAGCATCCTCAGCTACAACCTCCTCATCCGGGTCTGGAAGAAAACTCGGCCCTTCATTCCAAGTGTGCACGTCGGCGTACTCGACGAGTTGGAAGGCCCGAGCTTGCCGAAGAGCAACAAAAGTGGGATCCTCAAACCAGCGGGAACCAGTGCGCAAATTTCTCAGGATGTCAAGAGAGATGTCTTCATACCATGACATGATAACAGTAAGGGCCATATCGGCACCAGCACGCCCAGCAGATTCCCTCCAAAGACTTAACTGCCTCTCAGATGCCATTAGTCTTTCCACCAATAACTTGATTTCGTTGATATCAGGAGTCCCCGAGGTATTCGGCCAGAGTACATGGTAAGCTCGGATAGCGGCTTGCACCAAGTCCCGGCCCATAATTTTCATCGGACCAACTGCGGCACCAACGGCAACCAAGTAATCTTTCATTGAATACTCCGAATCAACGGTAACAGGTTCACCTCGGCGCATGCGAGCTGCAAGAACCGCTTTAGAACTCACGGGCTTGGCCTCGGGGAAATGATCTGCGCAAAGCATGAACGTGTCAGATGGTCACGAGAACGAAAAAGAAAAATATAATTCGGCCGCGCTAAATAGCTTATGATGAATGTATCTCATCATTATCTGAAGGTCTTTGGCCCAATCGACCTTGCTCTTCTCGAAACGAGCAATTTCCTCGCTCAAACCATGGGTTTTTAGTTCGGCAGCCTCGAGGAGTTCTTTGCCCTTCTGCAGCTCCAAAGTCAGCCGATTCTTCTCCTCGGAGAATTCTTGGTCGACCTTTTCTAGTTCGGACTTCTGAGAGAGCTTAAGGATATCCAATTCGGCTCGTAGGCGAGCTATTTCATCATCTTTTTCTTGTAATTGCGCCGAATGAATAGCATTTTGCTCTAAAAAATGCAGCATCACGTCAGGCATGGGCATGCAATCTTGGTGCGACGCTGCAAAGGTTTGCAACTCGGCTTTACCAGAGCCAAACGCGATAAGGAAGCTTAGCACACATGGTAAAAGAGAAAAGATGTAAGATAAAAGGGAAACTAACCTTCAAAGCTCTTGACCTTCTTCTCAAGGCGAATATTGAGGTTATTAACGTTACCTGTTTACCAAGAAAGTAAGCCGACATCTCGCGGGCAAGTAATTGAGAACGTGGAAAGTAACAAGGAGAAATCATCGATGTACCAGCTTTCTTTACTACGGAAGGATTTTCTCATACTTTTCTTCAAGCTTACGGTGCGAAAAAACCAACCTCTAGAACTCGGCAGTCCTCCGATCATGTGCAACCTGAGAAATGGGGAAAAACGGTAAATGGATATTCAAAGCTGATTCAGATCCGAGTCACGCAGGACTTAGCTCAGATCTAGGTGGCTGGATATTCAAAGCTAAATCAGATCCGAATCAAGCAGAACTTAGTTCGGATCTAGGTGGCTGGATATTCAAAGCTAAGTCAGATCCGAGTCAAGCAGGACTTAGCTCAGATCTAAGTGGCTGGATATTCAAAGCTGACTCAGATCCGAATCAAACAGAACTTAGTTCGGATCTAGGTGGCTGGATATTCAAAGCTAAAGCACATCCGAGTCAAGCAAAACTTAACTCGGATCTAGATAGCCGGATTAACGAACCCTAGAAATAAAATTAAGTCAAAGATCATTAAACTTCCAAGTATATAACGAGTTATTTCCTTGCAAGTTTCGGGGACTAGAGCATATGGTAACATCTGAGGAATAATTTAAAACTCAGCGAAATAGTAATTACCTCATTCATCTTATTGGTATCAACGATGAACTTGGCAGCATGGTCAAAACGGCCGCTGATGTCAGAAAGCTGAAAGGGCTGGTTCATAGGATTACCCTCAAACTGATCAGCAGCGTTCCAATTATGGGCATACTCCACCAGCGCTCCGAGGCTGTTCCCACTGGCTGTCCGAGTTAAGACCTTACCCCGGACAGGCTATTCGACCACGCCGGTCGCAGGGCTCTTATGAAGATCAAGCTGGGTGCCGGCGGCCGAGGCAACGGGGACTTTAGTAGGCGCAGCTCCCTTACGCAGCACGTCGGCAATACTCGGCTGAGAAGAGCCGACAAGACCTTTCTGAGAAGAGGAAGTCTTGGCGGCAACAGCTTTTCTCACCTTAGAGGAGGCATCAGCAGGAAGTGACGCCTCGGAAGTGGGGACGACGTCTTTAGGAGCAGCAGGGGTTATGGTTGCAGAGGGCGCCGAGATAACGACCTTTTCGGCCGAGGTTGGAATGGCTGTAGAAACTGCCGGAGTAGATAGAGGCTCAGTAGCAGCGCTGGGGCCCATAGAAGGGGCGGCGGGTTCGACGAAAACTTCGGAGGGCCGGCTCGAATCCGGGTCAATGGAAGGGGTCTCAGGCACATCGCGACGAAGAGGCGACGTATTCGGAGCTGGAGGAGAAGAAGGACGAATAGGACTAGGAATCATGGTATCATCAGCGGGAGGAGGAGACGGCGGCCGAATCGGGCGGCTAGTCATACTAGGACCGCCGGGTTTAACATAAAGAGGAGCACTGCAAAAATAAGAAAGAAGAATCGTCAGTATGAAAAACAGAAAGAGAGAAACAAGAAATATAAGCAAAAGGAACTTACCCGGTGACCCCAGGCATAGTCTTGCGCCTGGGAGGGTTCGGAGCGGATTTCTTCATTCGTTTCTTGGGAACCGCCTCCGAGGCACTAGCAGGAGCCCCGCGTTTCCCCGAGGTAACAGGGGGTCGAGAAGCAATAGGCTCGGCGTCGTGAACCTGACCGGCCGGATTAGCTGGGAAAGTAGAAGCCGGAAATGCATAAGAAATAGGCATGGCGGCAACTACCTCAAGAATTTGGACCTCGTCCGAATCACCTTCCTCCTCGTGTGCCGAAGTCTTGCCACGAGCTCGAGCCGGGGCAGGATCCGACTTAGGGACGAACTCCTCGGAGTCCGGCTCACCAGTATCCGGGGTACTCCTGTCCGCGGGCCAAGGGAGCAGCAGAACTTCGGCGTCCTCGTTTTTCTGCTCTGCGAACCTCTGCAAGACGAGGAAAAAGAGAGTTAGATAAACCCGTTACAAAAACAATGGAATAGCAGAGCGTTGTTGATTAAGCTCACCTCGGGAGGTGGATGATCGCGGGTGAACGGTTTTAATCCCCAAGCCCAATCCTCAGGCATCTCTGTCTTAAAGATAGCTCGGACGCGCTTATAGATAAGGTAGTTGTCCAGCTCCACGGTCGAGACCCGATTAGGGTCAAGGGGACCACTCATGTAGCAAAGCTTGTGAGTCCGCTTCTGGAATGGGCAGATCCGGCTACTAATGAAAGTAGCCATCAGGTCTTCGCCGCATAACCCGGCCCGGATCAACTCTTTAAGCCGAATCTCGAAGGCCTCGGCCAAGGCATGAGTTTTCCTCGGATTGTAGAGCCAGTTCACTTTAGAAGGTGGGCCAATTGAGAATGCAGGGAGCCGAATCTTGTCCTCTGCCCCTCTGTTCTTGACATAAAAGAATGATTTGTGCCACTTCTTGCACGACTCCAACCCGGTGACACGAGGAAACACGGACTTCCTCCGAGGAGTAATAGACGCTGCCCCACATTGGGTAAGTAACTTCTCGGAAGGGTGCAGAGATTTGTCAGGGACTACGTTGGAGCGAATCTGGAAGAACTTCGACCAGATATGCACTGACGGCCACAGGCCGAAGTATCCCTCCGATGCGGAGATGAAAGCAGAAAGAGAAGCGATAGCGTTCGCAGGAAGATGATCCGGCTGAAGGCCGAAGTAGTCGAGGAATTCTCTAGCGAAATCGCTAAGAGGGAGACCGAAGCCACACGCGAAGTGCGACATAAAAACCACATACTCGCCCTCCCTAACATCTGGAGAGGATTCGCTGCCGGGTAAACGGCAAGAAACCTCGGCGGGAATTCTTCGAGTCCGGATGAGCCACTCGATCTCACGGCGTGTGACAGAAGAGCCCTGCCACGAGCCTCGCTCGGGCCCGGAGCCAGCGTCGTCGTCCTCAACCAGAGCGCCGCTAAACGAACTAGACATATGTGCGCCGGAAAGATCGCCGGAGGAAAGACTGGCGGCGGAGGGGAGTTTAGAGCTGCAAGGCCCCGTCGGGACTTTGCACGAGAACAATGGCGAAGAACCAGGGGAACCGTCGCACGAGCACGGAATCGAAACAGATGAGTCTAGGGAAAAATCCAGGCAATGCGACCGGAGAGGACTCACCGGCGACGGAGCCAAAGCCGCACAGCGCAGGCGAGGTAGGCAGAACGGCGCGGCGGAGTCTTCACCGACGGAGGCTCTGGCAAGCGCGCGGCGGCGGAGCTGCGAGAGGACGCGCCGGCGGAAGGAAGGAGGAGGACGGAGACGAGCGAGAAGGGGAAAGTAAATTCCCCAAACGCCGTCCCCCTCTTTATAATCGAGCCACGAACAAGGTAGTGGGATCGTGGGTGTAGCGGTTGACCGTGTAGATCGTGGGTGCGGCACGAACGCACGACGATAAGTGGAGCCACACCAACGGCCACACAGGAAGGAAGAGCGTTACGATCCCCAAGGGGAACGGCACCCGAGGCGTCGAAGCGGCGGCGCAACAGGTACAAAGTTAACTGTAGCCTGTCGGTGAGTACTGTAGAGGGACCAAAAAGCTAGAAGAACGATGATGGGGGTGACACGTAGGACATGGCGTACGAGGGAAGGAACGAGGAAACCTCGGATGAAGAAGATATAACTCGGAAAAAAACTGAAGAATATAATGAAGCTGATAAGACCCGGCCGAAGCTATCGACGGGGCCACACCAGCTTCGGGGACTAATGTCGAGGGGTTGACCTCGGGTAGGTCAGAGACGGGGAAGATAGAGGTACAATCCCCGTCTAGTTTCCGAGTTACGGTCTAGGTTGGCCGAATCATGAATATGTCGGCCGAGGTACGGAGGCGAGAAGCCCGTGTATGTGTATCAAGCAGTTACCCGGCCGAGTTACTGCGAGGGTCGGCCGGGTTAGCTCGAGTGATCTCGATGCAGGTAAAGGACAAGCCGAGTTACGCAAGGTAAGGTAAGGCCGAGTGATACGAAGCTTGCAGGAGAAGGAGAAACCCAAGGTCAAACTATAGCTGCAGGCTAGAAGGAATCAGAGCGGAGCCAAGCACAAGAGACAAAGATGCAGAGCGTCAGAGGGGCAGAAGGAGGTCACGGAGGTGACAGTCCTGGAGCCCGAGGCACGCAGGAGGGGTCCTCTGGAGCCTTGCCGTCGTTAGAAGGGCGACAGGGAAAGGAGGCCGCCGAACTACTATTTTGGGACAAGCATATTCCTCGAATATTCTTGCCTCGTCAGCCCTAAGGGCACCCAAGGCACTCCTTTATAAGGGGGGGGGCTTGGACCCTGAGGAGGGCATCGACTCTTTTCATTACCGTTAGGCTGGTGAGATTCATCTGGTCTCCCTGTATACAGCTCGAGGAGCACTTGTAACCCAAAAGAAGAGAAATAAAGATCTTAGCCTCAACCACTTGAGTGTAGAATCAGTTGCATCTTCCCTCCCCAGATCCCACTAGCACCCATTGGCCCCATACTTTAGCCTACCCATGGCATCTGCCGTGCCACCACCACGACAATGGCTCTGTCCAGAAGTTCCTGAAAGTTGTCAAATTTCTGAGCCACAAGCTGAATGGATATCTCATCATTGAGTCCTCTTAGGAACTCCTCCTGTCTCTTGGCATCAGTGGAAACATCGTCGGGTGCATAACGGGCCAGCTTGTTGAAAAGCTCACCATACTCGGTGACAGAACGGTGCAGCTAGTGTAGGTCACGAAATTCGCGCCTTTTCAGAGTCATGATACCAGCAGCCACATGATGAGTGCGAAAAGCTAACTCAAACTGATCCCAAGTGATAGCATCAATATCCGGGTGGGTGACTTGGTAGTTATCCCACCATTCTGCAGCAGGTCCTTCAAGCTGGTGTGCGGCATAACGTACCCTGTCGGCTCCGACAGCTTGCACGGTGTCTAGCTTCTTGTTGATTGTACGTAGCCAGTCATCAGCGATGATTGGTTCAGTGCTGCTAGTGAAGGTAGGTGGGTTCAACCTCAAAAACTGAGTCAAGCGATCCTGTTGAGGTGGTGGCGGAGGTGGTGGTGGTGGCGGCGGGTTGTTGTTGTTTTGCATGTTCTGAGTGAGCAGTTGGATCAGCTGGTTCTGAGTGGCCAAAAGTTGTGCTATTTCCAGAGGGATTTCGGAGTTCGCACGTCTTGGCGGCATCTGTGGGGTTTGAGAGAAAAGTTAAGAAATAGACAGAAAGACTAAGTAATAAACTCCTACCCTTATGAAACACACCAAGCACACAAGACACACAAGACAGAGAAAACAACGAAGTTTAACTAAACCAGAATTGTCTTGGTATTATTACAATCACGAATAACGTTCTACTATAGAATTAAAGGTGGTCCAACTATTACACATCTTCCACGCCTTCCTCTCCCTCGTCCTCGAACGAGTAGCCCTCCTGCTCTAGGGTTGTCTTGTACAACTCCATCTCCTTCGTCGTGGCTTCAAGCTTCTCTTGGAGGTTCTTTATCTCATCCTGCAGCCTTTTGGTAGTGGCTTCTAGCTGCTCCTGAAGTCCCTCCTTCTCGCTGTGTAGCTCCTCCACTAAACTTGACTTCTTCGCGGCTTCAAGTTGCTTTGCCAAGTCCCTCTTGGAAGCACACACATCATTGATTATCTTGCAAAGGCCTTCAGTTTGCACTTCAGTTCCATCTATCTCCTGCTTGAGTTCCCTAATCCTCTTATTTTTATTTATCACCCTCTTCTCTTGGTTAGCGAAGTTCTTCTCTTGGTCCTGGAACTTTATCTCTTGGAGCTTCATTGCCTTCTCCTGCTGCTTGATCATTTCTTCCTTCTCCTTGTTGAGGGCGCATAGCTCGTCGTTCTTCAACATCTCGAGGAAGGTACCCTTTTCAAGGTCATGGATGTGGCACTCCAAATCTTGATATTGGGTCCTTCGGCGCTTGGTAGAAGTTCTTTCCTCAAAGGTTAACTCCATGGGAATTCCTTCCTCATCTCGTCTTCCAAAGAGGCCGCCGCAGTGTCCTTGAAGAGCTTCATGATGACGTCCACATAGGCGACCAATGAGTTGCTGCAAGCTGATGCTAAGGGCCTTCTCCTTGGAATCCCTAACAATGTGGATTTCTATGTCTTCCTCCGGGTTCTTGCCTCGCTCTTTTCCTGGCTGGATGACTTTGACTCCCCAACAGCCGTCCTTGTGGAGTTTCTTCATTGTGCTCCCCTGGATTGTTGGGAGGGTAAGGTCCAAACGTGTGAGTAGGTCCATGAGGCATCCACCAAAGCGAAGGGGCTCGATGTCCGCGACGGTGTCGTAGAGGAAGCTTGTCATCTTTAAGTTAGAAGAATGAAAGTTAGATACTTAATCAAGTAGATAAGAACAGATACTAGAAGTGCGGAAAATAACTTAGTAGAAAAGCAAGTAAGGCACATAAGTTAGAGGTGGTTTGAATCCTAGGGTCACGTCCTATAGGCAACGATGTGCTCTGATACCATCTATAGCCACCTGGGATCAAGTAGATCCTAAGTCCCTGTGATTAACATGCTAGTCCCTGGATCAATAGCTAGCACTCACAGTCGATGAAATATCATGTAAAACACAAAGTCATTATTACATGGAGAATCCAGAGTATGAATTTATTACAAAATTGCTTAGCATTATGCTAGCTCAAATAACAGCGGAAACATAAAAGCAGCTTGAGTCCATCACGCCCCAGGCTTGTCGAGTGTAGACTCGCGATCCCTACGCACCTTTCAATCTTCGGATTCTGCACATAAGACGTGCAGCCAACAAGTTGGGTCAATACTTTGAATGTATTGGCAAATTACACCAAGGAAGAAAATACTATCTCTACATGCAAGGATAATTTAGGTTGTAGAGTTCTTTTGCTCAAGCTAGTTTTCTTAAGTAGAAAGAAGAAGAGAAGATTTTCCCTACTTTGTAAACATTTGCTTAGATAAAATTTGGTCGAATGGCACACGAGGATATTACTCACCAAGTGTCCAAACAACCAAACACTTGGATATTACGCACCAAGTGACACTTGGATATTACACACCAAGTTCCCAAAATCCCACCCATTGGCGATATTACACACGCCATGGGGTTTCAAAACTTTGTTTTAGAAAAGAGAGAGGAAGATCCTTCAGAGACTCCATCATTCAGATGCTCAATGTTGTTCTGTTTCCGTGAACATGGCTGATCGATCAGATTGCAATACTCTCGAGAGTTTGTGCACTTTACCCATAATCCACGATCAAATCCTTTTTATAGACAAGACCATGGCGAGGCTTTCCCTTAGTAGCCCCTCTACCTTCCGGATCCAACCGTGCCAAGAACCTCCAAATGTTGGTACCCAGGTGAGGTTTCCCACTAAGTACTAGGCCAAGACAGAGCCCATAATGTATTGTGGTTGCACTAGAAGCTTCTGAATTCTGAAACATGGCAGACTTCTTTGATTCCTGGGCGGCCGTCCTCCACCAAAATCCCACTCGTTGACCCGACAACCATTCCGCCCAGAAGAAAACTTAGTTTTATTTTGAAGTGGATTTGAGAAGAAAAGTTTGCTCTAGAGAGCCTTTATACTTAGAAAAATTCTTTGTCTTTCGAACCCCCAACGGTACTTTGTATATATAGCATAGCAAGCAATACTTAGCAAAAACAGGGGTAACCTATTAGGAGGGAAGATCCTAAGTATAGAGCTACTCATGGCATACTACAAAATCATCACCCACTTGCCAAATATTACTAAGGAAAAATTCTACTAGAATATCCTACACATGCATACTACAGAATTTTGAAGATCACGTGCATAGAATCAAAACTGGGACAAAATTATGAACAAGTGGTGTAACTTGCCTTGATCTGAGCAGCACTCTACACAATAGCACTCCTTAGCGCACTCCGAACAATCTAGCGAATCACAAACATAGATCTGATCACAACTTGCTCAAAACATGTCACATGGATAATCATGCATGCATGCAACATGGTATTTTATGCAAGATTGGTTTTCTAAATTGACCAAGGTAGCATAATTGGGTTTCAATAGTGTTAAGGGTGTTACTAGGATTGATTTCCCATAGGTTTAAAACAATTTTTGTCACTAATATAATTCATAGGATAAATAGGAGATCCAACCATCTAATTAGCCCCATATTATATCTAATGATCTTAAGCAAAGTTTTATAATTTTGTTCAGTAGGTATTGCGGAAACAAAATCAACGCAACAAGAATCAACTAAAACGGAGTTCAAATTATTTTTCTACGAATTAAATATTCCAATCTAATGATTAAATTCTACTCCAAAAACCCTACTATAAACTTGGAATTTTATTGTAGATATGTGTTCTACATAAAATTATGAATCCAACGGTATATTATAAGCTAAAATTGGCCAAGTATTTATTTTTATATGATTTTTGCAAGTTTAAACTCAATTCTGCCAAACAGACCAGATCCTGATTCAAAACTTGCCAAGTGGCAGCCTCCGATTGGTCCAGCTGGCAAGGTGGGGGGGTGACGCGGCGCGGGCGCGGAGCCGAAGCGCTTTGCCACGCGGCAGCGTGGGATTCGCTGGTACCCCTTCGAGTTGGCATCTAATCTGAGCCGCAGATCGTAGATCGAACGGATAGGAGGGCGCGGCGACTTACCGCGGTGGCAACGGCAGCGTTGGGCGGCGGTGGCGTCGGTGACGATGGTCGGCGGTGCTCTGGTGGCTCCCCGAGGTGGCGGTGTGGTCGATGGGGCGCGTCTGGTCCTCGCGGTCATGCTCGTGGCCGCGTCATTCCTCCTCTTTTCCTCGTCTATCGGCAGGGTCCCGCCGGCCTCCTCCGTCCCTGGGGGTGCTCCGGCGAGCAATCACGGACGCGTATCTGCGAGAGAGAAAGGGAAAAGCACACGGCGCGATTCAGTGGTGAACGAGGAACATCCCTAGGGGAAGGAAGGAGCGAGAGGGGGTCCCGAACCGTCTCGGTGAGGTCGACCCGACGGCGGCGATGCGAGTCGTCGATGGGCTAGGGTTTTCACAAGTAGAAAATCGAACGAGGTGAGCCGAGGGTGGCGGGGTTTATATGGGGGTGGATACTTTGGCGAGGGGGCTCGAATCGCCGCGAATCCTACCGGATTCGGTTCGAACTCGTGCAGGCGGAGGACTCCTGCTCGAGGTAGGGGACGAGGGTTGGTCCCGCGTGTCAGTGGAGGCGGGTGGTGTGGGCTGGCGCGGGCGCTGGCTAGCTGGGCCCCTGGCGACGCGGTGCGGCTGCTGCGGCTGGTGGCGGTAGGTAGCTCACGGGCCGGCTTAACTGGCCCGTTTAGGTTAGTTAGCTTTTTTATATACTATGTTTTTTATTAATTTCTGTTTTACTAAAACTTAAATAACTTTTGCATATAAAGTCAAAAAATGTTGAAACCAACTTCTAAATTTTTGTAAAAAGAAGGTGGTCAACTTAGAACCAAGGTTTAATTTTTTTACCTAGTTTTTAGGAGGGTCAAACTTGACCACTACAATAAGGCTTACATATCTTTAATAGGGTTTTGATAGGTTTAGGTGTTAGGATTTTGTTGCAAATTTTATTTGTAGGATGCAATGATGCAAGGATGATGCATGCCACTAATAACATCCTATTATGAAATCTGGGATGTTACAGTATGACTATTGCAAGATCAAGGAGTGAACTTATATTCTCTATCAAAAAGGCAAGTGGTGCTTCATATTTTTGTCCCAATATTTTTTAACTATGCATTAGTGGTATTTTGTATAGGGCTTGCATGATGATTTTTGCTAAGTATATATATGCTATGCTTGGGAAATCCTAGTAGTTGTAGATTGTTAGTATTTTCTCTAAGTTAAGATACTTGCTATTGCCATGCTTAGCCTAGATAGTAGCAACCAAGGGTGGAATATATACATGCTATGGAAAATATTGCTAAGTCTTTGACTTGTGTTTTGCTTAATAAAACAACTAAGTGAATGAAACACCTGGGTGGAATGGTATGTTTGGGTTAGGTTGAGTGGTTATACAAGGCCCATATCTATGGTCTACCTTGTGTATCACACCTATGGAAAGCCATCCAAGAACAAAGGGATTTGAGATGCCATATGTTAAGAAGCTTATAGTGCAGCCACATGGCATTATGGGCTCTGTCTGGATCACATAGGTTGCAATAACTTAGCCAAATGTACAGTTGGTGATAGGGGGTGATAGGTTTGGAGCGCGTCCATTCAGGTCTAAGGGAAGGCTTCTGAAAGGTCTTGTCTCGATGCATGTCGAGTCTTGTGGGGAAAGTGAACCACCTCTCGAGAAGGAAGAATCTAAGTACTTAGCCGTGTCCCCAGCAATGGACAATTTGAGCATCAAGACATGGAAGCTATCAAGAATCTCCTCATCCCAATTTCTAAGTTAAAATCTTGTGGTTGAACAAGGGTAAAGGATCTTCAATCTTTGATTGGTAGATGCCTTGGGTGATTTTTGACAAACAAAAACTTAGTGTTTTCAACTGATAAGGAAAATCTATTTTGAGCAAAGCAAGCCTAAGTTCCACTTAGCCAAATGCATATAGATGATAGATACCAATATACTACCATAGTATCACTTGCCAATACAATTCAAATGTATTGACCCTTGTGGCTGTAACTTATTGTGTTGCAGGTTTGTTTGATGTTAGTGAAGTGTATTGATTAGGATTACAAGTCTACAACAAACATGATTGCCTGTGGCACTTTGAAGATGAAGGACTCCATGCTATATAGTTATTTCGGCTGCATTGTAATGTGATAGCCAAATAAATGAGCTATGTAAGATGTAATGAATTATTTTATTCCTGGTTATAAAGTTGAATTATGACCTTTGTTTCTTGATATTACATCTTAACTGTGGATGATAGCTATTGATCCAGGGACTATCATTGTAAACATAGGGATCTCTACCTTATTAAAGGTTGGGACCTCTACAGTTCAAGACTTCCAAAAGATTCAACTTACAAACCAAAATATAAGTGTTTCAGCGGAAGTTTCAAATTTAAAACTTAAACTCCAAAATGAGCTCAACAACTTATTGTTATATATTGTTCATGTTGCTCGGCTCAAGTGGCTACTAGAACTATAGTAATTATTTGGACTCTTGGAACTCTCCTCCGTAGACGATGTCATAGTCCTCTCCTTCTACGGCTCCACATAGGTTAGGCTCTTCATAGAAGACCTCCTCTTGACTCTCAGATGCATACATTGGAGTATCTTCGGGATTCTCAGAGTCTAAGCAAGGATTCAAAGGAAAGGATGAGTAACAGTGTTACCCAACAATTTCATTATATGCAAGGTAGGAAGTTTGATGCTCTATCTACCACCTCGGACTATTAGTCTTTGGCACTATGCAATTTCGTAAATCTTTCTTCAAAGGTTGATTTTATTACGAAAATCTATGACCATCAGCCTTCACAGGTTGACCAGAACTTTCATGGAGTTCCTTTCCTGCCGCGTTCGTAGCTCCTTCCTGGAATAGGAAGTAACAAATTACACTTATTACACTCTGCAGAGGTGCGTTACTTTTCCCATGAGAGATCAACTCCTTCTTACACAACCAGGCGTACTTTCCCGTCCACAATTCCATGATGTGGGGCCCAGTAGTTGGTCCAAGCCAATCACTGCCCTCTCCGCGAGCTCATATGTCTGCACGATCCTTCAGGGATGGCTCACCTTAGTTAAGCCCCCTTTAGGGCAGGCTAAAACCCTGATGAGTTCCCGAAGACTCTATGACCTAGTGATGCCTAGAATAGTACCATTTACATGGACTATATCCCTAAACACCATTCATAGATAATCTAGACACCAAAAGTGTGGGGCGTAAGGGTGCCCACCCATATGTTGGATCCGCACAAGGAATCACAACATCACGTTAAGGTCGTCTTGTCTCCATATAAGAGGAAAAGGATAAAGTTGACTTCTCCATCCCATTCCAAATCTCATGGTTAACGCGTAATATACGGCGCTAGAATCACTAATGTCATGGGTTATTAATCCCTAATTGTTAATCATTATTGCAATTAGAACCCTAATTTATATTGCTCCATCATATCATCACTTAGGATGATATCTAAGATTTAGTATCTTGAGAAAATATTGTTTTCTTTTTCTACAATATAGATGATAACACACAATTCGCAAATACTTTGATAATGACTTCAAAGGATATGAGCAAGTGCTGAACTTGCCTTGTGATTGCAAGGTAGTGAAGTCTGATGCTTGCACTGGACCTTGAGTTTCTATGTCTACAAAAACATCATTATTGCCTGGTAAGGACAATATTTAAAGAAGCAAAATGATTATGCAAAGTAATGTAATGCATCATTTAGTTTTATGTGTATTGTCCCCCATTATTTAAATTATAAAAAATCTTTTTCATAATAAAGAATTTATAAATATTAATTTTTAATATTCTATTCTTTTATTTTATTTCCTTTTATTTGAATTTTATTAATTTAATAATTCCTTTAAGAATTATCATTTAAATCCAAAAATTGTTATTAAATATTTGTTTAGTATTTTTCTAAAATACTATAATATTAATTTATAATGAAAGTGATTTTTATTTATTTTTATCAACTTTCCATAATTTTGTAAAATTCCATAAGGAATATTTATATTTCAAAATTCTTAATAAAACTTATATGTCTAAAATTTTATCTCTTAATTTATTTGGATAATTTGGATTATTGTAAATCCAAAAATATTTTATTTATAATTTTTGGATTTTTATTTTATTTTCTAGAATTTATTTAAGTTTAGGGGCATTTTGGTATTTTTCATTTATTAAAACAAGATTTAAGTGATTTTGTCTCACATTTTGGGTTTATTGGGCCCTTGTGGACCAGTAGGGAAAAGTCAAAACAACACCCCGAAGGGGTTTTGGCCCAACCAGCCCAACTCACGCTCTATCTCTCCCTTGATCTCACCTCTCTTCTTCTCCTCCACCGACCCTGTGGTCAGGGATGCTACCGCTGGCGATTCGCGCCGCCGTGGACCTTCCTGGCCGCCGCCGTGGTGCATAGGGTGGTTGTCAACCCTGCTTCACCCTTCTGTCCAATTCGATTTGGACCTGGAGCCCTCCTGTGGCCAGATCGATTCCGTTCTGAATCCTACGGTTTGGGGTGGCGTTGGTGCTGCCGCCGCTGCTGTCGTGTGCTGTAGTGATGCTCCTCGCCCCCAGGCGTGGCTATGGTCACCGCACCGGCGTGGTGTGGGTCGCAGCGTCCCCTTGGGGGTGCTCCCCGTGCCGCCGTGTTCGTCGACCTCCTCTTCTTCCTCTTCTACTCTTCAGCGAGGACCATAGGTGAGTTGTTCTTCTTCCCCTCTTGTCCTCTGTGCTAGGTCATCCGATGCTATGTGTTGATAGTGACCATTCCTGGTTAGTGTCATGTCCTGATTAAGATGGTTTGTTCTGCTTAGGGTTCATATCCCTCTGTGGATTAGATATCTGATGAGTTGGATCAATTTTTGATGGTCCCTAGGCATGATAAGTGGTTATTAGTTGTGGCTTGCTGCTTATGATTAGCTATGGTGATGCTAGTGGTTTACCAGATGATTCTATGGATTAATTTTGATATGGTTCAGATGGTAAGGTTGCTCTAGAAATAATACTTGGGAAATCTAGTGGTTTAATAGCTCACCACTGTGATTACTTGATTAATGACAGTGTTGTGTGATGAAATCACTGTATTAGTACTGTTGGATTAAGAATTCATTCATAGCTTGAGATTAAATGGTCTCTTATAGTGAAGATATGTATATGGATTTTCCTGATTATCATTCCTGTGATGTTAGGAAAATGATTTTATAGTTAGCTGTGAGTGTAACTGTGAAAGTTCAATGTTCAACCTGCTTAGTTTAGAACTGTTCTTGTGACACCATCCTTGTATGGCACACAAGATTAGATTCTATTACTTGGTTTGGTTTTGTTCAAGCTTGAAATTAGCTTGGCATTATAGATAAGTGGAATTCTCTTTCCTTGCATCCCTAGAACCCATGATGTTGGTCTGAGGTTTAGGGATTAAGCCTTTATCTTGTTGTTTCTCATGGATTGGTTCTGGTAGTGATACCAGCTACTGATTCTTGAGTCAAAGTTGGAAAAATGATTGTAAGCTTGATAAATTATATGGGTCCATAAGATGAAATTCTAAGGTGCTACTCCTATTTAAGAGGTGTGCCTAGAAGTTCAAATCTTGTCTATGTTTATTCCTGAAAATTAAATATAGCTTGACATCTAGGATCAATGATGTTGTCCTGAGATCTTAGTTGGATCTTTATAGTTTTCTGATTGCTTTTAGTGTTTAAAACTTCAGTGATGGATTCACCCCACTTGGGTGTTTTCTGAGAATTTGAGTATGAGACAAATCATGAATGCTTGTCTAATATTAGACAGATAGATCATGTGATGGTCTATTTTACTCACCACACTTGGTTGTTGTTGTTGATCTTGTGGCTAGCTTGATCTAGTGCTCCCCTGGGTACTTCCAGTTTCTGGATTGTCCTTGATCTAGCCCTTCACCACTTGGTCCTAATGGCCTGATCTTGGTCTTGCTATCCACCTGATCTACCCCCTCCTTATGTCACCATCTTGGTGAGATGATCAAGGTTGTGATTGGTGTGACCTTGCTTGGCTTTGATTTGGTTTAGCTACCGGGTTGCTATTCTTGGTGTGTATGAACAAGAAAATGTTGTGGGGATGCTTCCCACGGCTGTGTTTATAGTTTTTTGTGTGTAGATGTTGTTGTGGTGCTGACAACACACACCATGCAGTTTGGTGTGTGTGCTGCATGTGTGCCTGTTGCACACCTTGTGGATATGCTCTGGTTATGAGGTTACCTTTATCTAGTTACATTTTACTTGGCTGGTGAAACTTGCCCCTCCTTGTTGTTTGGAGTTATTTGACTTCTGGCTTAAATTATGAAAGATTCAGTTCTTTCATATTGGTCAAATTTGCCCCTTTAAAAGATTACACAATGATGAAATCTTGAATAGTGCACTTCACTGTCAATTCTGAGAGTAATATAATTTTAACCTGAACTTTCTTTCTTTTTGTTTGTGTTTGTTTTGCAGGTACTAGACTTGGAAATTCAAGATTTTAGTCTAGGTTTTCTTTTTCTTTTTCTTTGTAGAATAGTCATATGTAATATTTCTTTATTCTTTTGTAATTTTATTTTTATTATTTTGTAATAAATATTGTACTATTATTCAATAAAGAAATATTATTCTTCTATTTAATTACTATTGTAAAGATTGTTGATCATTTTCATAAGTTACATTTGTGTAACTTATTTATTGAATAAAATTTTGAAATGAAGATTCTTATTCTTAATTTTTTCTTTATATAAAGTTTGAACTACTAATTAATAACTCTGGACTAAAGCATAATACTTAAACATACCTTTAAATCCTTTTGAACTATAAATTCAACACTCAAGTTTAAATTCAAATTTCATTTCCCAAAACACATTAGTCCACAAAGATCATATCAAATTCTATAACAATCACCCTTTAAGACTATACCTAATCTCAAAGCATGAAAGAAACTTTTATCACTTTAGGTTTTTATTTGGCAAAAAATTTACCCACATTTTCATAGATGAATGCATACAATATCACAAATTCCTAAATCTACCCTTCGTTGGTTCCTAAATGCTGGGATGTTACAGGTGCTCATCCCAGGACGCGAGCCTCTGACAGGGTTTCGTCAGGTCAAAAGGGGCTAACCCAAACTTTTGACCCTCAACATGCTTGTCCTTGATATAGAACCACTTTGTTTTCCAGCCTTGGATAGAATCCACAGCTTTCACGTCAAAGTACTCCACATCTGAGCAGACTGAGATTATTGCGCCACCGATGTCATGGACGACAGTATCGGTGGTGTTACGACGAACAAAAAGAAATGCTTCCACATGCCCCAATGGGGATGGATCCCGAGAAAGCACTCACACAAGGCGATGAAAACAACAATATGGAGGATGGAGTTTGGCGTAAGCTGGTAGAGCTGCACGCCATAGACAAAAAGAAGCCCACGAAGAAATTCGCGGGCAGAGAGAGAAAGACCGCAGAAAAGGAACCAAAGGAACATTACCCACCATCCCTCCTCTGGCGACGGCGTGTCCTCATCACCGGCCAGCTTGCAGGAGCCTTCCTCCAAGAGGGAGTATCCACGGGCCTCACGTAGCTCGTGCGAAGTGCACTTCAACAGCATCCATCCCACAATATGTGCCTTCCTCGCGGTAGCGTCAATAGCAGATGATGCTCCTTTAGAATGGCTCATGGTGGAAAGTGGAGGCAGCGGCACGGAAGGGAAAGGTGAGATTGTAAGAGCGCAAGAATAGGCAGGAGCTCTAAGCGGTGGAACAGGGGAAGAAGGCGATGGCAACGGAGGGGAGGAACAGTAAATTTCTGGCTCCCCTCAATATAAAGAAACACAGAGGAAATATGCACCGTTGATTATAAGACCTAAAGCATCAGATGAATCAAGATACATCCACGTGGCAGCACGAAAAAGGGAAAAATATCCCGTGTAGTTAAAACAACCACGGTAATTCCGTTGGCGGTCAAGTGACCCCTCGATTATCACGCAAAAAGTGGAGCTGCAGAGTAACAGTCGCACCGCAATGTCGCTCACGCATCACACTGAATATTGGTGCGCACACACGGTCACGTCAAATTAATAGAAACTGCGGCATGCCATCTTCACCATAAATAACGTCATGAGCATTCACAAAGGAAGTTTAGCTAATCCGAGAAAAAACATAAATCCCATGCTCCGGTACATGCACCCAGACATAGACTCGGGATCTACTCCCGCTGGAAAAAGTATTTGTTATGAAGCCGATTAAATTTATCATAAGTATATTCCTCAAGACAAGGATCTAATTTTGAGACTATGCCCCGATGCAAGCATCAAAGCATAGCCTCGGGGGCTAATTGTTGGAGATATGCCCAAGAGGCAATAATAAAGTGGTTATTAACATATCTTCACACTTATGATAAATGTTTACATACCATGCTATAATTGTATTAACCGGAAACATTAATACTTGTGTGATTTGTAAACTAAAATAAGAGTCCCTAGTAAAGCCTCTTGTTAAACTAGCTTGTTGGTTAATATATGATCATGGTTTCCTGATCATGAACATAGAGATGTTATTAACAACAGGATCATATCATTAGGAGAATGATGTGATGGACATACTCCTATAGATAAGCATAGCATAAAGATCAAGTCATTTAAATAGTTCAATTGCTATATGCTTTCTGATACATAGTAACCTGATTCCTTCGACCATGAGATCATGCATATCACCTTTACCGGATGGATGCTTTGATGACATCAAACACCACACCGTAACTGGGTGGCTATAAAGGTGGCATTGAGTGTTTGGAAAGTATTGGTTGAAACACATGGATCAAGAGTGGGATTTATCCATCCATATGACGGATAGATATACTCTGGGCCCTCTCGGTGGAATGTCATCCAATTAGCTTGCAAGCATGTGACTGGTTAACAAGGGATCACATATCACGGGAACGAGAAAAGAGTACTTATCGATAACGAGGTTGAACTAGGTATGCGGAGATACCGACGATCATAACCTCGGATAAGTAAACTATCGTGAGACAAAGGGAAATTGGTATCATATGTAAGTGGTTCATTCGATCGCAAAGTAATCGTAGAAATATGTGGGAGCCATATGAATTTCCAGATTCCTCTATTGGTTATTGTTCGGAGAAGTGTCTCGATCATGTCCGCATAATTCACGAACCGTAGGGAGACACACTTAAGGATTCGACGTTGTTTGAGTAGTTATGGTATTATGAGAAAGAGACCGAATGTTGTTCGGAGTCTCAGATGGGATCCGGGATATCACGAGGTGATCCGGAATGGTCCGGAGAATAAGATTCATATAAGGAAAGTCCCGTTTCGGAGTTCGGGAATGATTCCGGTGTTTTCATCGGGAATGTTCTAGAAGGTTCCGGATTGTCCGGCACTCCGGGGGGGGAGGGTACATGAGTGTGTCATTGAATGATTGCATCATGTACTAAGTGTTCTTGCTATTCCAAAAACATGAAAGTCAAATTGCCAGTTTTGAAAGTCAAACGGCTAAAACAGGAAACTGTGGGAAACAGGAAACTGTGGGAAACAAGCAAGAGGAGTTGGAACCAACTTGGAGGAGGAGTCCCACTCCTCCAAGCCGGCGCCCAGCCCAAGGCCGACTTGGGGAGGGACTCCCCTCCCCTGGCCGCGCCTCCCCACCCATAAAAGGAGGGGCAGGGCTCCCCTCCTAGAACACACAAGTTCCTATCTTCTACCTTCGGTTTAGAGCCATTTTGGTTTAGAGCTTCTAATTGCTTTAGCCTGCGGTTTAGAGCCTTCTAATTGGTGTGTCTAATCTCTAGAACACTAATAGCTCTCTCTCATACTCCACCATACTCGCACCGGCTTAAGGCGAAGCCCTGCGGGATTTCCCCTCTACTTCCGGTACCACGCCGTTGTGCTGCCGGAATCGCGAGGAGAGTGCTACAACCTCCGCTGCCTGCTGGAACAAGGGAGAGGAAGGTCTTCGTCGAGTACCGAACGTGTGACCGACTGCGGGAGCGCTGCCGGAACGTGGCGCCGGAAGTATCGTCTACGCGATCTTGAGATCGGAAAGAGTACGACTACATCACCCACGAGAATCTGCTCTCGTTAACCGCTTTGGAATCTTCGAGGGTAAGTTATTCCATCGACTCGTTGCTACAATCTAGTAGATAGATCTTGGCTTGTTTGTTTGTATGCGATAGAAAATTTTTGTTTTCCATGCTACGAACCCCTACAGTGGTATCAGAGCCGTGTCTATATGTAGATCTGTTGCACGAGTAGAACACAATGGTCATTGTGGGCGTTGATGCTTTTATTGTCGATTGCTTCTTGTGTACTTTGCATCTTGCGGTATGTTGGGATGAAGCGGCCCGGGCTAACCTTACATGACATCGTTCATGAGACTTGCTCCACGCTTGACATGCAACTTGTATTGCATAAGTGGCCTTGCGGGTGCCTGTTTCTCCTAGCATAGTTAAGATCCAATTTACAACGGGTGATTAACAATACTAGTATCAATGTTGTGGTTCTTGTTCGTAAGTTAGAACGACACTTATTGAAAGCCCCAAACCACGTAAAATATGCAAAGAAAGTAGAGGTGTCTAACTTTGTTTTGCAGGGGTGTGCAGTGATGTGATATGGCCATGATTGTGATTATATATGATGTATGCAATGTTCCTTATTGTAAGTTGGCAACCGGCAGGAGCCTTATGGTTGTCTTTAATTTATGTTAAGACCCGCGTGTCTATTCAAAGTAGTTGTAATAGTTGAAGCTGGTGGATGACAACCATGGAGAAGCGTCATTGACCTTGATGCAATGCCGGTGATGATGGAGATCATGTTCGTGCTTGAAGATGGAGATCAGAAGCACAAAGAAGAAAGGCCATATCATATCACATATTATGAATTGCATGTGATGTTAATCCTTTATGCATCTTGTATTGCTTAGTAGACGACGGTAGCATTATAAGATGATCCCTCATGCACATGAATTTCAAGTCATAAAGTGTTCACCCTTAGTTAGCACCGTTGCTAAAGCTTGTTGTTTCGAAGCACCACGTGATGATCGGGTGTGTTAGATTCCGCAAGTGTACACAACGTAAGCAAGCCAGATTTGCTTATGCGGTAGCTAAGGTTTGATCTTGATGAGCCTAGCATGTACAGACATGGCCTCAGGAACACAGATTACCGAAAGGTAGAGCATGAGTCATATAGTAGATATGATGAACATGTTGATTGTTCGCCGTTGAAGCTATATCAATTCTCGTGATGATCGGTTTTGATGTGGTGGATTTGGTTCATGTGATCACTAAAACAATGTGAGGGATATTGTTTTGAGTGGGAGTTCACCTAGATTAATTTAATTATTAATTAGAACTCAATTTATCATAAACTAAATCAAAGTGAATTTGCATAGTTGTTGTAGTCATTGGCATCCGTTTACCACCTTGCGCTTAGTTATAATTGAGATGATAGAACTATAGAATTCTGGTTAGTTACTTTACGAACTGGTATCGTATTGTTTTTAAGTGTTAATCTAAAGTTTAAAAGTCCTATTGCAAACTTTCAGTAAGTTCCGGTTACTCCATGAAGTTTAATAATTAGTATTAAATCAAGAGTAACAATTCCAAGTGTTAGTATATAAGTATCATGTTTGTCTCCATGATTCTTGATATTCAAAGGATTCTCCTAATATCAAGGTTATCTAAGGATCTGAAAGAGTTGTTTCAGAAACCATGATGTGTGGAAGATATTGTGATATCTGAAACGAAGTTTTGGTTGCAACATGATAGAGTATAATATGGCTAAAGTCATGTTCTCATATTTGATGAGAATTTGCAAAAGGTTGGAGACACTTGTTGTCCTAATCCTCCAAAAGGTTTTGGATAGCAACATTATACTCATAATTCATCGTTATAAGCTAAAAGTAGCTTGATCATGGACGATTCCATGATAAGGGTGAATATTTGATGTAGGTAAAATGTTTACTACACCAAGAGATTACTAAAGAAAGGAATTTGAAAGAACACCAAACATTTGATGATGGTGATCTACTTCAAAGTGCAAGTCCAAAGACATTGGTATTTAACTATACACGCTTTGGACTAAATGTCATATATATGACTCCACTATTGATGTTGATAGATTCTTTCAAACAGAAAAGGAAATATTGAAAGAAAATCTCATAAATATATGGCAGAAAAGAAAAGACTAGAATTGTTCAGTTTAAGTATATAGATGATATACATGTTATGGCTATATTCTTTGCTTATTAAACAATGTGGTTCTTAAGTATTTGATACTGAATTTGTTGGTGTGAATCGTCATACGAAACAACACAATTCATGAACTACAATGGCCTAAGTAACTAGCAAAGAATATGTGATGATGTTCATCGAGAACAAATAAAGGATTATTGTGTTGCTCGTTAAACATCAAAGCTTGCCTTCAAAGATTTGTTTTATCGGGTATTATGAGAACAAAAGGGTTGTTCAAATAAATTACCGTGATCCATAAAAGATGGATGATTCACAAATCTCGTTGGAGAAATCACATCCATAAAACTAGTGCTAAAAATGTCGAAAGACAAATTGATTGAAAGATCACTTCGGAAGTGACATCGCCGTTTAAATTATATTGGAAAGAAAACATGAAGAAACTCCATGTGGATGGAATTTTGGAGTCTTTTGATTTTTGATTAAATGACGCTTGTGAAACTTTCCTAAGAGATAATTAAAACTTCGTTCATAGGCCAAAAGGGAACGAATGACTAGCTTATTGGAACTTGTACATATTGTTGTATGAAATCCATTATGTGTAGTCAAAAGCGATGGATTTCAACTTCATATGCTTTCTCCAAAAATTTGAGTGAATATATGAATATTTACTTAATAAGGATAAAGTATGAAACACTTGAAAAGTTCAAAGACTTTCAAGATGAAGTGCAAAATCATTGTAACAAGAATATGAATAGTTTATGATAAGATCATAAAGGAAAATATTTAAGTTACAAGTTTAGCATAATACCTAAGATTTAAGGAATCGTTCCGTGGATTTGCATTTTCCCGAAACACCATAAGTGTATGGAGCGTTCGAGATATGTAATTAAACCTTGTTTGACATGGTTAGATCAAAGGTATAATTCATAATACTGCCATTATATTTTAAAGATTAAAAGCTTTAGAGATTACCGTTTTTCCACTGAAAAGAGCTCCATCATAATCCGTTGAAATGACACCATATAAAGTTATGGTTTGGGATAAAACCCAAGTAGTCCTTTCTTAAACATTGGTATGCTATGCATAAGAAAGATGTTTGCAACCAAAGTCGGATGAACCTATCTTTGTATTACTGTTAAGTATTCCTCCATAAACACCAGAGACAAAAGTGTTTGTCGCTTAGAACGTCAAGTTTCTTTGAGAAGGAATTTTTCGTGAAAAGTTAAGTGGGAGGACAATAGAACTTTGATAAGGTTAAAAGAACCTTAGCTGTATGTGCAGAGTTGCGCAGCACCGAAAAGTGTTCCGGAGGCAGCAACAAAGCTCATGGCTCACGTACCTCAAAGGTTGTGGTCACGGAGATCTAAGTTCCTATTGAAACAAGTAGATTGGGTAAACAATCAAATACCAAGATTTGAGGGTTGAATCATTATTTAAGAATAATGAACCGACTACATGCAAAGAAGCGATGATGGGCCCTGACTCCGTCAAATGGCTTGAAGCCATAAAATCCGTGATAGTTCCATACACGAGAAATCAAGTTTTGAACTTGAAGGACCCTCGAGAAAGGTGTAAGACCTTACAGTTGTGTTTGGATCTATAAATAAACAGACATGGATGTTGCACATCTATGAAATAGTCGACATGTTGGGAAAGAGTTCACAACAATGTTCAAAAGTTGACTATGACAAGATCTGATCTTTCATAGCGATATTTAGTCTAGATGGATTAGTGTAGCAACCACTACATATAATTTTATTATATGGTAGTTGAATAAACAAAACAAGTTCTTCTAATAGAAGGGTTACCTAGGACGTGTGCATGACACAGTCCAAAGGGTTTTGTTAAAATTCAAGGGATGCTAGAAACATATGCAAACTTCAATGGTTGAAGTAAGCATAGCGGAGTTGGAATCTTCACTGTGATGAAACTGTTAAAGGAGTTTAAAAGTTCATCAGAGACGATGGAGATGCTTGCATTTGCAAGAAATTAAGTGGGAGCGCTAAGACATGTTTCTAATACATTATGTGGAAGACATATTGTTGATTCGAAATAATGTATATTTTATTAACACATATTAAGAATTTCATCCCGATGAAAGACTTAGGCAAAACCCAAATATTTGGCATCAATAGACGCTAATATGGTTATGCCAGAAGTACATAGACAAGATATTGAATGAGTTCAATATAGAAACTACAAGAGAGGTTCTTGTCACACAGAAAGGATTGAATAAGTTCAATATTGATGATATATTCAAGTGTATTGACATTTGGTAAAGTGAAACAAATAATCAAGTATAGATTGATACTTGATGTATGAAATCACAAAGAGTATTTATATCAATCATACTGTGATATGTACAAATTCAGATATGTCCTATGCTCTAAATGTTGTGAGCATATACCAGAATGATTCGTAAGATGATCATTGGACAATAGTAAGGATATTCTTATGATATTTTGAAAGAACTAAGAGTATAATATTTGTAGAAGTGACAAATAGATGGTTAGTTCATTGTAAAAGTACTACATTGATACTAGTTTTGTCACAAAGTACAAATTAAGTTTATCTCAATCTAAAACTAAGGGTGGCACAATATAATGGAAAGTGAGTTCCATAATGGATTTGGATGAGTTCCAAAGTTAAGACATTGTGACAGATACTACAACAAAAGGCTAAGTATATGACTGCTATTTTAGCAGCAAAAGAGGGCATTTGTGTCAAGTAGTTTGTTATCAAACTAGGTGTAGTTCACAGTGGGATAATACTATGAAGATATATTGTGCGACAATATTATCAACATGTTTTAACCCCAAAAGAGCTAAAGGTCACACCGAAAGACCAAATTTATACAAAGCCATCTCATTAGAGAATGAGTGATGCGTAGAGACGCAAAGACATGCAATTACACACGGACCTGGAAGTGTCAGATCCGGAGATCAGTTGACCACTAGCAATCGTGTACATACAACACCGGAAAGCCATAGGTGTTGAATACACAAAGGTCTGAAACTAGATTATTGACTCTAGTGCAAGTGGGAGACTGTTGGAGATATGCCCAAGAGGCAATAATAAAGTGGTTATTAACATATCTTCACACTTATGATAAATGTTTACATACCATGCTATAATTGTATTAACCGGAAACATTAATACTTGTGTGATTTGTAAACTAAAATAAGAGTCCCTAGTAAAGCCTCTTGTTAAACTAGCTTGTTGGTTAATATATGATCATGGTTTCCTGATCATGAACATAGAGATGTTATTAACAACAGGATCATATCATTAGGAGAATGATGTGATGGACATACTCCTATAGATAAGCATAGCATAAAGATCAAGTCATTTAAATAGTTCAATTGCTATATGCTTTCTGATACATAGTAACCTGATTCCTTCGACCATGAGATCATGCATATCACCTTTACCGGATGGATTCTTTGATGACATCAAACACCACACCGTAACTGGGTGGCTATAAAGGTGGCATTGAGTGTTTGGAAAGTATTGGTTGAAACACATGGATCAAGAGTGGGATTTGTCCATCCATATGACGGATAGATATACTCTGGGCCCTCTCGGTGGAATGTCATCCAATTAGCTTGCAAGCATGTGACTGGTTCACAAGGGATCACATATCACGGGAACGAGAAAAGAGTACTTATCGGTAACGAGGTTGAACTAGGTATGCGGAGATACCGATGATCATAACCTCGGATAAGTAAACTATCGTGAGACAAAGGGAAATTGGTATCGTATGTAAGTGGTTCATTCGATCACAAAGTAATCGTAGAAATATGTGGGAGCCATATGAATTTCCAGATTCCTCTATTGGTTATTGTTCGGAGAAGTGTCTCGATCATGTCCGCATAATTCACGAACCGTAGGGAGACACACTTAAGGATTCGACGTTGTTTGAGTAGTTATGGTATTATGAGAAAGAGACCGAATGTTGTTCGGAGTCTCAGATGGGATCCGGGATATCACGAGGTGATCCGGAATGGTCCGGAGAATAAGATTCATATAAGGAAAGTCCCGTTTCGGAGTTCGGGAATGATTCCGGTGTTTTCATCGGGAATGTTCTAGAAGGTTCCGGATTGTCCGGCACTCCGGGGGGGAGGGTACATGAGTGTGTCATTGAATGATTGCATCATGTACTAAGTGTTCTTGCTGTTCCAAAAACATGAAAGTCAAATTGCCAGTTTTGAAAGTCAAACGGCTAAAACAGGAAACTGTGGGAAACAGGAAACTGTGGGAAACAAGCAAGAGGAGTTGGAACCAACTTGGAGGAGGAGTCCCACTCCTCCAAGCCGGCGCCCAGCCCAAGGCTGACTTGGGGAGGGACTCCCCTCCCCTGGCCGCGCCTCCCCACCCATAAACGGAGGGGCAGGGCTCCCCTCCTAGAACACACAAGTTCCTATCTTCTACCTTCGGTTTAGAGCCGTTTTGGTTTAGAACTTCTAATTGCTTTAGCCTGCGGTTTAGAGCCTTCTAATTGGTGTGTCTAATCTCTAGACCACTAATAGCTCTCTCTCATACTCCACCATACTCGCACCGGCTTAAGGCGAAGCCCTGCGGGATTTCCCCTCTACTTCCGGTACCACGCCGTTGTGCTGCCGGAATCGCGAGGAGAGTGCTACAACCTCCGCTGCCTGCTGGAACAAGGGAGAGGAAGGTCTTCGTCGAGTACCGAACGTGTGACCGACTGCGGGAGCGCTGCCGGAACGTGGCGCCGGAAGGATCGTCTACGCGATCTTGAGATCGGAAAGAGTACGACTACATCACCCACGAGAATCTGCTCTCGTTAACCGCTTTGGAATCTTCGAGGGTAAGTTATTCCATCGACTCGTTGCTACAATCTAGTAGATAGATCTTGGCTTGTTTGTTTGTATGCGATAGAAAATTTTTGTTTTCCATGCTACGAACCCCTACACTAATCCCATCAGGAGCGCTGTCGCGCACCCAATAAATTCAAAATCCTTCTGCGGAGTTGACATTTTCAGTATAACGAAAGCATACAATTTGAGCCTACACTCGAATCCAAGAATTTGACTGTATCCTCGGGGGCTACTCCCATCGGGAGCGCTGTCGTGCACCTGCTAGAAATTACAAATCAAGCCTATGAGTATTACCTACTTGTATCCTCATATGGTTACTCCCATCAGGAAAATTCGATAAAATATTAAAAGAAGTCGAAAACTTCAGTTATTCTAACAGCGAACGAAGGCATTCGATAAATTGTTCTTAGACCGCGTCTGCCACAATAAATATGTCTGAATGCCTTGTCCATGACATGCAGATAAGACCCCGAGGTTCATCCCGATGTGGCTTGGTAACCGCACAGAAAGGCGCTCTGCCAATATTTATCCGTATCTATGATACGATGAAAATTACCAATGGACACATTGTGTACCTGAGATATAAGCACTGGGATTCAACATTCGATAAAACCTCTGTGGCCCGAACTAAATTACGCCAGCAGATACTGAATTCAAGCCTATGGACTTAAGTTTTACGTAGGTTCACGCTATTTCTCCCAAGAGAAATTAACTGATTCCCGATCCGTCGAATGCATCAGACTCATTGTACCAAATGCCTACAAAGCTTAAACAAAAAACCTCTGCTTATGGCAAAAACTTCGGCTGAAATGCACAAAACAGAACTTTGAGACTCGACCTGAATCTGCGATTTAGATAGAGTCTCGGAGCTACTGACATGGGTATGACTAATCGGGTCCTTATGCTTAGTCACCCTAGGTGCATAAAAGCTTATGGCCCATGAAGTCCCAACAAAGTCCAGGAAGTACCCTATGGAATAAAGACTTGTCTTGACTGGCAAGGAATATGTAGAAACCGACATAGAGTTTGTATTAACTAACCTCTCTGGCTACGGATCCAGGACCCAGCCTCTCATATAAGGGCTAGGAGGAACCGACGGAGAGGGCACCTTAGTTTTCCATCAATCTGCTGTGAGCTAGACGCAACTACTGAATCGGCGACTTTGTAACCAAGCTTTCGCAATAATCAGACTTCATTGACTTCCTTGTTTGTCTGATTAGCCAACAAAATCCCCAACACTCTCTTTTTCGCAAAACCCTAAGTCCATAACAATGGGCATTGCCGAGGTTACCCCTCATCAACAACATGCACACTTTTATTCTAATGAGAGGCTGACATATGATACCAAGCAGTGTGACCAAACAGAGGGATTTGTCAAGCAACGGTATGAAGTTCGGAACATGGTAGCACTAGAAAAGAAAAAATCCATCATACACACGTTTATTCTAATGAGAGGATGACATGTGGGGTCCAGCTGCGTGATTAAACGGTATATGCATCAAGCAACACTATTAAGTTTAGAACAGGGTAGCGCGAGTGAAGGAAAAAAATTCCATCATAGACACGATTCTTCTAATGACAGACTGACATGGGGGACCCAGCAACATGACTAAACGGTGGATAGATCAAGCAACGTTACCGAGTTCAAATCAGGGAGGCACGAGCCAAGGAAAAAACATCCATCATTCAAACATTTCTTATAGTGTGAGGATGACATGTGGGACCCAATATCCTGATTAAACGACAAATGCATCGAGCAACACTATCAAGTTCGGAACAGGGTAGAACAAGCGAAGGAAAAAATTCCATCATACAGACACATCTTCTAATGAAAGGCTGACATGTGGAACCCAGCAGCCTGACTAAACGGAGTACACATCGAATAACGTTGTCAAGTTCAAATCAAGGAGGAGCGACCGAAAATTATGGTCCGCTAGAGTCACCGACGTCCAGGACCCACACGTCTAAAAAGTCTTCAGCGAGTCAACATCGTGCGAGAAACCGAAACTTACTTATGCCACACGTCGGTCGAGCTTCCTCCATGATTTTAGTAGTTTCGTTGTAGAAGAGGGGCGCGAAACCGGGAAAAAAGTTTTTCATCAGCCATGGCCCATGGCCGAGCCAAGAAATTCTTCATGGAAGACGCTCCTTCTACGACGACCGACGGGCCAAGTCATTGCGGATGGAAACATTTCTTGTAGTGATATCAGCATGATTATTATGAGTGCTAATCTTGCATACCTTTAGTTTATCCTGAAAAATAATGTCTCTAACAAAATGATACTTGACATCAATATGCTCAGTTCTCCCATGGAACATATGCACTTAATATCTCTAGGCTCTAGCTTTCTATTATCAACGTGAGCATATGGAGTGCAATCAAAAACTCTCAATTGTGAATAATCAGCAGGTGAATCTGACCATACATCAATGGGAGTTTCTTCTCAAGTGGAAAAGAAGGTGACTTTTTTATGAGGTAGCACGTTGTGTTGGCTGCTTCAGCCCAGAAATGCCTTCCCATACCTGCATTGGATAGCATATAGCAATCACTTGAGATAATGATTCTGTTCATGTGCTCAGCCACGCCGTTGTGCTGAGGAGTGTAAGGAATGATTGTGGTGCCTGATCGTACCATTGTTACTACAAAATCCTCAAACTTATTGGAACAGAATTCCATACCATTATCATTATCAATACATAGTACTTTTACCTTCCTTTTAATTTTCTTTTCCACCATAACTTTCCACTTTTTAAAAGCATAAAAACATCAGATTTATGTTTCAAAAAATAATGCCACACTTTTCTTGAGTAGTCATCAATAATAGTAAGCATGCAATTAGCACCACCAATAGAAGTCTTACGGGAAGGTCCCCATACATCAGCATGCACATAACCTAATATGTTTTTGGTGGTATGAACAGAAGCATTGAATTTAACTCTTTTATGCTTACAAAAAATATAGTGCTCACGGAACTCAAACTTACTCAAGTTGCAACCATCAATCATCTCTCTCTTTACCAATTCTTCCATGCCATGTTCACTTATATATCCAAGACACATATGCTGGTTGAATTTTTGCCTAAATAGGCCTAGCCCATTTATTATATGCCAATAAATTTCTGAAATCCTAGAGGCCCATTCATGCAAGGCAAGAGCTGGGACAAATGTTTAGTCCCACATTGCTAGTTGAGTCGAAGTTGGACCAGCTTATAAGGAGATCTCTTCCACCACTTGTACGAGCTTGAGAAGAGAAGACATATACACGTGCACTCCTCCTCGCTCGCCTCGCCACGCCTCGCCACGCCTCGCCTCACCTCGTCACGACGCATGCGCGCCGCGGGTTGCGGGTTGCGGGAATCTCGCCGAGCCGAGCTTTATTTCACCACACATGAATGGTATATGAACAGTTGTACAGAAACTGAAACGTTTTGCTCGAGTGGACTTTTAATATGAGCTACATAAATACAAACTGAGTGGAGTCTGTCCGGTGGGCTGCCGCCTATTCGCTTCAACTTCTGTCCGTTCGTTTCATCTCCTGTGCAGCCTGTCTGCCTTCCCCTGTGTGCCTATATAAGAGAGAGGTCGCGCCTCCTCTCAAACACACTGTCACACATCCTTTGTGCCTCTAGTTCCAGAGAACTGTGCTACCCAGTCTTTCCCATCCCGTCTTGCGGCGTGCACCACGAGCCAGGACAGTAGGCCTCTGAGATCCCGCTGCTTCGAGTCCTGTATGGGAGAAGGGTAATAAGGTTTTTGGGAACGCTATCGGCGCGACTACTGCACTACTAGAGAAAATGCTATAGGAGACATGCTTATAGGAGGCACATTTAGACCATATGTGCCTCCTATAAAATAGGTGAGGCACACTTCCTTTCCATGAGCCTCTAGTAGACAAATAGGCGAGGCGCATATGATAAGAATGCGCCTTCTATAATCCTTGTACGGACGAAATCAAGCAGCCCTAGATTATGCGAGGCGCATTCTAATCATATGTGCCTCCTATATATCAGATATGCGAGGCGCGTATAGGCAAAATGCGCCTCGCATAAGCTGCGTGGGCCTAGATAAAAATCGGTGGTCGAATATGCGAGGCGCATATAGTCATATACGCCTCGTATACTTACAATATGCGAGGCATATATCCTCATATGTGCCTCCTATACGCTGCCGGCCCCACCCCATCCCATACCACGGCCACATGACCCCACCCCGCGTGTCCACCTCGTCCCTCACCAACTGCGTTCGCGACCCCTCCCTCGCTCACTTATCCCCACCGCCGCCAGGCTCCCTCGCCTTCCCTCGATCCTCGAATGGCACCGCCGCCACCAGCCGTCCCCTCGCCCTGCAACCCCCGGCTTCCTTCGGCCGCAGATCTACCGTCCACCCTCGCCGCAGATCATCCGAGCTTCTCCCTGGGATCCTCTCCGTCCTCGCCTCGTCCGCAGAACCTCTGCCGCTGACGCCATCTAGACTGCCTCCCGGTGCGCCGTGCTAGGCCCGTGTCTCCGCCCCGCGACGTCAGGCACCTCACCGTGCCTGTGTGCTTCCGGAGTCCAGCGGCCTCGCTCCTTGACCTCCCTCTCCTTGGACTCTCCCAAATCGGCCTCCACGCGTCGTACGATTCCGTCCGTCGTGGCAAGAAGGCCTACTTTGGCTTCTCGGCCTCCACCGATGTCAAGTACCAGATCAACGAGAAGATGAAGCTGAGACAGGGCGGGTACGACGTGGTGTACGATGGCACCGTCCTCGGGAAGCATGGCCGGAGCGTGGAGGTGGCCATGAAGCAGTTCTTCGGGGCAGACACCAAGGGGAGGGAGGACTTCCTCGCCGAGATGAGCATCATCGGTAAGGAACTGCTGCTTAGATCACTTTGCACCTTTTTTTGCCTACATGGTCTGACCATACTCAAGTAATATATGATCTAACAATACAATGTGAACTGGGTACCGATTTGCTAGAATATTGTGAAATGCAACTCTCAGTAGTCAAAGCTATGATGTGTATACAGATTGCATAGCTATAGTTTCTCATGAAGATGGCCTGGTTGTGAGCTGGATCTTTCTTCATGAGCTGAGCTATGTCCCAAGTGACTTGCATGGAGGCGGAGGACATGCAGGTCACGCTGCTGCCGCTCCTTCTCTGACCCAAGGCTTCCCACGTGACGAAGTTCAGGGACGGATGGCAAAGATGAGGAGGCGATGCGGCCGTGGGCGCTCCATTTCAAGGTGGGATTCCTTCATCGCTGTTGTTCTCCAAGCCCCCTGCATCTGTGTTACCTAGTGATTACAAATTGCAATTTTAGTTTGTCTAATAGTATACGATAGTGAATTGCATATGGATTGCTAGTTGCCGATATGTACTTAGATTTGTATTCGGTAGTGTGTGTTATAGCCTGCGGATAGTTGCATATGTTACCGATCTATACTTCGTTGAGTCTTCATCAACACATTGTTTTGATTTTGACAAACTGCCCTTCTCCACTATTGTTTCTGCACTCCTCTCTCTCTCTCTCTTATTTTTTTAGGAGATGAAAGTCTGAAACCCTATATGATTATCTAGATGCAGCAGCACTTAGTTCAGATATGCACGTGACTGAATGATCAAACGTTCACTGGTGTGTCAATAGGAAGAAAGATAAACACGGTGCACTGGCTGGCTGGTGTATAGATAGTTCATTAGTTGTGTGATAAGATGGGCCCGCTGGGCTGCGTAGAAATAGATTAGTTCTTTTTACCTTGGGCCATCGACTCAATGTTTTCTTCTTGCTGGCCATCGGCAGATCAAATAGAAACAAAAGTTGCATAGTATGCCAATTCGAATGTAAATGAAAAAAATCTACACGGTTATTATTCCTCTTACTTGACCAAACATTCTACTAATGATCATCGAGGTAGCAGCACTAGTTTTCTTGTATCATATTATTGATCAATTCTTTCAATTATGTCTTAGTTATAGGACTTGATCACCAAGCTCACTAGACTTTGAAGTGCCTGATATATAAAAATTGTAGGACAATGTTTATTTAACTTGTTGGCATGTCCGGACCAAGCCGGAGAGGAAGCAGAAGCTCAGCGCCAGGTACCAGACCGCCGACAACGAGGAGCTGTCGGACACCGTCGACTGGAGGACCAAGGGCGCAGTCGCTGCGATCAAGGACCAGGGCGGATGTGGTGAGCATCCTCTACTCATCTCTCTCTTTTTTTCTAAGCTATCATCCTCGACTGATCTGTTGCTACTATTTCTATTTTCTGCTTACAATTGAATTCTGTCTTTTTACATGTTGTCGGTAGATACCATCTATTCCTAGTGAAGATTCTTGTGTAACATCCGAAAAATACTAAGCTTGGATCATCAAATTCTAATCATCAAAATTAGGGTTAACAAAAACTTTTCTAAATTATATCATGAATGCATGCATATGTGTATGCATGGATTTTGAAATACTTTAAACCCACCTTGTTTGTTTGTTTGTTTCATTGCTTGTAAAATGTTTCTTAGGTGAAATAAACATCATCTAAAACATTTCCCACACCTTTCCTAAAGACAAGTAAATCAAAACACATATATGAAATGAATGGTCACTTTGACCAATTTAACTCCCATGCCTACTTTGGCTGTCTCAAACTTTCGAAACCTAATAGAAACTTTTCTAGATCTTTGCACCCCTTGAATGTACTCATAACAAGGTATCAAGGCCCGCTTTGTGATCATCCAGAAACTTTCAAATACATAGTTTAAATGACAATTCAAAATTGAATCTTTATCATATGGGAAGATCCCACTTTTTCAAAAACCACTCAAACAAGCTCAACTTTCAAAACCCAAGCATCTGCAGACTCACCAACACCAATCTAGCAAACCCACCAAAAATCTTTTTAAAATTCAAAACTTGATTTCATGCGGCCATTTCATCAAACAGGTTGCAGACACAAATCAAACAAAACATCAAACACTATTGTGAGCAGTGATTCTTGCCTAACTTGTTCCCTAGTTAGCTCACACATAGCTCAGTATATCATCTAGGAAGTTTAACTAAGCACTAGC
Organism: Avena sativa; assembly: GCA_916181665.1. Classification (NCBI taxonomy): domain Eukaryota; kingdom Viridiplantae; phylum Streptophyta; class Magnoliopsida; order Poales; family Poaceae; genus Avena; species Avena sativa. Next base: position 263,501,845 of record OV702284.1, on the reverse strand, counting down.
ACCCCTGTGAGCTTGCCATTGCCATCAATGGTGAACAGCCGAGCACCCCCTTGTCACCCCAGTGTGGACAGCGGGCTAGAGGAAGAACTAGCCTTGCCAACCTTGTCCGGGAGGCAGCCCACCGTCCATTGCCACTACCTGTCCCAGCCGCGAGCATTGCCAAGCCCTGGACCACGCGCACAAGCCGCGTCCAGACCGCCAGAGACCATGCCGAGCATGCTCCAGAGCACGACCATCGACCAGCGCCCACAGACCGCGCGCCGCCCTCGCCGCGTGCATACACAATCCCCACCGACCCAGGAGACCGCCAGACACCCCCGTTTGCCGCCCCGTGCCGCACAGCCACCGCCCGCCATCGAAGACGCCGCCTCTGCTGCGCAGAGCACCGCCCGTTCCAGACCAAACCACACCGCCCCATGCCTCGAGACCATGTCGTTGAGCATCGTCAGGAGACACCGCACCGTCCCCTACCCTTGCCCATGCCTTTAGCCGCCTGTAACCTCGCCCCCGACGAGCTCACCGTGTGCCCCGACGGTCCCCTCGCTCGACTATAAATAGAGGCCACCCCCGCACGATTTCTTCACACCATCTCACTCCCCTCTCCTCACTGATCGTGCCACACCGTTCTCAGAGCAAGGCAAGCACCATCCCGCCAGAATTTCACTGGAGCCCGCCGCCTCTGGAGAAGAAGGGAGCCAGCGATTGGAGCCGCCCCCAGGAGAAGCCACCGGTACCAGGAGCTTCGCCGTCGTCGACTTTGTCGTTCGCCCGCCTCGCCGACCCTCGTCAGTACCCCGGTGAGCCCCCAGCAACCCTCACTGGCCGCGCTAGGTTTCGTTCTCGCCGGCATTGTCTCGCGTCGATGATGACTCCCAGCCGTTAGATTAGAAATAGATCGAATGATCCACATCGCCCCATACCGCTTCGCCCAGCCCCGTGTCACTGACGAGTGGGGACACCCACTTAAGCAGCCCGCGGGAGCACTGCGCTTAGCAGGCCGGCCCAGTAACTTTTCCCGCGCAGCCCAGTTATTCAAATTAAACCTTTTTCTATTTCAATTCAAACACACTTCTGTACCCAACTTCAAAAATCAACCCAGATCGATTTAGTGCACCAAATTGAATGAAACCAATTTTGTTGGAAAGGTCTGTGAATGCTGAATCCAAGCCCGTTGGATTCAAGTCATTTGGATCTATAGATCACCCATGGTAAAAATAACAAGGCAGAAGCTTTTCTGCATTCAAACATTTTTCAAATTTAAACCATAATAGCTTTTGAGTTGATTCCTACTCTCAAAAATCACATTTAACCATACCTTTCAGATTATATAAAAATATATAGGTTTACTTGCATAAATAATGTTCAAGTAATAAAAGAATGCTACATAAGCATTTCTAGCCAATTTAATTAATTAAAATAAAAGGGTAAAACCTTATTAAATTGTGACACCACTTTAAATCACATTCCCATGGACTACAATATGTGGTGATGACATGTGTCAACATGATCCCATGTTGGGTTTGGAGAATATTAAATCTTAAGTAGTTTTTCAATGAGTAGAAATTACTTTTCTAAAAATAAAAGGATTTAAATCAAGGCTTAACCTTGTAATGTTAGAGATGATGCTAGATCATCCATAGGACCCTTGTGTGTGATGATTGCAAGTAGTTAAGTATTGTTTGGTGATTGTGTACCTCGTATTTATTCATAGACGCTAGTACCGACCAAGGATACGAGGAGGAAGGAGGATACTACGAAGAAGAAGCCGAGGAGAACTTCAACCACTGCTCTGCACAAGGCAAGCTAGTAACCTTGCAAGCTAACACTTGCAATTTAGCAAGCTTATACTGATATTATGCAAGCTAAGATTATACCTATGCAAGCCCATACTTGTTACTATGCCTTAAGCATATGTGATCATACCCACCTGATAAACCAATCCTAGTTTTACTTGCAAGCTTCTTACTTTATTTCTTTATCAAAGCTTACTTAGAGTTTACTTAAGTGACTGGTAGATATTGGAAAGATGCTGAAGGTTGCATAAAGAGCATAAAATTTGGCCTAAGTTAGAAACCTTGACATCAGCCTGAGACCTGAGGTTGTACTTAGTTGAAACTCCACTAGTTACCACCCCTCATTAGTACTACCCCCACCTGTAGATGCTAGTGCTAAGCATAAAAACTTGATCAACTTTTAGATGGCAATACTTGGTGGAAAAATGTTTATGAAAACCTTGGAATGATGGATCATTCTATTGAAATGTTTTGGACATGTGTTTCCAAACACTTGAGAATTTTTGTGATAAAACTGTTGAGGCATGAGCCTTAGCCCTTTATAAAACTGATGGTTGTCTGGATGCGATACCATTCCAATTTTATCGTACAACCACAATACCCGAATATTGGGTAGGGCTTGGCTGGAAACTTATATTCCTTAGTATTAGTTCCCTCACGGCCAAGGTCTGAGCTGAGGTTACCTTATGAAGATTGTCCACCTGTGCAGTACCCAAGATGACAATTGGTCATGGTTGGGAGGCCAAACTCACAGGAGAGGTGCTTATACTAGGGCGTGTAATCGAAAGGTTAGGATTGATTATCCGCATACTGAGTATGGTGAATTCAGGATTTGTTCCTGACGGATGTATCGAATGTTGTGGTGAAAGTGTACAATCTCTGCAGAGTGTCAAACTATTCGAATAGCCGCGTCCGCGGTTATGGACAGTTGGAGTGGCCATACTGTTCCTCCGTCAGACTTTTCAAAATGACCTGTGAAATGAACTATGACTTTGACTTGACCACAACAGAGTTGTGATATGAAGTACAAGTTCCCAGTTAGGAGTTATAAAATTGTGACTAGCTTTAGAACTTAGTAGAGATAAATCTGGCTTTTGCAAAACAACCCTAGAGCCTAGTGTCCTATTATCCAAAAACCCCCTTTACCTATTAATATTAGTTTGCGAGTACTTAAAGAGTACTCATGGCTTTGTCCCTGGCTATTCCTATGGCCAGACTATGAAGAGGAGTACCTGGAAGATGGACCCCAGGAAGGTTACAACAACTAGGATCATCTCCCATCGTCAGCATTGCCTGTGACCCCGAAGATGGAGCTTCGCCTACGCTACCGTTATTATTACGTATTCCGTTGCTTGATGTTGTATTAAGAACTGGATCATGAGATCCCTATTTGTGTAAGAACTTATGTATCTTTTGTAATGGATGATGTACTATGGTAACCAATTCTGTTATGTCTCGCAAAAATGGTAATCCTGGGATTGCGATGTATGGCATAACAGGCATCTAGGATTGAAAAATCAGGGTGTTGACAAGTTGGTATCAGAGCCATCCTGACCATAGGAGACCCTAGTTAGATTGGACGTTTGAATCAAAAACTTAGTTTCAAAACCAAATAAAACAAATATTTACAAAAACTTATTCTCATTCTTATCTCTTTGATTCTTTCATAAAAAATCATGTTCCTCAAAAAAAAAACTCTTGCAAAATACATAAAATTTTGACACACTTGATCACTCTGCTAATCTACTCATCCTCTATTTTCATAGATCGACGTGAAGTACAGCAAGTTTTACCAACTTGGGAATGGAGGAGACCTTATCTTTGAGAGGGATCTGGATCAGCTTTCGGAACTTCTGGAGCATCCGCACCCCGAGTTCTTTGGAGCTCAGCTCAATGATCAAGGAGGAGAAGATCTGCAGTGGCTAATTGTTGCAAGTCTTCAAGGAAAGATTAAACCTCCCACTGCGGAGGGAATTCAGTTTACCTTGAGGGAAAACAACTGGCTCGATGGACTTGCCAGAGTAATGCAGGAAGCTCTTTCCCGTCTGTGTGGGCAGAGCATCAATCAGATCAAGGGTACTCGCTTTGAGTTTTGCCCAAGGCGTGATGCAAATGGACAACCACTAGAAGCCCCATACCACCCCGAGCTGAAGACTCAATTGAACCACCTTAGCTTCATGATGTATATTGTCAGCAGGAGTTGGACAACTGCCGTGACTATTGCAACCACAAGTCTGCCATCATCAAGACGAAGGATCAGACCAGAGCCATGCTAGCAAAGGATCGCAAGTCTCGGCGCCGTTAGCTCGACAATAAGGAGCACATTATTGCCCGTCTTCGCCACCGCATCTCATCTCTAGAGGAGACCATCCACGAGAGAGACATGTAGTTGGAGGAAAGGGAGAATGCCGGAGAGGATCTTCGTGGAGACCCTTACTCCTATCTCAGCGATGACGATGATTTTCTGGAGGATCAGGCCATGGACTTCTTCACCGATGAGGATGATTTCGCCTTCATCGATGATGATGAAGATGATGAAGCCACAGACTCCGAGGAGTAGTAGCACTGAGCACTAGCGTAGTGAGTAGTAGTCAGTCCCACTGTATCATAGTTTCCAGAATGGTTCTTACAACCACCTTTTTTTCTTTGTTGCGGTGTGTGTTGTACTGTGTGCTATGAATGAATGAATGAAAAAGCAAGTTGCTAGAAAAATCTGAGTCAAACATTTAAAACTTTTCAAAGACCCAAAACCTTAGAAATTTCCCCCTTTTCTCATGATCTATAACAATCTTCAGATGCCACGTGGAGGAAGTGGTTCAGCCCCGGACCCGATGTTGCAGATCCTGCAAATGTTGACTTCTGACCGCGAAGCTGAAAGAGCGGAACGTCAAGCCAACCTAGCCACTCTGCAACAGATAGCCCAGCTAGCCCACCACAACCAAGGCCATGGAAATCAGGACAAGCATGGATCTAAGCTCAAGAATTTCCAGAATACCAACCCACCCGTTTTCACCAAGTCAGAAGAACCCTTAGATGCCGATGATTGGCTGCAAAACATGGAAAACAACCTAGAAGTCGCCGGAGTGGAAGCCAACGAGAAAGTCCTGTTCGCCACCCATTATCTAGCCAGAGATGCCAGGGCATGGTGGAACAGTGTTCGTGCAATGACCGGAGGCCAGATGATGACCTAGGAGGAATTCAAGGTCAAGTTTAGCAGAACCCATGTGCCACCAGGTTTGATCAAGAGAATGAGAGACGAGTTCAGAGAGCTGAAGCAAGGAAGGATGACTGTAGTGGAATACCGTGACAAATTTTTGTCATTAGCTAGGTATGCCCCGGACGAGATAGACACCAAAGCCAAGAAGAAAGAAAGATTCTTGAATGGTCTGCATGACGAGATGCAGACGGTGTTAGTCAATATCCCCTTTGCTGATATTGAAGCCCTTGTCGACTCTGCTATCCAGATGGAAGGAAAGATCAACCAAGCCAATGAGAACCGCAAGCGTCGCATGATGCATCAACCAGGAACCCATCAGACCCCAAAGTATCGCCCCAACCCATCTCCAGGATTTGGCCCAAGAACCCACAGACCCCCTATGACCCGTCTGACCTACCCCAACCGTGGAAACCCTAGACCCGGAGGAAATCACAACAACCCCGGCAACTCTAGCAATTTCACCCGTGCCCCACCCAAGTTCAACACCAACCATGCTACCGCCAACACCAACACTGCCCCGAGGACTGGAAGCAATGTTGTGCCTGTCGCAGTCAAGGACAAGTCACAAGTGACCTGTTATGACTGTGGAAATAAAGGCCACTATTCCAACGAGTTCCCCAACAAGAAGAATGCTACAGCCCCTAATGCCAATGCCCCAGCTCAGCAGCAGCGCCGTGTTCAGCCAGGGAGAAGATTTGCCCCAGGGAATTCACTCAACCGCAATGGCCGTCTTTTTCTCATGCATGCTGAAGAAGCTCAGGAAGCGCCAGACGTCGTGCTGGGTATGTTTTCTGTTAATTCAGTACTTGCAAGAGTGTTGTTTGACTCTGGTGCCTCGCATTCATTTGTCACCAAAGAATTTGCCTACACTAGTAAAATTCAACCAACCAAACTGAAGCATGTGATGATTGTGCAAATTCCCGGATCAACCACCAAGGCTAGGCAAATTTGCAAAGTCGTCCCTATCCGAATCCATGGCATAGATTTTTATGCTAATCTAATAGTAATAGGAACTAAAAGTTTGGAAGTAGTACTAGGAATGGATTGGATGTCCAAACATAAGGGATTGATTGACTGTGCTAAGAAATCCATCACCATGACCAGTACCACCGGAATATCAGTCGAGCATATATCTGAAACCTTACCTCGCCAATTCAAGTGTAACAAGAGTCTAGCCCAACCTACCATTGACCAAGTCCGGATAGTCTGTGAATACCCCGATGTATTTCCAGATGTTTTGCCCGGTATGCCCCCAGATCGGGTTATCGAGTTTATCATCGAACTAATCCCCGGAACAGGACCCATAGCCCAGAGACCCTATAGTATGAACTCGTCGGAACTAGCAGAACTGAAGAAGCAACTGGATTCCATGCTAGAAATTGGATTGATTCAACCAAGTGCGTCACCATGGAGATCACTTGTCTTATTTGTGGACAAGAAAGATGGAGGTAACCATTTGTGTACGGATTATAGGAAGTTAAATGATGTCACCATCAAGAAAAAGTACCCCTTGCCCAAGATAGAAGATTTGTTTGATCAGTTGACCGGTGCCCAGGTGTTTTCTATGATTGATCTTAGAACTGGCTATCATCAACTCAAAATTCGTGCAGAGGATATTCCAAAGACTGCCTTTACCACCAGATATGGATTGTCTGAGTATACAGTCATGTCTTTTGGATTAACCAATGCCCCCGCTTATTTCATGAACCTCATGAATAAGATTTTTATGGACTTGCTGGATAAGTTTGTCGTTGTTTTCATCGATGACATTCTGATTTATTCCAAATCAGAAGAAGAACAAGAGCTACACCTAAGGACCATTCTTGGAACCCTTACAGAGCATCAGTTGTATGCCAAGTTTAGCAAATGTGAATTCTGGTTACAGGAGGTAGGATTCATCGGTCACATTGTATCAGCCGGAGGAATTGCCATTGACCCTGCCAAAGTGAAAGATGTAGAAGATTGGCAAGCCCCAACCACTCAAACCCAAGTTCGTGCTTTTCTCGGATTGGCGGGATATTACAGCAAATTCGTAGAAGGATTCTCGAGTATCGCCCGACCCATGACCCAATTGCTGAAGAAGGACAAGAAGTTTGAATGGACCGACAAATGTGAAGCGAGTTTTCAAGAACTCAAGAGGAGATTGATTTCAGCCCTAATCTTGATCATGCCGGATATCACGAAGCCCTTCGATGTGTATTGTGATGCATCCAAGATTGGTCTCGTATGTGTGCTAATGCAAGAAGGCAAAGTTATATCTTATCTATCTCGACAATTGAAGCAACATGAGCAAAACTATCCAACCCATGACCTCGAACTCGCAGCCGTAGTCCTAGCCTTGAAGACATGGAGACATTACCTAATGGGAAACCGTTGTGAGATTTATTCGGATCACAAGAGCCTAAAGTATATATTCACTCAGAAGGATTTGAATATGAGGCGGAGAAGATGGATTGAGCTAATCAAGGATTATGACCTGGACATTCACTATCACCCTGGTAAAGCCAACGTGGTAGCCGATGCCCTTAGTAGATTGCCGTGCCGCTTGAACTCCATGATTTTGAAGGAGCAACCAAGTTTGCACAAGGAGATGCAAGATTTTTGAATAGAATTAGTAAGTGAAGGATTTTTGGCTAGCATAGAACTTCAGCCCACTTTGATCAGTCAGATTAAAGAGGCGCTGAAGGGAAATGCCAGTATCGACGGAATCAAGCGTCGTATCGGTACAGGCAAAGTACCCGGATTCACCGAGGACGAAGAAGGAGTTCTGTGGTACAAGGGACGCCTTTGTGTACCAGCAGATTCGGAGTTGAAAGAAATTATCTTGAAGGAGGCTCATGATACTCTTTATTCTATCCATCCCGGAGGAACTAAGATGTATCAAGATTTGAAAGAGCAATTTTGGTGGCATAAGATGAAGAGAGAAATCGGAAGCTATATCGCCAAGTGTGATATATGTCAGCGAGTCAAGGCAGGACATCAAAGACCCACTGGATTGTTGCAACCTTTGCAAATTCCGGAATGGAAATGGGATTCTGTAGGAATGGACTTTATCACTGGACTACCTACTTCTAGTAGGGGAAATGACTCTATTTGGGTCATAGTGGACAGATTGTCCAAAGTCGCCCATTTCTTGCCCGTCAAAACCACCTATCAGAGTTCGAAGCTAGCGGAGTTGTACATCGCTAGAATCGTTAGTTTGCACGGAGTCCCCAAGAACATAGTATCGGATCGAGGAACTCAGTTTACCTCGAGATTCTGGAAGAAAGTCCAAGAAGGTTTAGGAACCCGCCTAGATTTCAGCACCGTGTATCACCCTCAGACCGATGGACAAACGGAGCGAGTAAATCAAATACTCGAAGATATGCTGAGAGCATGTGTGTTAGAATATGGATATAAGTGGGAAGACCGTCTGCCGTTTGCAGAATTTTAATACAACAGCAGTTATCAAGCTAGTTTGCAAATGGCCCCATTTGAATTGATGTACGTAAGGAAGTGTCGCACCCCTTTGAACTGGTCGGAAGTAGGAGAGACTCAGATTTTCGGACCTGGCATCCTACGATAAGCAGAAGAGAAGGTTCACAAGATTCGTGAGCACCTCAAGACAGCCCAGTCCAGACAGAAGAGTTACGCCGACAAGAGACGTCGAGACCTCGCCTTCAACATAGGAGATTTTGTGTATCTGAAAGTGTCGCCAGTGAAAGGAATGCAGCGTTTCCAACTGAAAGGAAAGTTAGCCCCCAGATATATCGGACCCTTCAAGATTCTGAACCGTCGAGGAGAAGTGTCGTATCAATTGGAACTACTCGAGGAGATGTCAGTCGTGCATAATGTGTTCCATATCTCGTTACTTCGCAAGTGCCTCGAAGTTCCAGAGAAGACCGAAGTGTTCAAGAATATCGATCACCGGACTATAGAGATCAATGATGACCTGACCTATTCCGAAGTACCCATCCGTATTTTGGAAGAAGCCTTCAGAACTACCCGAACACGAAGCATCAAGTTTCCCAAGATTTAGTGGAGCAACCACACGGAAGAGGAAGCTACCTGGGAGCGCGAAGATCACATCAGGACGGAGTTTCCCGATCTCTTCAAATCCTAGGTAATCTCTTTAGTCCTTTTTCAAATCTCGGGACGAGATTTTGTTTAAGGGGGAAAGGTTTGTAACATCCCAAAAATACTAAGCTTGGATCATCAAATTCTAATCATCAAAATAAGGGTTAACAAAAACTTTTCTAAATGAAATCATGAATGCATGCATATGTGTATGCATGGATTTTGAAATCCTTTAAAACCACCTTGTTTGTTTGTTTCATTGCTTGTAAAATGTTTCTTAGGTGAAATAAACATCATCTAAAACATTTGCCACACCTTTCCTAAAGACAAGTAAATCAAAACACATATATGAAATGAATGGTCACTTTGACCAATTTAACTCCCATGCCTACTTTGGCTGTCTCAAACTTTCAAAACCTAACAGAAACTTTTCTGGATCTTTGCACCCCTTGAATGTACTCATAACAAGGTATCAAGGCCCACTTTGTGATCATCCAGAAACTTTCAAATACATAGTTTAAATGACAATTCAAAATTGAATCTTTATCATATGGGAAGATCCCACTTTTTCAAAAACCACTCAAACAAGCTCAACTTTCAAAACCCAAGCATCTACAGACTCACCAGCACCAATCTAGCAAACCCACCAAAAATCTTTTCAAAATTCAAAACTTGATTTCATGCGGCCATTTCATCAAACAGGTTGCAGACACAAATCAAACAAAACATCAAACACTATTGTGAGCAGTGATTCTTGCCTAACTTGTTCCCTAGTTAGCTCACACACAGCTCAGAAGATCATCTAGGAAGTTTAACTAAGCACTAGCACCCCTGTGAGCTTGCCATTGCCATCAATGGTGAACAGCCGAGCACCCCCTTGTCACCCCAGTTTGGACAGCGGGCTAGAGGAAGAACTAGCCTTGCCAACCTTGTCTGGGAGGCAGCCCACCGTCCACCACCACTACCTGTCCCAGCCGCAAGCATTGCCAAGCCCTGGACCACGCGCACAAGCCGTGCCCAGACCGCCAGAGACCATGCCGAGCATGCGCCAGAGCACGACCATCGACCAGCGCCCACAGACCGCGCGCCGCCCTCGCCACGTGCATACACAATCCCCACCGACCCAGGAGACCGCCAGACACCCCCGTTTGCCGCCCCGTGCCGCATAGCCACCGCCCGCCGTCGAAGACGCCGCCTCTGCCGCGCAGAGCACCGCCCGTTCCAGACCAAACCACACCGCCCCATGCCTCGAGACCATGTCGTTGAGCATCGCCAGGAGACACCGCACCGTCCCCTACCCTTGCCCATGCCTTTGGCCGCCTGTAACCTCGCCCCCGACGAGCTCACCGTGTGCCCCGACGGTCCCCTCGCTCGACTATAAATAGAGGACACCCCCGCACGATTTCTTCACACCATCTCACTCCCCTCTCCTCACTGATCGTGCCACACCGTTCTCAGAGCAAGGCAAGCACCACCCCGCCGGAATTTCACCAGAGCCCGCCGCCTCTGGAGAAGAAGGGAGCCAGCGATTGGAGCCTCCCCAGGAGAAGCCACCAGTACCAGGAGCTTCGCCGTCGTCGACTTCGTCGTTCGCCCGCCTCACCGACCCTCGCCGGTACCCCGGTGAGCCCCCAGCAACCCTCACTGGCCACGCTAGGTTTCGTTCTCGCCGGCGTTGTCTCGCGTCGACGATGACTCCCAGCCGTTAGATTAGAAATAGATCGAACGATCCACATCGCCCCATACCGCTTCGCCCAGCCCCGTGTCACTGACGAGTGGGGACACCCACTTAAGCAGCCCGCGGGAGCACTGCGCTTAGCAGGCCGGCCCAGTAACTTTTCCCGCGCAGCCCAGTTATTCAAATTAAACCTTTTTCTATTTCTATTCAAACACACTTCTGTACCCAACTTCAAAAATCAACCCAGATCGATTCAGTGCACCAAATTGAATGAAACCAATTTTGTTGGAAAGGTCTGTGAATGCTGAATCCAAGCCCGTTGGATTCAAGTCATTTGGATCTATAGATCACCCATGGTAAAAATAACAAGGCAGAAGCTTTTCTGCATTCAAACATTTTTCAAATTTAAACCATAATAGCTTTTGAGTTGATTCCTACTCTCAAAAATCACATTTAACCATACCTTTCAGATTATATAAAAATATATAGGTTTACTTGCAGAAATAATGTTCAAGTAATAAAAGAATGCTACATAAGCATTTCTAGCCAATTTAATTAATTAAAATAAAAGGGTAAAACCTTATTAAATTGTGACACCACTTTAAATCACATTCCCATGGACTACAATATGTGGTGATGACATGTGTCAACATGATCCCATGTTGGGTTTGGAGAATATTAAATCTTAAGTAGTTTTTCAATGAGTAGAAATTACTTTTCTAAAAATAAAAGGATTTAAATCAAGCCTTAACCATGTAATGTTAGAGATGATGCTAGATCATCCATAGGACCCTTGTGTGTGATGATTGCAAGTAGTTAAGTACTGTTTGGTGATTGTGTACCTCGTATTTATTCATAGACGCTAGTACCGACCAAGGATACGAGGAGGAAGGAGTATATTACGAAGAAGAAGCCGAAGAGAACTTCAACCACTGCTCTGCACAAGGCAAGCTAGTAACCTTCCAAGCTAACACTTGCAATTTAGCAAGCTTATACTGATATTGTGCAAGCTAAGACTATACCTATGCAAGCCCATACTTGTTACTATGCCTACTATATGCCTTAAGCATATGTGATCATACCCACTTGATAAACCAATCCTAGTTTTACTTGCAAGCTTCTTACTTTATTTCTTTATCAAAGCTTACTTAGAGTTTACTTAAGTGACTGGTAGATATTGGAAAGATGCTGAAGGTTGCATAAAGAGCATAAAATTTGGCCTAAGTTAGAAACCTTGACATCAGCCTGAGACCTCAGGTTGTACTTAGTTGAAACTCCACTAGTTACCACCCCTCATTAGTACTACCCCCAACTGTAGATGCTAGTGCTAAGCATAAAAACTTGATCAACTTTTAGATGGGAATACTTGGTGGAAAAATGGTTATGAAAACCTTGGAATGATGGATCATTCTATTGAAATTTTTTGGACATGTGTTTCCAAACACTTGAGAATTTTTGTGATAAAACTGTTGAGGCATGAGCCTTAGCCCTTTATAAAACTGATGGTTGTCTGGATGCGATACCATTCCAATTTTATCGTACAACCATAATACCTGAATATTGGGTAGGGCTTGACTGGAAACTTATATTCCTTAGTATTAGTTCCCTCACGGCCAAGGTCTGAGCTGAGGCTACCTTGTGAAGATTGTCCACCTGTGCAGTACCCAAGATGACAGTTGGTCATGGTTGGGAGGCCAAACTCACAGGAGAGGTGCTTATACTAGGGCGTGTAATCGAAAGGTTAGGATTGATTATCCGCATACTAAGTATGGTGAATTCAGGATTTGTTCCTGACGGATGTATCGAATGTTGTGGTGAAAGTGTACAATCTCTGCAGAGTGTCAAACTATTCAAATAGCCGTGTCCGCGGTTATGGACAGTCGGAGTGGCCATACTGTTCCCCCGTCAGACTTTTCAAAATGACCTGTAAAATGAACTACGACTTTGACTTGACCACAACAGAGTTGTGATATGAAGTACAAGTTCCCAGTTAGGAGTTATAAAATTGTGACTAGCTTTAGAACTTAGTAGAGACAAATCTGGCTTTTGCAAAACAACCCTAGAGCCTAGTGTCCTATTATCCAAAAACCCCCTTTACCTATTAGTATTAGTTTGCGAGTACGTAAAGAGTACTCATGGCTTTGTCCCTGGCTATTCCCATGGCCAGACTATGAAGAGGAGTACCTGGAAGATGGACCCCAGGAAGGTTACGACAACTAGGATCATCTCCCATCGTCAGCATTGCCTGTGACCCCGAAGATGGAGCTTCGCCTACGCTACCGTTATTATTACGTATTCCGCTGCTTGATGTTGTATTAAGAACTGGATCATGAGATCCCTATTTGTGTAAGAACTTATGTATCGTTTGTAATGGATGATGTACTATGGTATCCAATTCTGTTATGTCTCGCAAAAATGGTAATCCTGGGATTGCGATGTATGGCATAACAGGCATCTAGGATTGAAAAATCCGGGTGTTGACATCTTGGTACTAGTATATTCCGCTTATGGCATGACAGCGTTATCCGTGACGAAAATTTGATGGGTTTTTTTGGTCAACGCGCATAATTTCAGTTCAGTATCCACATGAACAGAAAGCAGGGGATTTTTAGCTTCCAATAATTGGTGCCTTCGAGAGGCTTCATCCACACGATTTGGGTAGTGAAAAGGGAGTATATATAGATCTGGTCCAAAATTGTTTGTCAAATAGTAAAATCTCTTAAAAATATTTTGGTGGGATGTGTTAGTTCATCATACAAAATTGTTCGATATAATTGGGTTCTTTATGTTGGGAGTGCAGTGATTTTATCATTTAGGCTTCATCTACGGGAATTCAGTGATTTTATCCAAACACCAAGTCTCACTTGGGGAATTTAGTGATTGTACTGTATGATTACCCATAAGAAATGTTGGGAGAGTTGGGTCTGCATGACAATGATGTGTTCTTTACAAAAGCAGGGTATATTACGGAAGTAGGTTCATGGAACATGGACATCTAGTTTCTTTGCAATGGAAGGAAATCATGGTGTGCTAATGGCCGTTGTCTAGTTGATAAGCTGATAGATACATTTGTCCTTTTTTTGGATGGTACAACCATCTGTAATTATTTCACATGATTCCAAATAGTAGTCTCTTAGAAACACATTGCATTCAGGACTCTTTCTCAAACGTTTTGCCCTCCAATTGGTAGCAGGTCTTTCTCTGCGGAGCTCTCACTGGTATGACTATGATGTTGTTCGATTTGGTGTGTCAAGTAGACTAGTAATTTGGGCATGTACGAGGAGTGGAAAGACTGCCAGAAGCAAGTGAACAACTTCTCGAGCAATAACTACCAAGGCTACGAGAGTAGAGAGGTGGCGGAAGAGAAGTGGAGGAGGCACGGGAGGAAGAAGTGGAGGAACTTTCTCGTGATCACCACCTTGTTGCTCTTCATGGTAGGTTATGTGCTCTACTTCATCTAACTAGAGCTCCGTCGTCGAAGTTGTAATGTGATTGTGAACTTGTACTCAGAGGTGTGAACTTGTGGTACAAACACTTGGTGTTGTGTGAAAACTTGGCATTTCTTGAGTCTACTTGATGTATGAACTCGTATGTCGCGATTGATGTGTAATGTATTGTATTCATGTTGGTTCTATTATGCTTTGGCCAATTGCAAGTTTCTGAAAAATTCGGTGCTGTTTATACCGTATTCTAGACTGTATTGTATATTTGAATATCTGTAAAACTTGAATTTCAAAATATTATAGGAGGCGCATATAGGACACTATAGGAGGCGCATATACTATAAATAAACGAGGCGCATTGTGAAACATATGCGAGGCACATATGATATGCGCCTCCTATACTTCGCATATGAGAGGCGCATATCGATATGCGCCTCCTATATATTATAGGAGGCGCATATCGATATGCGCCTCGCATATGTGAAGTATAGGAGGCACATATCATATGCGCCTCGCATAAAAAATAGGCGTGGCTCAAAGCTAGAGGCGCATACGATATGCGCCTCGCATATGCTTTTAGGGCCTCGCATAAGGTTTTCTCTCGTAGTGTTGGCTTCATCATGGACTCCCTCATGGATAGCGACTGCGGCGACGTCTTCCCCGGCGAGGACTTCTTCCCTGACATCAGCACCCTCTTCCTCAAGGACATGGCTAACGATGGTGCCAACCCGAACGCCGGCGGTTCCTCTGCTGCTACTGCCGTGTATATTTTCTTTACCAACCTTGTTCTGATCGCATCTAAAGTTTTACGACTTGCAGTCTATTTGGTTATCTGCCTTATTCTGTATTAGCTATTTCACATGATTAGTATATTGTCTATTATTCTAATCATGTTTTATCTAGCGATTATTATGGGTAATTCGATTGGTAAATTGCTCTTTTACTCAACAAACCAAAAACCTTATTTCAGGCAATTTGCCCCAAGTGGCTTTGTTGCTTCTATGAAGCCACTTGTGTTTGAAGGTGTGAATTACAAACGATGGCATGCGAGAGAAGTGCTCTGGTTTCATACCATGAGCTGCTATAATGCCATCTATGGCGCACCTGAGGGAGATCTTAATCCCTCTCAGGAAGAGGCATTCCAAAAACTTGATACCACTTTCAAGGCTGCCTTGATTAGCATTCTTGGCGACAATATTGTTGATTCATATCTGTCATTTAGCAATGGCAAAGATATGTGGGATGCGCTCGAGAGAAAATTTGGAGTCTTCGATGATGGCAGTGAACTGTATGTCATGGAGCAATTCTATGACTATAAAATGGTTGATGACCGCCCCATTGTAGAGCAGGCTCATGAGATACAGTCACTTGCCAGGGAGCTTGAGCACTTCACTTGTGTGTTACCGAACAAGTTTGTTGCCGGAGGCATTATTGCCAAACTTCTCCAGTCATGGAGGAATTTTGGTACTTCTCTGAAGCACAAGAGATAAGAGTTCTCCGTGACAGATCTCATTGGGACTCTTGATGTGGAAGAAAAGGCAAGAGCAAAAGACACACGTGCTCGAGGTACCGTGGGAGGTTCTAATGCCAATCTGGTACAGAAAAGGAACTTCCGGCCTCACAAGTTCAAGAACAAAGGCAAGTTTGACGGCAAAGGAAAGTTTGATGGAAAGAATAAGGCCTCATAATCTACCAGCTTCAAGAAGAATACTGATAAGAAGAAAGGTGTATGTCATGTGTGCGGTGATCCTGATCATTGGGCTCCTGCTTGTCCCAACCGCTTTGACAACCGCCAGCATGGGAAGGGCAGCAAGACTGCTAATGTTGTCATGGGCGACGTTGAGATGAAAGATGTTGGCTATGGTATATTACCTACTATTCTTTCATTATGTCATTCTACTGATTGGTGGATTGACACGGGCGCTAATGTACATGTCTGTTCTGATATTTCCATGTTTTCCTCATATCAGGTCAGAGGGACTCAAACCATGCTGATGGGGAACGGCTCGCATGCTTCTGTTCATGGTGTTGGTACGGTCGATCTGAAGTTCACTTCGGGAAAGACCGTGCGCCTGAATAATGTGCATCATGTTCCCTCAATAAATAAAAAATTTGTTAGCATATCTCTTCTGTGTCGAGATGGCTACAAGATTGTATTCGAGTCCAATAAATTTGTAATTTCGAAGTATGGAACCTTTGTTGGTAAAGGCTACGAATGCGGAGGCTTGTTCCGCTTATCTCTGTCAAACATTTGTAATAAAGTTGTTTATCATATTTACATGAATTTTGAATCAAATGTCTAGCACTCTCGTCTTTGTCATATTAGTTTTGGTTGTATGACGCGACTAGCCAAAATGAATTTAATCCCTAATTTCACAACTGTTAAGGGATCTAAATGCCAAGTCTGCGTGCAAGCTAAACAACCTCGCAAGTCACATATGACTGCAGAAGTGAGAAATTTAACACCACTAGAGCTCATACATTCTGATCTTTGTGAGATGAATGGTGTGTTGAAAAAAGGTGGAAAGAAATATTTCATGACTTTGATCGATGACTATGAGATATTGTCATGTGTATCTTCTGAAATCAAAAGATGAGGCTTTGAGTTTCTTCAAAATCTATAAAGCTGAGGCAGAAAGTCAACTTGATCGAAAGATTAAGAGGCTTAGGTCTAATCGTGGTGGAGAGTATTTTTACAACGAGTTTGATTTCTTTTGCGCAGAACATGACATTATTCATGAGAGAATGCCTCCCTACTCGCCCTAGTCAAATGGAGTAGCCGAACGAAAGAACCGTACTCTAACAGATTTGGTTAATGCCATGTTAGACACATCGGGTCTCTCCAAGGAATGGTGGGGGGAGGCACTATTGACTGCGTGTCATGTCCTAAACCGAGTTCCTAGAAAGAACAAAGAAATTACTCCATTCAAAGAATGGGAGAAGAAAAGATTAAAACTCTCTTACTTACGTACTTGGGGTTGTCTGGCAAAGTTTAATGTGCCAATCCCCAAGAAGCGCAAGCTTGGACCAAAAACCATTGATTTTGTTTTTCTGGGCTATGCTTTCCATAGCATTGGTTATAGATTCTTGATAGTAAAATCTTAAGTACCTGACATTCATGTCGGTATAATCATGGAGTCGACTGATGCGACTTTTCTTTGAGGATATCTTTCCTATGAAGGATAAACCTAACTCATCAAATTCGGAGATACCTAGTTCATCTAATCAGGAATTTGCTACATTTTCTGAACCTACTGAAAGAACATTTCTTAATCCCTAGTGTTTTGTGTGTTAGATAACAATATCAAGGATTATTTGACGTGTGTTGAAGTGTTGCAGCTCTCTCTAAGAAAAAGGGAAAAGTATCTGCCTTTGGGGGGCGGATAATCTGCCCCCACCAGGGGCGGATAATCCGCCCCTCCCTCTTCCCAAGAGTGCGCGAGCCCTAGAGAGGGGGCAGAGTTTGTGGCCGGATTTTCTGGCCATGCCGGACAGTCCGCCCCTTGGGGGCGGACAGTCCGCCCCCTCAGGATTTTTCTTCAAGTCAAGGCTGTGTCGCTCTCTGTATGGGGGGCGGAGTTTTCCCTGGAGTTTCCATCCTGGGGGGCGGATTTTCTCCCCAGGGCGGATAGTCCGCCCCAAAGGGGGGCGGATAATCCGCCCCCAAATTTCTCCAACGGCTTGTTCTGGGCAGGGGTATTTAAGCCCGTCTTCCCCCTCTGTCTACAACTCTTGATTGATTCGAAAAAGAAAAGACCTGACCTGCAACCTTCATCCAAGATAAATCCACCTAGATCCACTCAAAGGCTCCGTCCATTGGGGAATCAAAGGAGGAGGACTCGATCATCATCAACTACAATCAAGCGCTTCATCTCCTCTCCATTCATTTGGAGAACCACCGATCTAGTATTTCTTGCAAATACCTACATCCTTGTTTTTGTTTATATTGATAAACCTTGTTCTTGTGGCAGCTTGTTGTCATCTCGGGATCCCCCAATTCGGTTGTGGGTGTGTGCCCTGATAGTGTTGTAAAAGGCACCAGTTCCCGCCTCGAAGGGATTCAATAGTGGAGAAGGTGGATCAGGCCTCTCGTGGCGAGATCCATCGGAGAATAGGGTGAGTCCTATTGTGGCGTGGTGGTCTTAGAAGCGCCCACCCCTCGAACGCAGATGTACTTCCCTTAACAAGGAAGGAACTGCGGTAAAACAAATCCCTGTGTCTCTGCGTGCTCCACTACGGTTCCTTCGCTCCTCTCTTTACATGCTTAGTAGTTAGGGTTGCATATAGGGAAATTCTCATAGTTGCATATCTAGAGAATTTACTTTGTATCAAGCCTAAAATTGAAAAAGTATTAAAAATTGGTTAGCACCTATTCACCCCCCCCCCTCTAGGTGCCCATACGATCCATTTCACCTACCATTCCAATTGAACACTCTGAAAGTCCTAAGGAGGATGACAATGAAATTCCTAAAAGGAGCAAGAGACAGAGGACTGCAAAATCCTTTGGTGATGATTTCATTGTGTACCTTGTGGACGACACTCCCACTTCCATTTCAGAAGCATATGCATCTCTTGATGATGACTACTGGAAGGAAGCCGTCCATAGTGAGATGAATTCCATCTTAGCTAATGGAACATGGGAGATCACTGATCGCCCTTATGGGTGCAAACCTGTAGGGTGCAAGTGGGTGTTTAAGAAAAATCTTAGACCTGATGGTACTATTGAGAAGTACAAGGCACGACTTGTGCCCAAGGGATATACTCAAAAATAAGGTGAAGACTTCTTTGACACTTACTCGCCCGTTGCCAGATTGACCACCATTCGAGTATTAATCTCATTGGCTGCCTCTCATGGTCTTCTCGTTCATCAAATGGATGTTAAGACAGCTTTCCTTAATGGAGAGTTGGATGAGGAAATTTACATGTATCAACCTGATGGCTTTGTGGTAAATGGTCAAGAAGGAAAGGTGTGCAAGTTGTTGAAATCTTTATATGGCCTAAAACAAGCCCCTAAGCAGTGACATGAGAAGTTTGATCATTGGATAGTGGTCAAAAACATCCTTAAGTACTTGAGAAGAACTAAGGATATGGTTCTTTCTTATGGAGGTGATGAACAGCTCGTTGTTAATGGTTACACCGATGCTAGTTGGAACACCGATCCGGATGATTCTAAATCTCAATCTGGATATGTATTTACTTTGAATGGTGCAGCAGTTAGCTGGAGGAGTGGAAAACAAAGCGTTGTGGCGAGATCCTCAACTGCATCGGAATACATAGCTGCTTCGGAGGCTTCACAAGAAGCGATATGGATGAAGGAGTTCATTACAGAGCTCGGTGTGGTTCCAAGTGCGCTGGACCCAATGTCTATCTACTGTGATAACATGGGCGCCATAGCTAATGCGCAAGAACCAATGTCACACAAGAAGCTGAAGCACATCAAGCTACGTTTTCACGCTATTCGAGAATATGTCCAAGATGGTGACATAAAGATTTGCAAAGTACACACAGATCTGAATGTGGCGGATCTGTTGACTAAACCTCTCCCGAGGGCAAAACATGACCAACACCAAATTTCCATGCGTGTTCAGTATATTACCATGTAATCTAGATTAGTTGACTCTAGTGCAAGTGGGAGACTATTGGAGATATGCCCTAGAGGCAATAATAAATGTAGTTATTATTATATCTTTGTGTTTATGATAAATGTTTACATTCATGCTATAACAGTATTAACAAGGAAACATTAATACTTGTGTGATTTGTAAACTAAATTAGAGTCCCTAGTAAAGCCTCTTTATAATACTAGCTTGTTGGTTAATAAATGATTGTGGTTTCCCTATCATGAACATTGAGATGTTATTAACAACAAGATCATATCGTTAGGAGAATGGTATGATGGACATACTCCTATAGATAAGCGTAGCATAAAGATCAAGTCATTTTAATAGTTCAATTGCTATATGCTTTCTGATACATAGTAACCTGATTCCTTCGACCATGAGATCATGCATATCACCATCACCGGAAGGATGCTTTGATGACATCAAACACCACACCGTAACTGGGTGGTTATAAAGGTGGCATTGAGTGTTCGGAAAGTATTGGTTGAGACACATGGATCAAGAGTGGCATTTGTCCATCCATATGAAGGATAGATATACTCTGGGCCCTCTCGGTGGAATGTCATCCAATTGGCTTGCAAGCATGTGACTAGCTCACAAGGGATCACATATCACGGGAACGATAAAAGAGTACTTATCAGTAACGAGGTTGAACTAGGTATGCAGAGATACCGACGATCAAAACCTCGGATAAGTAAACTATTGTGAGACAAAGGGAAATTGGTATCGTATGTAAGTGGTTCATTCGATCGCAAAGTAATCTTAGAAATATGTGGGAACCATATGAATTTCTAGATTCCTCTATTGGTTATTGTTCGGAGAAGTGTCTCGATCATGTCCGCATAATTCACGAACCGTAGGGAGACACACTTAAGGATTCGATGTTGTTGAGTAGTTATGGAATGATGAGTAAGAGACCGAATGTTGTTCGGAGTCTCGGATGGGATCCGGGATATCACGAGGAGATCTGGGGTGGTCCGGAGAATAAGATTCATATAAGGAAAGTCCTGTTTCGGGGTTGGAGAATGGTTCCGGTGTTTTCATCGGGAATGTTCTAGAAGGTTCCGGAAGGTCCGGCACTCCGGAGGGGAAGGGTACATGAATGTTTCATAACATGTTGGAATGGTTGCATCATGTACTAGGTGTCATCGCTGAGCAAAATAAAGGGATAAATCAAATCCTAGTTTGAAAAGTCAAACGCCAATTTGAAAAGTCAAACGGCAAGTTTGCTTGGTGGAGGGAGAGTAGGAAACCTACTTGGGGAGGAGTTCCTCTCCCTCCACCGCCGGCCAAGGAGGCCAAGTTGGGGGAGGACTCCCCTCCCCTTGCCATGACCTCCCACCTATAAAAGGAGGGGCAGGGCTGCCCCTCTAGACCTACACCTCCACCACCCAAAACCCTAGCCCTAGCCGCCGGCCCTCCTGCAGCCACCGCCGCCCTAGGGCAAACCCTAGCCGCCGACTTGGGGCTTCCCCAAGCCCTATCCGCTGGCCTAGCCCTCTCTCCTTGGTGTGTCTAAACCCTAGATCACCGAGGCCTCTCTCATAGTCCACCATACTCGCTCCGGCTTAAGGCGAAGCCTGCAAGACCTTCCCTCTACTTCCGGTACCACGCCGTCGTGCTGCCGGAATCGCGAGGAGAGTGCTACAACCGCCGCTCCCTGCTGGAACAAGGGAGAGGAAGGTCTTCATCGAGTATCGAACGTGTGACCGACTGCGGAAGCGCTGCCGGAACACAGCGCCGGAAGGATCGTCTACGCGATCTTGAGATCGGTAAGAGTACGACTACATCACCCACGAGAATCCGCTCTCGTTAAACACTTTGGAATCTTCGTTAAACCCACGAGAATCCATCGACTCGTTGCTACAATCTAGTAGATAGATCTTGGCTTGTTTGTTTGTATGCGGTAGAAAATTTTTGTTTTCCATGCTACGAACCCCTACAGTGGTATCAGAGCCGTGTCTATATGTAGATTTGTTGCACGAGTAGAACACAATGGTCATTGTGGGCGGTGATGCTTTTATTATCAATTGCTTCTTGTGTATTTTGCATCTTGCGGTATGATGGGATGAAGCGGCCCGGGCTAACCTTACATGACATCGTTCATGAGACTTGCTCCACGCTCAACATGCAACTTGTATTGCATAAGTGGCTTTGCGGGTGTCCGTCTCTCCCATTATAGTATAGATCCAATTTACAATAGGCACTTGATAGTTCAAACATCAACGTTGTGGTTCTTGTTCGTAAGTTAGACCGACACTTATTGAAAGCCCCAAACCATGTAAAATATGCAAAGAAATTAGAGGCGTCTAACTTTGTTTTGCAGGGGTTTGATGTGATGTGATATGGCCATGATTGTGATTATATTTGATGTATGCAATGTTACTTATTGTAAGTTGGCAACCGGCAGGAGCCATATGGTTGTCTTTAATTTATGTTAAGACCTGCGTGTCTATTCAAAGTAGTTGTAATAGTTGAAGCTGGTGGACGACAATCATGGAGCAGCGTCATTGACCTTGATGCAATGCCGGTGATGATGGTGATCATGTTCGTGCTTGAAGATGGAGATCGGAAGCACAAAGAAGAAAGGCCATATCATATCACATATTATGAATTGCATGTGATGTTAATCCTTTATGCATCTTGTATTGCTTAGTTAACGACGGTAGCATTATAAGATGATCCCTCATGCACATGAATTTCAAGTTCTAAAGTGTTCATCCTTAGTAAGCACCGTTGCTAAAGCTTGTTGTTTCAAGCACCACGTGATGATCGGGTGTGTTAGATTCTGCAAGTGTATACAACGTGAGCAAGCCAGATTTGCTCATGCAGAAGCTAAGGTTTGATCTTGACGAGCCTAGCATGTACAGACATGGTCTCGGAACACGGATCACCGAAAGGTAAAGCATGAATCATATAGTAGATATGATGAACATGTCGATTGTTCGCCATTGAAGCTACATCAACTCTCGTGATGATCGGTTTTGATGTGGTGGATTTGGTTCGTGTGATCACTAAAATAATGTGAGGGATATTGTTTTGAGTGGGAGTTCACCTAGATTAATTTAACTATTAATTAGAACTCAATTTGTCATAAACTTAGTCTAAACTATTGTAAATATGTTGTAGATCAATGGCGGACCCTACCATCAATTTTAATGCGTTCCTAGAGAAAGAAAAGTTGAAAAACAATGGAAGCAACTTCGCGGATTGGTTCCGCAATTTTAGGATTGTCCTCAATGCTGGTAATTTGACATATGTGCTGGATGCACCGCTGGGTGACCCGCCTGCAGCTGATGCTACCGATGAAGTAAAGAATGTTTACCTCGCTCGGAAGACTCAGTACTCCACAGTTTAGTGTGCTATCTTGTATGGTTTGGAATCGGAGCTTCAGAAAAGGTTTGAGAATTCAGACCCACATGATATTGTCCGTGAACTCAAATTGATTTTTGAGACTCACGCAGCAGTTGAGAGCTATGAGGCTTCTAAAAAGTTCTTTAACTGCAAGATGGAAGAGGGCAGCTCCGTTAGTGAGCATGTGCTTAAGATGTCTAGGCACGCAAACAAACTCCAAAGCTTGGGTATAGTGATTCCTAATGCTTTGGGGATTTACCGTGTCCTCCAAATCACTACCACCAAGTTACAAGAACTTTGTGATGAACTACAATATGCAAAGCATGAACAAGCAGTTGCCAGAACTCTTCTCCATGTTAAAATCTACAGAAGTGGAGATCAAGAAAGAGCACCAAGTGTTGATGGTCAATAAGACCACCAAATTCAAGAAAGGAAAGTCTAAGCAAAAGGGACACTTCAAGAAGGGTGGTAAGAAAGTTACCGCACCGACAAAGAAGACCAAGGCTGGACCTAAGCCTGATACTGAGTGCTTTTACTGCAAGGGAGACGGTCACTGGAAGCGGAATTGCCCAAAGTACTTGGCGGATTTGAAGAACGGCAACATCAAGAAGAAAGGTATATCTGATATACATGTTATTGATGTGTATCTCACTAGTACTCGTAGTAGTCCCTGGGTATTTGATACTGGTTCGGTTGCTCATATTTGTAACTCGAAACAGGTGCTGCAGAATAAACGGAAGCTAGCGAAGAACGAGGTGACGATGCGCGTAGGAAATGGATCAAAGGTTAATGTGATCGCGATCGGCACGCTACCTCTTCATCTACCATCAGGATTAGTTTTATACTTAAATAATTGTTATTTGGTGCCTGCGTTAAGCATGAACATTATATCGGGATCTTGTTTATTGCGAGACGGTTACTTGTTTAAGTCCGAGAATAATGGTTGTTCGATTTATATGAGTAATATGTTTTATGCACATGCACCTTTGATAGATGGTCTATTCTTGTTGAATCTCGATAGTGGAAATACACATATTAATAACATTGAAGCTAAACGTTTGAAATCGAGCGATAACTCGACTTATATGTGGCACTGTCGTCTTGGTCACATTGGAGTGAAGCGTATGAAGAAACTCCATTCTGATGGACTTCTTGAATCACTTGATTTCGAATCACTTGAAAGATGCGAAGCATGTCTGATGGGTAAAATGACTAAGACTCCATTTTCTGGTATGATGGAGCGAGCTACGGACTTATTGGAAATCATACATACCGATGTGTGTGGTCCAATGAGTGTAGCATCGCGCGGTGGTTATCGTTATGTTCTTACCTTCACGGATGACTTGAGTATATATGGGTATATCTATTTCATGAAACATAAGTCCAAAACTTTTGAGAAGTTTAAGGAATTTCAAAGTGAGGTGGAGAATCAACGTAACAAGAAGATTAAATTTCTACGTTCTGATCGTGGAGGTGAATATCTAAGTTACGAGTTTGGCGAGAATTTGAAGAAATGCGGAATACTTTCACAATTGACACCGCCGGGAACACCACAGCGTAATGGTGTGTCCGAACATCGTAATCGAACTCTCTTAGATATGGTTCGTTCTATGATGTCACTTACAGATTTACCGCTATCATTTTGGGGTTATGCATTAGAAACAGCCGCATTCACTTTAAATAGGGCACCATCTAAATCCGTTGAAACGACACCGTATGAATTATGGTTTGGGAAGAAACCTAAATCGTCGTTCCTTAAAGTTTGGGGTTGCGAAGCCTATGTAAAGAAGTTACAGCCGGACAAGCTTGAACCCAAAGCGAAAAAATGCGTCTTCATAGGATACCCAAAGGAAACTATTGGGTACACCTTCTATCATAGATCCGAAGGCAAAATCTTCGTTGCCAAGAATGGATCCTTTCTAGAGAAGGAATTTCTCTCGAAAGAAGTGACTGGAAGGAAAGTAGAACTCGACGAGGTTGTCGAACCTTCTCTCGAACTTGCGAGTAGCGCAGCACCGGAAGAAGTTCCTGTGGTTCCTGCAACAATAAGAGAGGAAGCTAATGATGATGATCATGAAACTTCGGCTGTAGTTGCTACAGAACCTCCTAGGTCAATGAGAACTCGTACCACTCATGATTGGTATGATCCCGTTATGAGTGTCATGTTGGTGGATAACACCGATGACCCTGCGACATATGAGGAAGCGATGATGAGCCCAGATTCCAATAAATGGCAAGAAGCCATGAAATCCGAGATTGGATCCATGTACGAAAACCAACTATGGACTTTGGTGGACTTACCGGATGGCCAGAAGGCTGTCGAGAACAAATGGATTTTAAAGAAGAAAACAGATGCTGATGGTAATGTTACTGTCTATAAAGATCGACTTGTCGCAAGAGGGTTTCGACAAATTCAAGGAGTTGACTACGATGAGACTTTCTCACTAGTAGCGAAGCTAAAGTCTGTGAGGATTTTGTTAGCAATCGCTGCATATTATGATTATGAGATATGGCAGATGGATGTCAAAATAGCATTCCTCAATGGAGACATTGATGAAGAGTTGTATATGATGCAACCCCAAAGGTTTTGTCGATCCTAAAGATGCTAACAAGGTGTGCAAACTTCAATGGTCCATATATGGATTGAAGCAAGAATCCCGAAGTTGGAATCAACGTTTTGATAAGGTGATCAAAAGTTTTGGTTTTATACAAACTTATGGAGAAGCTTGTATTTACAAGAAAGTGAGTGGGAGCTCTGTAGCATTCTTAATACTATATGTAGATGACATATTGTTGATTGGGAATGATGTAGACCTTCTTAATAGTGTCAAGGAATATTTGAATAATAGTTTTTCAATGAAAGATCTTGGCGAAGCAGCTTACATATTAGGCATAAAGATTTATAGAGATAGATCAAGACGCCTGATATCATTGTCTGAAAGTACATATTTGGACAAAGTTCTAAAGAGGTTTGGAATGGAAGATAGCAAGAAAGGGTTCTTGCCCATGTTGCCCAATACGACCTTGAGTAAAACTCAAAGTCTAGCAACGGCAGAAGATAGAGAAAGGATGAGTAAGACTCCCTATGCCTCAGGCATAGGATCTCTAATGTACGCCATGCTATGTACTAGACCCGACATTGCATATGCTGTTGGTTTGACTAGCAGATATCAAAGTGTTCCAGGAGTGGATCATTGGATAGCGGTCAAAAACATCCTTAAGTACTTGAGAAGAACTAAGGATATGGTTCTTTCTTATGGAGGTGATGAACAGCTCGTTGTTAATGGTTACACCGATGCTAGTTGGAACACCGATCCGGATGATTCTAAATCTCAATCTGGATATGTATTTACTTTGAATGATGCAGCAGTTAACTGGAGGAGTGGAAAGCAAAGCGTTGTGGCGAGATCTTCAACTGAATCGGAATACATAGCTGCTTCGGAGGCTTCACAAGAAGCGATATGGATGAAGGAGTTCATTACAGAGCTCGGTGTGGTTCCAAGTGCGATGGACCCAATGTCTATCTACTGTGATAACATGGGCGCCATAGCCAATGCGCAAGAACCAATGTCACACAAGAAGCTGAAGCACATCAAGCTACATTTTCACGCTATTCGAGAATATGTCCAAGATGGTGACATAAAGATTTGCAAAGTACACACAGATCTGAATGTGGCGGATCCGTTGACTAAACCTCTCCCGAGGGCAAAACATGACCAACACCAAACTGCCATGGGTGTTCAGTATATTACCATGTAATCTAGATTAGTTGACTCTAGTGCAAGTGGGAGACTGTTGGAGATATGCCCTAGAGGCAATAATAAATGTAGTTATTATTATATCTTTGTGTTTATGATAAATGTTTACATTCATGCTATAACAGTATTAACAAGGAAACATTAATACTTGTGTGATTTGTAAACTAAATTAGAGTCCTTAGTAAAGCCTCTTTATAATACTAGCTTGTTGGTTAATAAATGATTGTGGTTTCCCTATCATGAACATTGATATGTTATTAACAACAAGATCATATCGTTAGGAGAATGGTATGATGGACATACTCCTATAGATAAGCGTAGCATAAAGATCAAGTCATTTTAATAGTTCAATTGCTATATGCTTTCTGATACATAGTAACCTGATTCCTTCGACCATGAGATCATGCATATCACCATCACCGGAAGGATGCTTTGATGACATCAAACACCACACCGTAACTGGGTGGTTATAAAGTTGGCATTGAGTGTTCGGAAAGTATTGGTTGAGACACATGGATCAAGAGTGGCATTTGTCCATCCATATGAAGGATAGATATACTCTGGGCCCTCTCGGTGGAATGTCATCCAATTGGCTTGCAAGCATGTTACTAGCTCACAAGGGATCACATATCACGGGAACGATAAAAGAGTACTTATCAGTAACGAGGTTGAACTAGGTATGCAGAGATACCGACGATCAAAACCTCGGATAAGTAAACTATCGTGAGACAAGGGGAAATTGGTATCGTATGTAAGTGGTTCATTCGATCGCAAAGTAATCATAGAAATATGTGGGAACCATATGAATTTCCAGATTCCTCTATTGGTTATTGTTCGGAGAAGTGTCTCGATCATGTCCGCATAATTCACAAACCGTAGGGAGACACACTTAAGGATTCGATGTTGTTGAGTAGTTATGGAATGATGAGTAAGACACCGAATGTTGTTCAGAGTCTCGGATGGGATCCGGGATATCACGAGGAGATCCAGAGTGGTCCGGAGAATAAGATTCATATAAGGAAAGTCCTGTTTCGGGGTTGGAGAATGGTTCCGGTGTTTTCATCGGGAATGTTCTAGAAGGTTCCGGAAGGTCCAGCACTCCGTAGGGGAAGGGTACATGAATGTGTCATAACATGTTGGAATGGTTGCATCATGTACTAGGTGTCATCGCTGAGCAAAATAAAGGGATAAATCAAATCCTAGTTTGAAAAGTCAAACGCCAATTTGAAAAGTCAAACGGCAAGTTTGCTTGGTGGAGGGAGAGTAGGAAACCTACTTGGGGAGGAGTTCCTCTCCCTCCACCGCCGGCCAAGGAGGCCGAGTTGGGGGAGGACTCCCCTCCCCTTGGCCATGCCCTCCCACCTATAAAAGGAGCGGCAGGGCTGCCCCTCTAGACCTACACCTCCACCACCCAAAACCCTAGCCCTAGCCGCCGGCCCTCCTGCAGCCGCCGCCGCCCTAGGGCAAACCCTAGCCGCCAACTTGGGGCTTCCACAAGCCCTAGCCGCTGTCCTAGCCCTCTCTCCTTGGTGTGTCTAAACCCTAGATCACCGAGGCCTCTCTCATAGTCCACCATACTCGCTCCGGCTTAAGGCGAAGCCCTGCGAGATCTCCCCTCTACTTCCGATACCACGCCGTCGTGCTACCGGAATCGTGAGGAGAGTGCTACAACCTCCGCTGCCTGCTTGAACAAGGGAGAGGAAGGTCTTCATCGAGTATCGAACGTGTGATCGACTGCGGAAGCGCTGCCAGAACGCAGCGCCGGAAGGATCGTCTACGCGATCTTGAGATCGGCAAGAGTACGACTACATCACCCACGAGAATCCGCTCTCGTTAAACACTTTGGAATCTTCGAGGGTGAGTTATTCCATTGACTCGTTGCTACAATCTAGTAGATAGATCTTGGCTTGTTTGTTTGTATGCGGTAGAAATTTTTTGTTTTCCATGCTACGAACCCCAACAATGACATATTAATTTTCGGAACCAACCTTAATGCAATTAAGGAGGTCAAAGATTTCTTATCTCGTTCCTTTGAGATGAAGGATCTGGGAGTAGCTGATGTCATCCTAAACATCAAGCTATTGAGAGATGATGACGGTGGGATTACATTGCTTCAGTTCCACTATGTGGAAAAGGTCTTGAGTCGTTTCGGGTATAGCGACTTCAAGTTTTCTCCTACACCGTATGATCCTAGTGTGTTGCTTCGAAAGAATCGAGGAAATGCTAGAGATCAACTGAGATACTCTCAAATTATTGGCTCGCTTATGTATTTATCTAGTGCCACGAGGCCTGACATCACTTTTGCTGTAAGCAAACTCAGTCGGTTTGTTTCAAATCCAGGAGATGATCACTAGCATGCTCTTGAGAGAGTTATGCGCTATCTAAAAGGCACTGCGAGCTATGGCATTTACTATACCGGGTATCCGAGGGTACTAGAGGGTTATAGTGATTCAAATTGGATATCTGATGCTGACGAGATAAAGGCCACGAGTGGATATGTATTCACACTTGCTGGTGGCACTGTTTCTTGGAAGTCTTGCAAGCAGACCATCTTAACGAGGTCAACTATGGAAGCAGAACTCACAGCATTAGACACAGCCACTGTTGAAACAGAGTGGCTTCATGAACTCTTGATGAACTTACCTGTGGTTGAAAAACCAATACCTGCAATCCTTATGAACTGCGATAATCAAACTGTGATTTTCAACGTAAATAGTTCTAAGGATAATATGAAGTCATCAAGACATGTGAAGAGGAGACTGAAATCTATCAGGAAAATGAGAAACTCTAGAGTTATTGCATTGGATTATATCCAAATATCTAAAAACTTGGCAGATCCCTTCACAAAGGGTCTATCACGCAATGTGATAGAAAATGCATCGAAGGAGATGGGTATGAGACCCACAAATTGAGCTTTCCACAGTGGTAAACCACTCTATGTGATCGGAGATCCCATGAATTAGAATTGGGAGACAAGCTGTTGGTTAGCTGAGAGGAAAGTATCCCTACTTTAATAAACATCACTCCATAAAGATGCAATACTTTCCTATTCTGCATGGCAGGTTGATTTATTATCTTAATGTGTTCTAAGTGGCTTATCCTAAGCAAAGATGTTGTCCTGTAGAACATCTTTTGAAGAACACACCTATATGAGTCTGACTGTTAAAACGTCGTAGTCTATGAGAGTAGGGTGCCCTCTAATAAACTCATGAAAGGTCATGGAGTATGACGCATAAGCTCCACCCACTGGAAAGTCCCACGGTAGCCTAGTGTTGGTCAAGACTTTTTGTGAAGCTAGGTTTGCAGCAAACTTGCAGTTCAAGGCATAGTCCACTGTACAAGTTGCAGCCTAGTATAACATAAAGCTCTAGGTGGAAGTTCAACTTAACAGTCTCCACTACAGTACCGGTATATATAAACAATGTTTTGGAACCAAAGGCAAACTTAATGTGCCTCTGGGATCTGGTGGGGGATTGTTGGAATTTTTGCCTAAATAGGCCCAGCCCATTTATTATATGCCAATAAATTCCTGAAATCCTAGAGGACCATTTGGCCCATTCTTGCAAGGCAAGAGCTGGGACAAATGTTTAGTCCCACATTGCTAGTTGAGTGGAAGTTGGACCAGCTTATAAGGAGATCTCTTCCACCACTTGTACGAGCTTGAGAAGAGAAGACATATACACGCGCGCTCCTCCTCCTCCTCGCTCGCCTCGCCATGCCACGCCATGCCTCTCTTCTTCACGATGCGCGCGCGCTGCGGGTTGCGGGAATATCGTCGGGCCGAGCTTTATTTTGCCATGCATGAATGGTATATGAACAGTTGTACAAAACCTGAAACGTTTTGCTCGAGTGGACTTTTAATACGAGCTAAATAAATACGAACTGAGTGGAGGCTATAAAGTGGGCTACCGCCTGTTCGCTTCAACTTTTGTCTGTTTGTTTCATCTCCTGTGCAGCCTATTTGCCTTACCCTCTGTACCTATATAAGAGAGAGGTTGCGCCTCCTCTCAGACACACTGTCACACATCCTTTGCGCCCCCAGTTCCAGAGCACTGTGCTACCTAGTCTTTCCCATCCCGTCTTGCGGCGTGCACCGCGAGCTAGGACAGTAGGCCTCCGAGACCCCACTGCTTTGAGTCCTGTACGGGAGAAGGGCGATAAGGTTTTTGGGGAGCGCTATCGGCGCGACTACTGTCTTTGTCATGGACTCCCTTACGGATAGCGACTGCGGCGACGTCTTTCCCGACGAGGACTTCTTCCCCGACATCAGCACCCTCTTCCTTGACGACATGGCTAACGACGGTGCCAACCCGAACGCCGGCGGTTCCTCTGCTGCTACTGCCATGTATATTTTCTTTCTCAACCTTGTTCTGATCGCATCTAAAGATTTACGACTTGCAGTCTGTTTGGTTATCTGCCTTATTTTGTATTCGCTATTTCACATGATTAGTATATTGTCTATTATTCTAATCATGTTTTATCTAGCGATTATTATGGGTAATTCAATCGGTAAATTGCTCTTTTACTCAACATATGCCACATATTAGTTTTACCACAATCATCAAAATCATTAGAACTAACAGCAGCAGCAGGAATACCAGGTAGAGTGCTCCTCTCAGAACGTATAATTTAGCAGAATTCATATCACATATCATGTAAATAAGAGAATATTTTGATACCTTTAGAAGTCTATGACCACTAGCATACTTGTACCCATCAACATCCATGGTACTTAGTGAGATTAGATTCTGTCCATGTTTGGTATGTTCTTCACCTTACTCAACATGCGTGTCACATCATGTGTCCTAATCTTAACAGATCCAACATCAACAACATGACAAGGGTTGTTATTCCCCACATGCACAAAATATCCAGTCTGCATCGGTTCATATGTACTGAACCAATCTTTGTTACAGAAAATATGAAACGAACATGCAGTACTAAGTATCCATTCATCATCACGAGAAGCACAAGAAGTAAAAACGGCTAAACATTCACCATCAGAACTCTCACTATAAACAACAACAGTCTTACCACCTATACACTTATCTTTCAGTTGGTAAGTTCTATTCCTTTTCTCCTTATTCTGAAGCTTCTAACAATCATCAATAACATGATTAGTTTTATTATGATACATGCAGATCTCTCCGCTAACACTTCCTGCAAAATATTATTGGACAGATGAAGTTGAATCATAGATAAAGCCTTGCAGCCCTTTCGCTTCTCTGCGTCGAACCACTTCTCTGCATCCTTTCCGAATCCATTCAGCGCTTCATCCAGATCAGGTGTTTGGGCGAGAATCACCCGCATCTTCACCTGCCACAAGAAGGTGTAGTCGAGTTGTGGTATATCAAACTTTAATGACATGTCGCAAACCCTAGACTAGAACTTGGGGATCTGATACCACCTGTTATAAGTGCTACAATAAGATAAGGGAGAACGAAAAGAAAATCATAGCAAGGGGACACAAATTTAACATGGAAAAACCTCTCCAACAAAGAGAGGTAAAAACCATGGACGCCTGCCAGTGAAACTTCACTATACGGGATGTGTTTACACAACACCGAAGATTTTTACAGATACAACTTATCCTAACCGACGGCTTACAAGAGGTTTATAGCGTAGTGGAAACCTAGATCTTCAACGATCTGTACCGAGAGAGGGCTTCGCGCCGCACCCCCAGGCGTCCCTAGTGGCACGGTGATTTGAGTATTTAAGATTAGAATTTTCAGATTGTGTTTCATGTGTTAGATGTATATTATGCACACATGCTTGGTCATTTCGTTCTAATCAAACCTGTATGATGCGTCACGAGAGACGAAACATGTGCGTTAGTTTGATTGAGTAACATGGTAATATGGAACTGAGAAAAGTTCAAAACGAACCTTGAACTCGTAGATCTCAGCGAAATCACACCCTGAACTCACAATCCCCGTAATCGGCACACTAAACTTACAAATCCCAGTTCGATTAGAACCCTGGGTTCGAAGCCAAACAGGGATTGCCAACATGGCTGGGATTGGCGTGTGAGAAGGAGAGCCTAGCACTAATTTAGCCTGGCCCGCTGCGACGACCCACTTATTTCATTTGCGGTGGTGTCTCCTGGTCTTCTCCGCTTCTCCTCTGCTCCTGCGACGGCAATGGCGGTAGGCGGGTGATCGGTGGGAGACAACAAGCATCGCGACGACGCGACGAACGGCGACGACGCAGGTACTGATCCTCATCTTCTTCTCCTTGGGTGGCCAAAGTTTTTTTGTCTCCTAGTCATTAGGGTTAGGGTTTTGCGGGAATAATTGGGGCTTTTTGGTGGTGGTAAAGATACAATTTTTGCTCGATTTGGAAGTTTTTTTTCATTGATACCATGCGGAGTAGCAGAGCATAGTGGTTTATTTGATTTTTATTTCAGTTCACTCATGGATCCGATGGAGATTTTGAACGTTCGATTTCATATGGGAGGCGAGTTCATCCGCTTGGGTCGGACTATGGACTATGTGGGTGGAGATGAGGAGATTTCAGGAGGGACAAGTTGTCATTGCAGGAGGTGATAGGGCACCTGAAAGATCATATGAATTTCAAGCATTCGATGAAGCTTTCCTTTTTGATTCCTGGAAAAGGACTAGATGATGGACTGATGTTTCTCAGCACTGACAGTGCATGTGTGCAGATGGCAAAGTATGTGGGAAGGGTAGCAGACATTTATGTTGAGTACCATGGGGAGGAGGATAGTGAGAACAGTAGTACTGGTAGTGATTTTGAAGATGAAATTATTGATATAGATGGAAGTGATGATGAACCTGACCAAGTGATAACTGCAGAACCTGCTGATACTGAAGAAGATGATGTGGTCATTACTCAGGTGCTTGTTACTGATAAAAAGGGGGCCATTTCACACATAATTAACAGTCCAGTGAAGGCAACTGGTGGATCAAGAACAGTTCTCATTGATCCAAGTAATGTCCCAATAGAGGTAGTTAATCAGTCAAATGTTGCTCCTAGACCAGTACAAAACCCGCTGAATTTTGTTAAAAATGTTGCTACTGACAGTGATGATTTAGAGGACAGTGAGTATGTACCACACACTAATGACAGTGGTGAAGATTCAAAGGTGAAAGAGTTAAGACAGCATGCCAGAAAATTTAAGAAAAGGATGAGAGACACAAAGAGTTGGATGGGGATAGATGCAACAGTTGCAGTTCCAATTGATTTAGTTGCTAATGTTCAGGACCTCTTAGGGGAAGAAGAGAAGGATTGGAACTATGATTCATCAGATGAAGACTATTCTTATGATGAAGATTCAGATGGCAAGATGGTGAAGAGGAAGAGTAGGTACCCAAGATTCAACAATGACACAGAAATTCCCCATTTCACCTTGACTATGGTGTTTAGAAGCAAGAATCAGTTATGCAAAGCAATCAGGAGATATGGACTAGCTACAAAAATGAGTATCTCATTCATTAAATCAGAGGGAGATAGAGTGAGGGTGAAGTGTGGCTGGCCTAACTGCCCTTGGCTTCTTTATGCAGCCAAAACCTCAAGAAGTAGCAGATTCTAGATTATCACAATCAATGATGTTCATCATTGTGCTCAAAATAGAGATAACAAACTAGTGACTGCTAAGGTGATTGCACAGAGGTATGAACACTTCATACTAGCAAATCCAATGTGGAATATTGAGAGTATGAAAGAAACTGTGCTGCAAGATATGTTTGCGGATGTTTCCACATCAAAGTGCAAGCATGCAAAGAAGCTGGTTATGGATAGATTGATGTCTGGAATGAAGAATGAGTACACAAGGGTTTTTGATTATCAACTAGAGTTACTTAGAAGCAATCCTGGAACTACATTAGATGTTTGCTTGGATCCAACAGTCATGGACCAACATATATTACAGAGCTTTTATGTATGCTTTGATGCATTAAAGAAAGGTTTTAAGGCAGGATGTAGGAGGGTGATTGGATTAGATGGCTGATTTTTCAAAGGAGTTGCGAAAGGTGAACTGCTATGTGCCATTGCTAGATATGCAAACAATCAGATGTATCCAGTGGAATGGGAAGTAGTAGAACAAGAAACAAATGAAACTTGGAAATGGTTCATTGGGTTGCTTATTAAAGATCTTGATGTGAACAATAATGGAGCAGGATGGGTTTTCATTTCAGATCAGCAAAAGGGTCTGATAAATGCCATAAAGGATTACCTTCCCGATGTTGAGTACAGGATGTGTGCAAGGCATATTTATGCCAATTGGAGGAAGAAACATAGGGCTCATGAGTGGCAGAAAAAATTCTGGGCAGTGGCCAAGGCAGCCAATGTGCAGGATTTCAATTACTATAAAGCAAAGCTGGCACAAGAGACACCTGAGGGTGCGAAGGACATTATGAAAAATGCTCCAGAACATTGGGCAAGGGCATATTTTCTAGTTGTCTCTAATTGTGAGTCTGTTGACAACAATTTGTGTGAATCATTCAACCATGCTATAGTTGATGCTAGGTTCTACCCCATCATATCCATGCAAGAAAAAATTAGGTGAATCCTTCAACCATTCTTTTATCTTTGCACATACATTGTTACTATTTAGCATTATCTCTGCAATAATTATCAGTAGTTAACATAGCATTGTCTCTGCAATAATTTAGGAAGAAGATCTTCACTAGAATTCAGGAACAAAGAGAGAAAGGTGAGAAAATGCATGGTACAATATGCCCTAGCATTTTTAAGAAATTGCAGGCTGCAGTTGCCAGAACACAGTTTATGGAAGTTTTATGGAATGACAAAGATGGATTTGAGGTGAAACTACTGACTGGTAGAAGGAGGCAGTACACTGTTAGTCTTGATAATAGGACATGCTCATGTGGGTATTTTCAGCTAGCAGGTCTACCTTGTGCTCATGCCATAACTACAATTTATAAATGTGGCAAACAAATTGAAGAGTTCATTGCTCCTTGATACTCAATAGCTGTGTTCAAACAGATTTATGAGCATGTCCTTCTGCCTGTAGAAGGTGAGGAGATGTGGCCAATTTCTGACAACCCTAGGCCACAGTCACCTGGTTATGTAAGAATGCCAGGAAGGCCTAAGGAAAATGCTAGGAAGAGAAAAGAAACTGAGAAGTCAAGGGGCAAGAAAATGAGCAAGCATGGCACAATTATAGTTTGTTCACTATATAAAGGCAGTGGACATAACAAGTCTGGCTGCAAATCTAATCCAGAGAGAGGAAATAAGAAATTCCAACACCTTTCAAAGAATAGCAAGGTATCAAATTCCTTCAAATTTAATCTTTGCTATTACTTAGGAAATTATGCATGTTTTGTAGGGTTCGCAGCATAGAAAACAAAAAAATTCCTACGATGGGAACTATGTACCAAGATCTATCTACTAGATACAAACAACGAGCGGATGTATATCCGTAGAGAACATACCCTTGAAGACCGACAAAGCTTAACGATTTCAACTCGTGGTTGATGTAGATGATCTCTTGCCGATCTCAAGATCGAGAGGAAGTCCTAGCGCCGCAAAGCAGCAGCGCATCCGTGCTCGCACACACGTACAAGACACCGAGCAACCTCTGCCTCCTCGCTCCAGCGATGCAGCGGAAGCACAAACCTTTCTTGCCGAATAGCCACCGGGAACATGTATCTCGCTAGTCCGATACCATGGGAGATAAATTCTAGAGGGGGAGAGAGATCCTTCACGAGGAGGTGTGAGTGAGAAGTGAGAGTAGGGGCTCCTTATATAGGGGAGGGGGAAGCCCAAGGGGGCATGTCCACCATCCATGGAGGGTGCCTCCACCTCTCCCTCATTCATGTGGGTGGATACTCCACTCACAAAATGGCCCTTCAATTTTCTCCACTAAAAAATCCACTCAAATTCCCATTAAATTTCCACCAAATTTAATGCAAACTCTCATTAAATAAAACTCTTTTATTTTATTCAGAATTTTGTCAATTACTTTAATGACAAACATTCACAAATAACCCCTTGCTAGAATTCCATTTCACATGCATAACCTCTTTATGCAATTTCACCCGAAAACCTGTTTCGGTATCTAGTGAAATAAATTCCTGCGCTTGTTTATTCTTTCGGCATGAAATACTTGCTCCAACTGGATGTCGGTGTCCCTTAAGTGTGTCACCCTGTGGTTCGCGAATAATGCGGACATGATCGAGACCCTTCTCCGATCAATAATCAGTAGCGGGACCTGGAGATCCATACTGACTCCCACACATTCAACGATGACTTTTCCTATGATCATCGGAACCTTTTACGCTTGTATCTTAATCCCTTTGTTCACGATATATTACATGTCCGAGATTCGATCATCGGTATCTCCATACCTAGTTTGATCTCGTTACTGACATGCACTCTTTTCTCGTTCCCGTGATATAACATTCTAGTGATCAAATCACTTGCTTGCAAGCTAACCAATGTGATATCACCGAGAGGGCCCGGAGTATATCTATCCGTCATCGGGATGAACAAATTCCACTCTTGCTCCATGATTCTCAACATAACACTTTAGTAGCTTTGAAGCCATCTTTATAATCACCTAGTTACGGTGTGACATTTGATGTCAACAAGAAACTCTTCCGGTGTTAGTGATTGGCATGATCTCATGGTCTAAGAATTAGGACTACTTAGTAAGTTGTTTATAGCAATATAAACTCAATGACTTGATCGTAATGCTATACTTCGGATGAATGTTCATCACACCATTACACTAATGTTGTGATCTCGTTATTAACAACATCCAATGTCTATGATCAGGAAAATGTGATCATCTTGTTAATCAACGAACTAGTTTATGAGAGAGGCATAACTAGGAACTTTCTGTTTGTTTATTAAACACACATGTATTAACGTTTCCGTATTAATACAATTATAGCATGCAAAATAAACATCTATCATATACTTGGAATACACATAATAAACATTTTATTATTGTCTCTCAGGGCATATTCCCTTCAGTCTCCCACTTGCACTAGAGACAATAATCTAGTTACATATTGATGTATCTAACACCCATGGAGTTCTGGTGTAGATCATGTTTTGCTCTAGGGAGAGTTTTAGTCAACGGATCTGCTACATTGAGATCCGTATGTACTTTACAAATCTTTATATCTCCATCCTTGACATGCTCGCGGATGGAGTGAAACCGGCGCTTAATATGCTTGGAATGATTGTGAGACCTTGGCTCTTGGCATTGGCAATGGCACCATTGTTGTCACAATAGATCACCATTGGGTCCAACGCGTTTGCAACCACACCTAGTTCGGATATGAACTCCTTCATCCAAACCGCTTCCTGAGCCGCTTCTGAAGGAGCAACATATTCGGCCTCCATTGTTGATCCCGCCACCACAGGTTGTGTGGAGCTCCTCCAACTAACCGCTCCGCCATTCATGAGAAATACGTATCTGGATTGAGACTTAGAGTCATCCGGATCGGTGTCAAAGCTAGCGACGAGCTCTTCTTCACCTCCATATACAAGAAACATATCCTTAGTTCTTCGCAAGTACTTAAGGATATTCTTGACCGCTTTCCAGTGTTCCGAACCTAGATCCGATTGGTACCTACTAGTCAAACTAATAGCATGTGGCACATCCGGTCTTGTACATAGCATGGCGTACATTATAGAGCCTATGGCTGAAGCATAGGGGACTTTGTCCATTTTCTCTCTTTCTTCCGCCGTAGCCGGACTTTGAGTCTTACTCAATGTCGTGCCTTGTGTCATAGGTAAGAACCCCTTCTTACCATCTTCCATTTTAAACTTCTTTAAAATCTTATCAAGGTATGTACTTTGTGATAGCCCTATTAGGCGCCTAGATCTATCTCTATAGATCTTTATGCCTAATATGTATGACGCTTCACCTAGGTCCTTCATTGAAAATTTGTTGTTTAGATAACTTTTAACACGGTTTAAAATATCTATATCATTTCCGATCAATAATATGTCATCCACATATAATATCAGAAATGCCACATTGCTCCCACTCACTTTCTTGTAAATACAAGCTTCTCCATAAGTTTGGACAAATCCAAACTCTTTGATCACCTCATCAAAGCGGAGATTCCAACTTCTTTTAAACCGTATGCTTCAATCCATAGATGGATCGCTGAAGCTTGCACACCTTGTTAGCATCCTTAGGATCGACAAAACCCTTTGGTTGTATCATATACAACTCTTCTTCAATATTACCATTGAGAAATGCGGTTTTGACATCCATCTGCCATATCTCATAATCGAAATATGCAGCAACTGCTAACATAATCCTAACTGGCTTTAGCATCGCTACGGGAGAGAATGTCTCATCGTAGTCAACTCCTTGAATTTGTCGAAACCCCTTTGCGACAAGTCGAGCTTTATAGACGGTTACATTACCATCAGCATCAGTTTTCCTTTTGAAAATCCATTTGTTCTCCACGGCCTTTCGGTCATGAGGTAATTCCACCAAGTTCCAAACTTGATTTTCATACATGGATTCCATCTCGGATTTCATGGCTTCTAACCATTTGTTGGAATCCGGGCTCACCATCGCTTATTCATACGTCACAGGGTCATCATTTTCATCAACCATGAAATTCATGACAGGATTTCCGTACAGCTCGGGAGCTGCACGCGTCCTGCTAGACCTGCAAGGTTCAGTAGTACTCTCTTTCGGAGTTTCATGATCATTATCATTAGCTCCTTCTTCAACAGGTGAAGCCAACTCCGGAACAACTTTCGGCGCTGTGCTACTCGCCATACTTTGAAGAGAAGGTTAAATAACCTCTTCGAGTTCTACCTTCCGACTACTCACACCTTTCGCAAGAAACTCTTTCTCTAGAAAGGATCCATTCTTGGCAACAAAAACCTTGCCCTCGGATCTGTCATAGAAGGAATACCCAATAGTTTCCTTAGGGTATCCTATGAAGACGCATTTTTCCGCTTTGGGTTCGAGTTTATCCGTTTGAAGTTTCTTCACATAAACATCGCATCCCCAAACTTTAAGAAATGACAGCTTAGGTTTGTTTCCAAACCACAATTCATACGGTGTCTTTTCAACGGATTTAGATGGTGCCCGATTTAAAGTGAATGCAGCAGTTTCTAGTGCATAACCCCAAAATGACAACGGCAAGTCCGTCAGAGACATCATAGATCGAACCATATCTAATAAAGTACGATTACGATGTTCCGACACACCATTTCTCTGTGGTGTTCCGGCAGGTGTGAGTTGTGAAACAATTCCACACTCTTTCATGTGAGTGCTAAACTCGTAACTTAGATACTCACCTCCACGGTCGGACCGTAGAAATTTGATCTTTCTATTATGATGATTTTCCACTTCATTCTGAAATTCCTTGAACTTTTCAAAGGTTTCAGACTTGTGTTTCATCAAGTAGATATAACCGTATTGAAAGGACATTTTATAATCCCTAGTGTTTTGTTTGTTAGATAACAATATCAAGGATCATTTAATGTGTGTTGAAGTGTTGCAGCTACCTATGAGAAAAAGGGAAAGGACTATGTTTTTGGGGGGCGGATAATCCGCCACCACCAGGGGCGGATAATCCGTCCCTCCCTCTTCCCAAGTACGCGCAAGCCCCAGAAGGGGGGCGGAATTTTGGCCGGATAATCCGCCCCTCAGGGGGGCCAGATAGTCCGCCCCCCCTGCTCATCGCCAAGGCGCAAGCCCTAGAGAGGGGGCGGAGTATTGGCCGGACTTTACGGCCTGGCCGGATAATCCGCCCCTCGGGAGGGCCGGATTATCCGCCCCTCCCCCCAAGATCTTCACCAAGTTCTGCAGGCGCCAGCCCCAGAGAGGGGCGGAGTTTTCCCCGGAGAATCTGCCCTTGGGGCGGAGTTTTCCCAGGGGCGGATAATCCGCCCCAAGTGGGGGGCGGATAATCCGCCCCCAAAGTTGTGCAACGGCCAGATCTGGGGAGGGGGTATTTAAGCCAGCCTTCCCCCTCCTGCCAGAATGCTTGATTTATCTCAAAAAAGACCAGATCAGATCTGAAAGCTTCATCCAAGAGTGCTCCACCTAGATCCACCCAAAGGCCCCATCCCTTGGGGAATCGAAGGAGGAGAACTCGATCTTCATCATCAGCAATCAAGCGCTTCATCTCCTCTCCATTCATTTGGAGAACCCCCGATCTAGTATTTCTTGCAAATACCTAGATCCTTGTTTTTGTTTATATTGATAAACCTTGTTCTTGTGGCATCTTGTTGTCATCTCGGGAGCCCCAAATTCGGTTGTGGGTGTGTGCCCCGATAGTGTTGTAAAAGGCACCGGTTCCCGCCTCGAAGGGATCCAATAGTGGAGAAGGTGGATCAGGCCTTTCGTGGCGAGATCCATCGGAGAATAGGGTGAGGCCTATTGTGGCGTGGTGGTCTTAGAACCGCCCACCCCTCCAACGCAGATGTACTTCCCTTAACAAGGAAGGAACTGCGGTAAAACAAATCCCTGTGTCTCCACGTGCTCCACTACGGTTTCGTCGCTCCTCTTTTACGTGCTTAGTAGTTAGGGTTACATATAGGGAAATTCTCGTAGTTTCATATCTAGAGAATTTACTTTGTGTCAAGCCTAAAATTGAAAAAGTATTAAAAATTGGTTAGCACCTATTCACCCCCCCCCCCTCTAGGTGCCCATACGATCCATTTCAATTGGTATCAGATCCTCGGCTCTTATTTCGGGCTTAACCGCCTAAGAGAAGTATGGGTTCCAAGGTAGATGGGAGTGATGCTCCGGAGGTAGTCACCATGAACGATCTCAAGACGTTGGAAACAACCTTGGTGAGTTCAATGGAGGCTAAGATGGAAGAGATGCGTCAATTGATAATGCGTCTCTCCACATCCGCAACATCACCTCCATCTAACTCTGAGGATATCACTCCGCAATCCAAGGAAACGGGTAAAACTGTTTCCAAAGATAACGAAGTGGTTAGTGATGATACTAGCAAGAGCTCCTCCTCGAAAAAGGATAGCGGTAAGGATGGATACAATGAGGTTTCTCATGTGTATTCCCCTGATCCACCTATCCCTCACCCACATATACATAATAGGGGTGATCCACCCAAACTTTCTGCATCTACTTTCTCTCAATGGCAATTTTTGATGAAATCTCATGTGTGCAGTTCCTCCGTAGAGTTGTGGAAGATCATCGAAAATGGTCTTCATGTTGGAAACCCCAACAATCTCACAAGAAGATAAGTGGTCGATAGCCAACTCAACGCTGCAGCTCTACACATGATACAGCTTGGTGTGGGTGACAAAGACATGCCACACATTCAGCATCTTAGGACAGCTAAAGAAGCTTGGGATGCACTCACCGAGCTCTTCATCGGAAATGAAAGTATGAGAGGGAATAGATATGATGCATTGAGCAATGAAGCTGAAGGATTCTATATGCTGGATGGAGAAGACCACGAGGACATGTATAGGAGGCTCAAGGCAATAGCCACAACCTTCAGAAACCACGGTGCAGCTCATGTTGATGATTCTTGGATCAAGCGCAAGTATGTCAGTGCTCTTATGCCATTTGAGCCCACAGATTTGAAAAGTCTCCA
This sequence comes from Avena sativa, assembly GCA_916181665.1. Taxonomy (NCBI): domain Eukaryota; kingdom Viridiplantae; phylum Streptophyta; class Magnoliopsida; order Poales; family Poaceae; genus Avena; species Avena sativa. The sequence continues at coordinate 263,459,383 of OV702284.1, read as the reverse complement.
AGGTAGGCATAACTATCACCTCATGTCATCCAATGAGGTAATGCAAGAAATGGCCGCTTTCAAAGTGGCTGCCAAGAATGTCGAAGATGCTCGTGCTCGAGCTATGGGGATGCAAAAGGGGGTCAACATGGCCTTGAAGACTAGTGTGATTGATCATGATGAATATGCGGTAGAAGGTCTGGACTGTCCCGAGGATATAAAAAGGATCCACGGACAATACTTGGCTCTTTATGCAAGAAACTTTTGGAAAGATCCAGCCAAGGCTAAAGCTGAACTAGATCGTAAGAGTGGAGCCTATGGAAGAAAAGAAAATGGTCCCAAGCTGAGAACATGCTTCAATTGTGGTGACCGGCTGCACTTCGTAGCTGAGTGTCCATATCAAAGTAGGGAGGATAATGGAGGAAGACTCATTTTCAAGGACAAATCAAAAGCTCCACGTAAGAAATAGTTTGTAAAGAAGAATGCTCCTTTCAAGAAGCAACCAAAGATTGTTCTAGTGGCTCAAGAAGAATATTCATCGGGGAGTGAAGATGAGGACGAGGACGATAGCTCTCAAGAGGTGGCTGCTATAGCCACCACATCTACATCAACATCTCTCTTCGACTCTCCGAACGAAAACATCATCAACAAGAATGCTACTTGTCTCATGGCAAGAAGCTCCGAGGTAACTTCTTCTAACTCTTCTTTTCCCAAGGCTATGATAGACATGGATGATCCTACTAGTCTTAAGGTTAAAGAAGAGATTATTGCTTTGGATTATTTCTACACTAACTTGCAAGGTGAGCACAAAGTTCGTTTTGAAGCTCTTATGGATCAGCTGGCCCAAAACGAAGCACTCCTCGAATAAAAGGGCAGAAATGAAAGGGAGGATGCAATGGAAATTGCATCCCTAAAAAATGCTCTTGAAGAAGAAGAAGATCGGGTCTCCCTTGAAGAGAGGCTTGAGTCTATGGAAGAGTCACATGAAGAAATTGTGACTAAACTTGTTAAGGAACATGACAATGCTGTCACCAAAGCAAAGAAGTTAAAGAAGGAAAGGATTGACATTGGGGCTGCTCATGATAGACTCTCCGAGGAATTGGAGAAACTTGACAATGCTCACAAGGCGTTGAAAACGAGTTCTCTATTCTCAATGAGTCACATGATCAGCTTCAAAGTCGATTGGTCAAATATTATACTCCTAGCTCGTCCAACTCAACATATAGTAACAAGAAAAATGCTAGTGTGGAAAAAGAAGTGATCAAGGACATCTCTACCAAGGAGAAAGGTGTGCTTGATGAAGTCCTTGGCAAGAAAAGGTCAAATCATGGTAAAGAGGGACTTGGGTATGTCACCAAGTCCAAGAAGAAGAAAACCAAGAAGAACAAGACCAAGAATGTGCAATTAAAGACAAGCACCGCTGAGAAGAAATGTCACAAAAGACAAGACTAATAATATTGGTTTTGCAGGGTCTCACAATCTGAATTATGAACTCTTTTGTGATGACTATGGCGATGTTTATGCTTATTATGTCGGTCTTTTTGATGAATATATTGCTTGGTCTATTTGGGTCCCAAAGACCCTTGTTACTAACATGAAAGGACCCATTGAAAAATGGGTACCTAAAACCAAGAAGTAATTTTCTTGCAGGGCTATGCTTCCGGTGGGTCGAAATGGGTGCTGGATAGTGGCTGCACTAGTCATATGACCGGAAGCAAGGAGATCATCACGAAGATGCGTCCAAATCATGATAATATCACAGTCTCCTATGGTGATAAGTCAAAATCTCAGGTATTGGGTCTTGGCAAGGTTGTGGTTGCCCACGATATCTCTCTCGTGGACGTCATGCTTGTTGAGACCCTCGGTTACAACCTTCTTTCTGTTCGTGCCCTTGGCAAGATGGGTTTTGCTGTTTTGTCGATGATGATTTGGTGGTACTCTTGTGGAGCAAGTCTCTAAAGGTCGCTTTTGTTGGATACGTCGAAAATGACCTGTATGTGGTGGACTTCTCGGGGAAAACCACTTCGGGTCCGATGTGTCTATTCGGAAAGGCCGACGTGGGCTGGCTATGGCATCACCGTTTAGCCCATGTCAACATGAGAACTTTGCAAAGTCTCTATAAGGGTTGCCACATCCTTGGACTAAAAGACAATGTCTCTTTTGCCAAAGATCGTGTTTGCAGGACTTGTGTAGAAGGAAAAATGCATGACTCTCCCCACAAGAGAAAGACTATTGTGTCATCAAAGAGGATCTTGGAATTACTTCATGTGGATTTATTTGGTCCTCCTTCTCATGCAAGTCTTGGTGGGAAGAAATATTGCTTGGTCATTGTCGATGATTACTCAAGATATACATGGGTCTATTTCTTCAAGCTGAAAAGTGAGACTCAACAAACTGTCATCGACTTTGCCAATGAAGTTCAACGTCAATACAATGTTCCTATCTTGGCAATTAGAAGTGACAACGGCTCCGAATTCAAGAACTACACTTTAAATGAGTTTCTTAGCGAATAGGGGATTAGACATCAATATTCCGCTGCGTACACCCCTCAACAAAATGGTGTAGCCGCGAGGAAGAACCGTACTTTGATGGATATGGCAAGATCTATGCTAGCTGAATTCAAGTCTCCTTATAATTTTTGGGCTGAAGCCATATCCACTGCTTGTCACTCATCAAACCGGCTCTACCTTCGAAAGATTTTGGACAAGACTCCATATGAAATACTTATCGGTAACAAGCCCAACATCTCATACTTCAGGGTATTCGGGTGTAAGTGTTTCTTTCTTATTAAAGGTGTCCGTTTGTCAAAATTTGAGTCCAAGGCTTTAGAAGGTATTTTTGTTGGTTACGGTGCTAAATCCCACACTTATAGAGTCTACAACAAGTTCACTGGGATTGTTGTAGAATCTTGTAGTGTGGAGTTCGATGAAAATAACGGCTCCTTTGTAGGGCAAGTTGATGTTTGTGATGCAGATGTTGAGATACCCCAAGAAGCCATAAGAAGAATGTGCGTGGGATTTTTCCGCCCCATTGAGGAACCCCTTGTGGCGGATCGGGAAGGACAATGCTCCACACATGTGGAGCCCTCATCTACACAAGATCAACAAGCTCCTACTGTTGGAGAAAATCCTGCATCAACACCGCAATCTGCTGAAGATCAACTGTCCCCTGGACAAGTTGGTAGTCCTAGGCCGGACTATCCGCCCCCTCCAAGGGGCGGACAATCCGCCCCTGGCACTCCAACTCATTCCAGAGGATCCGAAGGAGAAGTCAACAACTCTGAAGCTCCCAGGCCGGATTCTCCGGCCCCCGAGGGCGGATTATCCGGCCCTGGGTCTCCAACTCCCGTCCGGCACTCTCAGGAAGATGGCTCTGGTTCTTCACCTCCCAGGCCGGATAGTCCGGCCCCTCCAAGGGGCGGATTATCCGGGCCTAAAGAAAATGTTTAGCAACAATGTTCTGGCATTAACGGAGACCAAGATCAAGGGTAGGGCAGTAATCAAGACAAGGATACAAATACTGAATCAACTCCTTCTAGAAACAATAAGGACATTGAGGCTCGTCGCAAGGCTCGTGCTGATCGGAACCTTGAACTAAGAGGTCACACTCTTGACAAGGTTGTTGGTGATCTACGACGAAGGGTATCCACTAGAAGAGAACTTGCAAGCTTCTGTGATCATCAAACTCACATTTACATGGTTGAACCGAAGAAGGTTTTTGATGCTCTTGAAGACCCCGATTGGGTTGTTGCAATGCATGAAGAATTAAATAACTTCGAACGCAACAAAGTTTGGAAGCTCGTAGAAAAACCAAAGGATTGCCGCAATGTTATCGGCACCAAGTGGATCTTCAAGAACAAATAGGATGAAAATGGCATTGTTGTGAGGAATAAACCACGAATCGTGGCTCAAGGATTCTCTCAAGTGGAAGGAATTGATTTTGGCGAGACCTACGCTCCTGTGGCTCGTCTTGAGTCTGTCTGTATCCTTCTTGCATATGCAGCCCATCATAATTTTAAATTACAACAAATGGATGTTAAGAGCGCTTTCCTTAATGGTCCTCTACATGAGTTAGTATACGTCAAGCAGCCCCCGGGGTTTGAGGACCCCAAATTCCCGAACCATGTCTACAAACTCGATAAGACGCTCTATGGCCTTAAACAAGCCCCACGTGCGTGGTATGAGAACCTTAAAGAGCTTTTGCTAGACCGTGGTTTCGAAGTTGGGCAAATCGATCCCACTCTTTTTACTAAGAAGATTAATGGGGAGCTTTTTGTATGCCAACTTTATGTAGATGACATTATTTTTGGCTCTACTAACCAAGCTTTTAACGATGAATTTTCAAAGCTTATGACTGACAGGTTTGAGATGTCCATGATGGGTGAGCTGAGGTTCTTTCTTGGATTTGAGATCAAACAACTTAGAGAGGGAACCTTTATTAATCAAGCTAAGTACATCCAAGACATGCTCAAAAGGTTCAAGATGACGGATTTCAATGGTGTTGCTACCCCAATGCAAACAAAGTGTCATCTTGAGCTCAATCCCAAGGGTAAAGACATGGATCAAAAGGTATACCGATCCATGATCGGCTCTCTCCTTTACCTTTGCGCATCTAGGCCCGATATCGTGTTAAGTGTAGGAGTGTGTGCAAGGTACCAAGACGCTCCTAAAGAAAGCCACTTAGTGGCAGTCAAGCGAATCTTCCGATATTTGGTTCATTCCCCAAATTTTGGGTTATGGTATCCCGAGGGTTCAAGTTTCTCTCTATGTGGTTACACTGATTCAGATTGGGTTGCTGACAAAGATGATAGGAAATCAACCTCTGGTGCATGTCAATTCTTGGGCAGGTCTCTAGTGTGTTGGTCATCAAAGAAACAGAATTGTATTTCACTCTCAACCGCCGAAGATGAATATGTTGCTGCTGCAAGTGCTTGTACACAATTGTTATGGATGGGGCAAACTTTAAAGGAATATGGTGTCAATTGTGACAAAGTGCCTCTATTATGCGACAATGAAAGTGCTATCAAAATTGCTTACAATCCCGTGTAGCATACAAGAACAAAACATATAGAGATTCGCAACCACTTTATTCGGGATCATGTTGCTCGTGGTGATATTGCTCTATCCTTTGTGATCACGAAGACCAACTTGCTGATATTTTCACGAAGCCTCTTGATGAAGCAAGATTTTGTTATTTTAGGAATGAGCTAAATGTCATAGATTCAAGGAGCCTGGCTTGACTACCCTTGCACACTCACTTGCTCTTATTCATGTATTTGGTTTAGATGCGGGCATAGACATAGGGGGAGTGTGGTCCTAATTGATTGGGCCAACCCTCCCCCCATAATGCCGAAAGCAAGTAAAATCATTTCCCTTAATATCATTTTGTGATATGTGGGTCATCGATGAGCATTGGTTTTGAACTCAAGATACATCTTCGTGGTGTCATGCCATGCGCTCCAACATGGTGGCTTCGGCCACCGCCCTCTTCCTCGAGAAGAGTTGTTTTCTCATGGGTCTCATTGGATTTTCTTGCATATCTCATGTTCGTATGGAAAACACACTCAAATTTGGCTTTTGATTGACTTGATTCTTGCAAATTTGGGTGTGTAGTACCATCTCAGTTTGATGCTTAGGGGCGTTAGCATCGCTCTTCTTCCTTTTTGGCATTTCGATGCCAAAGAGAGAGAAGTAGTTCTATTAGGTCTCGTGGATTTGCAAGGGATTTGCAAGGGTCGAGCGCAAGCATCTTTCTTTCAGTCATTTTATTTGCTTGCTTGTGCCTTTTTAGCGTGAACTCATTTGCTATTTGTGTTTGACTCTGTAAGACTTTGTCGTGTTTCACTAAGTTTGGTACGTTGTGTGGTATTCATGGATTTATCTATTGTGGATCTCATGGACTTCTGGATTTATTTATCTATTGTGGATCTCATGGAATTCTGGATTTATCTATGGAGGCATATTTGATGGCATATGGAATCATGGGCCTATCTAATGTATGCCTCAATATTGCTGGCATGATTGGGATGTGTTTGGAGGCTATCAAACAAACTATATTCTTTGGCTATATTCCTATCCCGATGGTATGACCTTGTTTCCCAAACCACCTTGTTTCAATTATCTTGGTTATGGAAGTTGTGTTCTCTCTAGTGTGTGTATTTGTATTCAAATGCAAATCTTAAATATGCACACATCTAGCGGGAGCGTCTTTCATTATTTAAGGTGGCATTTGCCGGTTTCATTGCAAATCCTAATATTGTCATCTAACACCAAAAAGGGGGAGATTGAAAGAACATTTTATAATCCCTAGTGTTTTGTGTGTTAGATAACAATATCAAGGATCATTTAATGTGTGTTGAAGTGTTGCAGCTACCTATGAGAAAAAGGGAAAGGACTATGTTTTTGGGGGGCGGATAATCCGCCCCCACCAGGGGCGGATAATCCGCCCCTCCCTCTTCCCAAGTAGGGGCAAGCCCCAGAAGGGGGCGGAATTTTGACCGGATATTCTGGCCTTGCCGGATAATCCGCCCCTCAGGGGGCCCGGATAGTCCGCCCCCCTGCTCATCGCCAAGGCGCAAGCCCCAGAGAGGGGGTGGAGTATTGGCCGGACTTTCCAGCCTGGCCGGATAATCCGCCCCTCAGGGGGGCCGGATTATCCTCCCCCCCCCCCCCCCCCCCCAAGATCTTCACCAAGTTCTGCAGGCGCCAGCCCCAGAGAGGGCACGGAGTTTCCCCCGGAGAATCCGCCCTTGGGGCAGAGTTTTCCCAGGGGCGGATAATCCGTCCCAAGTGGGGGGCGGATAATCCGCCCCCAAAGTTGTGCAACGGCCAGATCTGGGGAGGGGGTATTTAAGCCAGCCTTCCCCCTCCTGCCAGAATGCTTGATTTATCTCGAAAAAGACCAGATCAGATCTGAAAGCTTCATCCAAGAGTGCTCCACCTAGATCCACCCAAAGGCCCCATCCCTTGGGGAATCGAAGGAGGAGAACTCGATGTTCATCATCAGCAATCAAGCGCTTCATCTCCTCTCCATTCATTTGGAGAACCCCCGATCTAGTATTTCTTGCAAATACCTAGATCCTTGTTTTTGTTTATATTGATAAACATTGTTCTTGTGGCAGCTTGTTGTCATCTCGGGAGCCCCCAATTCGGTTGTGGGTGTGTGCCCCGATAGTGTTGTAAAAGGCACCGGTTCCCGCCTCGAAGGGATCCAATAGTGGAGAAGGTGGATCAGGCCTCTCGTGGCGAGATCCATCGCAGAATAGGGTGAGGCCTTGTAACACCCTCAGAATCGGCCCTATGCAAGTTTTAGCGAAACCCGCCAAACCCGCATAGAAACGATTCAAAGGTGCCCACCAGGCACTTTCGTGCGGGTGGAAAACGAAGTAATAACATTACACAACAGTCCTCGATGGGACCCACAGAATAGATATATATAACAGCGACTCAAAGAGTCAAGAATACAGATATTATATACAAAGATCCAAATCACCTTGAAACGATATAGCGTCCATCTACGGACAAGATGCAAATGGGGCTAAGAGCCCTGAAGAATAACCAATGGCGTCCATAACCCTGCCCAGGCCAAGCCGGAAGGGTAACCCTGCTAACGACGTCGAACTCAAAACCTGCTTAAACAAAAGGGGTGCCGACAAAGGGCAAAAGAAAAAGAGGAGCGTCAGTACTGAGGCCAGTACACGGCGAGACTAGAATTCGGCGGTCCTCGCCTACATAGGTATGGTGGACTGAGCGGCAGCGGCAGCATGCACTAAGCAACCTATAGAGACTCGGTACAGCTGTCGGCTATCAGAGAGGGGTAAGAAAGATCTATCCGGAACCAGACTGATACTAACATCAAACAAAACCCATCCTGGCGTTTCCCCTCGAGACCAAACGAGGAAGTCAACCGAGGAACTCACACAGTTGGCAGTTTTATTTATTCGGTTATCGTTGCAGCAATTACTAGTCAGGTTTAGGTAATCATCCTAATAAAATAAGCAGTGGGCACTTTTAGTTGACCATTCCGTGATAGTTGCAACACTTACTAGTCAGATACAATTAGCATGAGATAACCCAAAAACCCAGCAGTTGTTGGTACTTTTATTCAGCCATTCCATTATAGTTGCAATACTTACTAGTCAGGTACAATGGTCGCAAGCGACTTCCAAACAAGCAATTGTTGGCAGTTTTATTTAGCCATTCCATTATAGTGAAGCTGATTACTAGTCATTATAAAGTCAAATTTATAGCACTACTTTAGTTATAGTTGTCTATGATCGAGATACTGTGCTCCAAGTCGTCCATAACCGCGGACACGGCTTTCAGAAAGTTTTACCCGGCCGGGGTGCACCAATAGCAACACACACTCGATCAACCACGGAAAAACCAAATCAAAACCCAACGAGGCTTTCACGACAAAGCAATCACAGGATTCAGAAATATTTCAGGGGGCCACCCCTTAAAGTAGACCCGCAACGAAGCCGGCCGGCTCCGAGACGGACTCAAGGTTGTGGGGACGGCTGTGAACGACTGGGAACCCAAAACTGGGCTTGTCGACACCGCGGAATCGTGCCACTATCCTAAACAGTACAGTGTGCTCCTCGCACAATCGTAAATAAAGCAGTAAAGCATGGCATAAGTACAGGATCGTAAATAAAACCTCAAACTAGTTTGTGGCCCCAAGAAATAAGACTGAATCAAGCTCTGGCTAAGGGGGGTCCCATAAGCCTCCCGGATGTGGATAGCGCGATAAATCAAGGAACAGGTATCAAGTACTCGGGGTCCTACGGGACACAAGTGGGCGGTCGGAAACCAAATGTTATCTATCACCCACCGATGCCTCTGCTTACTTACTTCAATTTTAGTTGTTAAACAGGAATTAAAGTGAACGATAAATAAAGCCGAGATCATCTCCAACATCAAACATGTGGCAATACTCCAACAACTGTGGTACATGGCGACACGCAACAGCACTTGAGCAAGCGACTACGACGCGCAAGTCCAACTATCTACCAAACAACAGGTAATAGGATGTGGCCAAGGCAATATAAGGCGGCAAGGGATATCTCGGGTACGAAAACTAGAGCATCGCAACACAGATAGCAATAGATCAACAGGAGGGAATAAATACTATAAAAGTAAGATAGGTAGAAAGGGGGAGATGCTCGCCTGAAAACATTGTCGAAGGTTCAACCGAAGATCGGGGCGAAGCTCACCTCAACTCAACGGCCTTATCCGTGAAGAAGCAAAACACTAGAATAAACACCGGATGCAATATTTAATACAACGGCAGAAGATCGGCATGATGCATGTATGATGCATGACATGGCAAAGGTGCGATGCAATTAGGCAAGATTAACAAGATTAAGCGGAACCGGGATCCCGACAATTAGTTAGATGGTTCAAGTTGTTTATCTACCCCGCAAATTAAATGTTGTTTTAGCATGGCAAAAGATAGCACCGATTCGCTACACAAATTTAAATGGGGCCAATATAAGGCTAGATTTGCCCGCATATGGGTCCCATATTTAATTATGAGGTGAATCGGCATAAGGCCCCCAAACCAATGATATGCATGCGAGAATGACAATTTTAATATGCAACGGGTTTTATATTTAGCATTTATAAAATAGGGCTCGGGAAAGGGGTCACACATTAGGGTTCGGCAGATCTTGGGGTTCCGGGGTTTCGGGGTCGGTCTCAAGGTTCAGGGTTCGACGGGTTTGGTCTCGGCGGGAGCGTTCTCGGTTAACGGGGTGGGTCCTGGCGCATCCGGGAAGAAGGCCTTGGTGTGGCGTCGGGGGCACGTCGGATCCGTCCTGGTCGGAGTCGTTCTTGTCGCCGCGAAGATCTTGTCGGGTCCGCGCCATCGAGTCGGTCTTGGCCTTCGGGGTGAGGAACTTGGCACCCTCGGGGAGCACTTATCGTATCCGTGAGAAAGCTCATGTCGGTCCGCGGGGTTCGGTCTTCGAGGTTCGACGGTGTCTTGGCGTCCCATGGAGGCATCCTTGGTGCTCCGTGTCGAAGGCATCGGGGTCTCCGGGGTTCGACAGGGTCCGTCGAGGATCGGTCTCCAGGATCGGGATCTGGGGTTCGGTCTTCGGAAGAAGGGCTTGGCGTCTTGAGTGTTACCCTGTGCATCCCTCGAAACATCAGCACAGAGATCTTGCCGGCATCCTCGGGTTCATGCGGCATCGATAGGCGAACTTGACGATGTGGTCCTGCTAGGCGTTCATGAGCAAACTTGGTGGTACCTGCATCTTGCGCACGCGGCAAGGCAGAGGAAAAACAGCTAGTGCGGTAGAAGGGCTCGGGGACAGACGACGGAGAACGGAGGCGGGCACGGGCGGCAGGCAGACGGGCCGGAGATCGCGGGAGGCTTGGCGAGGGGAGGCGGCAGCAACGCCAGGAGGGGGCGGGGTCGGCGCTGTCTCGGGGAGCTCGTGACAGCAGGAGGGGCGCGGGCCGGCGGGGACACGGGGCAGAGGCCGGAGGAGACGTCGGCGACGAGGACGATGGGGCGGCGCCTGGCGCGGCGGCGGCGGAGGTCGGGGAGGGAGGAGCTCGCGGTGGCCGGAGCGGGAGCGGCCGACGGCGGCGGACGGTGACGGCCAGGCGAGGAAACGCAGAGAGGGCGACGAGGCGCGCCGGAGGGCGAGGCAGGGCCGGCGGGGCTCTGCTTGGCGGCGGGGCGGGCGCCTGAGGGGGAGGAGACGGGCTCGCGGGCGACGGCGGCTCGGGGACGAGCAGGGGGTCCGCAGGTCGCAGGAGCGGGGCCGGTCCAAGGAAGCAGTCCGGCGCGTCCTTGCGGTGGGAGGAGACCGGCGGCGATGACTTGCAGGGAGGCACCAGGGTCGCCATCGAGCGAGGAAGGGGGACGCGGGGTTGGTGGGGAGCGAGGTAGGCGGCGTCGGGCTAGAGGGAGGAAGGAGAGAGAGGAGCGGGGGCGCGTGGGCCGTGTGCTGGACGCGGGGCAGGTGGGTGGGGCCGCGCGGGTGGGACCAGGGTGTCAGGGGGCGTCGGCTGGTGGAGGAAGTGGGGGCTGCTGGCCGGCTGCGTGCGTGTGTGGTGTGTGTGAGGCAGGGTTGAGGGAGTGGGGAGAGAGAGAGAGGGAGAGAAGGACAGGTGGCTGCGTGGGATTGGTCAGAGGCGAAGAGAGGGGTGAGGTGGCATATGGTGATTGGCCAGGGTGAGGTGGAGGCAAGGGTGGGTAGTTTAGGTTGGGTGCAAAAGGGGTTTAGGGGGACCGATTTGAACTGGGGGTGGTCGTTCGGGTCGAGTCGGCCCGTTCGACTGCCCCCACTAAAATAATTTAATATTTTATTTATGTTAAACGGACCGTTTGCAAACCGATAGCAGACAAACAAAATAATCCGGAGGCCCGGGGTTTGCGTTTGAATAAAGACGGGGCGTTTAGAAAACAAATATAGGTTTTTCCACAATTAGTTTTATACAAGCAAATGCAAGATGATGACGATGCTCAAATGCAATGTGGCATGATGACATGAGCATGCGGTCATGATGATGCAATGCACAAAAACAACGCGATTTTCTAGTAGTGGTTTTTGCGGGGCGCCACAGGCCTATTGTGGCGTGGTGGTCTTAGAACCGCCCACCCCTCCAATGCAGATGTACTTCCCTTAACAAGGAAGGAACTGTGGTAAAACAAATCCCTGTGTCTCCGCGCGCTCCACTACGGTTTCCTCGCTCCTCTTTTACGTGCTTAGTAGTTAGGGTTACATATAGGGAAATTCTCGTAGTTGCATATCTAGAGAATTTACTTTGTGTCAAGCCTAAAATTGAAAAAGTATTAAAAATTGGTTAGAACCTATTCACCCCCCCCCCCTCTAGGTGTCCATACGATCCATTTCACGTATCTAATCAAATCATCAGTGAAAGTAACAAAATAACGATATCCACCTCGCACTGACACACTCATTGGACCACATACATCAGAATGTATGATTTCTAATAAATTTGTCGCTCGTTCCATTGACCGGAAAACGGCGTTCTAGTCATCTTGCCCATAAGGCATGGCTCACATGTATCAAATGATTCAAAATCAAGTGATTCCAAAAGTCCATCCGAATGGAGCTTCTTCATGCGTTTAACGCCAATATGACCTAGACGGCAGTGCCACATATATGCGGATATATCATTATTTAGTTTAATCCTTTTAGAATCAACATTATGAATATGTGTAACATTATTATCGAGATCCAATAGAAATAAACCATTCATCATTGGTGCATGACCATAAAAGATTTCATTCATATAAATGGAACAACCATTGTTCTCGGATTTAAATGAATAACCACTTCGCAGTTAACACGATCCAGATACAATGTTCATGCTAAGTGCTGGCACCAGATAAAAATTCTTCAAGTTTATTACTAATCCCGACGGCAAGTGGAGAGGTAGTGTTCCGACGGCGATCACATCAACGCTTGATCCATTGCCGACACGCATCTTGACCTCACCCCTTGCTAGCGGTCGCTTGTTCTGTAGCCCCTGATTCGAGTTACAAATATTAGCAACTGAACCGGTATCAAATACCCAGGTGCTACTGCAAGCACTAGTCAAGTACACATCAATAACATGTATATCATATATACCTTTGTTTGCCTTGCCGGCCTTCTTGTCTGCCAAATACTTGGGGCAGTTGCGCTTCCAGTGGCCAGTCCCTTTACAATAGTAGCACTCGGTATGAGACTTAGGTCCAACTCGGGGTTTCTTTTCAGGCACGGCAACCGGCTTGCCGCCCTTACTTCCCTTCCGTTTTCCCTTCTTGTCTTTCTTGAAACCAGTGTTCCTATTGATCATCAACACTTGATGTTCCTTTTTGATCTCCACTTCTGCAGTTTTAAGCATTGATAGAAGCTCGGGGAGAGACTTCTTCATGCCTTGCATATTATAGTTCACCACGAAGCTCTTATAGCTAGGTGGCAGAGACTGCAGAACACGATGGATGCCTAAGTCAATGGGAATTGTTATTCCCAAGGACACAAGCTTATCGGCGTAACCCGACATCTTGAGTACATGCTCACTAACGGAGCTGTGCTCTTCCATCATGCAGCTAAAGAACTTTTCTGAAGCGTTGTACCTCTCTACAGCAGCATGTGTGTCGAAAATCATTTTCAACTCACCCATTGTATCAAATGCATTGCTGTTTTCGAAACGTTTTCGAAGCTCCGGCTCTAGCCCATACAATATGCCGCAATGAACTAAGTTGTGGTCCTCCTGACGAGTCTGATAGACATTCTTCTCCTCGTCAGGGGCATCCTCAAAGGGTGGGGGGCCTAGCGGCGCTTCTAGCACATATTGCTTTTGTGCAGCAAAGAGGAGAATCCTCAAATTCATGGCCCATTCGGTAAAGTTTCTACCATTCGTTGCAAGTTTCTCTTTCTCCATGAACACATTGAAATTAAAAGCAGGTGGTTCCATCTACAATAGAATTTGTAAAGTTTAGACTAAGTTTATGATAGATTGAGTTCAACTAATCCATATTACGAATGAACTCCCACTCAAAAACTGTTGGAATTATGCCCTAGAGGCAATAATAAAGATGTTATTATTATAATTCTTGTTCATGATAATGTTTATATTCCATGCTAGAATTGTATTAAGCGGAAACTTTAATACTTGTGTGGTTTGTGAACAACACCGTGTCCCTGGTACGCCTCCATGGACTAGCTCATTGATCAATGATGGTTAAGGTTTCCTAACCATAGACATGAGTTGTCAATTGATAATGAGATCATATCATTGGGAGAATGATATGATGGACAGACCCAAACTAAGCGAAGCAATTAGATCGTGTCATCGTGTTCGTCTTTGCGAAGCTTTTCTTATGTCAAATATTGTATTCCTTAGACCATGAGATAATACAACTCCCTGGTATCGTAAGAAAGCTTTGAGGTCATCAAACGTCATCCTATGAGAGGGTGATCATAAAGGTGTCTCTCAGGTGATCGGAAAGTATCTGTTGGGTTGTATGTATCGAGATGGGATTTGTCCCTCCCAAGTCGGAGAGATATACTTCGGGCCCACTCGGTAATCGATATCAACACCACTTGCAAGCATGTGGTTAAGGAGTTAATCACAAAGTGATATCGGATTACGAAACGAGTAAAGTACTGGCTGTGAACGAGATTGAACTAGGTATGACGGTACCGACGATCAAATCTCGGGCAAGTAAAATATCGCGAGACGAAGGGAATATATATGGGACTGATTGAATCCTGGCATTGTGGTTCATCTGATATGATCATCGATGAATGTGTGGGAGTCAATATGGGTTTCCAGACCCCGCTGTTGATTATTGATAGAAGATCATGTCTGCATATTCTCGAACCCGCAGGGTCACACACTTAACGTGTCTCGACGCTAGGATAGATTGGATAATTGGTTTATGAGTTTTTTGTTCGGAGTCTTGGATGGGATCCGGGACATCACGAGAGGTTCCGGAGTGGTCCGAAGAATAAGATTCATATAAGGCAGTGCAGTTTTTGGAGTTCGGAATTGTTCCGGGTTAATCGGTATTGTACCGGAAGCTTCTAGAACCTTCCGGAAGGGGACCAACGTGGACACACCTTCCGGGAGGAGGCATGGGCCTATGAGGGAGTGCCCTGGCCGCATTGGTCCAGGGGAACAAGGCCCCATAGGGCCCAGCCGGCCAAGAGAGGTTTAAACTCTAGATAGAGCTTCTAGAAGGGGGGGTTTCCTTGCCCCCCACTCCTTATCCTTTGGGGCCGCCGGTTTGGGCTTGGGGGAGGGGCTAGCGCTGCACCCCCCCCTCTATATAAAGAGGGGTGGGGGCGCACCAACCCCCCACACCATCCCCTCCAACCCTAGCCGCCCTGCTGCCTTCCTCTCTTCTTCCCGACTGTTTGTAGGCGAAGCCCTGCTGCAAAAATTCTCCACCATATACACCACGCCGTCGTGTTGTAGATCCAATCCGTCTCTCCACCATACTTGCTGGACCGAGGAAGGAGGAGACGTCGAGGTGCTGCACGTGTGCATCTCACGGAGGCACCGCCACTTGTGGTGCTAGATCGGATCGGATCGCGAGGAGGAGAAGCGAGTACGACTACATCACCCACGTTCCGACGAACGTTCCGCTGTGCGAATCTTCAAGGGTATGAAGATCTAATCCAATCTCTCTCGTTGTTTGCATCTCCTAGATTAGATCTTGGCTTTCCCTCTGTTCGCATCCGTAGAAAATTTTGATTTACTATGCCGCGAATCCCTTCAGTGGTGTCAGAGCTAGATCTATGCGTAGATGTGTTTCACGAGTAGAACGCAACATGGTTGTTGCGGGCGTTTATGTTTTCTGTTGCAAGCCTCTTGTTTGTGTTCTTCTTATGACGCGGGATAGTGAGATTGAAGCGGTCCAGGCCAACCTTACACGACGTCGTTCGCGAGACCGGCTCCGCACTTGACGTGTGGCTTGTTCCACACATGCGGCTGGTGGATGTCAGTTTCTCTCACTATAGTTGTCATGGGATTAACACCGGAGTTTGGTAACCATAATATCACCGTTGTGGCTTTCCGTAGGTAAGAATCGTTCTTAGCATCTACTCCCATAAGCCACGTAAAACATGCAACAACAAAGTAGAGGCGTCTAACTTGTTTTTGCAGGGAGTGTTTTCTGTGATATGGTATGGCCCAAGATGTGATGTGTATAATGTATGCGATGATCATGTTTTGTAATGTTTCACGACTTGCATGTCGATGAGTACACAATCGGCAGGAGCCATATGGTTGTCTTTATAATTGTGTATGACCTGTGTGTCAACTTCTTATGCGCCATGTAATAGTTTCACTTTATCGCTAAGTAGTTAGCAATAGTTGTAGTTGCTATTCGTGGTGGAGGCAATCATGGTGGAGTGATGGAGATCATGCCGGCATGCACAAGATGGAGATCATTGAGCGAATATTGGATATACCATGTCACATAAAGTTATATGCATGTGATGTTTATCCTTTTATGTATCTTATTATGCTTAGATCGCGACGGTAGCATTATAAGATGATTCCTCACTTAAAGATCAAGATAAAAACTGTGTTCTCCCCGAGTATGCACCGTTGCGAAAGTTCGTCGTGTCCAAGCATCACGTGATGATCGGGTGCTATAGACTCTACGCTCACATACAACGGGTGCAAGCCAGTTTTGCACACGCGGAAATACTTGGGTCTAACTTGACGAGCCTAGCATGTACAGACATGGCCTCGGAACACATGAACCGAAAGGTTAAGCATGAGTCATATGAATGATATGATCGACACTTCGTTGTCCACCATTGAAGCCACATCTCTTCTCGTGATGATCGGATTAGGTGTGGTGAATTTGGATCATGTTCACTAAACAACTTGAGGGATGTTGAATTTAGTGGGAGTTCATCTAGTAATTTGATTAAAAGTTGAACTAGTTATCATGAACATAGTCTAAGTTGTACTTGCAAATACTGTAGATCACATGGCTAAGTCCAACTTCAACTTCAACGTTTTTGCTGAGATAGAAAAGCTTAGAAACAATGGGTCTAACTTCACCAAATGGTTCCGCATTCTAAGAATCATTCTCGCTGGCGGACAAAAGGACTATGTCCTTGGGAAAGCGTTAGGTGACCCCCCTGCTGCAACTGCACCGGCTGATGAGAAAGCTGTTTATCAGTCGCGCAAAGATGATTATGGTGTGATTAAGGGCACCATGTTGTTTGCTATGGAACCGGAACTTCAAAATCGTTTTGAAGACTATCCCGGGCCCTTTGAGATACTCGAAGAGCTGAAAACCATGTTTCAGACTCAGGCCCGTTCTGAGAGATATGAGATCTCTGAGAAGTTCTTTAACTGCAAGATGGAGGAAGGGAGTTCCGTTAGTGAGCACGCCATTAAGATGATGGGCTACACTCAACGCCTTGAGCAACTGGAATGCACGATTCCAGAGGAGCTCAAGATTGACAGGGTTCTGCAATCACTCCCTCCCAGCTACAAAAGTTTTGTAGTGACTCACAATCAAATTGGTTCCACTGATATGATCACTGAACTCTTTGCTAATATGAAAGTAGCGGAGGTGGACATCAAAAAGAATAATCATATGTTGATGGTCAACAAGCCCCCCACCTTCAAGAGAGGTAAGGGTGCAAAGAAGCCCTTCAAGAAAGGCGGCGGCAAGCGCGTTGCCCCTGCTGAGAAGAAGCTCAAGTCTGGTCCTAAGCCGGACACTGAGTGCTTCTATTGCAAGGACAAGGGTCACTGGAAGCGCAACTGTCTGAAGTACTTAGCGGACAAGAAGGCTGGCACCATCAAAGGTATATTTGATATACATGTTATTGATGTTTTCCTTACTAGCCCTCGTTGTAGTGCATGGGTATTTGATACCGGTTCAGTTGCTAATATTTGTAACTCGAAACAGGAGCTACGGAATAGACGGCGGCTTGTGAGGGATGAGGTGACGATGCGCGTTGGAAATGGATCAAGAGTTGATGTGATGGCCGTCGGCGCGCTCTCCTTAGTTTTACCTTCGGGATTAGTTTTAAACCTTAATAAGTGTTATTATGTGCCTGCGGTGAGCATGAACATTATTTCTGGATCTTGTTTATTGCAAGACGGTTATTCATTTAAATCGGAGAATAATGGTTGTTCTATTTATATGAGTAACATCTTTTATGGTCATGCACCTATTGTGAATGGTTTATTTCTTCTAAATCTCGAAAGGGATGAAACACACATCCATAACATAGAGGCTAAGAGATGCAAAGTAGATAGTGATAATACTACTTATTTGTGGCACTGTCGTCTAGGTCATATTGGTGTAAAGCGCATGAAGAAACTCCATTCTGATGGACTTTTGGAGTCTCTTGATTTTGAATCATTTGACACATGCGAACCATGCCTCATGGGCAAGATGATCAAAACCCCGTTCTCCGGTATGATGGAGCGGGCAACGGACTTGTTGGAAATCATACATACCGATGTATGCGGACCGATGAGTGTTTCGACGCGCGGTGGATATCGCTACTCTCACTTTTACCGATGACTTAAGTAGATATGGGTATATCTATTTAATGAAACATAAATCTGAAACGTTTGAAAAGTTCAAAGAATTTCAGAATGAAGTGGAGAACCATCGTAACAGAAAGATTAAGTTTCTACGATCCGATCGTGGAGGTGAATATTTGAGTTATGATTTTCTCACGCATCTTAAAGCAAGTGGAATCGTTTCACAACTCACGCCACCCGGAACACCACATCGCAATGGTGTGTCTGAACGCCGAAATCGAACTTTATTAGATATGGTCCGATCGATGATGTCTCTTACTGATTTGCCGTTATCATTTTGGGGTTATGCATTAGAAACCGCTGCATTCACTTTAAATAGGGCACCATCTAAATCCGTTGAGACGACACCGTATGAACTGTGGTTTGGTGCTGAACCTAAGTTGTCGTTTCTTAAAGTTTGGGGATGCGAAGCTTACGTCAAGAAGTTGATGCCGGACAAGCTCGAACCCAAAGAGGAGAAATGCGTCTTCATAGGATACCCTAAGGAAACTATTGGGTATACCTTCTATCACAGAACCGAAGGCAAAGTGGTTGTCGCAAAGAACGGTTCCTTTCTTGAGAAGGAGTTTCTCTCGAAAGAAGTGAGTGGGAGGAAAGTAGAGCTAGACGAGGTTATTGAACCTTCTCTTGAATTGGAGAGTAGCGCAGCACCTGAAATTGTTCCAGTGACGCCTGCACCAACAATAGAGGAAGCTAATGACAAGGATCATGAAGCTTCGGACGATGCTGCTACTGAATGTCGCAGGTCGACAAGGTCGCGTGCCCCTCCTGAGTGGTACGGCAACCCTGTCTTGACTGTCTTGTTAGTAGAAGACAGTGAACCTACGAACTATGAGGAAGCGATGATGAGCCCAGACTCTGAGAAATGGCTAGAAGCCATGAAATCCGAATTGGGATCCATGAGCGAAAACCAAGTATGGACTTTGGTGGACCCTCCTAGCGACCGAAAGGCCGTTGAGTGCAAATGGATCTTCAAGAAGAAAACGGACGCGGATGGTAATGTTACCGTCTATAAAGCACGGCTTGTCGCGAAAGGTTTTCGACAAGTTCAAGGTGTTGACTACGATGAGACTTTCTCTCCCGTAGCGATGTTTAAGTCCATTCGGATTTTATTGGCAATTGCTGCGTTTCATGATTATGAAATATGGCAGATGGATGTCAAGACTGCTTTCCTCAATGGCAACATTGATGAAGAGTTGTATATGATGCAACCCGAAGGTTTTGTCGATCCTAAGGATGCTGATAAAGTATGCAAACTTCAGCGTTCCATTTATGGACTGAAGCAAGCATCTCGGAGTTGGAACCTTCGTTTTGATCAAGTGATCAAGAGCTTTGGATTTGTTCCAAATTGCTACGAAGCTTGTATCTACAAGAAAGTGAGTGGGAGCTCGGTGACATTTCTAGTACTATATGTGGATGACATATTGATTATTGGAAATGACATTAACATGCTTAACGATGTGAAGAGTTATTTGAACAAATGTTTTTAAATGAAAGACCTAGGTGAAGCTGCTTATATATTGGGCATCAAGATCTATAGAGATAGACAAAGACGCCTGATAGCTTTAAGCCAGAGTACATACCTAGACAAAGTTCTGAAAAGGTTCAGAATGGATAAGGCAAAGAATGGTTCAGTGCCCATGTTGTCAGGTAAGATATTGAGCAAGGCTTAGTGTCCAGCTACGGTAAATGATAGGGAAGCTATGAGCAAAGTGCCTTATGCCTCGGCCATAGGTTCTATCATGTATGCCATGCTGTGTACTAGACCGGATGTGTCCAATGCTCTTAGTTTGACGAGCAGGTATCAAAGTGATCCAGGAGTGGAACACTGGACAGCCGTGAAGAACATCCTAAAGTACCTGAATAGGACTAAAGAAATGTTCTTAGTCTATGGGGGTGATGAACAGCTCGTCCTAAAAGGTTACGTCGACGCTAGTTTTGACACCGAGAAGGATGATTCTAAATCTCAGACAGGATACGTGTATATTTTGAATGGAGGAGCTATGAGCTGGAGAAGCTGCAAGCAAAGCGTGATCGCGGGATCTATAGTAGAAGCGGAATACATGGCTGCTACAGAACCGTCAAGTGAAGGAGTTTGGATCAGAAACTTCATCACTGAGCTTGGCGTGGTTCCAAGTGCATTGGACCCACTGGAGATATTGTGTGACAACACTGGCGCCATAGCACTCGCTAAGGAACCAAGATATCATCCAAAGACCAAGCATATCAACCGCAAGTTTCATATAATCCGAGATTATATAGCAGATGGAGATCTGAAGATTAGCAAAGTACATACGGATCTGAATGTCGCGGATCCATTGACTAAACCTCTTCCACGTGTAAAACATGATCAGCACCTCAGTGCCATGGGTGTGAGATTGTTGCCAGATGTAAACTAGATTATTGACTCTAGTGCAAGTGGGAGACTGTTGGAATTATGCCCTAGAGGCAATAATAAAGATGTTATTATTATAATTCTTGTTCATGATAATGTTTATATTCCATGCTAGAATTGTATTAAGCGGAAACTTTAATACTTGTGTGGTTTGTGAATAACACCGTGTCCCTGGTACGCCTCTATGGACTAGCTCATTGATCAATGATGGTTAAGGTTTCCTAACCATAGACATGAGTTGTCAATTGATAATGAGATCATATCATTGGGAGAATGATATGATGGACAGACCCAAACTAAGCGAAGCAATTAGATCGTGTCATCGTGTTCGTCTTTGCAAAGCTTTTCTTATGTCAAATATTGTATTCCTTAGACCATGAGATAATACAACTCCCTGGTATCGGAAGAAAGCTTTGAGGTCATCAAACGTCATCCTATGAGAGGGTGATCATAAAGGTGTCTCTCAGGTGATCGGAAAGTATCTGTTGGGTTGTATGTATCGAGATGGGATTTGTCCCTCCCAAGTCGGAGAGATATACTTCGGGCCCACTCGGTAATCGATATCAACACCGCTTGCAAGCATGTGGTTAAGGAGTTAATCACAAAGTGATATCGGATTACGGAACGAGTAAAGTACTTGCTGTGAACGAGATTGAACTAGGTATGACGGTACCGACGATCAAATCTCGGGCAAGTAAAATATCGCGAGACGAAGGGAATATATATGGGATTGATTGAATCCTGGCATCGTGGTTCATCCGATATGATCATCGATGAATGTGTGGGAGTCAATATGGGTTTCCAGACCCCGCTGTTGATTATTGATAGAAGATCATGTCTGCATATTCTCGAACCCGCAGGGTCACACACTTAACGTGTCTCGACGCTAGGATAGATTGGATAATTGGTTTATGAGTTTTTTGTTCGGAGTCTTGGATGGGATCCGGGACATCACGAGAGGTTTCGGAGAATAAGATTCATATAAGGCAGTGCAGTTTTTGGAGTTCGGAATTGTTCCGGGTTAATCGGTATTGTACCGGAAGCTTCTAGAACCTTTCGGAAGGGGACCAACATGGCCACACCTTCCGGGAGGAGGCATGGGCCTATGAGGGAGTGCCCTGGCCGCATTGGGCCAGGGGCACAAGGCCCCATAGGGCCCATCCGGCCAAGAGAGGTTTAAACTCTAGATAGAGCTTCTAGAAGGGGGGGTTTCCTTGCCCCCCACTCCTTATCCTTTGGGGCCGCCGGTTTGGGCTTGGGGGAGGGGCTAGGGCTGCGCCCCCCTCTATATAAAGAGGGGTGGGGGCGCACCAACCCCCCACACCATCCCCTCCAACCCTAGCCGCCATGCTGCCTTCCTCTCTCCCTCCCGACTGTTTGTAGGCGAAGCCCTGCTGCAGAAATTCTCCACCATATACACCACGCCGTCGTGTTGTAGATCCAATCCGTCTCTCCACCATACTTGCTGGACCGAGGAAGGAGGAGACGTCGAGGTGCTGCACGTGTGCATCTCACGGAGGCACCGCCACTTGTGGTGCTAGATCAGATCGGATCACGAGGAGGAGAAGCGAGTACGACTACATCACCCACGTTCCGACGAACGTTCCGCTGTGCGAATCTTCAAGGGTATGAAGATCTAATCCAATCTCTCTCGTTGTTTGCATCTCCTAGATTAGATCTTGGCTTTCCCTCTGTTCGCATCCGTAGAAAATTTTGATTTACTATGCCGCGAATCCCTTCAAAAACAACATCCCTCGTGCCCTTTTGGTGATTACATGAACCAAACCCACTACACCAAGTCCGATCATCACGTGAGTCGGTGTAGCTTCAAAGGCGAGCATCAAATGGGCATCATATCTACTATATGACTCATGCTTAACCTTTCGGTCCGTGTTCCTAGGCCATGTCTGTACATGCTAGGCTCGCCAAGTTAGAACCTTAGTATTCGCGTGTGTAACTGTTTTACACCCGATATATGGTCGTGGATCCAAGAACACCCGATCATCACGTGATGTCTTGGAGCGACGAAAACATAATCGGTGCATACTAAAGGAATAACACATTCTTATCTTGATATTTAAATGAGGGATCATCTTATTATGCTAACAAAGCGCTAAACAAGCAATATAAGATGCTATCAAACATCACATGTTTATTAGTGGAATAATATGGTTCCCGCATATGATCTCTATCATGTGCACCGTGGTATGATCACTATCATACCTATATGTGTAAGTCCAAGGTCTATGGAGATTACACGTTATGTATGTTGTAAGAGTATCATCTCATACTTCTACTTACAACATCACCATATCATAACACTAGCCCAGCAACAATCTAAACTAGACGCCTCTAATTTATCCATTGCAAGTTTTACGTGGCTTAGGGCTTTCGAGATAGAACCGTTCTTACCTACGAACATGAACCACAACGAGGATAACCAAATTGTTGACAACTCGTTGCAAAATAGATATTGACTATAGTAGGAGAGAGACACCCGCTAGCCACTTATGCAAACTAGTTGCATGTCAAGCGTGGAACAGGTCTCATGTGCGAGGACATGTAAAGTTTGTCCGGGCCGCTTCATCCCACTATTCCACCAATATCCAAAATTACAACTAAGGAGCAACAACATGATCATCATCGCCCACATACTCATATGTGTACTACCCGTGTAAAGCATCTACGCATAAACCTAGCTCTGATACCACTGTAGGGTTCGCAGCATAGAAAACAAAAAAATTCCTACAATGGGAACTATGTACCAAGATCTATCTACTAGATACAAACAACGAGCGGATGTATATCCGTAGAGAACATACCCTTGAAGACCGACAAAGCTTAACGAGTTCAACTCGTGGTTGATGTAGACGATCTCTTGCCGATCTCAAGATCGAGAGGAAGTCCTAGCGCCGCAAAGCAGCAGCGCATTCGTGCTCGCACACATGTACAAGACACCGAGCAACCTCCGCCTCCTCGCTCCAGCGATGTAGCGGAAACACAACCTTTCTTGCCGAATAGCCACCGGGAACATGTATCTCGCTAGTCCGAGACCATGGGGGATAAATTCTAGAGGGGGAGAGAGATCCTTCACGAGGAGGTGTGAGTGAGAAGTGAGAGGAGGGGCTCCTTATATAGGGGAGGGGGGTAGCCCAAGGGGGCATGGCCGCCGGCCATGGAGGGTGCCCCCACCTCTCCCTCATTCATGTGGGTGGACACTCCACTCACAAAATGGCCCTTCAATTTTCTCCACTCAAAAATCCACTCAAATTCCCATTAAATTTCCACCAAATTTAATGCAAACTCTCATTAAATAAAACTCTTTTATTTCATTCAGAATTTTGTCAATTACTTTAATGACAAACATTCACAAATAACCCCTTGCTAGAATTCCATTTCACATGCATAACCTCTTTATGCAAATTCACCCGAAAACCTGTTTCGGTATCTAGTGAAATAAATTCCTGCGCTTGTTTATTCTTTCGGCATGAAACATTTGCTCCAAGTGGATGTTAGTGTCCCTTAAGTATGTCACCCTACGGTTCGCGTATAATGCAGACATGATCGAGACCCTTCTCCGATCAATAATCAGTAGCGGGACCTGGAGATCCATACTGACTCCCACACATTCAACGATGACTTTTCCTGTGATCGTCGGAACCTTTTACGCTTGTATCTTAATCCCTTTGTTTCACGATATATTACATGTCCGAGATTCGATCATCGGTATCTCCATACCTAGTTTGATCTCGTTACTGACATGCACTCTTTTCTCGTTCCCGTGATATAACATTCTAGTGATCAAATCACTTGCTTGCAAGCTAACCAATGTGATATCACCGAGAGGGCCCAGAGTATATCTATCCATCATCGGGATGGAAAAATTCCACTCTTGATCCATTATTCTCAACATAACACTTTAGTAGCTTTGAAGCCATCTTTATAATCACCCAGTAACGGTGTGATGTTTGATGTCAACAAGAAACTCTTCCGGTGTTAGTGATTGACATGATCTCATGGTCTAAGGATTAGGACTACTTCGTAAGTTGTTTATAGCAATATAAACTCAATGACTTTGATCGTAATGCTATACTTCGGATGAATGTTCATCACACCATTACACTAATGTTGTGATCTCGTTATTAACAACATCCAATGTCTATGATCAGGAAACTGTGATCATCTTGTTAATCAACTAACTAGTTTATGAGAGAGGCATAACTAGGAACTTTCTGTTTGTTTATTAAACACACATGTATTAACGTTTCCGTATTAATACAATTATAGCATGCACAATAAACATCTATCATATACTTGGAATACACATAATAAACATTTTATTATTGCCTCTCAGGGCATATTCCCTTCATGTTTGTCTCAGCTTTAGTTGCATGCAAACAGGAAGCTGGAGCAGGAAGCTCACAAGGTGGTTCATCAAAAGCTCCCGCTGCTAGGGCACAGGCTGCTCCATCAACAGCTCTAGCAAAAGCTCTCGCTGCTAGGGCACAGGCTGCTCCATCAACAGCTCTAGCAAAAGCTCCAAGAGTAAGGCCAGGATCTGTTCCTGTGAAGAAGACTGCAAACCAATTCAAGCCACCAAGGCACAATACTCCTGCTGGAACTGCATCATCATCTCATCCTAGTTCATCTACAAGTGCTATTCTAGGGGCAAAGCAAGGAAAGAAAAGGGGCAAAGCAGCATCTTCAATTCCATCTTTCTCTTACTTTACTTGCAGTGGTAATTACCGAGTTGTATTAGCATATCTCTAGTCTCTATGACAAACTATGTGTCGTATCTTTTGCTCATGGCCTAGTTCTAAAGAAAGTTAGTGGGTGGATGAGTTATTGACAAGTTTATGTACCGTGGCTTCAACTTATTTTGCTGATATTCAAGCTATGTACTGTGGCTCCAACTTATTTTGCTGATAATTAAGCTATGTACTGTGGCTCCAACTTAGTTCTATTGTTGTTGTTCATTTTGAATTGGGAATTCAAAAAGCTGATACAAATACTGATGATTGCATTGCACTGAAATAGTCACATAGTACATTCGATACAAAGTTCACCATAGTGGCTAAGCAGACACTAATTCACTGACTAACAAACTTCCCAACCACTACACCTAACACAAACACAACAAAAAGGTATAGTGCACTCTCAAATTTTCCCTTCATTGCACAAATTTCTTCATTCTTCTCCTGCAGCTGATCTTGAAGAGCCTTCAAAGTTGATTCAGTTGCTGCTTGTTCATCAACTACATCAGTGTCAGTGTCTGGCATTTGTTCATCCCCCGTAGCCTCCAAATTTCATCACGCATATCTCCAATCAGGTCACTAAAAAACCGAGGCAATGGCCCATCCTCCCATTCCACATAACCACATCCTCGTCCATTATGTCAAACTGATGGAACAAATCGAATCAGAAAGGAGAGAGAGAGGAGAAGTACATCGAACAAGCCTGAAAATGCATAGCAACTTACCAGGGCGTCGACGCATGCGTAGTACCTCCTGCCTGGGTTCATAGAGCTCCACGAAATCCATCTCGGCGCTTTCCTTGGCGGATTGCAATTGCACATCTTCGCGGGCACGTACGCCATCGGGTTCTCCCGATAGACCACCGGCGACCTACTCTCATCTCCTCTCCTTCTTCCAGCAGCTCGGCGAAAGCCAGGAGCGGAAGAAGCACCACACGACCACGACATTCTCAGAGCGCCGCCTCCGCCCCTACCTCGCGCCGCCGCCATCTCCCAACAGCCAAGAACTCTAATTTCTTTCCCCACTTCAACCCACGACCCCGTTCAGTTATCCAGAGCGCGATGGATGGCCCACGTCTGACCAAAATCCTAGCCCTGTTAGCGTTTTCTAGCCTAAAACGGTTTAAGGTTCTAATCGAACTGGGATTTTTTTTGAGAAACACACTACAATCGAAGACGCTCACAACACGTAAATGCATCCACCCCTATGAACGCACACACGCACACCCTATCCCTATGAACACCTGCGAGAAACTGAGTCGGCGGATCGGATCTTGAGATTGACGAAGTCACCACGGGCGCCTCGCTGTCGACGGGAACGTCGCCTCCCACTAAAAGAATATTCCGCTTTTTATGCAACACACAGTGTTAAACCTGAGGTTTGAACTCTGGTGGGCTTGGCGTACAACCACCCTCCTAACCATCCAACCACAGGTTGGTTTGCGGGATTTGTAAGTTTAGTATGCTGATTACGGGGATTATGAGTTTAGGGTGTGATTTCGCTGAGATGTACGAGTTCAAGGTTCGTTTTAAACTTTTCTCTATGGAACTGGACGCGTTCACACGGAACAATGTGACGCAATATTTCTGGTTCCTGTGACGCAAATATTCACGAGTTCTGCGAATTTGAGCTATCGATCCCGTGCTGGAGTAGAAATGCGCGCACGGGTGCAGCACACCCACACGGCCACACCTGTACAGTATTTCAAGCATGTGCTGTCCACTAGGCAGATATTATCACAATTCAGCCTGAGAAGCTAACAGCGAGTTCTCTTCCTACTACGTGCTGTTCCAGCAGTGTGGCCTGGCCTATCGACCTGCCTGCTGATAACTCATAAACCACCTCCAGCTTCGTGTTCTCTTCACGTTCAATCGCGAGACTGGAAAAAAGAGAGAGGGGATAATAGCTATCCGATTGTCGACACAAGAAGACGACGCCGAAGATCCAAAGAGACAAAACCTCTCCTGAAAACAGCAGTCTCGTCCTGCATGGGCACGTCTCCATCAATCGCCCGGACAACGCCAAAAACTCCCCCGGCCCAACGATATATCTCCGCTGAATCACTCGACAACTCGCGTGCTGAAATCCAGCAAGCCCACAGCCCAGACAGCTGTCCGCCCGCCAGAAATCATCATCACATCGCCGGAGCCGTGGGTGGCCAAGCATCCAGATTCCAGGCTGCCCGCTGCCGCGTCCCTCCGGCCGGTATGAAACGGGGCGCGAGCGCGACAACGTACACCTGCGCTGCGCTGCCGCCCGCCGTACCCATCCGGCGCGCTCCGGTCGCGCGTACAGGTGCCGGCACGGCAGCGTCACGATTTTGCAGGGCCCTCGCGCAACCGTGGAACGTAGCGTACATTCCTACCGTACCATTTCCCGGGAAAGCAACGGCGGTTCGCGCTTGCTTGCGCCAGCTCGGCCCCGGCCCCCGCCCCCGCCGCGTGCGTTTACTACGGTCTCCGGGAAGGCTCGGCCCAGCTAGCACGGCACACAGGTGTGCGTGCAGCTCAGCGCCCTGCCCTGCCCTGCCGATGCAACGCAAGCGCGCACTCGCCTTCCTCGCGAGATTCCGCCCGTACACGTCGCCCTCTTTTTCCGGTAAAAATGGAGGCTGGCCGTGGAAAGTGGAGTATTCTTATGGCTCCGGTGGGCACACGGGGCGCCGCCCTTGTCATCATGGTTAAATTAGAATCTAGAACCTTGAGCATGAGCAAGCAGTAGAGTGGGTGATCCCTGGTCTTTCTTTCTTTCTTTTTTGAACGGGTGATCCCTGACCTTATCTTGGAATAGATGCGACGTACTAAGTCACGTAGAAGCTGAGGTTTCTTTTAGTCAAGGGGCTCTAGGTAGAAAGGGAGGACACACATGAAGGTCATGATGCGAGACTGTGGAAAAGGGTGAACGATCTGTCCTGCATGCACCACGAATCTCCCTATCTTTGGTACTAGCTTAACGTAGGATATACTACAAAAGGTTCCGATTAGTTCTCGTGTCAGCTCCTAGGCGCGCCGGCCGGGCGCCTCCAAAAAAGAAGGGTATCATCTCATGCTGCCTGCTTTCAAACCCCAACCTATACTAAAGATGGGGGCCAGTCTATACTAGCTGGTGGGGTACTCGTTCTTGCCTGGCCAGAGATGCCGCTAATTAATCGCCGTGCCATCTGGTTTTATCCGACTTGCGTTTTTTTCCTCCTTCCCTGCCAAATAAAACAAAGTTTTGTTCTCATACTCCATCGGTTTATGCAATGATTACCATCTAACTGAAGCGTTTCTTTAGGTAGAAGGGGGGGTCCCTTTTCACAAGCCAAGTAAGGAAAACAATCATGACCAGAATGTATACCGATGGATATACAGGAAACTTGCTACAGTCTTGTACACTGACCCTCCGCATTGCAAGTGGTACAGTGATCCCCCACCGGCCGGTACTTGTTTTGCCTGGACGTTTCGGCAGATAAACAAAGTTTTGTTGTACGCATTACTGTAGCTAGCTGACCCATCCTTATGCAGTCAAATTGAGGGGGGTGTTTCGTGAGGTAGAAGCGATTCCGTTTCATAAAAGCCAAACAAGGAGACAGTTCGCATGTGGTAGTACATAGTAGTATGTGTTCACTGCCCCAGTGATCTCCCACCGGTACGTTTTGCTTGGACGTTTTGGCAACCTTTTGTTTTCCTTTCGAGAACAGTTTTGACGATGAGCTATAGCGTGTGCACACACACGCACGCATTGCGTTTTCTCCCGATCCCTTCCCCAAAACATTCCATGGCGAAATCACCATCTTTTGCATTCCGATAATTGTTCTGACATAATAATTGGTATATGGGGGGCATGCATGGGGGGCCATGGCCTCTTGAATCCGTCCGCTAATGGCCAAACCATGACACGTCAAGATCTCGTTATGCAACGGCACCCATGTGAAGAATTTACGTTTTGGTTCCAAGCCTGCGCTGCGCTCTCCAAACGTGCGGGGCCGCTGAAGCCGACGGAGCCGACTTGCCCCATTATCGTTCCCTCCCCATGATCGTCCGTCCGAATCGCGAGATTAGGACGGTAACCGAGAAACGTACCAAGTGGATTACCGGTGGCGCGCTGCGCTTGGATTATCGGGGAGTTACACCACGTACACGATGCCGAAAGCAGAGGGAGATCACATGCTACGCGTGCTTTGTACCGATGGTGGTGGTGCCAATCTTTTTCCACGGATCCTTAAACATGGCCGGCACGACCCCGACGGAGAACGAGATTGCCACGGCCGTGAGGTGAGACCGACGGATCGACCGCACCGCGCGATGGCAACCTTCTGCAGATCCCATTACCCGGCCGTAGAGTACCGTACAGCGTCTCGTCACGCTTTGCATGCCTAGACCACCGTACGAGCACAGTAGTACAATACCACGCGATTACTACTCTACGGTACTAGTAAGTATCTCTGCCTTTTCTTTGGTCGACCGCCCTAAAAAAAATTTAATTCCTGCTAAAATACGCTGACGCGCTCCCACTTCCGCGCCGCTAATCTCGGCCACGATATGCACCCAAATCTCCGCTTACCAGTAAAATCTGATTTGTCTAATCTCCTCCGCTCCTGATCCCGACCGCTGCCGCGCCACGTAGCGGCGCGAGGCCTGCGTGCGGTGATGCGCGCCGCGCCGCTGTCACATGACAGGCGCCGCTGCTGCCTACAAAAGAAACCCCCGAACCGGGCGCCCAGCCCAACAAAGCCGAGCGGCGAAAAGGGTTTGTCAGCGTGTTGAAGCTCCACGTTGTTCCCGAACCCTCCAGCGCCTCGTTAAGAGTACACACTACCGTCCCGGGCGGCGGCCCTAGCTCGGCAACGGCGACGCCGTCATTAAACTCGTCCCGAGCGGTTTCGATCGTGGAGTAGGGTAGGGGTAGTACCGATCCAACGCGCGCGTGTGTGGTGTTTGTTGGTCGGCGGCGATGGATCAGGTGCAGCGCAGGAGCAGCCTGAGGTCCTACGGGTCGGCCAAGTCGCTGTCGCGGTCGGGCGAGCAGGACGTGCTGTCCGACCTCGGTGACCGGCGGGAGGTCGTTGTGAAGATCGACGGCAACGGGAACGGCCCCGCGCCGCCCTTCTCCGTCCCCGGCGCCGGCGCTGCCGCCGCGGACGGCGGCGGGGCGGCGGTGGGGAATGCGAGCGCGAACAACAACAACAACACCGCTCCCAAGGTGAGCAGGAAGCTGTCGAGCGCCGGCAGCTCGCCGACCAAGGGGTGGGACGACGGAACCTACGACTTCTGGAAGAACGAGGGCGGCGGAAAAGGGGACGGCGCCGCGCGCCGCGTCGAGGACTTCAGCTTCAAGAACCGGCCGACGCAGCCGCCGCCCTCGTCGCCGCCGCTGTCCCCTTCGCTCACGCCGAAACCGGCGAGCGCCGGCGCGGCGGAGGGCGCCGGCGAGGACCCGCCCACGCGCCTCATCGGGAACTTCATCCGCAAGCAGATGGCGTCCGGGGCCGAGCTGTCGCTCGACCTCGACCCGGAGATGGAGGAGGACATCGGGAGGTCGTCGTCGCAGCCGTCCTTATCCCGTGAACGGGAGGCGGCGCGTGTCTCCTTCAAGGACCACAAAAGCTCCTCCTCTTCTTCGTCCGACTCCGATGACGGCGGCGGCAGCCGTAGGCGCGCCGCCGATGAAGGCGAGGTGATACGCTGCACCAACACTTCTACCCCGGCCGGAGCGGGGCCATTGCTGCGAGCCAAGACACGCTCCCGGCTCATGGACCCGCCGCCGCAGTCGCCCGTGTCCGCTCGTGCCATCGACGAGGAGCGCAAGTCGTCTGCCTTGCGGCCTCCCAAGTCCGGCCAGTTCCCTTCAGCTTCAGGGCGTATGACCGGCAAGTCCGGCCAGTTTCCTTCAGGGCGTAGGACCGGCAAGTCCGGTGTCGTCAGCAAGTCAGGTCCCATGGAGGAGGAGGAGGACGATCCCTTCATAGACGATGACATCCCCGACGACTTCAAGCGTGGGAAGCTGGACACTCTCACCATATTGCAGTGGATCAGCCTGGTGCTCATCATCGGGGCGTTGGTGTGCAGCCTCACGATAAAGAGATTGTCCAGGAAGAAGCTCTGGGAGCTCCACCTCTGGAAATGGGAGCTCCTTGTGTTTGTGCTCATCTGTGGCCGTCTCGTCTCCGGGTGGGTCATCCGGATCGCCGTGTTCTGTGTGGAACGCAACTTCGTGCTGCGGAAGCGTGTGCTCTACTTCGTCTATGGCGTCCGGGGCGCCGTGCAGAACGCACTCTGGCTCGGCCTGGTTCTTGCCTCTTGGCACTTCCTGTTCGATGAGAACGTCCAACGGGAGACCAACACAGCGGTGCTGCCGTATGTGACCAAGGTGCTGTTCTGCTTCCTCGTCGCCACACTCATCCGCCTTGTCAAGACGCTGCTGCTCAAGGTGCTGGCCTCGTCCTTCCATGTCTCGACATACTTTGATCGGATTCAAGAGGCATTGTTCAACCAATATGTCATTGAGACACTCTCTGGGCCACAACTAGTTGACGAAGACTACGTTCTTGCGGAGGTGCGTGAGCTCCAACGGGCAGGCGCAACCATCCCGAAAGAGCTCCGTTCCGCCTTGCCAGCCAAGAATCTAACAGGGCAAAGGAGCATTCGGATCTCAGGTTTAATTTCTAAAGGAGAAGGAAGCAATCAGCTGTCCAAGGAGAAAAAACAGCGTGAGGTTGATGAAGGGATCACCATTGACAAGCTCCATAGGCTCAATCAGAAAAACGTCTCAGCATGGAACATGAAGAGGCTGATGAAGATTGTTCGGTTTGGGACCCTTACCACAATGGATGAGCAGATTCAGCAGGCAACAGGAGATGGGGATGAGTCAGGGACACAGATTCGAAGTGAATACGAGGCACAGGTGGCTGCCAAGAAGATCTTCCATAATGTAGCGAAGCCTGGATCCAAGTAAGCATTTCTTGGCAGTCTTTTATGGGTATCCTTATCTTTTAGAGTTGCATCGTCTTAAATCCCTGTTGTCTATGTTCTAGTAGATCAGATAGACAACTGTAGTTTACCTTTTTTATCTTTTTTGTAGGATTTTTTAGCTTATGAAGTATACACGTATGGGATAATCAGTTCCTTTATCTAGAGACATCATGATAACCGTTAGACTTATGTAGTGCTCTGCTTTATTTAATTTTCATTGCAAAGAGGAAAGGATTACATAAGTGAATAAGAATTCTTAACAAAAATGTCCTCGTTTTAGTATTCCAAATGATATAGTTCAAAGTATAGTGCCAACTTCTCGATTCGATTCATATCCTTGACGTGAATGAATGAATAATGCAGGTACATATACTTGGCAGACTTGATGCGCTTCATGAGGCAGGAGGAAGCCATCAAAGCTATGCATCTTTTTGAAGGAGCACAGGAGCATTGTAGGGTCAGCAAGAGGTCTCTCAAGAACTGGGTGGTAATGATCCTATCTATGTTGCATCAAGGATTATCATTGACTTCTGACTTTCAATGATGTGTTTCCTAACATTTTCATATGGTTTATTTTGTAGGTGAACGCGTTTAGAGAGCGAAAAGCTCTTGCCCTAACACTTAATGATACAAAAACCGCAGTTAACAAGCTCAACCAGATGGCCAATGTTGTCGTTGGCCTCATAGTGTCTGTTCTCTGGCTTCTTATTCTTGGCATAGCGACGACACATTTCTTTGTGTTCATCAGTTCACAGCTTCTTGTGGCAGTCTTTGTATTTGGGAATACTATGAAGACGATTTTTGAGGCCATCATCTTCTTGTTCGTGATGCATCCTTTCGATGTCGGTGACCGCTGTGAAATTGAGGAAGTACAGGTGACGAATATCTTCTTCGTGCTGCTTGTTTATTGAATATTAGCGTGAGTTCCTTGACTGAAGTTTAATCGCTTGAATTTCAGGTCGTTGTAGAGGAAATGAATATCATGACAACAGTCTTTCTCCGTTATGATAACCTCAAGATCTATTATCCAAACAGTGTACTGGCCACGAAACCGATCTTCAATTTCTACAGGAGTCCTGATATGGGAGAAGGAATCGACTTCTCTATTCATGTTGCCACACCTGTGGAAAAACTGGCCCTCATGAAGGAAAGGATACTACGGTACGCATATGTGTCTCTATTATTATCTCTCTTTCATGTTCACAAATGGTGTAAACACAAATTTGAAAGTTTGCCTCCGTTACTTGTCAAATTTAGTATACTCAGATATCCGTAACTTGTAGTGCCGTTTGCTGCTGGTCTCATCACATCAGACTAACCGATGTTTTCACTTGTGACTCCAGTTACATCGACTCCAAGAAGGAGCATTGGTACCCTGGCGCGATGGTGGTCCTCCGAGATGTCGATGAGACCAACAAGCTGAAAGTATCTATTTGGCTCCGGCACACACTCAACTGGCAGGACATGGGGATGAGGTTCGTGCGGAGGGAGCTGGTGCTCCAGGAGATGATCAGGGTGTTGAAGGACCTCGACATCGAGTACCGGATGTTGCCCCTGGACGTGAACGTGCGCAACGCGCCCCCTCTTCAGTCCGCGAGGATGCCGACGACATGGAGCTATTCCTGAAGCAGTTCCGGCGCGGCGACGACACTGTGAGAGACCCCAGATACAACAGTTACCTTCCTGATCTAGCGGTTTGAGCTGCAAGAGCCTGTTAGTAGCTAGCCTTAGCGAGTAGTAGCTCTTGGTGTGGCTGTGGCGATCACTTGGTGGCTGGTGCGGTCTGTAGTGAGTGTGTTTCTGTAGTATGAAAAATCCTGGTACATTTGATTTTATAGGCATATACAGAGTGAACATTCGAAATGGTTGAAAGCAGTCAGTTGTATAATAGTAGACAGAGGCATGCCGTTGGCCGGGAATCTGTTTGTCTTAGTCTTGTGGGGATAGAGCGAGACGTACGAGACCACAGCTTGAACCGTCTCCTCGCGGCGCGGTGCGCCAGCCAGCCAGCCTCGGCCGGAGGACGACGGTCGTTTTGCCTCTTGCATGAAGCCTTGACCACGCGATCCTGACACCGACTCCTGATGCCGGGCGGCAAGAGCGCGACGGGAGGGAGAGCAAACAGGCTCTTCTTCCTGCCGCGAGCGCGACTGCGGTGCTGTGAAGTCGCATTCGTGGGCGTTGTTGCATCAGGTCGTCCGATGCATGATGCATCTGATGCAAAGGCAGTTGTCTTGTGGTGCCCACTGAAGCACCATCAGCCACCACCGCCTGATTCCTACCTGGCGTCTTTATCGTTGGAATTCTGTGTGGTCTTTTGGGTGGTGGTAAATTCAGGTCTCGGACCCCGGTGGTACGTGGAGCGAAGAAATGTTGTTCTTTTGTTCTGGAATTGGGTCCCATTTCTCTTAATATACTATGTGAAATATGAACACCACTCCAATTTCGCACAACTCACGATTTCAACATTACACAATTGCAGAACATTTAAATCCATAGTTTTAAATTTCGAATTCAAAACCAAACATAAAATATGGCCAAACACAGCAAATTGTTCTAAATAAAAACATGAACGAGCACCGCCAAACTATTGCCAATGTAGCGGGAGTTCAACAAGATCTTGAGAGCACCATCATATGAACCCCTAGTCTTCAATCCTCATGTACATCTTAAGGCCTTGTTTACTTTTCTCGTATTCCATAGTGTGTATTCGGAGTGAATTATCCCAAATCTCGCAAAATCTCCATAATCCATTTACTACGTCGGGGGGGGGGGGGGGGGGGGGGGGGTTGTCTCCAAGATATCCCCACAATTCCTCTTATTTTTATCAAGATTAAAAACTCTCCTCTATAGTAGAGTATTTTTAAAAGAAGAGTATTTGAAGGGATTGTAGAGTATTGAGAGAACACCAAATCCACTTCCATCCCCGAACCTTTGGAGGATAAAAATACGAGAGAAGTAAACAAGGTCTAAGAAATGTTTGGAGCATGTCCCTATTCCTACGAGGTCTGACAAATGTGCCAACCTAGTCGTACTAAATGTGCCAACATAGTCATACTTACGGTCATCTGCTTGTCCCACATCCTTTGTGATCATATTGTGGAGGATCATAAAACTAGACATGATGTTTCCTAAGGTCCACTTGTCCCATAAGCTCGCATGACCTTGGCCAATTGCAAACAAAGCTTGCAACACAACTAAAGGTTGGTCAATATCTTTCCGGTAAGAAGTCAATATCTTTCATGTAAGAGCATCTCTACTCAGGTCCCTAAAGCACCCCTAAAGCGCTATCGGGGTGCCGACGCTCAAAATCACGCCCAGTCGGCCCTCCCAATTCTTTTTTCGCGCCGACGCACGACCCGATTTGTTATCCGGCGTCCCTAGACCAAACCCAACCCTCGAGGGACAAGCAGGGGAGCCAACATAGAGCTGAAAACGACGGTGGCCAGAGCTATCAATGAGATAGTTGCTTTGTTTCTAGAGCCGATGTGTCCCGTCGTGGCTGCGCACCCTTTCATTCCCGTCCTTTCCAACTCTTTCTGTCCATCTTTCCCGCTATATCTAGAGCGGCCTCCATTGATATCCACAGAACCACACCACCTTCTCTCACCATGGACACCCCACACTGGGCCTATCTCACCCTCGAGGAGGCGGAGGCGTTGTGCGCCTCTAGCTACCCATGTCCGACGAGCTACTTGGTGCTCCCCGAGGCCCTGACTGGAAGCTGAGCGCCGGAGGGGTGCCTGTCCATCTGAAAGAGTAATTGCCCCAATGTATGGTTTTGGTGATTAATAACAATCCCTATGCACTAATGTTTCACAGAGTTTTATATGAAGGAATATTCCATAGGTCATGCTTGTAGTCTATGTGTTGGATTCAAGTATGGATGCCATGAACACAAAGATATACCTTGAGTATTGGCATCAAGATCATCGAGTTGAAGAGAATAATATGATATGATCAAGATCTTGAGAGTGTGATCTCAATAGAAGAATTCAAGATATGGCTCTAAGACGGTGTCATGATAGCCTCATTAGTTGAGCTATGCTTGACTTATATTTAGAGCATGTAATCAAATTAAGAGTTCTTTATGTACCTCAAGACATTGAGATGTAGCATGAGAAGATACATGGTTGACCTATACAAAAAGTGAAGATCTTATATAGCCCATGAGAGGATGACATCAAGTGGTGATCGTCATCAAGGTTGAGAAGGGCAGATTCAAGATAAGCATCTCGAGAAGATTATTTGTTTGAAGATTGCCGTCCATATTGGTGATAATGGACATGTGAATACATGTATTAATGAAGCTATCCAATAGTGGTGTATGGGGGGAGCAAATTAGGAGTCTTCACGAAGCAACAATGATCAAGTGATGCATTCCGGCTTGGATGGAGATTGAAGTGTTGTCATCAAGATCAAATGGGATGTGCAAGGCAAAGGTATGGCCTTACTAGGTTTTCCTTTTACCGATCTCAAGGTGGTTGTTGGGAGACCGGGTTATAGGATACATAGCCGCACTATTAAGAGGGGATTTCGGTTGGGTAACTTGATCACATCGTCATAGGGAACTCAATCCTTTGCATTCTTTGCATCTTCCTATTTTGTTGATTCTTGGTGTTTATCCATGTGAGGTTCTTTAGCTTGTTGATAGATCTTTAACAAGCCCAAGTTCATCGAAAACTGAATTCATATGCATCTTCTATGGCGTTTTCGAGTTTGAAGGTTTTATCTGTTCTTCTTATAGGAGGCTTCTTAACTTTCTTCTTTTGGTTCTATCCTATTTTTATTGTACTATGATGTTTCTCTGTACCATCTTGTAGGTCTTGTTTTCCTCGTCAAAACAAGCCCAAGATCATCGAAATCGGAGTCCGGACGCAAAAGTTATCGCCGTTTTCGTGTGTCCTGTTTGGTTTTAGCGGAATTCTGGCGGGCATTCCGGCGGACCGAGTCTGTGTCCGGAATTTCCAGCGACCGCCAGAAATTTTCGGCAAACCGCCAAAAACTGTTCTCTATGCTGTTTTGGTTTGTACCGGAACTTTCGGTTTTGACCGGAAATTCCGGCGGCTGATCCGACGGCGCCGATTTCGTCGCCGGAACGTGTTCGCCCAGCGTATCTTTCTTCCAACAGTCATCCCCATTGAAGGGGTATAAAAAGGGGGCTTCTTCCCCAAAGTTCTAAGGCTCTTGAGCACGTTTTTTGACCTCCATTGTTGACCCCTTTGAGCTTTCTTCCTCTCCCTTCCCTCCTATGATTCTTGCATCTTTTTGAGGGCTTTGGAAGAGAAGATCTAGATCTAAAATCCCCACCAATCAATTTCTCCTCTAAGTGAGGGGAACCCATTGGATCTAGATCTTGGAGTCATTTGTTGGTTTCCCTCATTGTTCTTCCTCTCTAATTCCTCCCTAGCACTTGTTGTTTTTGTGGGATTTGAGAGTGGAGGATTTGAGCACCCTTGGTGTTATTGCTTTGCATTCTTGCATAAGTGTTGAGTTCTCCATTACGATTTGTTCGAGTGAGAGACCATGAGCTTGTTACTCTTGAAGGGTGACCTCCTAGTTGGCTTGGCGGTTGGTACCACGGTGTCCTCTTCATGGAAGATTGTGAAAAGACCCGGGCTTCTCCTTCGTGGAGCTTGTGAAGTGCTTGTGGAGCTTGCCATCTCTGGAGTGGAGAAAAAGCTAGCCATAAGGAAAGGGCCTATTCCTTCGTGGGATAGACTCGGAGAAGAAGGTGAGCCTTCGTGGCGTTGGGAAATCCTTTGTGGAATCCCACACCTCTCCAACGTGACGTACCTTACTTGTAAGGGAACACGGGAATACATCTTCGTCTCCGCGTGTCTCGGTTATCTCTATATCTGAGCTTACTTTCCTTGTGATAGCCATCGAGCTTGAAGTGTGCAAAAATCCCCTAATGATAAATGTGGACTTGGATTCAAATCCAATAACAAGAACAAGTCCAAGAGAAACAAGAAGAAGGGCCAAAACCAAGTCAAGAATTCGGCCAAGATTATTTGCTTCAAGTGCAAGGTTGAAGGACATCATGTAAGATCTTGTTCATTGAAGAAAAAGCACTTGAGTGAGAAGCAAAAAGGGAAGCGGCCACAAGTACAAGGTCAAGCCCAAGTTGAAGTTAGGCCACTTACGAAGAAGAATCAATATAATGCTCCCCAAGCCAAGAAATCAATGAAGAAGAGAAAGGGGAGCACTTGTTGCTACATATGTCGTGTGAAGGGGCACTTTGCCTCTTCATGTTCAAACGGTACCTTATCTAATCCTATCATTATTAATGATGATTATTCTCTTGGGAAGGATAATGATGGCAATGTGTTTGCCAAGTTTGTTGGAACTCAAAGTGGTGTCAATAAAATAACCATTTGGGTTACCAAGCCTATTGTGGCTAACCTCTTAGGACCCAACTTAGTTGGGGACCAACAAGCTCAAACTTGATCAATAGGTGTTTTTGGAGGGCATTGGAGACTTGGCTAACTCATGAAGAATTAAGGGATCTTCATATATTATATTTGATCAAGCCAAGTCATTAGGATTATCTTATCCCTATCTTATATCCAGTGTGCCTCTTCGCGGTAACTTGTACTGAACTCATTTATATTGTAAGTTACTTGCCCCTTTACATGTTTTGGTTTTGTACCAAGTATGTGTTTGTATTTGGTGTTCCTCATGCTTGCTTATTTTGTGTACTCAAGTATATCTAGGTGTTTGGCACATCATTTACTCGTGTGTTTTCTTTTGATCCTCTAATGCATCTTGATGATATCTTATTTGGCTCTTTTTGAGTGGTTAATGGAACATCCCATTTTAGGGGAGTGATATGCCTCGCGCATCTCTCAAACCTTAAAATGTGTGTACGTGAGTACTACCACTTAGTATTGATATTGTAAGCTTATCTAGTCACTATGTGGTGTGTCATACTCATGAGAAATTTAAATTCAAAATGTCCATTAATTCTCTCTAGTTGAGGTTGCTTTGCCTCTTATTAAGACAAAATTTATATCACATTATGGGGGAGTAATATGCTTATTTTGCATATCACAATCCTAGGAAATGTGAACATATGAGTTAGTGCCACTTAGAGTTGATATTGTTGATTATGTTGTTTCTAGGTGGCATGTTCGCTCAAACAAGGTCCTAATTTTGTTAGAGGATTTTATTGCTCGTCTTTTCGGTCTTTGTTTGAGTAAGAAATTCTTGATGCGGTCTTCCTCAAATACATATCTCTATATCTTTTGGGAGACCATTTGCTTCAAGTTATTCTAATCATTGCTTTGCATGATTGTGTGACTAGATTGAAGCTATCAAGAATCTCTATCTTTGCATAGTGCTTAATCTTTTTATTCCTATCCTATGCTTTTTATTGTGAAGATTTATCTTTAATATCCGTGCAATATACCATCAGAAATCAATTCCAATTCACTGATTGTCTTTGACAATTGATATACTTATGTGTGGTACCATTTGTGGGTTATCTTCACCTTGAATTTCACCTCTTATTGCCTTATTTTATTTCCAAAAAATTTTGTGGCTCCCATTGTCTTCCTTGGCTTTTGAACATCTCTTTGATGATGTTTTTGATTATTATAAATATGCTTTAGTGGAAGACAAACATTTTTTTCTCGGAACCTTGTGCCATTGTGAAAAGTGTTAAGGGTTTGGTTTATTTGTTAAAACCTTGCTCTTTTAGGAGTTTTCTATCTCATTCTTTCTTCTCTATTTTACTTGCTTGAATGAGATAAATCTTTGAGTATTTTTGTTTTATTTCATCTTTTTGCTTAATAGTTTTTGCTTCGTTCATTTGTTGAACTTCGTTGAATAAATCTTTGAGTATATAACATCATTTTCATGATTCACCAATTCCAAATATGCCTTCTAGCAATTTATTGCATATCAATTCCTCAAGGTACTCTCATGTGCAATATTGTTGAAATTGCTTTGAATCCTTCCTTTTGCTACTTGTTGCCTTTCTCAAAGTATCCCAACTAGCATTTGTTCCCTTAGTGTTAGTTGTGATTTTTTTGAGGTTTTTATTTTTTCCATGGTGAAGTTCATTGATATACCATAAGAGAAAATAGAGCCATGGGCTATATATGCACTTAAGCGAAAAATATCATGTTTGGTATATCTTATGACCTCCTCTTGGATATCATGTTTTCTTATTTTATTAACCTCTTA
The DNA here is from genome assembly GCA_916181665.1 of Avena sativa. Taxonomy (NCBI): domain Eukaryota; kingdom Viridiplantae; phylum Streptophyta; class Magnoliopsida; order Poales; family Poaceae; genus Avena; species Avena sativa. Next base: position 263,419,053 of record OV702284.1, on the reverse strand, counting down.
TGTATGGTTGTTTATTTGTGGATTATTATCATGTTTTGTCCACTTATAAACTTGTATACACGAGAGTGTTAATCTCTCGCCTTGGTAACATCACTCTTTGCCGGCCATATCTCTTATCCTCTTGGTTTTTAATGGTATTGGTAAGGTCTTGATTTATGAGTGCTTGGTTTACTTTTATTGCATCTTCACGCACTCATGTCTCATATTTGGTTTCTTTTGGACTTAAGCTTGTCTTGACAAGTGTATTTATTTATATCTACTCCTTGTATCTTGGTTGTGTTCTAAATAATATAGAGGGAGTGAGGATTCCATGTTTGTGCATATTGAATTCAAATACAATAATTAAAATTTATGCACGAATCTTGGGGAGCTTCCTTATTTCATTTAGAGCACTATTTGTCCATTTGATTTTTTGGATCATTGGATTGCTTGCTTCATCCGTTAAAGTTTCTTCACCGTTTTATCCTTGTAGCAATCTTTGATCCTCAATATAGCTTGATTTCCTCCAAATATTCGTCATTGGATACGTTCATTTGATTTCACTCAAATTATGAGAAATGCACACCTTGGGGATGAACTCATACTATATTGGCCTTCTATCTTTGTCATCTATTTTGGCACTTGTTGTCAATGGGGGATAAGTTTAGAGGGTTTAAGGGAAATGGTTTTATACTTAAGATTGGTTTGTTCTTAAGTGTTTGCCTTTCATGCATTTCATCTTTATTATGTTTTGCATGATTGTATATATAGTGTAAACTCTCCCAAAGTTTATTCTTGACAATGTATGCAATGAAATTCAAGTTCATCACACATGCATATATTGTGGGGGAGTTTGCTCTATATATGTTGGTTCTACTCACATCTCTTACATTAGTTGTAGTTTGTGTAAGTAGAATCAGCTTTGATATGTGCTAGTAGCTTTGTGTTACTTGACCATATCAAATGCAACCTCTTGTACACAACTTATTCTGGGATAAGCTGCGTACTTGTTTCTAATATTCATTATATAAACCCTCTTGTTGTGATTGTCATCAATTACCAAAATGAGGGAGATTGAAAGAGTAATTGCCCCAATGTGTGGTTTTGGTGATTAATGACAATCCCTATGGACTAATGTTTTCACTGAGTTTTATATGAAGAAATATTCCATATGTCATGCTTGTAGTCTATGTGTTGGATTCAAGTATGGATGCCATGAAGATAAAGATATACCCTGAGTATTGGCATCAAGATCATCAAGTTGAAGAGAATAATATGATATGATCAAGATCTTGAGAGTGTGATCTCAATAGAAGAATTCAAGATATGGCTCTAAGACGGTGTCATGATAGCCTCATTAGTTGAGCTATGCTTGACTTAGATTTAGAGCATGCAATCAAATTAAGAGTTCTTTATGTACCTCAAGATATTGAGATGTAGCATGAGAAGATACATGGTTGACCTATACAAAAAGTGAAGATCTTATATAGCTCATGAGAGGATGACATCAAGTGGTGATCGTCATCAAGGTTGAGAAGGGCGGATTCAAGATAAGCATCTCGAGAAGATTATTTTGCTTGAAGATTGCCGTCCATATTGGTGATAATGGACATGTGAAGACATGTATTAATGAAGCTATCCAATAGTGGTGTATGGGGGAGCAAATTAGGAGTCTTCACGAAGCAATAATGATCAAGTGATGCATTCCGGCTTGGATGGAGATTGAAGTGTTGTCATCAAGATCAAGAGGGATGTTCAAGGCAAAGGTATGCCCTTGCTAGGTTTTCCTTTTACCGGTCTCAAGGTGGTTGTTGGGAGACCGGGTTATAGGAACATAGCCGCACTATTAAGAGGGGCTTTCGGTTGGGTAACTTGATCACATCGTCATAGGGAACTCAATCCTTTGCATTCCTTGCATCTTCCTATTTTGTTGCTTATTGGTGTTTCTCCATGTGAGGTTCTTTAGCTTGTTGCTAGCTCTTCAGCAAGCCCAAGTTCATCGAAAACAGAATTTGTATGCATCTTCTATGGCGTTTTCGAGTTTGAAGGTTTTATCTGTTCTTCTTATAGGAGGCTTCTTAACTTTCTTCATTTGGTTCTATCCTCGTTTTATTGTACTATGATGTTTCTCTGCACCATCTTGTAGGGTTTGTTGTCCTCGTCAAAACAAGCCCAAGATCATCGAAATCGGAGTCTGGACGCAAAAGTTATCGCTGTTTTCGTGTGTCCTATTTAGTTTCAGCGGAATTCCGGCGGCAATTCCAGCGGACCGAGTCTGTGGCCGGAATTTCCGGCAAACCGCCGAAAAACTGTTCTGTATGCTGTTTCGGTTTGTACCGAAACTTTCGGTTTTGACCGGAAATTTCGGCGGCTGATCCGGCGGCGTCGGTTTCATCGCCGGAACGTGTTCGCCCAGCGCATCTTGCTTCCAACTGTCATCCCCCTTGAAGGGGTATAAAAGGGGCTTCTTCCCCAAAGTTCTAAGGCTCTTGAGCATGTTTTTTGACCTCCATTATTGATCCCTTTGAGCTTTCTTCCTCTCCCTTCCCTCCTATGATTCTTGCATCTTTTTGAGGGCTTTGGAGGAGAAGATCTAGATCTACAATCCCCACCAATCAATTTCTCCTCTAAGTGAGGGGGACCCATTGGATCTAGATCTTGGAGTCATTTGTTGGTTTCCACCATTGTTCTTCCTCTCTAATTCCCCCCTAGCACTTGTTGTTTTTGTGGGATTTGAGAGTGGAGGATTTGAGCATCCTTGGTGTTCTTGCTTTGCATTCTTGCATAAGTGTTGAGCTCTCCATTACGATTTGTTAGAGTGAGAGACCGTGAGCTTGTTACTCTTGGAGGGTGACCTCCTAGTTGGCTTGGCGGTTAGTATCGCGGTGTCCTCTTCATGAAAGATTGTGAAGAGACCCGGGAGCTTGCCATCTCTGGAGTGGAGAAAAAGCTAGCCATATGGAAAGGGCCTATTCCTTCGTGGGATAGACTCGAAGAAGAAGGTGAGCCTTCGTGGCGTTGAGAAATCCTTTGTGGAATCCCACACCTCTCTAACGTGACGTACCTTACTTGTAAGAGAACAAGGGAATACATCTTCGTCTCCGCGTGCGTCGGTTATCTCTATATCCGAGCTTACTTTCCTTGTGATAGCCATCGAGCTTGAAGTACTTATATCTTGCTTATCACTTATGGTATATTCATCTTGTGATATCTTGCTTAGCTTAACTTGTTGTTGGTGCACTTAGTTGAGCCTAGTGTATTTAGGTTTTGTGCTTGTAAAATAAACGTTAGTTTAATTTCGTATTCTATCAAGCCAAAACCGTAATAGTTTTAAAATTGCCTATTCACCCCCCTCTAGGCGACATCTCTATCCTTTCACCATCTTGTGCCCCGAGGTTCCGCCCGCCGGGCGGCCATCACGAGCCACTACTACCTCAAGCTCATGCCAGAACAGCGGATGGATCCCAATTGGTGCCCTGACAACACCGTGACTGTAGTACCCTATTCCCTCTTGGCCCCGGGAGTGTCACTCCTGACACCTTAATAGGATCTCTAGACTGGTCTCACAGACCAACACTAGTCTTTTCTGCGCACTTTGTCCTCACTCGTGAGCACCCGGTACCCACTTCCCGGTTAGTCACACATCCTCAAATTGCTCTAGGCCAAGCACGCTTAACCTAAGAGTTCTTTTTGGATAAGCTTCCGGAAAAGAAGTTACAACTTGTTGGTATGAGCATCATATCAGTCCTATTAAGCCATATGCTTGGATATCATATACACCCATCCTTTAGAAGATTGATGCCCTTATCGATCAAGCACACCCCAGGAACCCTCTTGGCACACGTCTGTGCGTCCAGTGCCGGCACATGTGCCATGCCGTGTCCACTTCGGGCCACACGCGTCATGCTCCACATGTCCCGCCACTGACCCGCACACCTGTGTAACCACAAGGGTCGGCTCTGATACCACTTGTAGCACACCATTCCCTCTTGGCCCCAGGGGTGTCACTCCTGGAAGCTTAATAGGATCTCTAGACTGGCCCTATAGACCAACACTAGTATTTTCTGCGCACTTTGTCCTTACTCGTGCGCACCCGTGCCCACTTCCTGGTAGGTCAACCATCCTCAAATTGCTCTAGGACAAGAACGCTTAACCTCAGAGTTCTTTTTGGATGAGATTGCGGAAAAGAAGTTGCAACTTGTTGGTATGAGCATCCTATCTCCTATTAAGCCATGTGTCTTGATCTCACAGACCTGGAACGCCTTCTTCGCCAATCGGCAGGAAAGAGAGCTCGCCGGGTACGAGGGCGACAACCTTCCTCCGGGGAACCACAACGAAGCCGGCCGACAGCTATGGTGGGCAAACCGAACTCTCGCCGTTGTGATGCGCCACATCATCGAAGGAGATCACCCTCGACTGCGGCACCCGCACTTTCATCCACCGCGAAGCCCAAGCAAGGGCAGCAGCGGCCGCGGCCGCGTCGCCAAAGGAGACGCTCCACCTTCGAGTGTCCTGCCTTTGAGGCTGGAGTGACGGGTGCCTCCGAAATACGCTATGGCCGCACGCCAGCTTGGACGCACCGGCAACTCAGAGGAGTTCCTAGGGCAATGCACGGCCATGCGCGCCTCTTTGTACCACGTGGAGGACGACACGGTGGCTTGCAGCAGCAGCTGCGGCCGTGCGAAGCGGCGACGATGACCCCAAGTCATGTACTACAAGACTAGGCACGATTATGACTAGTTTTTATTTTTCGCTCCCTCCTCCCCCCTCCCAATTCGACCAGGAGGCTGTGTCGGATGCCGTATGGGGACGAGTGGAGATGTTGTAAGCTTCTTGAACCTTGGGAGAATAGATTCTCTTCTTACCTTCAGGGGTTGGAGTTATCTTTGCAAATGTTACCATATAGGATAATTTTCATCAGCTAGATAGTGGCCCATATCATAATCATGGCCATTGACCGCGACGTTACATCCTGGAGCATCACGATTTGCTAGATTATCAAAAGGAGATTGGTGCAGGACATTGGTGTCATTGTGAGAATCAATCAGCCCAAAGTAGCAGTGCCAAATCCACAAATCCTTAGATGCAGGGCTTCAAGTATGATAGTTGGGTCAAGCACATGCCATGTAGGGAAAATCATTTTCCATCTTTAGTTCATGCAGAAAATGCCCACAATGATTCCTATGCTTGAACCATTGCCAAAATCCTTGTTGTGTCCTCGACAATGGTATAACCAGCAGAAATACAATGTGTGAGATCGCTCGCATTGCCCCTGATACCTTCAGGAAAACACTAAACAGAAAGCTCCTTGGCTGCAATCCTCGGCCACGCGAAGTACTTCTCATTTGCTTCCGTAGCATTGGCAATGCGTACAAAGAGCTCCTTCGACATTCATAAGCTTCATCGGAAGAGATGCAGAGGGCACATGTGGTTCTCTGCGAGGTAGTCAAGCATGAGTTGTGCATGTCTGGCCACTCTGCTCCATGGAATCTTCACACGCCCTGGTTCCAAAATCTTCATGATTACCTCTATTTCTCATTGAGCTAGCATCCACGCCATCTCTTCCAAATAAAGTCTTCAAACAAATCATCCAAAGACGACGAATCATCGAAATATTCCTCTCCACAATTGGGCTCGTCTAGACAAGTTGTGAAGTCCACGAGTTTGATCCAAACTTACTTCTCGGGTATTGCGTTGAACACATTGTGGGCATGTTGCTCGTCGTCGACTGAATCGGCGAGAGAATGTTGTAAGACCGTTGACGGTAGGAGGAGAGTGGAGAGGCTGCACGGAGCCCCATGGTGCTCTAACCGGGCTGGCAGCAGTGGTAGTCGACGACCCGTCGACACGGGAGGCTAAGTTGGCAGCCGCAGAGGGTTTGTGCGGCAATGTCCTCAGCGGCTCACTCCAGTGAGGATTGGGTGCGGAGGGGCACTGAGACAGACTTTCAATGGCGTGGCCATGGCGCCGGTTTGGAGGGACACCCGAGCTCGCACTGGGGGTCAGGGTAGGGCTGGGTGGCTTGATACAACGACAACGTAGCCAACAATGGTGAGTCGACCACATCAGGATGGGCCTCTACATTTCTCCCTCACGCCTCTAAATATAAGAGAAAGGTAAAAAAAAATTGCTTGGAAATCTCTCCATGGTATTCTCCCTTGTTATGCTGTTCTAGTGAATCGACATGTACCGGTTTCTAGCCAGTGCCCTCGGCGTAATTATCCATGCTGAGGATATCAAGCACACGTTGTTCATTTGCCAACATGCTTTAGATATCTGGAGAAAACTGGATTAGTAGACAAGATACAGGAGGCTATGACAGTGGACAGAGCCGGAAGTGCAGTACTTGAGGAGTTGTTAATGAATCAGCATGCTGATGGAATGAGGGGGTTGATCTTGACGGCCTGTTGGTACATTTGGTGGATGCACCGCCGACTTGTCCACGGTGAGAAGTTTCCTACAAATTTGATCACTGCCATATCTATCCAAGTTATTACAGCGAATAATATTAGAGCTTTGAGAAAAAAAATAGTAAAGAAGAAGAGTACGTCGGCTAAACCAGGAGAGGGACATGTCCTAATTAATCAAAGTAGAAGCAAGTTTCAATCCTGAGACACTTTCAGGTGGTTTGGGAGCAGTGATCAGAGATGATAGGGGGAGAGTTGTTGCGGCATGTAATGAACAAGTAGTACAATATGCAATTGATGAAGCCCAAGCGATCTCCAGAGGCATTGCTTTGGCCAATCAGGTGGGGTGTCCTCGTATTATTGTTCAATCTGATTGTCTACAGGTTGTTGAAGCTCTTCAAACTGGAAATTTTCTATCAACTGATGCGGTAGCCCTGTTTGAGGACATCTATGTCCAAGCTTCAACTTTTTCTAGCTGCGAGTTTAGTTTTTGTAGTAGGGAAGCAAATTGTGTTGCTGATTGCTTGACGAGAGAGAGGGAGTCACTCCCGAATGTTTGGGTAGATGATCCGCCAAGTTTTATCGTTTCCCTATTGATTGACAATGTATCTATTATTTGATTAATAAAGCTTCTCCTAAAAAAAGCACAAGAAACATATTTCCAACGAATGAACCGAGCAGTCTGAACAATGCAACAGCAGAGTTATGTTTTACTATGATGGAAAATTTCACACAAATTCAAACAACTAACAAGCAGCGACAATAAATTTGTGACGAATGAACCGGGTAGTCTGAACAATTAAACATCTTAGAGTGGAATCTTTTGGTCAGCTATTAGTAGTGAAGACACAAAATATTGGTATCAGGGAATCAGGTTCAATTGATCCCATCTTATTTCAGGAACTTGCTAAGTTTTCCATAGAAACATCAACGACGCAGCTAATAATGTTCTAAGCCCATATAGTACAAATTTATAGTGCAAATACTCGATGTCACCTGCTCCCATGTTCGTCCGTCCACGCCTAAGGCCTTGCCGCTGCATCCTGGAGCTCAAATCCCCTCTCCACGGCGTAGTCCACGAAGCTGTACAAGGGCAGTACCCGATCACCGTATTTATCGCCGAACCTGTCTGCCTCCGTCTTGGCCTGCGCCTTGAGCTCCTCCACGATGCCAAGCGCACGGTCCATGCCCAGCGCGCGCAGGGCGCTAGCGTTGCTCCTCATCTTGCCATTTCCCGACGCGCTCCTTATGTCGTCAACGAGCTCGTAGAGGACGCCAATGGTGCGGCCGTATCGCCGCAATGCGGCCTCCTCGTCGGGGCCGGCGCCGCCAAGCATAGCGCCGCAGGCGGCCGAGCACTCGGCCATCTCGCCAAACTTCTTTGTCAGGACCTGCATCACCTCGGCCTCGCCGAGGGCAGTGGCACCGGCAAGGTCCAGGAACTGGCCAGCAGCCATGCCGGTGGATCCAACGGTGCGCGCGAGCTCTGCGAGAACGCGGAGGAGGACAGCGTGTGGCACGGGGTCAGGGGAGGGGGTGTGGGAGATGACGTGGGTGTAGGCGAGGGGGAAGAGCGCGTCGCCCGCGAGGACGGCCATGTCGGTGCCATAGGCGGCGTGGGTGGACGGGCGCCCGCGGCGGGTGGGCGCGGCGTCAAAGCACGGCAGGTCGTCGTGTACTAGCGACGCTGCGTGAAGCATCTCGAGCGCGGCGGCGGTAGGGAGCGCCGCGGCGCGCGGCGCGCCGAGGAGCTCGCAGGCGGCTACGCAGAGCACCGGGGGCGCGCGCTTGGCGGCGCCTTCCTTTCCCGCACCGGGGAGGACGGCGTGGCGCATGGCGTTGTGGATACTCTCCGGCGGGCGGATGGGCATCGCGGCATCGAGCTCGCCCTCGACCTCCGAGATTAGCGAGGTCCAGTAGCGGCGCAGGT